>JADFDV010000342.1:5000-1205000 GCA_019097775.1 Moniezia expansa | reverse complement strand
AACCTTTACTTGAATACCCACGAATTCTAGGTGAAAAGTCCAATTTATAAGAGCACACACGTCGTCAACATTATGGGACAAACGGTACTATTTCTGCCCAGTAAATTGTTTGGTGGTCAATCCTACTATCTATCTCCACGTGGTGGCCACCGGTAAACTCGAGGGGAACTCTGAAGGCTAAAGAGAGGGGCAGTCGGATGGGACTAATCACCCTTTGGACGTATAAACTTAGATTTTGCCAGCAGAGGTTGTTTTTCATTTATTTATTGACTCCCCATCCTCCAGGACAAGACCCAAGGACTTATTGGAGGCACAACAGAAGTACAAATATCTTTTACAATAAGTAGCGCACAAGAGTTAACACAGAAGCCAGTGAAAGCGTTTATCGACGTTTTTGTTTGTCTGGTCAATTCTCTGGCACCGTACAGGTAGCAATTCCACTTCGTAGTGGTACCTCGTCCGTCCTCGACACTGTTAAGGGCGGGCATTCCATTCATTACTATATGGACACACTTTCCACTGCCCAGTTTGAGACAATAAATCCAGGTGTTTACATCGTGCCTCATTTACCAGGCTGTACGAAGTTATACTTCTGCTGGCGTAATCTAATTTCGTACGTCCGGTGGGCGATCAGTCCACCGCCTCTCTCACTAGCCCCAGATTTGCCCCTAGGGTTACCGGTGATCACCACAAGGAGGTTGAGAGTAGGTTTGACTACCGCCAGCAGAAGCACAATTTCTTACAGCTTGGTAAAGTAGGCACGACGGATATATGGTCTCAAACTGGAGTATGGAATGCAGGTGAAAGTATCTTTGCATGAGATCTCCACCAGAATGTTGATTTCTGCAGGAGATATGAAGACCGACGAATTCGGACAAAGTGGCCCGAAGAAGTTGAACTGCTACCAATCCGAAGAAGCCATGCCAGAGAAGAGCTCAGAAAAGCGAAGACGTCAACAAACGTTTTTACTTCTGTGTTAAATGTTGTGCCTTATTGCTAAAAGCAATTTGAACTTCTGTTGTTTTCCCAATAAATCCTTGGGACTTGCCCTAATAGATGGGGAGAAAATAAATAAATAAAATAAATAAATAATTGACACCTAGTGACTGTACCGTTCGATGCACGTCCAAACATGTTTTTAACTTGAAGTCTTTCCGACTTTAAATGCGCATGAACCGCATGCAAAAGTTCAAGAATATATTATCGATATTCGTAATTCAGAGCAGTCAGGATTAACCTGAGTTAATGTTTACTTACGGTGGATCTAGGGCTACAGTTGTATTTCAGAGCCATGAATTTGTTTCCCAGTGCGAATCGCAAGATAACTAGCAAGTGAAAAGTGAATAATATTTTTATGGAAAAAGTTTTAAAAAGTTTTAAAAAAGTTTTAAAAGTTTGAAAGCTGAACAAAACCGTCTGAGCATCAAGATGTCCGCTTGACTAACTGATAAGCACTCGATTTGGCAAGGATATATTTCTAATAATTATTGAGCTAAGGAAAAAAACAGCCATTTTAGCTGACCTTCAGCTATCCTCAGCTGCGATTTGTTCATATACTGCCGCTATATACACCAATTATTTTGGCTATGGCCGTTCTATCATAGGAGTTTTTAAGGTGTTTGAAGGAGTTTTTTATTATTCGCGCAAGTCGAATTTTCGCATGTTCATTATGAGAGAATTCGACTACGATGACATTCTGCCTCCGGGTTGGCAGATTGAAGTCGGTGACGATGATGTTGTACAATACAGAGAGTAATTGTGACAAATATCTCAGCACTGGGTTTAGTTTTAATACGATGAATGTTGTAGTACGTCATCCACTATCGGGTACCAAGAAGTATCTTTCTGCAATGCCTGCACATTGGACGTCATGCTACGACGAATGTGGGAATGTCCTCTTCGTTAAGTTTGTCGTGTGTTGATAGCAAACATTTTTTTAAGTTTAATAACTGGGTCTAGGAGCTATGTGAATCCTCGGCTATCTTTACCCTTTTCATTGTTTCCCAACGGGCCACCCATTAAAAAACCACAATTCGACGGCCTAACAACAGTTTCCGAGGTAATCAAGTCAGTCTTCATCTATCTAGAGGTTCTTAATGATTGCGATATAGCTGGAAAGTTTGTGATAATTCTCGGCGGAACGAGTGGAGTTGGACTGCATTTGGCAAATCTCCTCGTTCCTCGAGGCACAAACGTCATCTGCTTATCGCGCGAGCCTCCCCCCTTTAAATGGCTACCTCTCCGATCTTTTGATTACTTAGATACTCCTCTCAACTCTGCCTCCTTCTGGGCGCACTTAGACCTCGCCCGTTTGCAGACGGTTGTCGACTTTGCTAAGGTATTTCCAAATCTACTTATTTGGTGTTGAGAATTACTATGAAACGGGGTGGCCGATAAATTCCCTCATAATCTCGATTGCGATCCTACCCGAGCCATCCCATAAGCACAAATCCGCAGATGGTTTCGACTACATTCTACAGGCCAACGTCTTCGCTCCAATCTTATTGATTCGTTTATTGTTAAATCGACTGCGAGGTACTCCAAATTCCACAGTAGTATTTGTAACCTGCGGAGGGCTACGGTACACACGTGCTCGTTCTTTCATTTACCTACTGAATTCAGGGCACACAAAGTACGGGGACCTGAGTACATCTATTCATCACTCCAGCCGCTACAATCTGATTATGAAACCACCACGGGCCGTATTCAAATGCACGCGAACGCGAAATTTTTTCAGCTTTCGTTCGCCTGCGCCTTGAGGATCATGATTCAGCGAGGAGGAAACCGTTACCCTTTTATTTATGCGTGTTGCCCAGGTCAGCTACGCAAAAGTAAGCACATTGAGAAATCGACCTGGTCGAGCTGGTGGTGGTTGAAGATTTTGCGAATTATTGCCTTCCCATTTATGAAAAACATGGTGAGCTTGTCATCGCATATCTGATCAAAATTTGTAGGACTGTTGCACCGCTGGTATTGCATTTTGCGCTTTCCACCCTGCTGCAAATGGAAGGTTCTACTTCGAAGAGTGCACCTCAATTCCCCTATCTGAAGTAATCAGTGATCAAGAAATGGTTAGATCTGTCTGGGACCATGTCAACGAAATCATGGAATCCAAACTGAATTTACCTTCGTGGAGAGGATAATAAAACAAAATATTCTATGAATGATGTAATTAGGCTACTGAAAGATATCTGACAAGATTCTTGGCCTTTTATTCAGCGCCGCGGCGTCCATGGCGCGATGATATCAGCGTAGGTTATTGTCTCTGAACGAAAATTGTACTTAGTAAAGGATCTGCCAGTGTTAGTGAGCTGTGCGAAATATCATGAAATGAGAAGTTACCCTTTTGAGGGACTCTTTCTGGAAACATTAATTTGTAGTGCTCGATTGCGAGGAGCCGAGTCCTTTTACGATGTAGTAGTACGTACTCAATACAGCGCCCTAGTCCGTACATCAATAAGACCGTCGGGACTGTTCTGTAGAGCTCTAATTTGTTAAAACAGAAAGTTTAGCGGCATACTTGCGTAGAATGGCTTTTTAGAGTAGATGTTCGCTGTGAAATTTAGAGCAACAGTGACGGCTGCCAACCCCTCGGGTATCATCGCTGTGCAGGCAATAGTGGAGTTTGGGTGGACCAATGGGAGTGATTACTTAATCGAGAGCATCGTTCCCACCAACAAACTTTTTAAATGAACCAAGTTAAGTTCAGTTTGCTTACAAATGGTAGCGAAATAATTGGATATTTTATTATTGATTAATATCTGTGATCCAATATTTTTTCGTGAATGGCAAATAAAGCTCGCACTGGCGTTTCAAACAGAAAATAGGCATCTATAATTTCAGCAGATTTTCAATAAACAATGGTTTATCCACATGGTGTCCAATTTTCTGGGTCTTTGACATTGTTTTTATGTCTTCATCGGCGTATTTTCACATGCAATTTCTATTTAGAAAGAACTTGGAACCTTAACCAATACATTGCTTTCTATTGAAAGATAAAATTATTTGGCTTTTCACAATCTTCCACAAATTATTGATTTATTTTAAATTTTGACCCTTGGAACAACTCGTTTTTAGCATGTTTTAGATTGTTCAATTAAAATCGAATTTGGGTTGTATTGAAAAGTTCCCAAAGTTATTAAAAGTGGCTGGCAAATTACCCAATTTCATTGTCTATCCATGCATGCAAAACTTGTTATTTTGCAACTTCTAAAATACTTCTACAAGTGTAAGTAAGAAGATTGATTTTCTGATTCATTTTTCAAGTGGATACTTAGAACATTTATGCATAGTTGAAGAGTCTAAAGGTTATTGGATCTACTTTTACTGATCTTGTTGATATCGAGGTGCGTTCAATGCAGCCAAAGAGCAGAACAAATGCTAAGTCTGTCTATAAAGAACCTGTTCATAGTTATCTCATCCCGTTCAGCTTAGACACAGTAGTGTTTTACAGTTAGCCTGCCAGAGAAGGAAAACTGATATAGCCCATCAGGAGCCCTATGATTAACGTTCTTTTCAGGTAAGTTTTATGATCGTGAATCCCGCGAATTCCCCAGAGTTACATTACGTATTCAATGACTGAACTCAAATTAAACTGAAATCCTGACATCAACAGTGAGAATCAACTTTTGAAAACCTAAATTATGAATAAGAAAAATTGTGATTGTTTTTGCGGATAAATATTTGATGGCCAATAATTCTTAAAAAACTTAAATTGTGAGTGGTGCTTTGACGCGTAGAACAATATCGGTCGATGACTAATTTTAACCCTAGAAGTAGCTTGATAAATTTCATGAGGTAAATACGAAATGATTTCTAGATGAAATAATACTTTGATCCATTCAAAAACTCAACTGAAAGGCATAGTTTGTCCTAGGCATCCTTCAAGGGCATAACCTTATTTCTAACCGTTTTACCCTCAACGTTTTGCGGACTTTTGTGCTTCAAATGTCCGTTCTAGTTCTGGCCTAAAACCTGTAAATATGAGTGTTGAGGATATTGCAATACAAAGAATTATTGATGAATTAATCGATTCGTGTGTCATGGATGATATCATGTGTATCCATCGTGCATTGAAGTTGGATTATTCGCATTTGTTGCTATCCAACCCTGAGGATACCATAAATGGCGACAATGAATCATCCAGTCATAATTCTTTTTCGAAATCAGATTCTGGCACCAGGTCTTCATCGCTATGCGTTCGTTGCGCTAAATGTAATTCGAGAGTTGCTGCAACAAGATACGCTTCCCATCTTTCTAACTGTATGGGACTCGGTCGCAACAGTTCTAGGCGGGCAAATAAGTATGCTATTCGAATTGAAATATTTCACCTACTCTTTTTTTAATTATCTTTCTTTTATTACAGGCGCATAGCTGAACAGCAACGCTTTGAGGACTCGGATGACGTAGAAGAGCCCTACTATCCTGACAATAGTCCTATGTCTTTCTCTAATCACAAAAGCGACTCTTTCTCTGTGATTCCATATTCAAAGAGTTCTAATTGCCCTTCTCGGGGATCTAAATCAACTTTAAGAATCGCCGGAACGATCCTCAAATCGTCTTACGGACGAAGTTCAAATAATAATAACGACAATTCCATTCCTAGTGATCCTCTCTTTGAAAAGACGGACTTCTACGAGAGTGTAGCATTTTCATACGGCGATGATGAAGAAAGCAACTCCTCGGAGGCCCCACGTCGTTCTAGTACCTCACGAATGCGGCGACATCAAAAGTCCCATCTTTAGTTCGGAAAACTTTTCTTAACTTTCGCCTTTCTGTGCATTTTGTGCAGGACCTCCCCTGTTATTTCGCTGGGCTTTCGGCGGTGCTGCATTTACCGGCATATCAGGAGGAAACGAGTTAAAATCCAGTTTTTCATGCATTGTAACCTTTCCCTCTTTCTATTACCAGGTTTCCAATTTGTGATAGAAGTTTATCTTGCCGACCACGGCTTAAATTTCACTGCCGATAACGAAAGGTCGGAAAGTCAAATGCGATACCGAATTATACGCTCCGATTAAGCGAATTTTAGAATCAAATGATAGTTTATCTGTGATTTCTCGTTAGCTTTGCCGAGGGCTGCAGCATTCAAATGCCTGGCTACGTGCACGCACATTCCCATGCAGCAGCGACAGGTTTGGTAGCGCTCACACAATAATTGGTTCATACTATTAATCACTTTAATGGCATTTCAGTAACGAGTTGAAAACAATACCGTTAAATGTCGTTTGTGCGCGATGCATTCTCGCGCCCAATAAAACAAATGCCGCGAATAGTGACTTGGCTTCAGAGGAGTAGTGTACCCTTGCCCCATTATCGAACTTGATCGATTTTACTGTTCGCTCCGTAAAGGAAGTAGTTAAATTCTCTACTCGACAAACTCGGTTATTTGGGCTGTTTATAAGCGTTTAATTTGAATTTCCCCAAGATGCAGCCAAAAGGGAGGGAGGGAAGGGTTTTGGAGGATTGGAAAGTGCTTGACTAAGACACGAAGGGATTCAGGCCCACCCGCTTCTCCACCAGTGTGCGCTGGAGGGTGGTGGCGCGTCTCTCCTCGACAAAATTCAACTTAGATGATGAGCGCAGAATGCTGATTTTGTCATGGAGGGAGCTCAAAATTCCATCACCGATTTCGCGAACCGTTGGATCGTTTACCTGGAGGTGGTTCAATGCCTCCTGCAAGAAACTAAAAAAAGGAAAGGAGTCAGCTCGCATTTAAGGATTCGCACTGCTTTCCTCAACAACAACTTACGAAAGCTTCATTTCCAATTGCTCTTGAAGGTTTTCACGGCTGAGTTGGTGGAGGAGAGATAGCAGGACCTCTTGTCGAATGTTTTGGGTAAACAGTGGCACAATCGGAATATTCTGTAGTACTTGGATAAGCACAGTTTGGTCCGGGGAGGTCAACGCCTTCGAAAGGAAAGGTCTAGTATCAGCACTTAATTAAACTTCATTCTATTCTCTTAGGTCACCCTTTATTTCAAAATAAGGAGATGCTACTAAGTAGCTTCTGATCAACCCTGAATTAATCCATCACTCGACATACGGAAAAACCCTTTATAGGGAGCATTTACTCCAGGAATTGATTCACTCTCCACCATGGCGAATAAACTTTCACTGTTTGGATCTTGGAAACCCACGTCAATCCGGACACATAATTTTACATCGCCGAAAAGTTTGTATACTGGGCCAGTTTGGAACCTTAGGATAGAGCATTTAGGCTGTCAGGTCTTAAAGTTGCTGTTCCGCACTCACTATTTTTTACTGACAAGTTCTTCGGCTTATTAGGAGTCATCCAGACCTACTTTGTTAAACCAGGAGAAAAAAATTTTGTGTAAGGGTTTCTGCCGTTCACGTTTACTTTAGTCTCGGTAAAACGCAAGTGGAGTCTACAAGACCCAAAATGGAGCATTTCAACATAATGGGAATTTACCGTTTCTAGAGCCTGATCATACTGTCGGGATTGGATGAAATTGAATGCGACCGAGTAGGCGTCCGCGGATCCAAGATTTACATTCTTCAGCTGCTGATATTGCTTCAAGGTTGAAATGGTAGAAATATTTGGGTTTGAGGCAGGAATTGGAGTTGATGAAGTAGTCGATATCCGCGTCAAAGCTTCTCCTTGTACTCCACTTACATTCTTCAGCTGCTGCTGCTTCGAAGTGAAAATGCAAGACGCAGACGAGTTCGATGTAGGAATTGGAGTTGATGAAGTGTTTGACATCCGCGTCGAAAACTCTTTTTGCACTCCACCGAATGGTTGAGATACCATTCCAGTAAAAGAACTCTCTCCAGGTGAAGAAAACGGTGGCTCAGTCTGCGATTGTTGCTTGACTTGCTGGAGTGCCTTGGCTAAGACTTCATTCACTCGACTTGCCACTTTTGTCTATTAATTTCAAAAGTAATACATGCGGTGGATGAATTACTTATTCGAAAGTCAATGGTATGCTGGAATCCACACTTACAGAGATATCCTTCGATAAACGGTTAATCTGCTCATCGAATTTCTTTGTTGAAGCGTCCATCTTGTTGCAATTACTTTGTACTCCCGACTCTATTCGTAGAGTAACCGCTTGGATATCTGGAAATGAGAACCTATTAGGAAGCATTTTCACTGAATAATGTTAGCTCTTATTAACTCATTTTCGGCCTTGATTGACAATGGAACACAGACGGTGAATTAAATGATCACTGCCACTCCATAACTACAGATTTCAATAAAATATTGATGAAATCCAAAGAGTCTCAGAATGACGCAAACAAAAGAGACTTCATCAGATGGGAGACCAAACATGTAGGAAATGGACGAATAACTCAGCCTAAAGTTTCAGCTTAAAATTGACGAGGCTCAGAACCTCGTTCCTTCAACCAGAAAACTGAAGACTCATCCCCAGTCAACAGGATTTGATGAAAAATGAACTCCTAAATGAGCCAATAGACTGAAATAAGTTAAACAGAGAGATTTGCCTTCCTAAGTAAGAGTTTAGATGGGCGGATGGGCGAATAGGAGCTACTTACGCTGACTCAAGGCACCTTGAAGGAGATCATCCAAGTCTTTGCACAGTTTCTCGATAACTTTATTCAGACCAGGCACGAGGGTTTGGCATAACTCCTTGCGGTAACCCTCAGTCACGGCTGGAGAAAGAGATGCACTCATTTGGTCGCCGAGATAATGAATAAACTTCTAGAGAAATCAGAAGAAATTATGCTGAGAAATTGAGTTTTGATAACTCGAAAATACTCAATATTGGAATTGAAGATAACAACCCACAATAACAATGCAGACTCCGTCGATTGGATGGAAGCTGCTGTGTATTTATAAAAACAATTTATCATTTCAATGGTAAAATCATCGAAGAAGTGATTTGATTTTCCAACTTTGAAATTTGGGTTTAATCCTATTAGCCGCCCATAAAAACGAAAAATTATTTAACCTCATTTCAATCGCTGACGAAGGCCGAGTCGCTAAGCTCATTTCAATTAAACAGTTGGTGGAAGCAATATCAGCCATCTACCTCAGCATTATCTCATAAAAGTTTAGAAAGTGATGGTTGCAAAAAACAACTGGAAATATTGAATGTAGCCGGGCTTCCAAGATGCGCAAGCCTGCCCAAATACGGTTCAATTCCCCTTTTCAAAAATGAGTAAAACAACGCCAATTATTAACCCTACTTTCGGAGCTTAATAGTTTTAGGGATGATCACTTAATGAAAGACTGATTTGATTGTTGCTACCTGCGACGACATTTGAAATTGTGACGTCCTGATATCATATACACCACGGGAGAAACCCGTGAAAAAATTGATACTCTGAGATGGAATACGCTAAAAGGCAAGGAATAAATCCCATAGACGACTAAAGACCTGCTAATGTAAGAACACCTCCTATTTTAGGATTCTGCGTATTATGGTTACTGTTCTCAGGGGAAAATACACACCGGTTCTTTGATGATAGTGAGCATTCGATCAGCAACCGTCTGTGGAAGAGGACTGAGTATTCTCTCTAAGTTTCTTCGCAGATTCTGCACCAAAGGTTCCACAATCTTAGGAGTGTCTAAAAAGCAAAAATAATGCATTCGGAAATATGCTATTAGTAAACTTCTGTGAGAAGTATTTTAGTGAGAAATCTTCATACTGGTTTGGAAGAGATTATGTAATTCGTTTCGAACAACGCCTCGAATTTGGTCAGTCAGCTGTTTGTTCTCCAGACCAATCACCGGTGATGCAGGTGAGCGTGTTGCTATGAAACCCGAGGAAACTCCGGCGGATAGCTGAAGATTCTTGACTGCCAACTCTAGTTGAGTCAACTGTTTTGCAGACTCCGCCTTCTGTTTGCGAACTATGGATAAGAGAGCAGTGGAATTTTCAAGGAAGGCAGCTTAAGTAACTTAAGCACCAAATTGTGGTTCACCTTGATCTAATATTTGATTTGCCCAAGGAGGGCTATTTGATGAACTTGCAACAGGAGCTACCACAGTTCCAGAAGAAGCCAAGGTGAGCGATTTTACCTGCTTTAAAAGTGTATTCTGGACATTAGAGAGCTTTGATAAACTGTTTCGGTTTTCCTGGATCTTATCTACAAGGCCAAAAGAAGGGCTAAGAAAGCTTGAAAGGAGGGAAGATAATTTGCCATAAATTGACACGTACTAGTGAGAGTCTTCATGGAGCTTAGTATTTCTTTGTTCTGCTGCAGAAGAGTCCTCAAAAGCTGGGCTACTTCGTTGCCATCATCAGTTTTTGAAAGAATATCGAAAGATGGCTGGACGGGAAACTTTAGTATATCCGGTTGAAATTGGGTCACATCTACCTCCGTAGAGTTGCCGTCAAGACTTCTGGCCGGGTCTGAGAGTACATCATTCATTGGTTTAGTAAAGGCCTCATTCGAAGGACCCGAGAAGTCCACGTTGGTGGAACCACCTAAATTATGGAGTCGAAATGACTACTATTGAAGTAGATAGCAAGTAATATGATAGAACTCACGATAGAGAGAGTTTGGTAGACTGGTGACACTATTACTACCCGCGAGGCTACGAACCGAGTCCGAGAGCACTGGTTTTTTGTCCGATCCTTCGAAGTCCAAATACGGAATTCGACTGGAGCTAGCTTCAATGAACCAAAGAGACAAGAACAAAAAATGAGTTCCAAGTAAACTTAGCCCAAGTTACCATCCGAAACGCAGCAAGGCTATTGAAACATGAAACTAAGTCCAACGAAGGAGATATAAATGTAGCTGGAATTTCGGACTCTTAACGGGCCGTTATTTTTTTGTAAAAACATTACTAGAGACGACAGATTCAAACTCCTGAACTATAAACGAGGTTAAATCGCTTTCAAAAAATGACTTGTATTAGCAAAACTGGAGTAGTCACCTGTTGGGAAAGATGCTTACTTATAGTTAGGGAAATGACCAATTACATAGAGAACGGTCCATGGATGTCCAAAATCTTATTGATGTTTATTTTTTTAAGAGGCTCTTAGTGGACTCAGGCTGTATTTCCCCTGGCATAATAATGTATTCATACGTCCGGTGGGTGATTAGTCCTATCCAGGCGCCCCTCTCTTTAGCCCTCAGGGTTTCCGATGGTCACCACGTGGAGGTAGAGAGTAGGCTTGACACATCTGCTCCATCACGGCTGTGAATAACTCTGACTCATACACGGTCGCTAGAAATGAATATCTGGATAAGAATAAAAAACGAGAACAATGAGGAGCTGTAAGAAGTGCAGCAGAAGAACGACATGTTACTGCACCACGAAACCATGCCGAGAAATGGCCAGGGAGCCGAAGACGTCAATTTGACTGTTTTTATGCTATGTGCAAGTGTTTAGCTGCTATACGAGTTCTTGTATTTCTGTTATTGCCCAACGGGTGAGGACGGATACAAAAAAATCAATGATTATCATAATGAAACGTGATTGACTGTTAAGTAACAGTCTCCATAGGCGGCCTAATTCCACAAAACGAATGCGCGCCAGTGAGAAATGGAAGGTGTCTTCAAAGTCTATAGAAACCGTTCCATTTAAAAAGGATCGAAAAGAGGCGTCAGTAAAAGTAACCTTGAGTAAATAAAAGGGAGCCAATGTCTCCAAATGATTTAAGTGCAGCACTCAGGCACGTCCTCTGATTCAAAAGTCAATAACAACCTTTAACAACTGTTAAAACATACCAACAGGAAAAGACGCATGCAATGGAAGCGTCGCATCATGAGAGAAGTCTATGTTACTAGGAGCGGAGTCAAAAACCTTTTTTAGGCCCAAGCCTTCCGAGTTAAGGTTATTCATATTTTCTTCCAATCCAGGTGATGGTTGAGGTCTAGTATAAAAAAGAAATCTAGATAAGATAAACAAAATTATACTCTCCATATACAATTTAAGATTTCGACTTACAACTCATCTTCCGGAGAAACCTGTGGAGTGTCTGAAAGAGAAGTGGTATCAGACGCGGCTATGCAAAGGCTCCTTAGGAAGGACCAAAGAACTCACTGGGATCAGCAGAGGGTGGATTTTTGGTAGGCGGTGGTGAGGATGGTCTATCCTCACTCTCTAGCTGAAATGGGTTTGCACTTGCCGAATTGGGACGTCGATTAAGCAATTTAGAGAACATGTTGAAGGCTCCAGGAATCCGATTCATATCAGTACTCTTGCCACCCTCTGGAATAAGAGGAGAGGAACAAGCACCTGAAACCTAGAAAAGCTATCAGAAACATAACTAGAGGCTCACTATCGAAAGAGGAATGTTAAAAAGAGTTAAAGCGCCTTGCTTGTAGATTTCCAAAGGAACAAAGAAGGTCAGTTTCCCTGTTTTCAGCTCCCTAGAGAAGAGCAAGTGAGGGAGAAGAGAAACGAGACTTACTTTGGATGAATTAAAACGAGTTCTATGTGGATGTTATCGCTCTCTGTCGACTCTGACTCCGAGAGCACTGTAACGAAAATAGCAAAAAACACGTTGGTTACACCGTCAAACGCATAAATAGCATGGATACGCAGACCAATGAAAAATCAGTCCTGACGATTAGATCAGCGAATTAGGATTAAGGCTAACACACCTGCATATACTTTTGTGTATTTTTCAAAGAAATTAACACTCACGTTGCTTAAACGGTTGCGAACGCACAACGCTACTGAGATCAAAGGCGATACAGGGTGAAACTAGCAAAAATTCGCAGATGCACCGGAATCGAAGCTCCCACGGCGAATCAGAATTCCTCGAGAGTAGAAGTGCATAGAGCACCTAAATACAAAACAGCCTACTTTAACTCATGCGAGCTACTTATGCTATCCCAGTAGCACAAAAAAATGAAAATGCAGGGGAAAGGTTCTAATCTTTTAACAAACTTGTATTCACTTACTACTGAAATCAGGCAATACAGATAATTTTACAAACAGAACGAAGTATTATTGTGCACTATTTCTTAAACACTTCGGCACGCGTCTAGTATCCCAACTGACTCGAGTTCGAAAGCCATCAGCTCATTCGTAGAATCGAGCAATCATTTAAGAACGAAGGACAAAACGCTAAACCCTTTTTTTTGCGTACATGTTTGACTTAACTGATGACAACCCAACAGTCAGAAACTGGTGTACAAAAGGGTTGCCAAACAGAAATTTATCAATAAGGCACCATGAAACAGGTCTTCTCCCGAAAATGGATGATGGAAAGTACTTTCTGTCAAAATGAGTCTACGTTAGTGCTATTTAAGGATAGCCTCTGTGGCAAGCAACAACAGGGAGCCTTGTGCAGATTGTGTTTAATGCGAAATTAATGTACTATAGAACAAACGAATGAATAAACATTCATTCCGACCTTTTAGGTTAATGGAAAACTACAAATGACCTTACGTTGAGTACCACAAAAGGTTGATAATACACAAACTGCCGAACAAACCGTGCGCTTGATATCGCTGGCTAGAAGAAGACCTGAATTAGAATCGAACTGAGAAATAAGCATTGGTTGAATTGAGGGCTTTTGAATTGCTGCCGTTGCTTCTTTTCCATCGAGATCTTCGTTAGCGCAGAAGCGAATAGTTTGGATGAGTTCACAATCGGGTAAACGCCAAAGTCGTAGCTCTCGATTATAGTTGGAGCCGGTGATTAAATATTCATTGGTAGTTTCATTGCTGAAAGAAAACTTGGCTCGAGAATTACAATTACCTTTTAAAATCAACGTAGTAAAGCGCAAGAAGAGGTGATAGGTTGCCCGTAGACCATTCTTGAAAAGCTTCCAACGAACCGCACTTAATATCCGATAGGTTGAACATGAAAATATGCCCGAGATTCGCACTGACAAAGAATGTTGACGCGCTGGATGAAAATTCCATTGCCTCAATATTGCTACTATAAGATGCCAATTTTTGAATCATGTTGTTCAGTAACCGGGGCTGTGAGTGGTATCTAGCCGAGGCTTCTGCAACACCTTCAAAATTTTCATGTATATGTTCAATAACGCCATTTAAGTCAAGAAGATAAACCTAGGCAAATAACATGCTAACATAAAAATAGCTTACAGCCTCATTCACAGCAACCGCTAAGAGCAAAGAAGTGTCCATATTCGCTTCCGGAAAAGTGGATTTCGGTCCCCATTTAATAATACAGTGGGTTAAAAATTGGCCACTTGCATTGAGATATATTGAAAGCAGCAATTTATTTTCACCTTGAACGTAATTTATGTAGAAAACTTTTAATACACCATCAGAACTCAAAACAGCTAAAATTGGTTCGTGAAAAGGCGAAAAGTCAAGAGTAAGGAAATCGCCATCAAAACTTTTTAAAAGCGACCTAGCACGACTTTCGTTGGTAAGCCGAACAAGTAGTTGCGATTGGTTTGCTATAGCAAAAGGCAATGAAAAAAAAATTAAACATTACATTTGATGAACCACGCGATATTACCAGAAGGAATGTGCCTGGATAAAATCTTTGAAGGATAATACCTGTACTCCCACTCATATGAAACAAGAGGTGAAACCAATAACTGAAATTGTTAAAAAGCGAAAGGAAACTCACGCAGCTACTTGATTTCTTCTCGAGAATACTAATTACACTCTCAGAACTGGGAATAATGTCGACAGAGGAGGAGTGAATTGCGCTGTATATACTGAAACGATTTTCGTCTAACAGGCTAACAAATCATAAAAGCATTTTCTATAATTTACATTCTTTGGGTTGAAGACTCCATTTTACTAAAAAAACTAAAACGACAAGCAAAAAACAAATTCAAAACGTAGGTCTGATTGTCTGCCAATCACACACTAACGCTATCGCGAAGTGATCTACTAAAAGTAAGTCAAAATATATAAATTGATATCCAAAAAAACAGACGATACATAGTTTTCCATTCCTGCTAAAGGTTATTTCGGAAACGGATGGTGGCACAATTATTCAAATTGCGCACACCCTATCAGTTGCTTCAATAAAAAAGTAATTAGCCAAACAGGAAAATGGTACTTAAACGCAATCCATAAAGATATTTAAATGTTTACACTTCTGGGTCAATGTGCTAAGAATCTATTGGGTTCACTCCTATTTTTTCATAAAGGATTGACGAGAGATAAAATACGTCTAATTCGAAATGTTGAATTCATGTGCTTTCATGCAGTATGATATTTTTACCAAATAACTACAATTGCTGTTTCTTATGTCTGACTTAGATAAGCGTCAAAAATTGAGAAAATTAGCCCAAATTTTGAAGCGAATATTAAAGTCGGTAGCAAAGTAAAGACATTCATTTATGAAAGAGCCATCTGCTGCTTCATTCATAGTATTCGAATTTAATATTTTTAATTATATAGCATTACAAGTAATTTAAGTAATTTTGATCATCCACAATTTGTTTTACTTTGTCAATGAAGGCTGTCAAGGTTGAACGCAGCTGTTTAAGTTAATTGTGTAGTGTATCCTTACCTCGCTCCGGATGCTGTTGTCAAGGTTTTCTCTGCTTGCTAGCACTGCTTCTAGGGTTTCCTTTTTGGTAGACGTTGCCAAGTTTTCAAGCTGTCATCATGAAATGCCTTTCTACGAAATGGTTGGGAAGTTTTATGACAATGCAGCTAGGCATGTGGAAAAAAAGATGCTTGAAGATCTACCTTGGCAAGGTCCCACTGACAAAAAGGAAAATTATGTGAAAGGAATGCTAAATAGCATTCGAGCGGTTGATAATGTTATTCAATTTCATTTCCCCATCAAGCGAGATGATGGGTCCTTTGAAATAATTTCTGCCTGGCGAGCTCAACACAGCCACCACCGTTTACCTTGCAAGGGTGGTATACGCTATGCCATTGATGTTAATGAGGGAGAAGTCCTGGCCCTTGCTTCTCTTATGACTTTTAAGTGTGCTGTTCTTAACATTCCCTTTGGTGGTGCTAAGGGTGGCATCAAAATAAACCCAAGGGCTTACTCTCCTGATGAACTTGAGCGTATTACGCGTCGATATGCTCTTGAACTTGCGAAGAAGGGTTATGTTGGCGCTTATATCGATGTTCCCGCACCTGATATGGGAACTGGTGTACGCGAAATGTCTTGGATTGCTGATACTTATGCGCAAACCATAGGTGGATCCTTTTTCAAAAAAACCTTATTTGAATTTAGGTTATAAGGATGTAAATTCGAAGGGCTGTGTTACTGGCAAACCCATAAATCAAGGTGGAATTCATGGACGCACGGCTGCTACTGGACTTGTATGCCTTTCTTCGTTTAATAAATTTAACTTTAAGGGTCTCTTCTTCACCCTTGAGAATTTTATCAACAATGAGATTTGGGCGCGTAAATGCGGTCTAACCCCTGGCGTTAAAGGCAAGAGTTTCATCGTACAGGGCTTTGGAAATGTTGGTGAATACAGCGCTAAGTTCCTCCACGAAGCTGGAGCCAAATGTATCGGTATCCTAGAAATCGACGGCAGCATCTACAATCGTGATGGCATCGATATTACTGCTCTAAGTCGATATAAAGCAGACAACGGCAGCATTGTCGGCTTCCCCTTTGCCAGGCCGTTCACCCAAGGTGATCTGCTTTGTGAAAAATGTGATATTCTTATTCCTGCTGCAAACGAAAGACAAATAAACGCTGCGAACGCCGACAAAATTCAAGCTAGATTGGTAATTGAGGGAGCCAACGGGCCCACAACACCCGCAGCTGATGTGATTCTACAAAAGAAGAATGTCTTAGTTGTGCCAGATCTCCTCGCTAATGCTGGTGGCGTCAACGTCTCGTACTTTGAATGGTTGAAAAATCTTAATCATGTCAGTTTTGGAAAGCTGTACTTTAAATACGAGAAAGACAATCATCGTTATCTTTTGGGTTTGTTGTTGCTCAAATAAAACTTTCTTTAGATAGTGTCGAAGAATCTTTGGAACACGGTCTTGGAAAGAAAGTTAGCGTGAATCCAACTCGGGCCTTCCAGGATCGTTATGATGTGAGTTCAATTCCATTCTCATGATTTTGATTGATCTATAGAAAATATCTGAGGAGGATGTTGTGCGCTCAGGCCTTCATTACAGCATTCAACGCGCTTCAAAAGTGAGATAATTTTTAAAAAATTCTTTTGCATCATCGTGTGATTTAATTTTCTTTTTCTCTTCGCAGATCGTCATGGATACCTGTGAGCACTACGGACTTGGTATCGACATTCGTACTGCTGCTTACATCAGTGCTATTGAGAAAATCTTCTATACTCGCCATGAGGCTGGAATCACCTTCTGATGAGCCACAAACTGTCGGTTTGGGATCAATTCGACCTTCTTAACTATAATAATAATAATAATTTGTTCGAGCTAATAGACTATTTGTGGCCTTCTTATTCCTCCATCCAAATTTAAAGTATATGGGGCTTGGATTGGGACAGAATAATCCAGTTTAAAAGTTCACTAAGCTGCAATTTATTCTAATTTTATTACGGCTTAAACGTAGAAAATAGCAGGAGCGTGACGCTGTGCCTTGGGGCTTTAGAATGTTACTTCACTTAATTGCGGTTTTCCGTGTACGTCGTTCTAGATTGTCAAACATTGCACCTATTCCAAAACCTGGGATTCGATGTTCTTACCCTGTAGGTCTGCAATTCATGAGGAATAAATAATTCATTAGTAATTTTGAAGTAAATTTTCAACAAACAAATTCTCTGCAAAAGGGCTCTTCATTGAAATGGGATGATGTTCTTCATTGAAAGCCTAGAAATTCTAGATTTCAGAGAAATTGATTTGTTCATTAAGAGTAAGAAAATTTGACTGATGCCAGAGAAAGGTCTAGGGTTTACGGTCTTCTTTGGTCGTCAAATAGAAGGCACTTTCTTGTTTCATGAAATGCGCTAAAAGGCAACCGAAAAAACACTATCAAACTTTTTTTAATCAGAAGAACTCTTCAACTAACTTATGGAGGTTAAGGCCTTGCATTAATTTTTCAAAAGCAGTTGAGTTGAAGCAATTATTTTCAACTGGTGATCTAGGATAGACCACATCTCTTATCCTTCCTTGTCATTCCTAATCTCCAGTAGTGTAATAGCTTCCTTGATTTAACGCTAAAAAGGGAATCAAATTTTGGCCCCCATAGTTCCAATATCTCCGTGTTCGAACAAACTTTGTGACCTCGTTTTTTTTTTATAAATACACGTGTGTCTAAGCCCGTACTTGGTTGCAGTTCATAAAATGGCCCAAAACATGCCATGAACAAACTCCATAAGTTTCGTCAGTGAAAAAATGGCCAACCACTGGGACCTTGGATGCCCGAATGGGGGAGGGGGGTGGGGGCGGGGGCAGGGACGCTAAGGGCCTCAATATGAATTGAGGAGAAGGGTGCCATTCTCCTTCGGACAGTAAATCCAACTTGATGTTAGTTCTACAAAAGAAAGGTTTTATTTAACATAGTTGGTACCTGGAGACGCTGTTCTTTCCTGTCTATTGAAAGAAATGATTCTTAATAATTCGTGAGATTATTTTACCCTTCATGACGTCGTGCTGATTACTTTTAAGAAAAATGGCGCGGATCTTCAAGCAGTTTACCATGACACAACCATTTCTCAAGGCCTATAAATTTCCCTATCCAAATGAATTTGAACGCCAATTGCCAATGTACGCCTCTCGCCAACCTTAACCTGCTTATTTAATCGCAGACTATTATCTGCTTTAAAAAGACTAGCATAACAGAAACAAAGGAAAGCGCCAAGATTTGAAATCATACGATAAATACCAGTTAGATCCCGTCTTTATTCACTCGAACCGCCCGTCATTACGTGTCAATACTATTGCGTTTTGTAACTAATTGGATCTGAGTCAGTCTCGTGAAATGTTACTGCGTGCAGCGCCATCTTGGAGATGTTGCGATTCAATCAACTTATTTTTGGGAATCGAATGCCAAAGTTTGGGGCCTAATCAAGGCCCCAAAACTTTCGAATTCCTAGCGATTAGAAGAAAACGAACTCCCTAATAATTAAATCATCAATTGATTGAGAGCAACTATTATCCGGTTCTTTCCTATTCCAGATTAATCCGAGAATGGTGATTCTTCAACAACTTTCTTTCTTGCGCCTGATATTCTCTTCGTTTGGATGGTGATGGTTGAGAGGAAATATGCTTAGCTCATAGACGGATATTCTTTCAACAGCGTCAAGCTGATTAGGAACGGTCGTGCGGTCTATTTTTTAAAAAAACGGCATTAAATTCCTTTCCACTTTTTTGACAGAACGTAAGTCCAAAAGTCATGGTAAGCTCTCAATTATGGCGAAAAATCGATCGAATTTTCGAGATACTAAGCCAGGTAATCTATTTTTTTCGCTATCGATTTTCCTAGAACTGACCACGACCAGATGTAGAGGCGTTTTATGTGTTGGGTTTTTCGAATGACAATAGGTGCTGTACTGTTGCGCGATGAGTCATCCCCCTCCAGTCTGCGGTACACCCCATCTGTTAGCCCGGTTCCTAGGGCTGCGGCGTAACTGTGGGCGTTGAATTTTTTGTCGGAATAGGAACAAGTCTTTGGATCAACATATTAACAAACAAGGCCATTTTGTAAGCCGAAAGCTATTCACCAAATGACGCAGGCATTGGGGTGGTCTAGCATGGCGTAGCCAAGATGGGGTAGCTGGTATGCCTGCAAAATCGTATCTCATGAGTGCCTATCCAGTATAAATTTGTTAACAGGCATTTTAAGCCCTGCGTCATTTATCAAGCCACAGAAATGGTATCGGGGTGGGGACTGGTAAGAATTGGGAAACACACAAAGACCAGTCTTTTATACACTGGTACACCCAAAATTCTCAATGACGGCGTCCTTCTCAAGAGAAGAGTTGTTCTTCTCAAAGGAACTTCGGTTGATGGATGCATAGTCCTTATAAGCTTGCCTCCCACGTTTACTCGAGGTCCTCCAAATATCTATGCAAGAATTTTTTCATTACACTACGATTAATATATGAGCCCTCGAGTAGACATTTGGACTCTCTAAAAGCAAAACAAAATCACAGACTAATCTTTAGCGCCATAATGCGCTTACTTTTGAGAAGTTCTAATACCACTGCACCCAAATCACGACTTCATTCTGCCACTCCTCCAATTGGTTTATTGAACGCCTCCTTCGGTTCGCTATCCTACTTCGCATGTAAAGCAGTGCCATAATTGCGAACTGTCATTTCATGAATTAGACGTAGCTCCTTTAAACGACAATTCCAATCCTCGCCCCCTTCTTCAAACTAATTCAGCAACTAAGAATATCCATTATCCCTGTGCGCACCACCTGAAGGCTCGGACGTCGAGACTTAGCCCCGTTTTAAACATTCTGTTAGATTACCTAATCATAAATCCTAACCATAGTCATGCCATATAACTAATGCTTGTTGATACTTTACTTTCAGGTAAGACAAATCGGTGTTCAAGATTAGTTCGAAATACGAGTTTTTTTTGGTGCAAGCGAGAAAAGTGGATTGGTTCTGCGAGCTAGTGGGTGCATTCTAAATTTGTTAGGACACTCCCAGTGTCTGCAACCTAAACTTAGGACAATCGGGCAGGGACCTCTACCGCTGTCCTATCAACTTGTGACGCAAACCGCGGTTGTGTGCACATTTGGCTACTTCGCTTGGGCAAACCATGTCCAAGTGGATGGTGGGCCTTTAGTGCAAGTTTGTTTAGTTCAGCGGTTGTAAAAGCCACCTTCTTTTGAAATACGTGCTCCTGCTAAGGGAAATATTGCCGTAAAAAAAGACGATTATAAAAAAAATACAATGACAAAGAATGCCAATTTTGATGGAATTGCACCTTAACTCAAACGAGACCTTTCAAAGGGCCCAAGTAAATATTTATGAACTAGCACAATGGACTATAAAAAATCCAATGACATAGAGGAAATCTTATTAATTTCTCTAAATATTTCTAGTAGAGTTTATGCTTGAACGAATCCACCAGACCGTCCATGTACATTTAAGGTGCAGTAAATGAACTTTTCCGCAAACAACAGACGACTTGACATGATTATTTTGAACAGGTGTGCAAATGTTCCTTAACAAATGGAGCATGCTTTTGACTGGTTTGATTTTCTCTTTGTGTCCGACAGTTCACTTGCTGCTCCTTGCCATCAAAGTTTCAACCACCATGCGCTCTGGCAGCGCCACCAAGAAACACCAACTTTTAAATCGATTTTGTCAAAAAGGGCGCTAATTATGACGGCGAAGGGTAAAAATAAAAATAAAAAATTAGAAGAAGTGGGGGAGAGACCCCTTCGTAGGGGATGACAACTTCGCAAGCGTCTTATCGAATGAGGCTTTCTCCCCAAGATCTCCTTAAAGTGGTATTAAGTGCAAATGCAATATTGTCTACCATTAAGGGAACAATCACTTTTTTATAGGGACCACAAAATCTGGAAATGAGTGTGGATACGGGCAGATCTGGTTGCAGCAAGCGTCAATCGCTGAATTTCTGGGTAAAACATTTTTAAAAGTACGACTATTGAAAAAAAATCTGCATTTTGAAAGGTAGTTGTGGGGCTGCTTCACTACCAAGAAATCTTCATACCGGCTAGAAGACACAACACCCAAACTGACTGCCAACCGAAAATTGAGTGGCCGATTGATCCGAATTAAGATAGCTGACCTCATTTCCGTTCGTAGTGCATATGAGGAAAAGTGCATAGGTAATTCAACTGCGGCCTCAAGAGCACACCGATTATACTTTCGAAGTAATAAAGTACTTATACACGAGTCCTCAGCACATATATTGTCGTTTCTGCCCGATAGGCAGCGTCCTCATTATAGTTAAGCGTTTTTATCCGCGACATCGCATCTGAATCTCCAAAATTGGACCCTAGGAAGATGACGCATTATTGAAGTGCCTCTGTCATATCGCCCGAATCCAAAACATGTGGCGTGGTCACATAGCTACAACGAATTGTTGACGAATAGTCAAACAATGAAACTGAATGTAACAAACTTTCTGTCGAAAAGGCAAACAAATGTCTTGTAAATGTGAAAACTTCTTTTAGTCACGATCCATTCTGGATTGCTTTTCAACTATAGGGATAATCCAATTGATATCCCTTGGTATCCAGTTAAAAGCTAGTCTTTGAAATGAACACATAAATCTCAGTGGGTTGTAATAATGCTTATCGATGTGAGAGGAATAAAGAAAGGATGAATCAAGAAGCTTTCAAGCGACAGAAATCGACCAGACGCTATGCAGCGCCGAATACAGTCCCTATTTAAAATATCTATACTCTCGATCGCCCAAATAGATCAAATACAATTATGGACATATGAATAATTAACTGGCATTTAAACTACTTACTCTTCTGAGGGCCATGAAACAAGTGACTATTGTACCGCTGGTTTAGTCGGCGAAGAAGTAAATGAAAGTGGATTAGGCATAAGGGTTTGGGCTGATAAGATCAGATATGGACAGGACAGTGGCGCATGATTCGGTGACACATATGGATGCACTGGAAAGTAATGCCCAATGAACTGCCTTATTACTATATTCAAGACGAATTGTCGCGATGCATTACCGGGAGAGAAACAATTGAAAATTAGATATATGCTTTAGCCAAATGGGAGTGGGATAGTAGAATTAAGCATTACCAGTACACACATTAGCAAAGGCATATCGTTTTTCTTTTACGGTGGTAATACTAGACTGAATGAGATAATTATCTCACAGAATGGTAAATTCGAATTTGGCAAGTTCATATCATACGCGACTCCAAGCGATATACGTTAAAACCTGGTAAAGGCATAGAAGATAGGCGTGTACAGATTGAAAACTAGCTAAAAAAAACCTTAGAGCCTACACAGAAGGTGCCAGATTATCAACCCGTCTATGGACCCGGTGGGTTAGACATGTGGAAGACTGTTGCCCAATAAAACTAAACCTACTCAGGGAAGTAATGGCTGTGAAAATGCTAAACCATAACGGTATCCAGTACTTGGGTCTTTAAATTCATCTTATGCTAAAAGCATATCTAAACAAAAAATAACTTGAAGCGTTCCAGAGCGATAAAAGGCGGGGTGACCTTGGGAACGCCTTCAAGTTCGCGATGCATTAACCCTGCAACTAATCTGAGGAGTTTCACTTTGTGGTCGAATACGAGGTGCGCCTATAAATCAGGTTTCTACAATCCTTTTGCCCTTTTAATGACGGGAGAGAGTCTCTTACAAAACAGTTTGAAGTTCAGTGTTCTCTAATATAATTTAAGCACTGTTTTAAACATTGTCGTTTGCCAAAATACAGGAAATGGTAACTATACATAACCTCATCCCCTGCACGTTGGACTATTGGAAAAGAGCGGGTAGGCAGCTTTAAGGTTGATTTAACCAATCAGATAATTGTAGGGACACAACATGGCGGGCCTTTAACTGCATTTTATTTGAAAGGTTTTGGTTACGATTTTATAAATATTGTCAGCCAAAACACAATCAACCCGAGTAATTTCAATCTATTTTCAATGATCGTCTATGAAGACGTCTTCAAAGGCCGTTGAATTTGGAAAAGTTTAATATTTGTATTAATGCAAGCGAAACTGATACTTGATGAACCGATCCGTTTTAGAAGCTCATTTCATTATTGATTATAACAACATCCTAATTTACTAAGGTTGACCAAGTGCAATTTTTGAGGACAAAGTGACTAATCCATCGGGTCTCTCTACTTTTGAAAGAGACAGATAGCAGTAGTGGTTGTACTGTAAATAGGTTTAACGCAGTTGGCAAGAGGCCACATCAAATTACGTAAACCGGCTCCGTTTTCCAGGACAGTGACAACCATATGTTTCGATATCTACCTTGTGACATCTAGATCCTGTCCTCTCACTGTCTTTTCAAAAGAAATAAATTTTCGATTAGAAAAGTGGGTGATTCAATGATTATTTGTACAGAACCCTCCTAATAATCGAAACCCGACTATTATGATGACGGAAATACATTCATGTGAATTTTTCCTGTAACTCCACGGTTACTGACTTCTACAGCATCACTGATGTGAACATTAAATCGTATCAGAATCGCATACGAGGTTGGCATTTATTTAATAAAATTTTTGATCAAAATGAGATGAATACCAGATTCGATTAAACAGTAAACGCACCGTGGAATCCACAAGAATTCATGTGCTTAAATTGAAAGAAAATGCATCCTATTCTAGATGCACTTGGATAAACTACACAGTTAGCTGATAGATTAGAGTAATTAATGAGATTGTTCAGAGAAACCATTGGTTTTATGCTTAACGATCGAACTTTATTGGTATAATAATGAATTGTCAAGCCAGCACAGATCAATCTCAAATCACTCAAGAAGGCAATATTTCGATTCTTAACTAAGATCAGCTATAACCGAAAGATATGCGTTTTATCGATGAGTACCTAGCACAGTGCCATAAAGTATGCTACTTTAAAGTTTAAGAATGCTAATTCTGCTCTTTTAAAAAATTTTGACAAGCAATAATGTAACTCAATAGGATGAATAATACGAATGTTATTTATTGCATTTCTTCAGGAAATGAGGTATAAATTTATTCTATGAAATCGTTTAAGTAATCCGGTCGAAGTAATTGATGAAGCAGCTAAAGGCCATCTTAGTAGGCGCTTGTAAAGAAAGTATCGAAATGGGTGGGATGTTTAGAAGCGAGCAGATGCAGCTTTCGCAGCTCTTTTTGCATGTTGATTCAGCCTACATGTGTATTGTTGAATTAGGTGAAATTGGCGCTGTTCAGTTTCGTGATGTAAGCATTATAAATTCTTTTAGTGTCAAGGCCAATGCCGATCGGAATGCGTTTCAGCGAAAATTTGTCAACGAGGTTCGTCGTTGTGACGAAATGGAACGCAAACTAAGTTAGATTCTTAATAAGTTTGAATGTATTTTCTAGGATACATGCTGAATGAAATTCAGATTAACAAGTTGAAACTTTATGAAAGTCCTGATATCCCCGAAACTCCTGCACCAAGGGAAATGATCGATATGGAAACAACATTTGAAAAATTGGAAAATGAGGCGAAAGAGGTTAATGCAAGCATTGTTAATCTACGTCAAACTTATTTTGAACTTCAAGAAATGAAGCACCTTTTGCGAAAGACTCAAATATTTTTTGAAGAAGTAGGCTCAACCTTGAGTTACGGTTTCAATGTACCCCCATAAAATGCATTCTTTCGGCATCGCTGTTCTAGGCTCACCAAACTGTTTCGTTTAATGCTGATGAGAATTTAGGACTACTTGGGGAGGAAAGTGGCCAAGCCACATATAGTGGAGCTGAACTCAATTTAGGGTTTGATCCTGTTGTGTTTTGCCTGGCTCATATGGTTTTGTCGTAACAAAAGTAACTTTGTGTCCTCATTTTTTATAAATGTTGTCTGATGCATAACTTTCCGGCGGGATATAAGATTAGAATGGCTGTAAATTTTATCTATTTTCAGATTCGTTGCTGGAGTCGTTTTGCGCGAGATGCTGCCAGCTTTTGAGCGAATGCTTTGGCGGGCATGTTCTGGAAACGTTTTCCTTAAGCAAGCCGAAATCGAACTGCCGATGGAAGATCCTCTAACTGTATATGAAAACGTCATGCTTTCATTCGTTTTTCATCTTAACTTTCGCGTTTTAATCATTTGATTTTAGGGTGAAAAAGCCCATAAGACCGTTTTCATAATCTTCTTTCAAGGCGATCAACTGAAGTCAAGGGTAACGAAAATAAGTGAAGGGTGCGCTCCTTATCTGTATTGCTTGTCATATTTTTTATATTTTCTCTGAATTCGATAAATTTATAGTTTGTCGAAAAAATGAAATCAGGTGATGTCGAACATAACTCCACAATTGCTTATGCTATTTATTTACTTATTTCATTGTTGGATTTCTTTAACTTATTCTATCTTTCACAATAACCCTATGACACTTAAGTGAAACATCCGAGTTTTCTTTACAAAACGAATGTCGTGTTACTTATAAATAGTTTCCATGCGACAATTTATCCGTGCCCTGAATCTGCGGCCGATAGGAGATCGATGCTCATTGATGTGGTTCAAAAGATAGATGACCTAGAAACAGTCATGGCCCAGACTCAACAGCACCGTCAACGAATTCTCGAGGCCGCTACGAAGAATCTCAACAATTGGTTCATTCGAGTTCGCAAAATGAAGGCTGTCTATCACATCCTGAATCTATTTGACCTTGACGTAACCACCAAGTGTATGATTGGTGAGTGTTGGTGCGCTGTGAACGACCTTGATCAAATCAATTTGGCTCTCTGCCGAGGGATGCAGAAATCCGGCAGTACAATTCAGCCGATTCTCAATATAATGCCGACTATAGATGCGCCACCAACTTTCCATCGAACTGACAAATACACTGAAGCCATCCAGAATATCATCGACTCTTATGGCGTGGCAAAGTACAGGGAGGTCAATCCGGCGCTCTTCTCTTTGTCAACCTTTCCATTTCTCTTCGCCGTAATGTTCGGTGACGCTGGACATGGTTTGATCATGTTCTTGTTCGGCCTTTGGATGGTTATTTGGGAAAAACGTCTTTTGGTGAGTTGGTCTCTTTTCTGGCTTATTGTTATCCTCCCTTAATCCCTTCAATTAGCCTTTTGATCTTAAATTCTTTTCGCGGCTGGGCGTAGAGTTTTTTTTTGTAGTATTGTCTCCCTGAAATACAACGATTGGCTGAGACGTCTTTGTAAACGTGCTCTCTTTGGTCCTTAACGTGGTCTTACGTCATTAGTAAGTGGGGGTGCATAGAAGCTTATTGGAGCTTGTTGAATCAAAATTTCGTTGACCAGCTATCAACCATCCATCCAGTTCCTCGCTTATTACAACAACGATTTAACTAGCTGAGCACTGATTACCAGATAAACTGTCCAATGACCAACTAATTCATCAAGCATTCTGACCTTCAATAGTTCACCAATCTATTCAGTCTAAAGCCTTTCAGGAAAGTAATTGGCCAAGCTATACAAATCTCCACCATTCTGGACATAATATTAGCTAAACAACCCTTCTGCCCTTCAATCGTCCCATATGTACCTCCATCCGTTTTGTTGTCCACTAATTAATCAAGTACTGCACAAAAATCGCAAATCAATGCGTCCATAGAATAATCAGTCATTGTGTTTTCCTAAATTTCACAAATTCAGCAAGCGAGTATCACTGGATATCTACTCTGCTGATTTGTCCATCTATCCACCCCGTTTCCAATTGCCCATTCATTCGGTGTTCATTCACTGTTCTTTTATTCTGCCAAATATTCAATTTAATCGTCCAAGAATGATCCGATCTTGCAGTCCATAGATTTTCGCTTCGCCACTGGACTTGTAATTCACTGTGATCGTTTGACAGACCATTCGTCACACAGTAATCACTCACTGAACAGCCAGCTACTTCATTTATAAATCCATTCATGCTGCAATCCAGTCAGCCGGTGATCAATCGATTCATCTTCTGGTCGGTCAGTGGAGTTTTTCTTTTATTTGAGCAAACACTTTACCCCGCTTTTATGTTTGCCAATCTTTACTTGAATTGCGGCCCATAATTGTCGTACTTGTCATTTCTAACGAAAAAATCATTTCTTGAACAAGGCAATGAAAATCAAAGATGAAATGTGGTGCACTTTTTTCGGTGGTCGTTATTTGATTCTCTTCATGGGAGCTTTTTCAATCTATACTGGGATCATCTATAACGATTTCTTCTCAAAATCCATCAATCTATTTGGATCTTCGTGGTATCCTCTCTATGACAAACAAACTATCGCTTCGAGGGCTTTTCTCCAGCTGGAACCTCGCACCTCAGAGAATATTACCGACCAAATGTACGCCGGCCAGCCCTATCCTTTCGGCATTGATCCAATCTGGCAGATCTCCAACAATAAGATCCCTTTTATGAACTCACTAAAAATGAAGATTTCTGTCATCCTTGCAGTATTCCATATGGGTTTTGGGGTCATCCTGAGCTTTCTCAATGATAAGTCAGTTCAATTTTATATCAAATCTAGCAGTCCTCTCTTTCAGGTTCTACGATAACATGTTGACGATTTGGTGTGTGGCGTTGCCTCAGCTGCTGTTTTTCCTCTCGATTTTTGGCTATTTGGTAATAGTCATTTTCTACAAATGGGGGGCCTTTACTGCAGATGAGGCAGCTAAAGCGCCCAGCCTTTTAATGAGTAAATTGTTATTATCTTCACCACTTGAAAACTTTCTAGTGTTAATCAATATGTTTAAGTTCAATTACGAAGTGAAGGGAGGTCCCGGGGATACATTTTATGGAGGACAGGCTGCTATCCAATCGATCCTAATGATCACTGCGGTTTCTTGCGTACCGTGGATGCTTCTGACAAAGCCACTTATATTGCGATGGCGCCATAAACGCGGTGTAAGTATATGTCTTAGTTGAAATGAGAAATTTTATTATAATGCCATTCAGATGGGACTGAATGAAAGTGCATCAGTTAAGCCGCCTGCGCCGCCTAGACCACCAAAACCGAAGTTTAATTCTACAGAGAATGGAGAAACGAATGAGACAAATGGAAATACTTCTGCCTTGGGGGTTGTTTCAGATGACCATGGAGATGACCTTGAACATGTAAGTGTGTTTTAGTAAACCATGCTTAGTTTTTAAAATTTGCAGCACCTAATTTTATGAGTTTTAGACAGCGGAAACACTGAAGTCTTTTTTTAAATTCTAGTTTGATTTCAGTGGGTGCATGGTTTACTCTGCCATTGATACGATTGAATATTGTCTGGGATGCATATCTAACACGGCCTCATATCTTCGACTCTGGGCTTTGAGTTTGGCTCATGCCCGTGAGTAAAATTATTCTAAAGAGCTTATGGTCCTCTGATTCCTAACTAACGATGGCACGCCTATATGTAGAGTTGTCTGAAGTTCTCTGGAGCATGGTTATGCGAATGGGACTGCAAATCGATGCTTATTACGGAAGTGCTATGCTCTTCTTGATATTCGCCGCATGGGCCGGATTGACGGTTGGTGTGCTTGTTTTGATGGAGGGCCTCTCAGCCTTCCTTCATGCTGTTCGCTTGCATTGGTACGAAAAGTACTTCTTATATTATTAAAATAGAGTCCCATTTTGACCTGCCTAACTAGGATTCATTCTCTCCTCAGGGTTGAATTCCAATCAAAATTTTACGCCGGAACGGGTCATTTGTTTGAGCCATTCTCATTCGAAAAATACATTAATCTTCCGCTCGACGAGCCCTGATTTATTGCCGAAGCAAACTCACCTAATTATACGTCGTGATTTTTGTTTTTTCTTACGATTAATTGTCGTCGATTAAACTATCACTCGGATACCTATTGAATAATATGCCTGTTGTGCGACTGAGAAGCTTACTTAATTTGGAATGTTTGTTTCTAGTCGAAATAGAGAGAGTAGTGAATTGAAGGAATTAATTTGATGCTTTATCTACTGGCGTCGCGGCAGCATTCACTGGGTTGATAGGTTAAAAAGGCAGGAGAACGAGGGAACGAGGGAACCGCCGGCAAGTTTAGTCCTCATTTCCTCGGGTTGAAGTGCTGGGGCTTTTCAATTTATAAGATACGCTTGAAAGTCTTTGAAGTCAAGGGGGTGGTCAGGAGAAAATAGATGTTATATATTTATTAAGCATTCTAAGATATTTAATAAGAAATAGGCAATTCGTTTCTGTGGAATTTACGTCATTATTCATGGCATGGTGCTTATTACAATGACGACAAATGATTTACTTTTAGGTTTTCATTTACTAAGGCCTTAGATTTACTGGTACGGGGTGCGCCGGCAACATTACGCAGCTGAGAACGCAAATTTAAAGCTTCTTGTCAAATCTCTTCCTCACAGCAGATACCCAAGCAAGTCGAATATGAAGTGGCATATTGCTGCTCAGCCCCAACCAAAAATTGAATGTTTAGCATGCCAATCGGGGTGGCAACGGTGTGCTCACCAAGTCAGCATCTATCCCTGGCCAGCCAATGAACATATATGTGCTAACTTGTCGGAATACGTGAACTGATCATATCGAAAGCGTATAGAAGAAGAGAAGTAGGGTTCTGGTTAACGCATGAATGATACTATCAAGAGTTCTCTTAATACAGAATACACTATTAAGGTTCCCTAGCACTTACTGACTATGAAGCGTACTCCAGTTTCTAATACAAGTTACAATGAAAACTGAAATTTAACCCTGAATTCCCTTCAAAATCAGTGCTTCACGTGTTTTTATGTGAGTAGTTGCATTAAATAAAAATTGCAAGATATCACTGCAACATGTATTATTTCCCTTGGTGACTATTAGTTAAAGGAGTTTATTTTATTCACTGATGGACAAATCCAACGATTGTTTGCAAATGAAATTGTGAATTGGAATTTCTTTTTTCTGCAAATGACCCAGATGATCTGGATGTGAACATCATCTCTAGAAAAGCGAGAACTTAGTCCAAAATTGAGTTGTACTTAAAGCTAGATCGAGATTCAGAGGTATCGTTGTCCCATTTTGAGGCGGTGGTAGTGGTTGCTGACCTCCATTGCTGAAGGTAAAGAGGCTAATGAAAAAAACTGGAATGAAAAAGGAATTCAGTAAGAAGATTTGTTATTAGGACATAGATTTTCAATACAAGTGCTCCACATTTAGTTCTCCTCTATTGGCCTTCCCTCAGCAGAATGTTATCCTCTTGGTGGTTTGACCGATGCCTCTACCGAGGCGTAAATCATGAACTACTACCACGTGTTTCGGTTCGGATTTTTTCTGCCCCTTCGCGATGATAGCCTGAAGGTCGGTTAGACCCAGTGGTTGGCCATTTTGACAGACTGCCAGGGAATGGCTGGTCATTTCCAATTTTTCTAATTCAGTTAGGAAATTGAACTTATCACTTCACTGTATAAGATCTAAGGATCGGATCATCTGAGTTATCAGGGTATGATGCTAAGCATGTAAAGCGAGAAATCAATTTAAGTAATTCAATCGAGTAGGCCTTTTAAAAGATAGAATCACTTTTCGGTGTGAATCCACTGTTGGTGCCAATTCGACGTCTTGGGTGAGGAAACATACATAGCCTTCTCTCCAGTGGATTAACACACAAGCTAAAAGTTGAACAATTTTTTAAAAAAGGCACCAAAGTATGTCATAATCCCTGGTATTTTGTGTAATGCTGTGTCTACAATCACCTGGAGATTCAAGTAAGATGAACTTTTGCCGAACATGGACAGATATAGACTTATTTTTGCCTACCACTTTCCAATTATCCAAGAGAAAAGCATTTGGCATTTTATTGAAAGGAGGAAGTTATCCTCTTTGTAGTACCTTGAGATTGAATTACTATCGTAAAATTCCTTCATGCTTTCAAAAATTAAATTCAACTTCATCAGCTGCTCTAATAGGGTTGGTGGCATTTAGATAAGCCGAGGTTAAGCTCTCTTGAAAACATCCTACGCCATTTGATCTTTGCAAGTTTTCTCTTAATTCTCTATCTCAAAACCCTTCCCGCTAGACGCGCCTTCTGTCTTTCAATGTTTTCACTTCCGTTTGATGCTATACCCTTCGACTCAAATGGGGTTTGCTGTGAGCAGAACGTATCTAGTGTCTATTAATCTTTCCCTACAATAGAATACTGTTGCTTAAACCCAGTCATCCTTCTTGTAGAGTTTGTCGCCCTAGCAATTGCATCTTCATAACGTTCCATTTCTTTAGCGGTAAATAGGAGTCTTTATTCCATCGAGGTTACCCTAAGAGAATAGGTGAGTATATCAGGATTAGGGAGTCCTTTAGTAAATTACTTGAGTCCTTCAGAAATAGTCGACTGGTTAAAAAGACCCAATACAGAACTTCCAAAGAAGTTACATACTTTTACTTTCATTAGAAGCCCGGGTGGATTTTTCTTTAATTTTAAATGTAGAACCTCTCAGAGATGAACTTTTCTCTTGGAGTTCAGCAGAAGGCTTCTCTAGAAAGAATCTGCCTGCAAGTATGATTTAGCTGAAATCCCTTTCTGTTTTAAGCTCCAGCATAATCCTCTGAGTAATTTTCCATCATCTATCGCTCGATTTATGGCTGTAGCTTAATGATGAGAAGGAAAACACTTTCGGTGTCTGAATCTAGCTGCCTCTCTGATCATATTCAATCACCAATTAGATCTTTCCCACTTACTGCAGACTCAAATTGAGGGAAGGATTGCAACACTTTAGTGGCTTTCTCGCTTACCTTAAGCAAGGCGCTTACCAAACGCTTTTTATCATTCGATTCACCATAGCCATCACAATGGATAGGAAAAAGATTGATACACACAACTTTCAGAATGGAACCTGCAACATGAATAGCCGAGTGAAAGATGGGGCAAATGAATGGTTCAGCTACTATCTAATAGTTAAATAAGTGATTGAGTTGGCGAGAAGGAATAAAATAATAAGATCTTCCTTGCTCAAATAAATCTAGAAAAGAGGCCAAAATAACCGAAAGTTATATTCGCAAAAAGGCAAAATGCGTCGACTTACCTTTTGGTCTACTGATGTAGGGTACAGTGCGGAAAAGGCTTAAAAACGACTAAAAGGCGCACACTAGAATCGATGTTATTAATATGTAAATAATTAAAACATAACAAGTTGGAAATTTGAACTATAAGCAAACATTGGCTGGACGTGTTTGAACAAATCAAATGGCTGCAACAAGCTGCATCTACGCCCTTAAGCTTTTCGCCAACTTGGATGAGGAGGCTATTCCATGCGCATGCAGCCATAGCATAATGAGTTATGCCGCTTCTCAACCTAACATAGAGCAACTCTGGACAAGTCATACTTTTCAGCAATTTCGATCCGACGCTGGCGTTTGCCGAGAGTGTAGTCAATTCTGAGAATCAGTTTCAGTAGAGAGGAGATGCTGTATGCGAATGAGAACGGTTCATTTTTGAAATCAGGACTTTCCTTCGCAAATCCGGGCTTCAGACTAGGCGAATTTCGTGGTTTTTCTAGGCTTTAATGCATGGATATGCTCTGTGTTGTTTAAGACTAATTTTATAGAAAGGAGAATTTCGGACCTCTTCGTTTTAGAGAAATCAAATTTTGATAATTCAACAACAGTTGGTAGCGCAAGATTACAATATGTACTGGGTATGTTATATTCTTCTTTTTAACATTTGAGTCAGATAAGTCCCGAACTGGTTCATCCTCATGAACTGCATCCGATTTTTCTCTTTCGATTCCTTAACTTAGCAGAAAAGATCTTCTCCCATGACGCAAATCCTGTTTTAATACTATAAATGCGCAATTAGACTCCCTAATGAGCTCCATGTTCATTTCCAGAGCTATCATTTCCACCCCATCTCTCGTAAATGTCAGTCTCCAAGGCAGTCATTAGTTTCCGCAATAAAATAGCTGACGGTGATCGTGATAAGAATAATATCATTCTAGGATCTCATTCACATTTCAGGAGTTGTAAAACACTGTGTGACACAGGGAAGCGTCAGAGAGTAGGTCTGGACAGGATAACGGTTTTGTGTGTTGTAATTTACCACACAAATATATGCAGATGACAGAAAGAAAGGTGGGGAAACCCAACATTCCAATACTGGTCTGCATTATGCAATTGACTAAAACAGTGCTCGATGTGTCGAAAAAGTGGATGATAGGGACAATCGTCAAAAGTATGGGATGGAAGGTAGCTCAAGGAACATTTATTGTTACTTTTACCAAAAGAATGACGTTTGAATGTCAACTAACAGGCACAAAATATAGCGATCTTTTCAATGGTAAAATGATTTGCCTGGATCTTTCCATTGAAAATCTATCAGTTTGTCAACCGAAAGGCTGTAACGAGGCCTTAGAAACGTAAAAAAATTAGGACTACACTAACCATCAACATTCGTTCAAGATGGAAGGAATTTCGCTCGTGGATGCTCCATTCAGTTCATCAGTTATTGAAAGGCTGAAGGACGTTCCTTAAACTGCGGAGAGGCATCAAATTCAGGGGCTACTAAAGATGGATGCTGTTTAAAATGAGCTATCGTTTCAAAGTGGTTGCTTCAATCGTAAGCGAGGAATTTGATTGCTCATCAGTGAAGCATAAGAGAAATCTAGGTCTTCCAACGCTCTCTTGGCTTGAATTATTGGCACTGAGGGCCTGCACGGCAATTAGTTAAACGTGAAAAAAAATTTCCGCTTGAAGTTTTGTATACAGCAATGAGAGAGCAGAAAAACTTGGAGACCATCTTAGGAATATTGAATTCATAGGTGATATCAGAAGTGAAATCGTTCCAGATCTTTCTACAGTTTTGCTAGCCGCATTTAGTGATGAAGGAGTTAATGGCTATTTATTCTGCCTCTCTGGGATTGTGTCACATTATCTAATTGCCATATTCAAACTGTCGAGGACGTGAGGTTGTTTCGAGCAAGTCGAAATGAACTAGACCAATGCACTGGTAATTTCGATCAAAGCACTAGCAATTTGTATCAAACACATAAATAACTAACCATAGAGTAAACAATGTCGAGCGAAATGGGTGAAATTCCTGTCAACACAGATTGAGTTTGTACGTGTCAGATTCAACTTAACTCACAGGTATGGTGGTACTTATCCAGATGAAGGTATTTCATTTAATGTATATTCATTCAGGCTTATTTTATTTAATTTTTTTGCGCTCTAGGAGTAGATCGATGAGAAGTCCATCACTTCCAATTAAAAGACATCCATCTTTTTCACACATCATCATCCGCAATGCAAAATAGAGTCGAGCTGAACGAGACTGCCTCCAGTCTCTAAATGCGCTTCTACCATTTTGATATCTGCATCGAGATCTCCTGACACTTGAAAGCTCCTCTAGAGGGATACCGCCGTTAGAAACCTTCCTGTATATGGCATGAACCTAGTTCACGCTGAATACGGTGCCTCTCAGTTACCGATGTGTCGTTTTGAAGCAGTTTTATTGCATATCGAGTTCAAAATGATTGACACCAACAACTAATGCTCTGAGAACGGGTACATTTAGGGCTCCTGCTCCGAATCTTGTAGCTGGCTAGTTAGCAGATGTAAAAAACCGCCGCCTATAAGAGATTTGCATGTTGGAAGGATACGGGTTCTCACAGGTTGTAGGCATCATGAAGCTCGTTGAGTAGGATCGTCCAACGTGTTCGCATGCAACTACCGATTTACCAACTCGATGAAATACCACTTGGCTTATGACAAACTCCTCCCTATGGGAGTGACTAACGCTGTACAAATGAGAATCCCTTAGATTACTTATGCAAAGCTGAAGTCTACAGTAGAATCTTTATAAAAGAAATGGGTTTCTAGGCCCCCCTCGAAAATGGCAAAATTATCAGTTTTATACGTAACAGAAAATAGTGAGATTTCAAACAAATAAGACTTAGATGAGGTTCTTGGCATGCTGTTATCGAAGAGATTCTGTCCATAGAAAAAAGCTGCGACATTCTCGTTACGGAAGACAATACATAAGAGTTAAACGCCTTTCAGAAAGATGGTGTGACATGATTTGTCTATTAGGATGATTTTCTTAATCTCATAGCACATTTAATTAGGATTGGTCATGAAAGCATGTTCGAAATGATGGTAGACAAAAACCAAGTGAACTCCTTTATAATGTTCACGGAAATGTGCTTTCGTCCATATCGCTCTTCCACCGCATTAAGTTGCATGAATCGCTGAATCTCATCTCAAATGGGTTGTTATCATGATTAATTCGGAACTGAAATCAGTTAATGGTTTCGGCCAACTAGAATCTATTCAAAATTAGCATGTTTAAAAGTATTGCAGAAATGTCCATGTCAGCACTCTTCGAGAACCTTGAAAGATTCCCTTCTTGTTGTCAAATTAAAATGATAACAATGGGTAGAGTTCTTCAACACAATGTTCACCGGATGAACTGCACCACACTGTTGGCTTTTCGTCGATTTTCTAAATGGATCTTTACGGTTTAATTAGTAAGGTGCCACTGAACTGAAGGAATGAATGGTCATGAAAAAGTCAGATACAGCAACCTCCTTTAAAAGATAGGATCTGCAGTCAATCTCTGTTCATCTTCAAGTCCGATCATCAACTGGCCATTTGTAAATGACCCTCAATCGAGAAGCGCCTCCCCTTTTACAAGCCTCTCCGCAGCAGATTAGTAGGTGGGCCATGGATTTAAATTACACTTCATCGACATTCGATTGAAATATTTATTAAAATGCAAGCAGTCATACACAAATGTTTTAAAATGGTGTCTTTTGAAGTGAGAGTGAGGAATGTTCCTATGAGTTCTGCGTCTTTCAATAAGCCTTGGCACCTTTCAGGAATCTCAAACCTAAGATTTGATACAATGAGAATAATAAGATTAATAAAATACAGGCCCAAACATTAGCACTTCACGCATATAACAAAGCACATCTGATGATCAGGCAGTAAATACATTTATGTGTTCTAAGAGAAACAGAGAGTGGTGATGGTGGTGGTGATACGAACTCAAGATTCGAGAAGCCTTTGAAATTTGCCAACCAGTTCCAATGGCGGAAGTACTTCCTGCTTATCATCTGCTAGAAGATCGTCTGTGGTGAAGAATAGAGACGAAGACGAGGACGATGATGCATTACCGGTCAGTAATTCAAAACCCTCAAAGCGCGAGATGCCATTGGCCCGCTCACGGGCAAACAGCAACACTAACCCTGCATAAAATAAAAGCCTAAATTAACCAATAGGAGTGCGACAGCAAAAAAAGGTACGAAAATGGCACCAGATTCAATTTTTGTATCGATCCAGAGTTGGTCACAGCAAGCCTCCAACAAGATGAGTATATCATCCATTGAGATTCTGCGCGAAAAGTAATCAATAAAATTCGGGACATTTATTATGCATGTGCTATTAGAAAATAGGAAATTACAGCGAATCCAATTTCATGGCCTCGGCGTAGACTGCTAAAGCACTTTTCACATCAGCGTTGTCAGGAAATCTGGAGATTAGAAGTCTCCCACACTGCACCTTCCAGCCATCGATACCGCCCACTAGTCCCTGAAAGGAGTAAAGCGCGAATTTTAAACAGAGGGCAAGTGGTTGATGAAGTAAGCATAATTGATCACTTACTAAATGACACTTTGGTGGAGGTGTGAGAAGATATTGTCGCAATTGGCGGAAAAGAGGCTCAATAAGGTTATGCGAGAAGTCAGTCACTCCAGCCAGGAGGAGGCTGCTCCGGACGCGGTAGAGGAGGTCAACAGACATCCGGAAAAAGCTGACAAGACACTGCAGAACTGCTTGAAGATCTCGACAAATACGTTCATGCTGCTAGGGACAGGCAGAAGTAATGGGGATGGGTAAACACAAACTTCAAAATTTGAAGAGGTAAAGAGCAAGTAGTCGTGGAGGTTCAACTTAAAGGGAGTCTTGGCTAGGAAAATTCTGACAATCGTGAACAACGCGTATGTACTTTCTAAGGCGCAAGGTTCTTAAAGTTATTTTTGATATTTTCATATTTACATTCGGGAATTATGGGAAACGAACCTGCTTCCAATCAGTACAATCTGCGGGAGCACATGTCTATAAAAGAGCATAATCAATTAATGCAACTAGCGAATGCATCAGTCACTTTGAGGGGAAACAAACGCACCACTGACAGACGTTTTATCGACTCGTCCCACTCTTCGTAAATTGAGCCGAGGTGGAGGCATCGATCAACCATTTGGTCATCAAAGAAGGATACCTGAAGGTTAAAGAAGTGTTGGATTGATTAAAGGCGATATCCAGTAACTGGAATGATCAATGTTAATAACAAAATAGACGGGTGAGTGGGCGTTTCGCAATCAAAGACACCAAGGCAGGTTCCACTCCCGTAAGACAGTGTTACAAGGCATCTATCTTTAGAAAGGTATTAGCTTGATTTTGAAGGCAACAATGGCATTGAACTAAACTTACATTGTTGGGATGGAGGGCAAAGAATGGCATGGGAAGAACGTCGCGTATAACCTCTGCGATTTTGACTGGAAAAGGAAGACAGAACTTAGAATATGTGACCGAGTCGCGCTCACTCAGCGCTTCAAAGATAAAGAAAACAGCTGAATACTATCAAGCCTATTCATAGTCTTGCGTCTCAAGGACCTTGCACGCACTAGGAATCGTAAGCTAGCAAAGCTTAATGAGAAAAATCTAAAAATCTAAGTATCTATAGCACTCTGTTTATTCATCTTGTGGTTCTATTCTCCTCCAAATTTTCATTTAGACGAATTCCATTTGATCCATTCTTGTGTGGGATTGGAATTACAATTTTACAGATGGCTTAGATGAGAAAACAGATTCCATTTTACCTAGATGAGAAATCCGAATTTCAGAGTCGAGATCGCTGCTAGGAGGACATCGGCAAAATGCCATATTAGCCATTTCCACAGCTCCCTCGGCTGTTCGTTGGAGCATTCCGGAGAACACGGTCCTCAAGCCCGTCAAAAGAAGTCTAAGTCGATCCTTCTGGCCACTTGTCATCTCCCGAGAATTTCTTGACGTCTGTTGAAGAGACTTCAATTGACGTCGACAGGCCATCCAAGCCGTCTCGGCTGGAGTCTAAAATAAATTTGTAAGTTCCAAATTTTCAATACATTCTCTACCATAGCATTAAAATTCGTCGCCTAATTCATACGTTTCCGCTATACCGCCTAGCGAAACCGAGTATTTAGCGTTCGGGTGATGCAGGCGGAATTTCCATAAGTGGGATAACTTGAACAGATAATAAAGCTAAAGGAGTTAGGTGCGAGACATAGGAAATGAAAATAAGTGGAGGGTGAAACCTCACCCGTAAAACAGCTTGTTCTAAAATTGAAGCTTTAGGAGATTCCTGAGTTTTCATAAGGGCACTGGTACTAACTGACAGTCTCAGAGGCGGGACTAGCGGTTCGCCAAGTGTTATCGATTGAAGACTCTGCCTAAATGGCTTTTGTTTATGCCGATGAGGCTTCAGAGGGGGCTGCGGGGTCTCAGTGACTTTAAATGAGATCGATGACGCAGAAGAGACGGTAGAGGAGGAACGTTGTGTGATTTTTTGAACGGTGGTTGAAGTGGGTGGATATTGGTCAGAGATTTTGCTTTTGAACACGAATGCTTGTTGGAGAGATGGTAAGGACACCAGAGAACCACCAAATACAGGAAGATCCTGTCGACGTCTTCGTGAACATACTGCCGGGGGTTGCACCGAGAGAGTACGCTTTCTCATATCTAACCAATAAATAGAAGGGGGTCAAATTGAAACCTTTCAAAGACCGAAATGCAATACAATACTGACTTAAAGACGATCTTCTCAAATGTTGGGGGCTATGGGAATTCACAGTGGTACCATTAAGTAGCCATTTCAAGGAATTGTCATCTCTGGAATCCCAGGTTAGAGGTTGTGGTGCTGCAAATGAAGACGAGTTTACCGAGGATGGTGCAGAAAGTTGAATAGATAACTGTGACTGTCGTTCGATTAGGGGTAAATGAGGAGGATCTGAGAGGAGAAAATCACTAGGTTCTTTTGAGACATCTAAGTCCTCCTCAAAGTCGTTCTCATCATCTCTTCCATCGACCAAATCCTCCTCATCACCATCTAAAGGCTGGAGATGACTAAGATCGCAACGAAATGGCGCCAAAGGCAGGGTACCAATCAACGCTTCTGCCTCAGATTTGCCAACGGAATCCGTCGTGGCGATGTCATCCATATTATGGGTGTGTTTCTGGCACGATTGTTGCTGTAGATCATCAGCCTCCTCTTGGAATTCCGCATGTGACGTAATCGAATGTCCCCTAACTCCCCACTGACGTCGTGATTGATCATCCTATCAAGAGAAGAGGCAGTTACGGTAAATTGGACAGCCACATATAGCAAAATACATCATCGGCACTACCGCATACCCAGTTTTGATCAGGCAGGTCAAGAAAGTTAATATTCATAAGTTGGGCGTCCAGGTAGGTATCTAGATCATGGAAGACAGCAGCGCGTTCGGCGCTGCTTGTGTCGTTAAAGTTGACATCATCTGAAAAGTGGACAAAATAGGTAGGAGAATATTAAGAACATGGTAACATGGAGATGAGGAAGAGAGAATGTTAACCAAAAGTTGAAACCCAACTTACCAGGGTTGCTGGCATCATTGATTGACGCGGTTTCGCTACTCGAATGGATACTAATTTGGCGATCCAGAGTTTCGGTTGATTGGCTAAATATAACCTAGGGGGGTCAACAAAGAGGCTTAATAAGTCTTCCATCAAAGCGATTTGAAAGGCCTTGTATGAACTCAGCTACAACACAACATGACAATCAATAGCACACGCTCACCACAACCAAAGATCGGAAATCAAAGACTGGCAAAATTCCATTATTAAATCAAATGAAAAATAGCTGATGAGGGCCACCAACAGATTGGTAACGCGAAGTAGTCAAGCCTTACTTACGATCGTCGATCTATCGAATCGGCCGAGATTACCAAAAACGAAGGGTTTTTCTTTGCCTTCAGTTTCAGTGCTTCGAAATTTTTATTCTATGGCGTCCATCTGCACCGATTTCTTACGCATTGATCTGCTCTTTAATGACTAATTCCCAGAACAAACTCATATACATTCCACTAGAGGTGACTGAAAATTTCGCAGAAAATTTGGCTAAATGAGACAATAGACACAATTTGGATGATGGTGAAAATAAAATACAACGACAGCAGTAGTATGATTATAAGTAGCTGTCTTATGTGCTACTAACAGAAGTCAGTAGAAATAGAAACAGGAAGTCAATTTTTAGATTAAGTGCAATCAAGATGGCGGAATCAGGCAGGGGAAAATAAGAAAGACCTGTTCCAACAAGAGACGATAAGGGTGGGAAAGAGGGGAGCGCGATAGGTGCAACGGATAAAAATCAAACTCACTTTTTGGCGAGAGGAGTTCTGGCAGAAAGGGAGACAGACAGATAGTAATGCGGAGAAATTTAGAGGGAATTGAATCAACTACGATCGCTCGCTACCATTTACAAACCTGGTTATTAAAACAACTAAAACTCACCGATGGACTTCTGGGTGTTGCAATGTGCTCCAGCTGAGGGCCGTAGCAGTTCAGGAGACTTGTAAATAAGCTTCGAAGTCGCGACTAAATAGGGAGGGAGAAGAGTGAATTACTTTGCCCGGAAAATGGGAAACCTGAGCATGCACTCATACAAAAAATTTTACTGTAGCAACTGTAGGCAGATGCCAAAAAGGTGCTTGGGAAGGAAGATGTGCCAATGTAGACATCTAGTTCCAATAGGATCCTCGCACCAGCCAAACACTAAGACCGCCTGTGCGTGTATAAAAAGGCGCCCGATCACGTAGGCTTTTGGTGTCAATCGCTCAACGCGAAAAGAATTAGGGTGAGGAAGAACTGAAGGAATAACCATTAGATACAGACAAGCACTCCGGCTTGACAGCTAAATGGTATACGACATAAATGATAGAATTTCTGGATCTATATCATCTGAAGGCCTCCAGTAGTCAAAATATAATAAAAAGGAAAATGGAGGTGGAAGAGAAGCCTGTCCCAAACGCATGGTGCAAAACAGTGATCACAGTGTGAAAGGCCTTCAAAACCACTGCTGAAAAATTTATTCAGTAGAAATGAAGCGGTGCCCCACGTCGATATTCCAACTGGTTAAATACAGTGAACATTACTGCATGAAGAATAAGTAGAATTTATGGGTGCTGTCAATACAAATACAGTTGGGAGAAAGGAACGGACCTGACGGTTCCAAGGTGTTTTCCAGGCGCCTAAGCGAAAGAAAAAGGGCGCGTAGATGAATCCGGGTAGATTGTAACTTTCGGTAAGATGTGCTGTCCGAGTTGGTGATCGGTACTGGCCACCCACAACAACGGTGGCAGTGGAGCTAAGGCGGGGAGACACCTGACCCCGTCCACCTGCGATTAGAGGTGTCGACTGTAAAATTGAGGTGTCGAAATCCAGGACACGACCGGCCAGAGCAATACGTTGGGGCTCTGCCTCAGGCAGCGGAACAGCTGCAGCTGCGGCAGCCGCAAGACTGTCCAAAACCCGACCACTGCCTGATGGATCCAATCCAGGAAGACTATAGACCCCAGAATTGTTGCTCGGAGCGGCTGTTAAAGTCGCTGATCGTGTAACTATTACCTGGTAAAGAATAGTGACTTCGGACCACAGAGGAGTCTAAAAAAGCAAGAGCGAATATCGCAACTGTTAGAAGCGAAACATTTTTAACAGTTCTCAATCAAGCATAAGTAGGTGCTGCTATAATTGAAATCGAATAATTTTCACCTACATTGAGAAACCGTTCCGAGGTGGAGGTAATGAAAGATCGAATCCGGGTGCCCATTTCTAATTGGTTCAACTCCACGGCCTGGAAGAACCAATAGGCGAAATGCAGCAGTGGAAGCTGAACACATGGAGGTCCCAGAGTTAAAAACTGCAAGAAAAATAAAGTGTATCCTCCATAGAATAACGCTCAATGGCTGATGTCAAAGTAAAGTAAGCATCGTGGAGCCTATAGTAGAGACTTCTTTGTGGAAGTGTCAAGCATAAAATATGGGAAGAGGGATAGGAATGGTGGATGATAATAATAAAGCTCATACTAGACTTCTAATTATTGAAAAAGATATGTCTAAGCCCGTGCGTTCGAAAGAGCAATCAAGGTAACTACGCGCAGACAGAAAGCAGATATTCGAGGAGAACGATGGGCAAGTAGAAAAATTCCCAGGACCCCGGCTGAAATGCGAGCGCAAAAGGCGTGTCGTCAACGTTGGAATCTTTGCGAATGCTCATCACCAACCCATTGAGAGCGAACAAGCAAAAAAAATATCCTCGTCCTCTGTCTGATTGTAAGGAAATACAAAACCACCCTAAACTACTACTGTAGGTTTCATTGATGGCACTCACACATTGGGAAATTTTTTCCTTCCGTTATCAGAAGACGAAGTAAAAGACGGTTTGAAAGAACTAGTAGACGGAGAGGTGTTGTGCGGCCGGATGACATGAAACAGGCACAATAATTATCGATCATCAGCTGGTATGAGTCATTAGCCTTGACAAAAAGATAAAATTCGGCTTCGGAGACGCAAATTTTGTGGGGCGGATGCGAAGACGACCGACTGGAAGGAGGTTTATTTTGACATTAGAATCGGAGTGGGCTTGGCGCCACCCATGAACTATCCAAATACAAGTGGCCTGAACTTTGAATCTTCATTCTGGTTTTCATCAAATCGATGGCCCATGAAAGTGAAAATCGTACTTTACGTTAAATGGGGATATAAGTGGCAAGGTCCACTAATTTAATTGAGCCATCTAGACATTCTTACTGTTTCTAAGTTGTTAAAATTCCTTCAAAACGAAAAATTGCCAAAAATGAATTACCGCGGTTAAATAAGAGAGAACCTTGGGTCCAAGAGCAGAGCATCCATCCATAAGGTAACGGGTTACACACTTGGCCCACTGGTTCACATCTTTTGAGAAGGATCCACTGGCGTATAAGCGTAACACGACGGCCAGGTTGTTGAATCTATAAGCATCACATTGCATGGCCAGCTCGGCCAAATTCTCCGCAGCCTTCCAAATGGATAAATGGGATAAAAACGGTTGGTAGGAACGCAAATACTGCTAATTTCAGTTACCCACTTGTATGCAGAGCGGATTTCTGGGCTTCAACTGAGGTGCCTTTTTTGCAGCAGCTCCAGAGACAATAATAGATGATACAAGGGAAAGAAGTCCACTGGAAGGTGACGGAACTGAGTTCTCCGAATGTACCACGGATCGATAAACCCATGATCCGAGGGAGGGTGGAGGTGAATTCAACAATGACACAGAAGTCAGCAGAGGGCTACCTGGAACACCGTCGGTGCACATCTCACACACTTCTGAGATGTCTGGAGCACCAGCGGAAATGCTTTCAGGATCCTCATCCCACGCAGTCAGAAGAAGGGGTAGTAGAGCAATAAACAAGCTTGGAAGGGCTCCTGGGTAAGTTGGGCTCGAAGAGGGAGTCCCCAATGACCGGGCAGTCGTTCCGATCATTGCACCTCTTCGATATTGTCGATTTTCCGCGAATGGGTCGACGACGGGAGACTTCATGAAAGGAATAAGACCGACGAGCAGACGGCAGGAAGTGTCGATCAAGGTAGATGAGAAGCAGCCTTTGAATAGAAGACCAAGAAGACCAGGGTAGTCAGTCTCTTCAGAGCTTCCTGTAGTCCAGTTAAGACGATGATAAAGCTTGAGAATATGTTCATGCAGATCTGGAAGATTTTTTGATGCAGGTGAAGGGCAGACACAAGGAAGAAGACGAGAAAGTAATCGGATTCCAGCAAGGTACTCATATTCATAGTCAGAATCTAGAAGACAAACACCAATCCAGAATATGCCCGACAGAAGATCCGCCTGCTCTTCAGCTGTCAAACGGCATGTTCCCGCCATAGACGTAACTCTGATTGCATTGATTGAATCTGATCGTAATCTATAAGGGGAAGATTGAGATTCTCGATGGCTGGAGTTTATTTTGATTAAAAAAGCCTCTTCTCCTATAAGTACTTCTCTCATTTAAAGAAGGTATTGATCATGAGCCCCTCCTTGTAAAGTGGAAAACTCCTTTGTTGCTGAAGCCTTCTGTGTCCTGTCAGCGTCAATGGAAAGTGCTGAAATCCTGGGATTGGCGCTTTTCTAACAGCTGCTTAGCATTAGGCAGTCCCGAAAATTCAACGCGAGGTTTTAATTTAATAAGATCCATAATAAGCTGTGCTCTATGTTGCATTAAGCGGAACGGTTGTCAGAGAAATTACTATGAAGAAACTTCAAGTAACACAAAGTACAGACCTGGCTGAAAAGATGATGGAGGAATGAAGGCTATGGGATGATACGACTCGATGTCAAGCTTGAGATAAAAGACTGATGATTGCATTTCACAACTTATTCTGACTTCAAACTGTTTGAAATTCCTAGATTCATTCAGCGATTCTCCTAAGAAAGCATTTTAAGTTTTGCTTCTACCAACTGAATGAATGACAATACACCAACCTGACATCATGCCCACTCGTTAAAGCCTGTTTGGCCTCAATGACAACGTCTGCAGAAGTGGCCGACACTGGTTTATTGGCACACGGTTTATTGACACTGAGCGGCAGTGGAGGCATAGGACACTTTGCGGATGTCACCTTCACCGGTCCGGTGACGGTACAAACCACAGTGGAAGACTCGTTTTCTTCACTGACAGCTTCGGCGTGAGGAGGCATAAGCGGACGTTTTATAGGCGGAAGAGATGCTGGTGGACCACCAACACCCCCAATCCCCGTCCCGCCAGTAGTTCCGCCATTTGGAAGGACCAGAAGACTCGAGAGTGAGGAGGATGACCCTCTTCTGGAATGCCGACGTTCGTGAACTGGTGGAGTTGGCGGGGTCTTAGAAAAGACGAGAGGAGATTCTGGTGCAGAGGATCGAACAAGCGTGCTGCCTCTTGCAAACCCTAGGATATTAAATACACAATGAGAAAAGAAATGCACATCTTACCAGAAAGAACAGTTCCACGAAGTTGAATATGCTCTACAGCTGCCTCCAAGGTAAGAAAGAGTTCAACCATATACCCCTGAACTTCATCATTCGTATCTGACACGGATTCTACAAATCGAACTAGCACTTCTGACAGTGATTTTTCGTCCAGTTGAGCCTCGAGAGCTCGGTAGATTTGTAGGGATCGGGCAGCGAAGTGTCGATTGGGGCAAGTTATACCCATATTGAAGGCTGCTTGCGCGAAACGGGTTACGGTACAAGCAGGTTGCAGACAGGCTTCCTCTTCAGATTCCTCATAGTGTCGATGGGAGAGTCCATGATGACACTGAAGACAGGCAGTAGCCTCTTCACATCGTCCACCCACTTCTGCCTCCGCGAAAGCTCCTGCAACACATTTCACAAACTTGTCCAAAAACCTTGCCGATCGAAGGAGGATGGAAGCTTTTCGAGAGATTGGGGATCGCAGAGTTAAGAGAGTAGCCTGCTGGAATCGTGAGGAAGTTATGTCCTCCCAAGTCCAAATTGAACGATCAGTGACCTCAAAGAGCATTTGATTGATGCACTCTACTGCAGCGTGAAGATGTCTTGATTCACAATCGTCCTTCTCTGATCGGGTAGAAACTGGTATTGAGGGTTGAGCCTGCGGGGCTAGATGTTGAGGAACAGGAAGATGAGAAGGTAATATCAGATCACTGAGAACCACCGATCTGTGCCGAGTCTCGACTTCGGCTGAGGATACAGGAGCTGAAGGAATAAGGGTAGCAGTACTCATCAAACTGTACGTGGAGCCAAAGGTATAGTTTGGTCGAGCGGCAGCGGGTTGCTGTTGAGCAAGAAGGGAAAACCGCAGGTGGGGAGGTGCTATAAGATTCGGAGGACCATCGGCAAGTGGCGAGAAACTACCTTGTGTTGGAACGAAGTTCAAAAGACCAGTAGAAGAAAATACGGACTGGCTATTGTTGGATGGAGCTTTGCAAGAAGCTGATGCCCAAATCGGACAAGAGGAGACTTTGGCTAAAACTGCATCCGTGGACTCAGGAAGAGAAAATCTCGGCTGGTTAGAGAAAAAAAAAAAACAATTAAAACTGCAGAATCATTAATCAAGAGCAGTCATATTTTCTCTAACAGGGGAGAAATCCGAAATTCACCCTCTTTGAATCCTATAAGTCTGGCAACAAAGGCGATTGGCTCAAGTAATGGAAGTGATTGATGAATATGCGTAACTTTGCACATTGTTGCGCCAATGAGGGATGTCAGAGGGTCAGAAATCTGGTCAAAAATGTCGACGCCGGTGCTGGAAGAGGCTGGGATACATGATCGTTTGAAGAAAATGGCAATGAACATAGTGCTCATACTGAAAGTAGGTCCGCGCGTTCAACTATCAGCAATTACAATTTCATCCCACATAATTTTATTACAATACTACCATTACTACTAGTGGACAAATTCTAAAAAGTTTACTTCGAAAAATAGTAAAGAAATCGAGTGTCGAAACTGCCAAGCATTCGAAGTGGATCAATAAATCCTCACATAGTAAACGGTAAGTTCAACCGGAAACTAAACTGCGAATCTACAGTTGGAGTGCTGGTCCCTTCCCTAACCCTAATCCACAAATTGCGAGCAAAGGCCATATACGGTCCAGAAGGATTCAAGTTTTAGCGTTCACAGATTGCGAAGATGAAAAGACAATAAAAAGCCATTCCAAACTCTCTCGATGGAGTCCAGAACGCCAGTTGATATGACTCGGTTAGCCAGAGAATGAACTGACATGTCACTTCACACAGTGGACGCGCTGCGCCGAAAGGGTTTGTCAACGTGATTATCAACAAAGCTCAACCTTCCACAACCAGGATTGATGCCCACCGCATCGGACTACTCAATATATAAGGTCATGAAATAGTAAAAGTTGATTGGATTTTTACCCCACTAAGCGAGCTTTTAGGCTGAAAGGCTTGGAAATGACAACGCTAAGCGGAATTATTTTGGACCTACTAATACCTTATGTTAATAACCACAGCATTGATAGTTCTATAGCCAACTCGACACTCTCTGATTGGACAACGAGAAGTTCGAGAGAGACAGAGGTAGTCCCTTCTCTGCAGAGCTAAATGATCGCTTGACAGCTGGTTAGCATGCGATTCGGGGACAATTATTCTTCCAGCCTTCCTAGAGTTGAACCGCAGCAATGAGACGGGCTACAGAAAGACGAAAGACGTCATTCCGCTGAGTTAGGGCTTCCTTCTTTAAACTCATGGTGTCCAAGTTCAAGATGAATGCAGAAAAAAATCGACCATGCTTACTAAGATAGCAGAGGAGTTTCGATCCCTGGTAAACCAACTCTAGGCGTCACAATCTGCTGACCAGAGGATGAAGACCACTCATGATTTTCCTATTTCTACACCATTCATAAAAAAAAATTACCAAATGAGATAACACTTTTTCCTCCTAAAAATACAACAGCCTTGACAGACAGTGTGATAATCCGTCTGACCACCGAAGCCAAAATCAAGCACGAAAGACCTTCTTAGAGGAGTGACCCAAGCTACTTTGAAGTTTTCAATCAAGAGGATTTTGAATGAATAAGCGTGAGAAGACAATATTAAAATGAAGGATGAAGGAAGGGCAGTAGACGAAGAGAAGGCATTCAAGAAATCTTTCACCCTAATGGCTGATTATCCTTCACTATCTGAGTCAAGACCAGCTAATTAGTCCGATTCACCGAAGATAAGTCTAGTCTTCTAGCTGCTAAAGTCTACACAATACTTGAAGTATCAGAAAATTTCCTGCATAACAGTTATTGTGTTAGACCATCAAATCACTTGATCAACACTCAGGATGATTACCACAGAAGGTCCGTCATCCAGGGTGAGGAAAAGCCGTAGACCGTGAGCATTAAAGCCCGCCACTGCACGCGCAATCCACTGGGCGTCGGTTTCCAATCGAAGAGAGAGGATCCGCAAAAGGTCAATGCGAGGACAGATGACGCGAAGCATGTTCACCAACAGCTGCTTACTCTCCTGTTGAACCAATGGTCGACAATGATCCAATCCTGACCATAGCAACATAATCAATCAGGTATGTGCGTGGTTATGTGATCGATTTTCAGCTCAAATCGTCTCTACTCACCAAGGAATAAACAAAGCAGGAGCAAGGGCATGTGCTTTCGCCATAAGACTCGATGTTTGTTGTGCGATTTCAGAATTTCAGCAACCAAAAGCAAAACAAGTGGTGATCTTGCACCAGTGGGCGACCACATACCACTCAACACCAGGGATCCATTAGTCACAAATGGTTCAGTGAACCAATCTCTCATAGGGGCATGATACACGCTCTCATCTCTGGGCATTGGAAGGGGCTGTTGCAATAATAAGTTTGTCTCGCAGAATGCGATTTCCGCGTGCTGGTACAACCCGTCCACATCACTAGTATCGCTTCGGCGTCGCCTTCGTCGGCGATGCTTGTGACTTCCAAATAGGTAGCCTTTACCAGATGCCGAAGAAGACCGCCGATGTCGACCGCCATGTTTCTTTCGATAATCAAGCATGCGCGAAATAGAGTGCGAATGGAGAGGAAGAGGTAAAGGCTGAAGAGCCGCAAGATTCGGTGGAAGAGAAGTTGTGTAGAGATTGGCATCATCCGACGCATTTCTTACAAGTTCAGTGGATGTTTTGGTACTCCCAGATGCCACGTTACCGCTACTACTGCCTCCTCCGAAAATGGATCTGAATGGATTTCGACGACCACCACCCGCTCGACGACGAGAGAGAATGTTGCGGAATCGACTTGGACGAATCAGGGGAGTGCCGTCCAAACCAACAGCTACTTGTTTGTTGTAACGTTCGCGAGAAGCAGCAGTGTAGGGAAGAGTCTGGCTCCTCGCCGCGACTAAAGCCTCTGGAGAGGGAGCTGTATAGTTTGTAGGAATCGGCATGGTATCAGCAACGTTTCTAGTCGCTCCACACTCTTCATCACCATCACCGTCTAGCAAATCAACATCCAATTCTGGAAGGTGCTCCTATATACAGAATTTACGATAAAGAAAGCAATCAAAATAAAAAAAAGCAAAATGAAGGTAAAAGAACTGAAAAAATTTTCTACATGATCGAGAGTCACAGGAACCTTTGACTGTCTCGCACCCCCACTACCAGGATGGAGAGCCGTTCTGAAGGCCCGACGACCCATTGCAGATGCACTGCTGGCAAATCGATTAGTAAGACGCGAGATAGCTGATGTAGTACTGCTTGTGGTAGGTTGAGTAGGAGACACATCGGCACTCGGTTTGGTTGTTGATACAGGAATAGAAGTGTCGTCAAGATCACCGCCGTGCATTGATATGGGTGTGGCAACGTCTCTAGTTTGTTGGCTGCATAAGATAATGGCAATAATTCATTCACATCATCGAAGTCGATGCTACGATCTAACAAACTGTATAAAAATTTGGGCGAAATCACAGAATTCGCGAGTGAAAGATAGACATCACAGTGACTGCTGAAACAGACACTGAAAAATCATCTAGCAAAAAATAGGAATGAGATTACCGACTCTAGCAAATACTATATGGGAGGGGAAGGAATTAACGTATCAGTTATTATGGAGAGTAACTCAAAGCTCCCGAATTTAATGTTTTATTCCAACGCGGTCAATAAATCTGAGGGATTCCTGAGATGTCCGCTTGTCCGTCTCAGGCAATTCGATCATGGAGGCCAATTCCATTTAATTCAGCAACACCACACCCTAGCAGATCTTTTCTATTAATAGAAGCGAACACTTATAACGAGTGAGTTGTCTGCGTCAACCTAAGATGACCAACCGTTGACAGGGAGGAAAGTAAGTCCGCGCATACAGGTGCATGCCCAGCCTCACACACTATCGCGCACCAGCACCTCTTTGATAAGGAAATCGGTACTAATTTACATGAAGGAACTAACCTAATCACACCTGATGGTTCTGTTAATCGTCTAAAAGTATCATCGTCTCGATCGGTGGTAGCTGGGGCTAAAGTTGCGTCAGAGAGAAGGGCTATGTGAAAGAAAGGAGGCAGTGGTGATGGTTCGACAACCAAACCGGCACCATCAATGGTTTGCAGCTCTGTCATTAATATTTCTACAACTCCTGAAGGATCTTCGTTAGAGAGGAAGGACACGACACGATTTACCTGAAAACAGAGGGAACGCAGTGAAATACGATTATTCGCGGGAATTTGAGTCATCCGTAAGGACCTTACGTGGGAGCATAGAGTGGCTGGTGCTAAAGAAGCGGCTACAATGAGATAGCGCAGAATAAACCTCAGATTTGACGGCCGATAGCGGATCATCAGGACCCACAGGTCACCCAAAACTACGGCCTCATTCGGTTCATTCGCGAATCGTATCGTCAGGTAGAAAAAATTGTTTAAAACCATCTCGGTTGCCTTCAAACAGCCCCACCCAGAGCGCCGCAGAGTCAGAGGAACACTTGCCCACAATTCACTCGCCGCCTTCCGCTTTTCGCCATTATATTCTGGTTTGAATGATTGTTCCGAGGCATGTCGTTGCTGATGTCGACGACGAGTGTCTTGGTGCTTACGCTGGCGGTTTCCATGAAGAGGCTTCTTAGGGACTAATGCAGCAGTTGCAGGTGCAGCGACAGTCATTGCAGGAGCATCGCAATCACTCGAATCAATATTGGAGGAATCTGATGAAATGGTTGAAGAACGCGGAGAATCAGATGACGACGTGGGAGTGGATGACGAGAGTGAAGCCGACCCGGATCCTGAATCGGAATCGTTTGATGACATAGAACCCTTTCCAACTTCTTGTTCTACTTCATTCACTTCAACATCTGACCCTGAGCCTGTTACTGGAGTAACAACCTCCATTTTCACACTTGAAATAGGAGACGTGTTTGTTGGTCCCAAAATAGCAGATGTTGAAATGTCTTCGCGAAGACGTTCCGAAAAGTCTTCACTCTTGCCATTGCGGGTAAACAAGTCTACTAGTTCAATATTTATGGTCCAGTAATGTAAGAGAACTATCAACCGACATCGGACATCTGTGGAAGCTGTTGCCAAACGACGACATATTTCTGACAATTATAAATGGTAAAAGAATTCAGTTAATAACGATAAAAAACGAAAATGCAGATAAACACTAATAAAACACACACACACACACACACACACCAGATATCATAGGAAGGGTGCAGGTGGGATGCTGAGCACAGAATTGCCTGATTACATCACATGGTTTCCAATGACCGATTTCCCGCCACAGCAACTCGTCAGCAAGAGCCGAGAGACAGAATTCTGTCGGATCTCCAGCGTCTCTGCAAGCCAAATTTGGCGACTTCTCCGATTGTTCACAATCTGGATGCATGCGCTGATGCAATTCTCTACGCGGCTAGAGATTTCAACTGGTAAGAAAGTCGAGCGAACACTTACCAAGAGGAAAAATCGATAATAGAGCGTCTGGAGAAGAAACGTAGCATGTTCTCGAATTACCGGAACGGGGTGCTCACAGAATACCATTGCCAGGGTTAACATGGTGAATTTGTCGCAGCATATCTTGGGACTGTGCAAACCAGAAGAAATAATAAATATTGCTAAGTTAAAATAAGAACCCAAGTGATAATCTTACCTTTTAACGAATCGTTGTGCAATAATGACAAATATAGCTTGGATGCAGTTCAAGGACCCACGGTAGCACTGATCTACAAGAAATTCCAACAGGTCTGGAAGATCTGGATTCATGTCCAGGAGGATGCAGAGGGTTTCCTCCCCAAGTTGTCGGAAAAGCTAAGAGAATAGCAACCAGTTGATGAGAATGCTAGTCCCGAAGAATATTAGAATAAATTTTCGTAAAATGACCTACAGAATCTAGTCGTCGCCCTGCGGCAGCAGCGATCACTATCGATCTTAGACTATCCTCAAGTCTGATGTTTCTCGCTCCAGTTTTCCCTTGCGGTCCCTTAAGAGCTGTAGAGCAAACTCCGAAATTCACAACTGGAAGTCCCCACAACCAAGGAGAGATGGAGAGTTTCGCGTCTCGACACAACAGTAGTCCTTTTAACCAGTGGAAGATATACCCCGGGACGGGCTGTCCTCTCGCTACCCTAATTACAGTTGGTGTGGCCAAAGGAACAGTATTCAACACCTGAGAGGAACTGGGAGTGGATATAACTTCTTCTTCATTAGGAAGGGTATTTGTGGATAATCCACTTAACGGTGCAGAAGTGGTGGGATTCGGAGAGAGATTTGACGGGACATTTCCACCAAGAGTGACACTATTTCCCGACGATTGATGGCCAGAGGGAGTCACATTCGACTCAGGTGCCTCAGCAATCCGTGGATTATTGAAGATAGCCAAATGATCGAAGATGCTCCCACAACAAACTAGAGCGGCAATAGACTGATTTGCATACCAAAGGAGCTCCAACCACACGGAAGTGTCCAAAAAAGAAGCTGAGATAAAAGGATCCTGAGGGGCAGACTCCAAGTGAATACCAGAAATGGATAAAACTAGGTCACCGGAAATGACCTGATCAATTCCCGGTGGAGGTGGAAGGGTAGTAGTAAGAGACGATGGTTGTGAAGTATACTTATTTGCTTGAGTCCATTGACTTGACGAGTGATCAATCCATGGTGGTTGAGCCCACTTAACATCCTTAGCATTAAAAATGTGCTCGTAGAATCCGCTCCATCTAGCTATAAGCAGAACTAGGCTGCGACGAACAGAGGGCGGTAGGAGCCTTTGACGCTTTTCTCGAGGCAAGTGCCGAATGAGATCGCGCAAAAAAACGCAGAAATACAATCTCATTTCAGTGAGTAAAACTGGGTCAACACCTGTAGGCGCATGGGCTGGTGCGGTGGAAGCCGCCGCAGTAGCCGAAGGCGTCACAGAAGCCGAAGTAGCCGTGGCAGTTTGTCCACCACCCGCGCTACTCCCTGCCCCACTTACGCCACCCCCAGATCCACCCCCCCCACCACCAACAATACCACCACTTCCCGTTCCAATGGCACTTGGAGGTGATCCGACAGGCGAGTTAGTCTGTCCGACGGTCCCGGTATTTACAGATGGAGCGCAAGTCACATCATTAGTAGTTGTTGAGGAAGGATCAATTGTGGTTATAGCTCTAACATCCGCTGGCTGTATACTACTTCCAAACATGGTCACAACCATTGCAGAGGGTTCATTCAATGACTCAAAGTACACTCGTGTTCCTTCAATGAAATCAAGCAGTGTTGGAAGAAGGCTGCCTTGAGTTGTTATGATGCCCGCCTCACTGAGAGAGAAAAAGAGAAGAAAAGAATCGGAGAGTTAAGAACACTTAACTTACTCATGTTGAAAGATAGCGTTCTGAGCCATCAAAGCAAGAAGTCGAATCAGTGAGGAACGCAAAACATCCTTGCGCTTTCTTCTCTGGATGTTCTTCTGTTTTAGGTCAATGGACTCGCGCAAAATGGGATGTAGATCTTCCAGTACATCACGAAACGCCGCAGGTTGAATGCGACTGAGACCGCAAATGACGGAATCTCGCAGCTCAGGTTGGTCACAGCACCGTAGGAGTGGAATTATGAGCTTGACGAGATCACGGGCCTTCTCCTTTGTGGAAATAAACAGTTTGCTGTTGACTAAATGCTGATTTTGACGGGAATTTTGCATTGGAACACTTATCTCCGGTTCTCCTTGTGCTACCACTGAAGTGGCAACTGTTTCGTAACCTGGTAGTGGAGCGGTATCAGCTGAACTGTTATGGATAAAAATACATATCAACACCGCATGGGAGACTTTCTTTAAGCGCGTTTTATGTAAATGGAAATGGTTACGTGCCTAGATGTGATCTGGTAGAGAACTTAGAGGTTAGTGAGCGCGTGTTATGAGAATTAATTTAAGAATAACGTCGATAAAACGATTTCTCTCGATATCTTAAAGGCGAAAATATGTATTCATGAATGAATAGCCCTATAACTTACTGTACTCTCACAGTTAACCCATGTCTACTGGGCTTCGACAGTCTTGGTGTCAACCACTACATCGATGATCCGAGACTTAAGAAACCGAAAGAGACCGGTATCATTGGCCCAACGAAGGAAGCTTAAGCTCTAAACTTTTTTAATAGGCTAGAAAGTGCTCTTGCAAGAAGTATGCTGAGAAACACTTTGAGGCTTTAAAACTTGATAGCTCGCACCTGGAATTCTTGAGTGAGAGGCCTCAGAATAACCACATCTATAGAAATGAATTTTATTGGCTGAACCTGAAAAGATCGTAATTTATTAGAACTCTAATTGAGGGAAAAGTGGACAGAAACATGTAAGACAATTGTAGGAAGGGTAACTCTCAGGGAAGACTGAATGAAGAACTGCGAGGTACAAGGAAAAGAATAATTCTAACTCGTACTTTTTGAGCATAGTCTTTCCAACAATGTCGTGACCTAAGACAGGCCTTCAAGACTGGTACTACAATTACTTTAAGCATTTGAGTATCACAGGCCTAGTGCGTGGTTGATCTGGTAAGGTATATTAGTCAGGCCCCAATACTTACCACACTCATATCGAATCTTGAACGACGTTTAATTAATCATAAAGGAATTACTGACCCAGTAGAAGGGTTGGAAATACTTCGAAGATTTCTCCTTCGAACAGCTGGGGCGATGGCTTCAGAGTCGTAGGCAGGTCGTTTTCGATCAACAACGCAAACGCCCGTAGACGAGGGTGCAATACAGCAAGCTAGAGTCAGGTAATTGTGCCACAATGGGATCAATACATCGCGTTCCGTCGGTGGCGCTTTCTTGCCCGTTGAACGTAGAAGTGAGGATGCCCTATTCTCTGCTGCTTGAGCACTGAAACGAAAACGAAAACAATGAAATATTAATAAAATTGTGCGTCTCGAAATACAGCATCATTTAATTGCTTTGGTACTAGGAAAACAATTCTTGTATAAAGCCAAAGATTCATGAAACCTGAGATTCCATCCTAGAAGCAATGTCTAGCTTGACCGCATGACTGAAGGTTATTCCCTCACTGAAAGTTAGATGAAGTAGGTAGAGGTTGATGCAGAGAACTACCAGATTAGACGAAGAAAAAGAGCGCCACTAGTCAAGAGTCGACTGCATTTTACTACACCTAAAAGTTCAACACATGAGATTATGACACGAATTCATAAATTCCTTCAGTCAGATGAATGGAAGCCGACTTTAAACAAATAAAACTCCAAAAGAAACGAACGAAACTTCACACAGCCGCCTAACAGGTGTCTTTGAATTCATCAGAGAAGTCTTTGAAACGTTCATCTCTAATTTTAATCAAAATCAGTCTGAACGAATGGGTAAACGACGAGCATGCATACATACTTTGGATCAATGAGTGAGAATAGTTGAGATAATCGATGAAAGACTGTGTTCCAAGCGTAGGGGAGAGCAGGATGCAAAGAAAGAGCACTGGACGTCGACAGAGCCACCGAAAGTGTGGTAGCCCAGACGTCGGTGAGCTGAGTGCGTTCAAATTGTGGTTGGAGTAGGTATGGAGTGAGTAGACATTGACAGAATGTTGATGGACGCAAGGTATGTAAAGTCTGCGGAGGCGGCGCCGACTTTCGCGCTGTCCGACAGGGAGATGAACCATCCACATCTGTTCGTTTCACAGCTACAGATGCTGGTGTAGTCGGAGTATTCTTAGAAACCGCAGGTTGATCTGTATAAAAAAAAAAACAAATAAAACTTATTAAATAGTCATTTCCACTCTATAACCGACAAGTCAAATAAAAGCCTACCAGAAGACGCTTGCGAGGTGAGGCGCTGGTTGGCGGATGTGTTGAGGTCGCTTGAACCAATAAGGGGCTTATGATTCCACATGAGGTCTTGCCGTAATCCACACAACCAGACGGGATTGGATCGCTCTGCAAGCGATTTGAAATCCACTGAAGGCATATTAGAGAGGTCATGCTAGATGAAATGAAGCGGAATGATCAAATGATCACTTTTTGACTGCTTAATCGCCTTGTGATTGACCTTACTTTCTCATTCTGCGGCAGAAGAGGTAGAACTCTCTCAAGAATGACAGGAGCTAGACTATCAAGAATGTCAATTACGGTTACATCAGAAGTAGCAGTTACGGCGGTGACACTCGCAGCGGTGTTCCGCATTGATTCATCATTTGAATGATTGCTTTCAGTCTGACGATTCTGTTGTTGCTGTGCTGAAGCGGCAGCTTGATCAATAAGCCGCAGAACTGCTCGTGATTCACGAAGTATGTGGACAGCCAATCGTCGTGTTAACGGTCGGCATTGACAGAGCATCACTAAAGCAAAGCCCTCCGCTTCTACGAGAGCAGACTTCTCAGAGAGACTAGTTGTCACAGCGGCATCCTGTATCGGGAAACCAATAACGACTAGTTTTTATCTCACAAACTAATTAGTATAAAATATTTAAATTGATATACCCTTTGCAAAGCGATTTTCAAATTGACCAACAGTGTATGTAGGGTTTTGAGACAGCTGTCCAACTGATATGGAGCTGTGTCTGGAACATATTTCTGAATGAATTGGATGAAGGCTGCAGATAAAAAGACGGAAAAGGAAGGATTGTTCATGATCTTAAAGGTTTCTATTAAAGATGAAGCCAAACTAACCTTGAATTGTGCGTTGGCGGTAGGCAGGTGATTCAATGATGAGATTTACCATCGTTTGTTGTGCCATCATCCGAATTTCTTCATCCATATTGAGAGAAACGCGGGCAAGTAGTTCAATCAACTCCGTACGAGACATCTCGTATGGCAACAAACGTGGTATGCAGTTCACGCAGGTTTTTAGCAAACCAATCTTCGGCTTTCTATCACCTCTATTGAAACGTTAATAAGACACTTAGCGGTCGGGAGGAATTCCGACAGTAGCGAAAAACTTTAAATGCATTTAGGGACTTTTGTGTATTAGGAGAAATGGCGCACCCACGCCAATCATGAGTGATCGTGGGTTACGATAACGCGACGCCTCATAAAGTCGAAAATGCAGGTGCGTGAACGCGGATAGAAGCGTACGATCACAATGTGAACACAGCCGAATGCATAGGAAATTCAACACTGATTGAATAATGGCTTAAGGACACCTCTATCTTGTCAACTTCCAGCGAAAGTAGAAGCGAAATGAGAGATCACTAAGGCATATCAAATCGATTCATCTGTTGCATGAGGATTCAAAATAGATCATGCCTAGGGCGTCTAAAGCAAATGTTCTAAAATGATAACCAAGAAGAGATGTTAAAGATTCTACTGACCGATTAAAAGCTGTGAATTCCTTTCCTTTCAAATGAAGTTATGGAAAGGGAGAAGCGCTCCGAAGCTAGGACGCTTTAACGTTCGTTAATTGCGAAAGTACTCAAGTTGTGATGATCTCCAAATGGAAAACCTGCAAAACATCTAAGCTCTAGCACAGGAGAGGTGCACTCCACCAAGACCTTAATGTAAATCTTTTTTGAGAGCAGACCGATTAGGGCAGAAGCTATAAACGAGTCAGGGATAAGAAAAAAAGAGGGATGGAAAGGGTGGAAGTAGTGCCGAGTTACGCCGATAGACCAGAAGATTAACTCACGGAGCAGAATCATCACCGTCCTTGATGACACCCCCTTGCTTAGGAGGCATCATGGAACGAGTTATCTGTGGTTCGAGAAGTCTCAAAATAGCCTCAAAAGCTTTCCGCACGGGAACAAGATACGGTCGAATACCCAGTCGTTCGCAAAACGCATCATCCAGAGTGGTTCCATGGAAAGAACGTCGAACACCACCAAAAAGTAAAGAACCTCTCTGGAGATGAGCCGTGGGAATCGCGCCACCTCCACAAGCACCAAGGGACTGATTTTGTGGCATTGGAGGTTCACCGTCTTTCTGTTGAAGACCATGTGCAATGAGCAGGAATGCGCGTAGACCGATATTCATTCGCTGAAGGGAATAAAGTTGATTAGGTTCCAGAAGGAGATGCTAATAACCTACTAAAATGATGACATAGACCTACTTCTGGATTGAAAACTAATTTCTGCAACCGATTCACGCCCAGAAGGTCAAATATAATCTCCGTCATCGCAAAGTCCAACTTCTCCTATAAAACATGATTAGAAGTATACATGCATGCTCGCCTGGACACCAGAGGATGGGAGGAAGAAAGGGGAGGGGAAAAACACGAACCTGAGCGATGAAGTGGATGATTTTGACATGGACAGTGCTTGAGACATTCTTGGGCAAAACTGATTTTGAACCTTTGGGAAAGAGACCATTCACGATGCTCAACAACTTGTTCTGAGTGTCGGCGTGCTTTTCACACTTGATTCGGACCACATATACCCTACAGTAGGAGTGGAATAAAAAATTTCATCTTGTAGACCAACAGTTTTTTTACGCAGCCAAGCATCCCGCTGTTCTTGTGACTCGGATCAGTATAGATGATTCAGAGTAGGAAGGAAGGGCGGAGGAGTCAATCAATTAGAAGTGATTCTGCTCCATGCGAGCTATTCTTAGTTATATCGGTGTTTGAACATTCACTACACCTCCAAGCTTCATTAACGTCTGGCCTTTAGCATGCACCAGATGTTACTCAATACAATTTCAAAGCACCAGAGCAAGAAATAACAATCTAATTCACGATCAAATAATTAGACAAAAAATACCTTTCCAGCTGCTATGCTATAAAGACTTTAAGGCATTTCCACAAATCTTTTTTTGAGAACTAAGGGTCCCACTTTAGCTATCAAACATGCAACCTAAACCTAACACTGAATTTTTCCAATCAGGTTTAATAAAAAAAGAGACAAATAAACAGCTCGGTAGCTTGATAGATATGATAGAAGACTCACCAGAGGAGGCGAAAGAGTGACTCAACACTGACCTGCCCGAAATCACGACTTTTGAGCTGACTCAAACACAGCGACATGAAGGGTGGCCAGTTGTTGAGGAAGAAAGTCTTTGTTCCAACACATAGGAGGCACGTGACTAGGGGAAATAGGGCCTGGGGAAGAGGGCACTGGTTAGGGGGGAATCTAAAATTTAGGGAGGAGCTGAATAAGGAACTCACGAGGACATGTTTCTTCTTGTTAGCCAATTCGAAGGCGGGTGGGTAGAGGAGATCGACAAAGTTCTTCAGGGCCGGAATGTTCACTTCGTGACGCACCACGGCAGCCACAGGTAAGAGAATTTCCACAAATAGGCAAGTCATTGCGTGGCGAATTTCCTTTTCTTTAACCTCCAGAAAATACTGGCCAAGCTCGTGCAAAAAAGTGAAGTAAGTCACAAACTCCTCAATGGGATGCATCTGCGAATATGAAATGTACGCGAAACATGGATTCATTAATTACCTAATATGCATTCAGTAGACCTGAAATACAATCGGTTCATTCTTTTGTTGAGGAAATAGTAAACGCGGTCTCCAGAATTATAACTATTGTTAAAAGCCATAATCAAATAGAACATAACATTAAAAAAGGGTACTCACTTTTACACGAAAGAACTTCATGCCCATGAGGAGCGAAATGATACTGTGCATTGTGTGCGAACTGCTCTCCTTGGCACGGAGATGTTCCAGCCGAGTTGAGAAGTGCTGTCTCACCAGATTGAACCTGTGAAAGAGAAAATGACGCTATTCAGAATACACCTCGATAGGTAGAAAAGGTTTCATTGGGAATACGAGACTAGTCTTCTGAGCAAATGACGCTAGCACAGATTACAAGGCTTCCAACTAACAAAAGTGGAAAATAAAGCCTGGATGGGCGAAAATTCGGTTGAGACAATGACACACAGGGTCTTAAGAGAGATTTCGAAGGTAAAAGGAAATGAAATGAAACTGAAACGAGGAGGCACTGAGGGAGTGATATTCAGACATCTTCTCTGATACAGCAGTGAAATGGAAGGAAGGTGAAGCAGAAGTAACAAAGAATACATCACCGATTGCATAATTCATTTCCAAGGAAAGCAGATGACGACGAACAACAAGTGAGCCATGCACTGTAGCACTTTCAAAAGGTCGACCTTGGCTAGTGAAATGCATGAATGCATTCGTGCCATCGCTCAGTGAAATGGCAATGACCATTCTTGAAAAACAGTGAGTAGAAATAAGTACAAATTGTCAGGACACACAAATATATATATACATATATATATAGATGACTCGCCTTGTCTGGGATAATTCTCCAACCACTTTGGCATACGCATCGGCAACTGTGTTTATGTTCTCAGCATTCAACTTCGTCTGTAAACTAATATTCAGGGATAAAATAACCCGGCAAAGGAAAACGAGATCAACGAACATGTGAACGAGAAGGGCGCATACTTTTCTTTGTACTCAAAGTGTCGAAAAGCTTGATCGAGAATCTTATTGATTATTTCCTCGTGACCGGGGTGATAGGGTAACTGCTTCAGCACTGAGGTCAGGGTCTGACAGTAGAGAATGTCGATGCAAAGCTATAGAAAAGGGAAATAATAAACCCTAAAAACGTACCTACTGCCAAAAACACAATGAAATAAAATTTTAAAAATTTATCCTACGTCTCGGCGTTCAGCCATATTCTCCCGTGCGAGTGAGGACATGGCGACCCAAGAAACGGTGATGGACTGATCTTGACCTGTGGCAGTGGACGACGGGGCCAAATTAGAGACTTCTGGAGGGGAAACAATAGTACTCGAGACGCCCGCAGTAGTGGTATTTGAACCCTCCACCACCATCGACCGAATTAAAAGCTCGCGACCACCGGAAGCCGGAGTGTGAGCTACCTGACTTGTAGCTGCCGAGAGAGTTTGACTCCTAGCCCCAGTCTTTGGTGCTGCGCGGCGGAATGGATAGAGAGTTCCATTCGAGTGTTGGGTGTCATACCACTTTGTGATAGTCTGAAGTAGACATGGCAAAGCATGCTCCGCGCATGTGTAGAGTGCATTAAGTAGTTGTTGAAAGGCTGTGTCTTCGGACAAACGCATAGATTTGAGGAGATCATTGTCCTGAAAATAAATTCATAAAAGAGAAAGGAAATTTAATGAGCTTACAGCTTTCTCATCAAGAGTGTTCTCAACCACGGACTGACAGATGGAGGCAAACTGCTTGAGAAGAGAATGAACAACTAATTCACCTGGATTAGTGCCGATCATTAGTTACACTTATGAAAAACTAAAACAGAAAAATTCATCGGGTTATAGTGTTAGTTGGCAGAAAATAACGGTTTATGCAATTTCCACACGGAAATATTTTTGAAAATAACCGCAGATTTACAAGGATACCAAGCACGCAATATTAATAAGAAATTAAGGGACGATAAGGACGTATAATCATTTCAAGATTAATTGAAAAAGGCGTTATCAGCGAGTCGACATAAACTAATAGCTAGACTTCATGAACACAAGATAAAATGGCAAACGAATCCAGCGCAAACACAACGTTCAAGAATGTGCCTGTTTTTCATTCGCCAATCACATGTCATTGAATAAAATTTTGTGATCCACTTACAATAAAATTTTTTCGTTCCTTCACCTCGAAAATATTTTTTTAGCATGCCAAGATTATTGAAAAAGGTGAATTTTTGAAATGGTTAGTGTTTCATGAGATGATGATTTTTTTAATGATTTGAACCTGTAAGATTTTCATTTTCGACAGATCGAATCGCGAAATATTCTAAAATTTACCATTTGGCCACGTAAGAATCAGATGGTACTCTATTTTCCAATTATTCCTGTATGACGAATTGATTCGTTTGAATAAGCATTCAGGACTTCAATATCTTAAAATGTTATTCAATCCTTATCCTTAACTTATAAATACATTTGAATCTTACAAGTTTCCTCCACCTGTTTTCAGTTAACATGGTGACTGCATGGAACCAACCGGCCTGATATACAAAGCACCATTTAGAGTAGAAGGAATCATTGTTCCTTCGGATCTTAGCAGAGGAATCATCATTCATGAAGGTCTAACGTTGAATTAGCCAATCAGCTACCAAAAAATGTTAGTATTACTAGTTTTCGTTGGCTTAGATGAAACCATTTTTATTTACTCCTAACCCATAAGGGCAAGTCCGAAGGACCTACTGAGGGAACAGCAGAAGTACAAATAGCTTTTACAACATGTAGCATACAACAGTTAACACAGAAGACAGTAAAAGCGATCATCGGCGTCTTCGGTTTTCTGGTCACGTCTCTGGCATGGTTCCATAGTACAGGTAGCAGTTCAACTTCGAATTGGCACCTCGTCCGTCCTCGACAGTTTTAAGACAGACAATCTTCAGACCTCTTTCAGAAGAGTTCTCAAATTTTTGGCGGAGATTCCATTCATTGCCACATGCACTCACGTTCTACAGTCGTCCCCCGTTTAACAGGCTGTACGTAGTTGTAATTCTGCTGGAATAATCTAATGTTGCACGTCCAGTGGGTGATTAGTCCGATCCGGCCGCCCCTCTCATTAGCCTCCAGAGTTGACCCTAGGATTACCACGAGGAGGTTAAGAGTAGGTTTGACTACCTTGAAACGATACTTTCTCGGCGGCATGTTTACATATCTTTCGTTCAAAAGTGATTAGAGTCGAAAAAGTTCACCAATGTATACTCCTCCTCCAATTTCCGGTTAAGAGAAACCCAATGAAAGAGGATAAATACAACCATAGGATTTACTGTATTTACACCGCATCAAGCTGCTGCTGTGTCAAGGATTTAAAATTTCCTAAGTAATAGTTGTGTCTCATGCATTATTTTGATGAAATATAAACTGACAAAATAAATTATTTCAAGAAAGGATTTAAGACCTAAGCACTTCAAAATTTTTTCGAATCAATGAAGACTAATACCATGATATCTTTCAAATATGTAATGCCTCTAGTGCCTAATTAACGGAGGCCTAATGATCTAGGACCCTCCAGAAATAAACTATAGCTCAAGTGATGTGCGAATGGATTTAACTTTATTCTTTTCTTCTGTGGTCGGTTGCAGTGGCTCATCGCATAAGTCTCTAATTTTTTATTGTTGATTAACCCCGTTAGTCTCGCTATTTTCAAGGGAACACATTGATGTTCTCTGCTTGTGACGCCTAGAGTTGGTTTACCAGGGATCGAAATTCCTCTGCTTTGTTTATTCCTTGGTGAGTAGAGACGATTTGAGCTGGAAATCGATCACATAACCACGCACATACCTGATTGATTATGTTGCTATGGTCAGGATTGGATCATTGTCGACCATTGGTTCAACAGGAGAGTAAGCAGCTGTTGGTGAACATGCTTCGCGTCATCTGTCCTCGCATTGACCTTTTGCGGATCCTCTCTCTTCGATTGGAAACCGACGCCCAGTGGATTGCGCGTGCAGTGGCGGGCTTTAATGCTCACGGTCTACGGCTTTTCCTCACCCTGGATGACGGACCTTCTGTGGTAATCATCCTGAGTGTTGATCAAGTGATTTGATGGTCTAACACAATAACTGTTATGCAGGAAATTTTCTGATACTTCAAGTATTGTGTAGACTTTAGCAGCTAGAAGACTAGACTTATCTTCGGTGAATCGGACTAATTAGCTGGTCTTGACTCAGATAGTGAAGGATAATCAGCCATTAGGGTGAAAGATTTCTTGAATGCCTTCTCTTCGTCTACTGCCCTTCCTTCATCCTTCATTTTAATATTGTCTTCTCACGCTTATTCATTCAAAATCCTCTTGATTGAAAACTTCAAAGTAGCTTGGGTCACTCCTCTAAGAAGGTCTTTCGTGCTTGATTTTGGCTTCGGTGGTCAGACGGATTATCACACTGTCTGTCAAGGCTGTTGTATTTTTAGGAGGAAAAAGTGTTATCTCATTTGGTAATTTTTTTTTATGAATGGTGTAGAAATAGGAAAATCATGAGTGGTCTTCATCCTCTGGTCAGCAGATTGTGACGCCTAGAGTTGGTTTACCAGGGATCGAAACTCCTCTGCTATCTTAGTAAGCATGGTCGATTTTTTTCTGCATTCATCTTGAACTTGGACACCATGAGTTTAAAGAAGGAAGCCCTAACTCAGCGGAATGACGTCTTTCGTCTTTCTGTAGCCCGTCTCATTGCTGCGGTTCAACTCTAGGAAGGCTGGAAGAATAATTGTCCCCGAATCGCATGCTAACCAGCTGTCAAGCGATCATTTAGCTCTGCAGAGAAGGGACTACCTCTGTCTCTCTCGAACTTCTCGTTGTCCAATCAGAGAGTGTCGAGTTGGCTATAGAACTATCAATGCTGTGGTTATTAACATAAGGTATTAGTAGGTCCAAAATAATTCCGCTTAGCGTTGTCATTTCCAAGCCTTTCAGCCTAAAAGCTCGCTTAGTGGGGTAAAAATCCAATCAACTTTTACTATTTCATGACCTTATATATTGAGTAGTCCGATGCGGTGGGCATCAATCCTGGTTGTGGAAGGTTGAGCTTTGTTGATAATCACGTTGACAAACCCTTTCGGCGCAGCGCGTCCACTGTGTGAAGTGACATGTCAGTTCATTCTCTGGCTAACCGAGTCATATCAACTGGCGTTCTGGACTCCATCGAGAGAGTTTGGAATGGCTTTTTATTGTCTTTTCATCTTCGCAATCTGTGAACGCTAAAACTTGAATCCTTCTAGACTGCGTCTGTTTTCTGCTCTTAATAAACATTCTTAACAGGATGGGTGATGAAGATTAAACTGTATGCATCTCGATTCGATTTCAGCTGTGAAAGGCAGCCTTTCAAGCGATCATCCCGATGATGGGGAAAATTCCACTTTTATTATTCGTCTGAGTTGTCCATTAGTAAATATAATCGGTTGGATAAATCATCATGCACCATGTGCTGCTGAACTATCGAGAAATTCCATAACTACTACTAATTTAAATCTAATTTCTACCAAGCCGAGTCTTCAGCGAAATCGCCTAACGATTTTGGAAGTACCGATTTCCATGACATATAGAACCTTCTGCTTTATCGAACCTAAAGCATGAATTATGGTATAATCATCCCTAACATTCTGTTATTCAAAATGAACATTTTAGAGTCTCTTTGACCACGGATCCTTCACTGGCCATCACTTTGTGGATTGACATTTACACAATTCGGAGTTGCCTTTCCAATGACTGGCGATACCATGCAAGGGGTCGTTGTGGTTACTTTTCCAATCTTTGGAAACTGCGTCAATTAGCCAGCAACTTCAGAAGAATAAGTGTGCTTTCCATCGCAAATGATCCTTTGCTGCTGGGCTTTGCGTCTAATAAATAAAACGTAAACGCCGCCTGTCTCCACCAAAGAATCATTTGGTATAGCCACATGAGCACATCAGTTGGGGTCAGTAGATTTCTTCTCATTTGGTGTTTTGTGAGGTTGACCTCAACTTGAATGGAAATCAGATTTCTGCAGTTAGGTCGCTTGTGACGACTAAATCCATGTCCTAGAATAAGGTGGTTGGATCCATCTCAGATGCCACAGATCGAATCCAATCATACTCCACTTTGCTTCTCAATTCTTCCATTGGGATGGAAGAAGGGCGGGAAGCTCATTTAAACCAACTACTTCTAGAGCTGGATATCTAAATATGGGATCTCATACTTAGTCATCTGTAGAGAAATGACAGGCCTTCCTTTCTAGAAAAGTTAGCAAGGACTAACTTTCACGCAGTTTGCACACTTGCGTCTTTAGTTCACTTTGCAATCTTAGACTGTTGTCAAATTTCTGTCATTGCTTGCAGTCAGAGGAAACTCAATGAAAAGATATATTGCATTAAAACTAGAGGAAATCGAACTCCTGTTTGATGATGGGTCGGATTCATTTTTCAGGCTTTACGTTCGTTTATTCCAAGCCCGTTGTTCATTTTGGAATTTTCATTCGCGGCAGGAACTCCGTTCACAGATTTAGTCAACTATTTTCAGCCATCAGAAATGTGGAAGTTCGAAGACTGTTAAAACGAATAGAAACACTGATTAATTTGATACCGGCTAGTATGTGAGAGGTCCTGCTCGACGGCTGCATTACTGAGATGAGACAACGTCCATCTGAATCGGCTCTTGTAGAAATATGGTTAGATTATTTTTGAGGCCGGTTTTCTCGATATACGCAGAGGAAGTGGATGCTTGTCTCGTTCTGAGTATAACGCTTGTTTTTTTATGCTGACCCATCATAAAAATCGGTTTTGTTTCTCTGTTTTTTAAACTGAAAACTGATTGGCACTAACCAGTTCATTAGTTTAAGAAATAATCCAACAGTGGCAACAATTTTTTTTATGCTTTAAATCAGGTTAGTTTTGTAATTTCAAGGAATGCGAAATGTAAATCTATAACTCTACCGAATAATTTTATGCTCGCTTTAATTTTCCATCAGTAATTTCAACTTGGAATGACATTTTTCAAATTTGATTCTGTTAATATGCGGGATAAATTATCTAGAAAGAATTTCATCAGAGAATTTTCAATTCGCTTTCATTTTGTTAAGTAGGCAAATTTTGATTAATTTCGTTGAAACTGCATCGCAGACAACATTCCTTCAATAGGTTTGAATAGTTAAAAGCAAAGAATATATTGAAAATGAAGTTAACAGCTGTGTAACAAGCATGTGCTTTGGATGAAGTGCAATTTAATATTTATTTCCTCGAAAATAAATGTTCGCGTTAGTAGTAGGAGTGATTAACAACTGTCTATTTACTTGTGTTGGCAGTATAAAATTAAAATATTTTACTGTTGCGTCGAGAGCAGTTTAATTATAAACTGAGGGTCTGGATTTACGCTTCAACCTTGTGTGGTTTCCTGCTCAAAATGGACGATGCCCTTAGAGATTCATACCTATGGTACCATCAAAATATTTATCATTCAAATGCATTACTAGTAAATATTTGCTAACTGTTTCGTAGAGGTTCTTCTCGAATCTGAGAGGGTCTGGAAACGAAAGCTTGAGCGTCTTGGTCTTGGAAGTAGGAAGGTCAGCACTATTGTCGCTGAATCCCTTAGCGTTTTTGTAGACTATCACGTGACAGCACCAGCTTAAAGGTTTAGAATGGATATCGGTGGGATTTTAAAATGAGATCTTTAAAGATCCTATAATCTGGATTTCCCTTTTCAGTGCATGACTTAAGGTATTTAATGGTAAAATGCTGGAGAGCGTCTTAGAAGCAACAAAAAGCCTCAACTTTGGACTAAATTGTCAAAACGTAAAACTGATGCAGATAATTCCACTAAAGAATGTCATAGACAAAATAACACTAATGCTTCGTTTAAAATCCCTGATTCCAAGAGAAACTATAAAAAGGGAAACGAAATAAATTTACCATCGAAAAAGCAGACTTTTAAAGTGTTAGATACCGGAAACCGCAGAATAATGATTCGGTACTATGGAGAAGATCACCATAGGTCCTATTTTCATTCATTTTAAATATGGCAGAAAGGATGGTGACTGAGATGCTTCGACTAGGATCTTCATCGTCAATCTCTGGATAAATATGTTCCAGTACAATCTGCTTCATGATAGGCAATCAGATATACCTTACCTCACCTCAAAAAGAGTCAGGATCGCGCTGAACTTGAGAAAACTTTGATCAACCACCTCTTGAACGTAGGATTTCTTCATTTAATCTAACACTCTAGGAAGAGGTTGAAGGAACAGTCAGTCGTTTTGGCACTGAAACTGAACTCGAACTCAGAATTAGCATCCACTTAATGTCTTTGTTCACCAGCTTTGACGATCATAGAGTCTAATGAGATATTTGATAAACGAAATCCCATTGAGCACTACCAGTTCTCTTATAAATAGAATTATTAATTGACGGAAAGTCTAGTTAAATGAAAGAATGTATCTTCTTAATTGTGAAGAGATTAACAAAATAAATGTTTAAACATCATTTCGTAGCTCTTAATAAGCTACTTTTCATCCATATCTCTCAACATAACGTGGAAAAACAGGGTTGTTATTATTTCAGTCAAATGTCAATTTCGAGATTTAAAAGGCAGCATCAATAATTATTCATAAGCAATGCTGCAAATAGAGGGCATATTACTGCAATAACCGGTAATATATCTCTTAATAAATACTTAGTAGGAAAGTACTTCTGGAGCCATTTTCAGACAATTTCTACCGGACACAGTTGATTTGCTTTAATGTGTAGACTTGGCCAGAGCTGTTTAAAAGTTAACAAATTCATTGTCATTAGAATAAAGAACATTTCAGTCTTAAGCACTGCACCACTTCCTCACTAGTATCTTACTGTCACCTATTTAAATGGCTCGGTTCGTCTATCCTCAACTTGAAACCGATTGCCATTCAGCTTACATCTTTGGCAAGATCGCTCCATACATACTAAGTGCTTTTAAACAAAAAGCTGGGCTGTCTGCGCTAGTGACATTCCTTTGGTAAACTATGCAGATTCTGTTTTTAGTCGTTTTACCAGAAGTTCGAAATGTTTGCGAATTCTGTTTAGAAAAGCTAAAGTTCATCCTCAACCCTCTGCGAAGTTTTTAATTCACTGATCAGGAAGGATGCTGCACTCCCGGTTGCTCACCATTTTGATTATCTGTTTAATGAGACTCTTCGCGAAGCAACGCCGATGGGGCATACCACTTGAATTTCAGTGAAATTTAGGAAATAGTGCTCTTAACAAGTACCAAAACAGGAATCAACGTCCCACAACCCTGCTCAAGACTTGGGGATTCCTTTGAATATTAATAAGGGAAATGAATCGCCTGTGGCACCCCTTTTCTCATTTCCCTTTGAGTGCAAGGAATTATTGCCGAATGATGCACAGCGGTAAGGGACTTAATCCCTACTTAGTAACCGGACACATAGAAAATATATTCTCATTGGAAATGGAACGTCCGATTTTGGCGAAACTAGATTCCTAATGAACCAAAGAATTCTTGCGAATGGAATGCTTGGCAAACCACTTCCCATCTTGGAAAGGCATTTTCGATTTAGTGCTAGATCGTCCCGAATAAGTCAAATAAATATTGTCATCAATAGTCCTTCTCCAAACAAATCTAACCTCCAATGAGTGAAGTTAGTTTCTGAATAATCCGATATGGTTCTTCAAGGGCTAAAGAGAAACAGAACTACCATCTATTCGATTTCTCCTTGCCTCGCTCCACAAGTTTTCTAGATTGATAGCGTTGCTTCAGGAGTCGTTCAGAAGCTTCATTCTCTACCAGTCACCTAGTCCTTTATCTTGTATCCATTTGGCATACTCTTCTGCGTCTGATCTAAATAAATAGCAGATAAGCTCGAAGATCCAACATTCAACAGATCGAAGATGGCTCGGTGTTATTTATACTCGCTGTGTATTAGGTGAGTCAGAAATTCATCAGACCGATAAATTGCATCGCTTAGCGGCTAGCAAGGAATGGCTAGTTATTCCACTTCCCATCAAGAGCCCATATGGTCCTTCGATTCCCAGTCATTGGCTGCCACCAAAAGACCAAGAGTATTTGAATTTCAGACGGCTTTCACTGGTCTTCCCAAGTTCATGAATTATAATTACTTTTCTCAATAGCAAGACATGCAAAAACATGAATATACCATTCGTTAATTCGACCTTAATGGAAGGTATGCATGATCGTCCGCTTTCCTCTCCAAAGCTATTGATATTTAACGTGTAGCTCAGAATGAACTGACAAATTGATTTCTGGAAAGATCTGCACTAGGCCGATGAGCTCTTAACTTAAACAAATTGAGCACTTCAAACCGTAATACTACGTCATTCATGGTAAATATTTAATACCACAAAATTTTGCTCCTAGTGTTAGGCATGAGCAAATCCTCGTATCATTTAGTTCAGCCCTAGTGCAAACATTAGGTGCTAGCATATAAATGGACGAGCATGCAGTTTCTGAGAGAGTGTTAAGATTCAAACTAAGGCCAAAGTCTTTGTTCTTCTTTCCAAAGCAAAGACGTAGACAGTATTTTGTGCTAAATTCGCCTTCTAATGCAAGGAAAAAGTGATCCAGCAAATTCTATAGCTACACTTGCCAGTGTGCTTGTCTTTTAAAAGGTGAATCCCATCTTCTCTAGGCGCTTTAAATGCCTTGTACTCTTAAGGCTTATGTGTTTTTCCAAATAACTTACTTTATTAATATTAAACAACGAACGCTGACCGATTGTTTACCAAAACTCGCTTTGGCTGAATTTGATTGTTTGAAAAAGACTGAATTGATAGTGAGGTAAAATTAAACTCTGCTAAAGAATAATAAGCACTGAGCGTCTTCTTAGCCAAATCCAAATCGCTTCATATGGGAGCTAGCGGTTGGCTAGGGCAGAGTAGGCATGCTTCATCTTCTCTTTCTAAGAAAACGGTATTCCAGTGTGTTCAGTCATATCTAGCGGATTTGTAGTACTTCCACAATCAGGACAGGTGAGAAGATGGGGATTTTCCCAGACTGAATGCTGGCAGTTCTAGGGGCAGGTTCAAAATAGGTCATCTATCAGCTGGGGCGAAATAGCTGACAATTTGTATTTGTGCTGAATTCAAGGCCAAGGATGAAATAATAATGATTTCTCCTCTTCGTACTCAAACCTATAAAAGCCCCGTTCTAGTGTTGGTCTAGGACAATTAAGATGGAAATAAAATGCAGTTTTCAGGTCAATGTAGATTAGTCGAAAACGCACTTTAAACATTGACCTGATAAATGCCTGTAATATAACATTATGAAATCTATTGCTGACAATGCACTTGATGTCGGAAATTCTTCCAGCGCTCAAAGACCCTTGCCATAACTTTCTGTTTCGCATTGAACTAGATCAAGAAAACATGGAGATAAATGATTTAGCAATGCATACTCAATGCGTTAGGGTTGATTTAATCCATCATTTCACTTTCATAGTGGGGAAGGTTGTGTTTTCAGACCCGAACCAGAAATAAATCAGTGCTTACAGAGATAAATGTACACAACTATTAGTGTAAATGTAGTTGAAAGTCAATAAGAGATCGCAATGAAACTGAAAGGTCAAGAGAGCAGGAGTAAGAGGGACAGGATAGTAGACAAAAAGCAACTGACGGTCAGGGTATTGGCGGAGTCCGACTTGAAAATAAAGACCACCTTTCGGCGATTATTCATTGCAACTATCTCAAATTTTGTCGGAAATCTTGTTACGACTCCCTCCAAGTGGATCGTACTATTACCTGTAAAATGAGCAGCAACAAAGAGAAACTGCGTTTCAAGTCTGTTTCAACTGAATTGTTTACACATTTTCAAAGAGACCATAACTTTGATGGCTCAAATAGGATAAACATTTATAAAAAAATTGTGAATGGGAACCTGGTTGGGTCGATATTGTTCGGAAATTGACAATGGAATTGTGAGACTGACATTTATTCCAAGCATGAAAGAAAATAACTCAGTGAACAGTTGATAAGATTATTGTGAACTCATCAATGGAACATCCTATTTCTACTGATAAAAGTTGATAAAACCCCCGATAGAATAAAAATATGAAATCTTAGTCTTTGATACAATGACTTCTGGGGCTTTGGATACAATTCATGGAAGAGTTAAGGACCTAGGGGCAGAGTCTGTCAATGTTCGTATCCTCGATGCCCCAAAAATTTTGGCCATCATTAAAGTAGTTGAACGCATCATTTAAATGGAAACTTCATCCACATCGGTTAAATTCTAACCTGCAATTCAAACAGACACTAAAGTTACGATCAAGTTGGACACAATAATTATATGATATAAGGAGTGGCCGTTAATAAAAAAGGAAGGAAAGAACACCAAATGACAATTAAAAATAAAAAGAAGGCTTTCTCCGTTCAACTAAGGCTCTTAAAACTAAGACTAAATAAATGAAATACCTTAAATCTATCATAGAAGAATACTTGATCAAAGCAGATAGCTTGGAGGTACCGATTTGTCTACGTCAGAGACTGTGTTTTCAGGTAGAATTTCTCGAACCCGGTTCTCATTGAATTCACTGAATGTCCACATCGAAATTTATCTGATGAGATCTGTTACTATCTTAAAATTTCCTTTTAGTATTCATTTACTAATTTGATTCTTCAATTTAATTTCAGTTCTTGCACGACAATGGAGTTTTTCGTGTTTGTGTGGTTAATTCAGGATAGATGCACCACATAAATAAGGTTTGAACGTTAGCACGAAAGCATGCAGTTGCAAGATGTTTCACAATGTAACAACACAATCATCACAACGCTGTGAAACACAGAGTCCACATCCAAATTTTTGAATACATGCATCCTCACTTTTTCCTTTCATTGGATTATCGAAAGCCTACTTAACAGAAGAGCTACCTTCGGATCTAACGAAATGTCTATCTGGACAGACTGCATTCCAGCTCCTTTGAACCTATCTAGTTCGCCTTGGATATGTCACTTCAAAGTGGAAAGCAATTTTCTCCTAGTTACCACGCAAATCAATAAAAATATTTTAAATATAACGGAGGAATGTGTGTCAGTGTAACTACCGGAAAAAATTAACATAATTTTTTTCAACTATGTTTCGTGCACAAAGTTCATTGCTACTGAAATTGCTAAATTCGATTAACAATTTACTTTTTGGTGTCATTTTCAGTGTGTCTAAGCTACAACAAATATTTTAGCAAACACCTTTGTTTAAATTAATTTCAGGCCATATTACTTAAATCGCGGAGAAAAGAATGACTTCATCTATCTTTTTCATTGTAACAATATTTATCGCAGTAAAAAAAATAATTTATAGGTCAAGTGGTTTAAGTTTTTCTGTTCACCACCTCAAATTTCAGGCAGGATGTAAGTCGCCCTTACTTTTCTGACCCTTCGGTTGCCTTATCTGATGGTTTGTGGTTTTCGATTAGGGCGGGAAAGCTAATGAAGTAGGAGCTCCATGCTGGGTAATACTTCCACACCACCTCTTTGTTCTAATATTCCAATCTAGAGAGTCTTCGCTTTGCAATTTGCTCAGTCAGATTGACCAACATGTTTGCCCATCTGATAAGAATTAATAAAAACTGTATTTGTTTAAAAATTCGTTCCGGTCTTTCAGAAGATGCCTCTATTTCAGTTGCGAATAGAAAAGGCTTGTTCGAGAACCCCTAACCTTAAAGACACTCCTTCAGAAATGAAGAGCAACAAGCACTTAATTTATAACAAACATTCAGCTATTAAATGCAGTTTTTATTGTTAATTAATAATTCCTAAATTCAATAATTCACACATGAGGAAAATACTGAGGGATCGAGACTTATTATGCCACTTCGATACCAGTTCTTCGCATTTTTGATGATAGTTTCGTACTCCATACCTCGCAATCGGGAGGAAATCAGAAGTTCAAAAATTTTCAATTGTCCCTTGTTTAAAATTCATTAAGTAATGTTTGCGTAATCATCTGTTAAATTTTTTTAGTGAAAATGGATTATCTATTACTTATAAAAATTCCACATTTGAAACGCTGTGAATTAGATTTGGCTACATGTCCAACAATTCTAGCGCGTGGACTCAGTAGTTTTAACTGACAGTAGTAAGTCTTGAACAGAAAAAGTCTGAACATACCACCTGTTTTTGTGACACAAACGTAGTTATATTTGCAATCAGAATATGTTGATAGACCAAAAATACTGGGTATCGCTTTGTCCAATTCATAGGCTGTTGCGGTGGGATTCTTAAGGTAGAAAATAACAAATTAGGGAAGTAAATTTCCCCATATTTGAGATCACAATAGCTTTCATTAAAACAGACGAGCCAATGAAATCTCAGGTTCTTGGCTGGCAAATAACCATCGCTTTTTCGTTAAAGACGTCTGAATATTAAATATGGATCATTGATTCAGACTTTCGCCCTTCACAAGGTAGTTTTGGTTGCTCGACTGATTTTCCATGAAACTTTGTAGCCAGATTTAAACACTAGAGATGTTCTTTTCATTAATTTTAATTTTAAATGACAGCCAAATTAAAGACACTTGCATGATTGCTGCTTGGTTGGCAGCTGAATCTACCTTTTACGTAAATAGATTCACAATTTTGGTTAAAAATATTCGAAAAAGGCATTCATTGTTGAGTTCTGTCTGGATAAACTAATATCAGTTAATCCTGACAGTGTGACTTTCATACCTGACAGCAATTGTAAGAGATTTTTCAGGCAATCTACCTGTGAAAAATACTGAAACCCACTTTCTTCCTCTACAAGCTGAAGTGGACATAATTTTGACTGTGTTGGGTTTGAGCAATTCTTTCCATAAATTAATATCATCACGGAGATTCGTTGAACTCGAAGGGTTTTCTTTAGAACGTCATTTCAATTCGAACGCTAAATGATGAAAGTCGTCATGTGGGATCTCGCATGCTCGGCATCAAAGTCATGATCAGCATAACGGTTCAGCTATTGCGGGACTCATCTCACCTTTCTAATGATATCGCCAATCGTATGATCTCCACATTCGAAATTTTCTGCCTTTCAGTATGTGGAAAATTTCAACGTTATCGGGAAACACCATTGAAAATGAAATTAGGTGCTACTCAAAAAGGACTAGACAGATTCTCTGACGTTTCACTCAAACTTGAAGTGGAATAACCTGAATTATGTTTATACCAGCTTTTGACTCCACTCTTTGATGGCTGATTTCATGGCTAAGACGGCTCTCAAACGGGTCCTCACTGAAGTGGCCAAGTCAATAAAGAGGCGAACTTGCAAGTATTTAAGGCTTATTATCAAGATTTGTCGCCAATCTTAGTTGAGCACTAAAAGATACGGTTTTCGCTTTAGCTATCCCTTTGTTTGAAAGCTGTCCGAATGCAGGAAATGCTAGCGCAATGGATTGATTCCAGTCATTATCTCTAACAGAGAGCTAAAAGAGACAGTTGCGGACTTTTTAGCAATTCCAGTCCTTCCATGTTTCAATATTTTTTAATATTTTTAATATATTTTAATATTCACATTTGCCGTAATAAACAATAAGTTCCAAAAAAATGACTAGATCCCCCAAAAGTGCAACTCGAAACCTGCAATTTGAACAATATTTTTAAAATTTTTAACCGAATTAAACTGTGAGTGCGTGAATTGGAAGAGCGTTGGTGATTAGCAAGATTTTACTGACGTTGTTCCGCTTGACTGAACTGCAACAATCACATCTTCGTCCACAGTGAAGCCCGCAACGTAGACTAAATTATCTTATTTATTATTCCAAGATGTTGATTCGTCCGTCTTAGTGCATATTAAACTCTTTTCCTGTTAGCATGAGAGATTGCACAAAACTCAAATGTCCATTTGTCAATTTCTAATTTGTTTAACTGTAACAGTGTTCATCGAAAGGAGCGATAAAAAAACAAAAAGAAAAATTAAATCAAACAAGAAACATACATTGGTGATGAATGGTAAAGCAACCCGCGTCGGTGCTTCAATTCGATAGTTATCAACCTTTAAAACGGCTGGATCGGTGACATTAACCCCGGGAAATATTTGCAGACCAGCTGAAAATGGTGATGAATTGATGAACTCGTCTTAATATCGTAAACATGAATATTGAAACTCTTGATTTTTTTTTGATTTCGCTGTAATTGTGTGACTTTGGAAATGACATGATAGAGATCATCAACCAGATTTGAATAGGAATAGAATGTAGTTAGAAGGAATGGAGAAAAATGCTGCCTTTTTGGGGAAAGTTCATTCAACGTACCCACATCTGAAGCATTTCTGACAAATAATGTAGCCTTTTTTACTCCATCGGAGAAGACGATTCTAGTTATGTCTGTTCCGTGGAACGTTCCTTCAAGCGTGAATTCACTTGTGCCTAATCAGGTTAAAATGACAATCGAATAGTCGATCATTCACTGATTTGAACTGCTTTTTTTGACAAATTCTACACGTCACCAAATTTGTTAGATCAGAAAAGTTCCAAGATTCTGATACTTCAAATTTCGATTGATATTATGTTTAAGTAGAAAAATTAATTTTTTTCAATATTCATGATTAATTAATACTGATGATATAAATATCAAAATGCAAACGATTTCGACTATACGATTAAGGAAAGGGTTGAAATCAAGTATTAGTTATTTGTTGTCATTTAAAAACATGGTTACTTATGACAAAGAATTCACTCTTCCATCACTATTTAAGTGATAAGCTCGCATCCTTTCATTTTAGTTTTGCCATTCGTTTTTTATTTTATATTTATTTAGAAAAAGCGCATCTAAAAGCAGAACTAGATGCCAAACCTCGTTGATTTTGTTCAAGTGAAGTTCACACTTTGTCTTTCATTTGGAGTTATCTGGTCTACTTACCCGTCTCTTTGGCGCACAAATCCATTGAGGAGTTGCATGTTGAACGCATGTCTGGAATTGTTTGCTAAAATATATTTTATGACCAAGGAGATCATCAAATAAAAAAAGACCATTCATTTCATTTTGATTAGGGCAGAGGAAAATGGAGTGTTGAACAAGGCCAATATCAAATTACGAATATTTATTCTGACAGTGCTCAAACATTTTAGGTAATTTTACGAAAAAAATAACTTTTTAGGTCCAATTTTTTTCAGAAATAGCCTCACCTCAATTGCAAAGCCAAGGGGGTAGGTAATGTTTACAACGTCGTCTTTTGCCATTTTGATTGAGCACGTTGTTTTCCGTGGATTTCCCATATCACAATGAATACTGCTGTATGTTCTAAAAAAATGAGATTGAACAAATACTAAATTTCGGCTATTAGCTTGGTCAGGTTAACCAACTTGCAAACGGACCCTTTTTAATAATGCCATTCAATGGAACTACTTTTCACAGAAGTAACTTACATTGTTTTCGCCTGTGAGCAGTAAAGCAAATGATGAACTTCTAAATAATGGACACAAAAGAACACATTTATGATGAGAAGAATATAATTTTACGGAACGAAGAAAACTGACCTAGGAGTGCAAAAAGGACTTGGAAGAACATTGCACTGCTAGTAATTTCGCTAACTTTTATTTTCAACCTGAAGTCAGAGCGTCAGGTTGACTTCATGTACTGGTCAAGGTAGATGGTGAAATCTCATTGGTTCAAGCAGCTGGCCATTTAAATTATCTGAACGTCATCATGTCTGGCTTTCTCTGTCAGTTTCTAGAAGTTTAACAAGCGCAGTGCAAAGTATTTCCAAAACTTCCAAATTTTGTATGGTGAGAAATTGACCCATCCAAATAGTTCTGTCTACTACCACGTAGTTAATATTTCATTCGTGTACTCACCATGGGTAACGCATTAAGTTCAGTTTATCGTGTATGCTAGACACCTTATGAAATAGTATTTCGAGATTAAGTAAATAACAGAGTAAAGGTTTTGCAGTTCGTCAAATCATTTGTACCTCAATAAAGACGCCGTTCCTAGAAACATAGGTTCGATGCCGTCCTCTAGGAATAAAAGGTTCTCCCTGTACTTTCTTGATAATCGCGTTTTCATAACCTTTGCAAAGATGTTTTCTTCGATAATGTCATTCTGGGATCACTAGCGGTGGAGGTGATCCACTTTGTGCACATGGACTCCCAGCTGAATTGAGGTGACCCAATCGGCCATTTTGCGATTGCTGACTAAATGCGTTAGTTAGAAATGTATAGTGCTTGAAGATTAAAGCAAAATAGTTACAATTCTTGTGTGCTTCTCTAAATTCTGCTGCTTGGGTAGTTCTTTAATGCCAAGTAGTAGTATTACGTTTTGACCTTATTTACTCGCCAACTGAAGTCTGTTACCCTAATAAATCCATTTTACAGATAGCTGTATAGGAAACATAGAGTAAATTTACCGAAGAGTTTGTTTTGGGCGAAAGAGCAGATACTCCTAAGGTGTGTCTGCCATCGGGAGGGTTAAAATCTCCACTTTCCTTTGAGTTTAATCGCAATATGATGTGTAAATACCATTGGTTACGAACGTACATTTACAAATTAGTTATTGACTTTACCTTCACGATAGGTATTATTCACTCTAAAAGTGAGGATAAATTAATAATGGCCAACATTTCAAAAGATCATCTCGTCGACGAAATTTGGTGCACTGCTGCATCCAAGCAATAGCATACATATGCGTGGTACTATCAGGGTGCGCTGTGGAAAAAAACGCGGTTTGCAAGGAAGTTTTTGGCTTGTAGATGACAAAATCAAGTGAATTTTGCTACAGTACAATAGCAGATGAAACTCGCACCTACTTTTGGCAACAAAACTTCCAGGGATAGTGAATAAAAGTGATCAGAAGAGCAGCCCGTTGGGATCAATCATTCATTCGAACAAAAGAGAGGTACATTGATTATCAGGGTTAGCCGATGATCGGAATGGGTAGCAGAGGACATGCACTAATATTTCATGGATATTAAAAGTTTTACACTAGATTTTTCGCCTCTTTTAATTACAGTTCTCTCTTCATCATTTATCTATTTCGTCTTACAAAAGTGCACGATTATCACAGCTGCTTGTTTTTAGGAAAGCTAGAACCATTATCATTTATGAAAGACTAATTTGGTGGGAGAAAGAAGCGCGGTTTCGCTTGGAGCGAAAAATATGCAACTTTAAATGATAAATGATGGATGCCGATGAAGTTAATTGGTTGGTAGAATGCATTTGCAACTCGACAATACACTCGAACTTCATGAGAATAATGTCCGCTTATGACCTCTTCTACGAAACAGAAAAACTACCTCCCAAATCGTTTCTACTGGGCTCCATTTCTCATTGGCGGCTTGTAATTAGTTGGCTTTCTTACCATCCTTTATGATAATTTTAAACATTTAAGTTCGTGTGTACGAGCTGTCAAACAAATGGCAGTGAATCTTCAACAAAACGAACATAAGATACACAACTCCAACTGCTATCTACTGACAATAGATCGTTTTCTAGTGCATGAGGCTTGGAATCACTTCCAGAATCTTTGACTTTCTAGAAAGTACATTTAAGTGAAAGGATCGAAGTAATACAGGGCATCTGCATCAATTCAACCTTGACGGTAAGAGAAAGCACGTCCCCGTGCACTCCTAAGATATAACGGGGCTTACTAAAATTGGTATAATTCCTTCTAACGTATTTCAGTTTACTTGAACGGTTGATCCAGCACTTGTGGAAGTTAGCTTACGAGATAGGAGTAGAGAGGGTAAGCCTATCAACGCAGCAGTCAAGACGATTTGATCTACATTGAGGCCACTAAACTGCAGCCTTTGTTTAATTTCAGATAAAGCAAAAAAAGACATCTTATCAGTTAAGAAGGCAGCGGATCTGTGAACTGAGTGTTGATTGGCAAGCAAGAGGAATGTGAATGCGCATGAATTCCTCCTGCATGATTCTTAGCGTAATACACCGTGGGATGAAGGTTTTATCAGCATTTCTGATCGTAATTAGTCGTAGTATTAATACTTGATTTATTAAGACTCGTTGCTGTGCTCTTGAAGCTTCTCAATTCAGTACTTTATAAAATCTTGGAAGTCATTAGAAGGGGTAAGAACTTCAAGGAACGCAAGTGTCCCAAGAGCGCAATGGAATATTGAATCAAACAGTAAACTCCTTGGAACCACATAGATGGGAATGAATTAAATTTGTACTAAAGTTAGTTTTCCTTTTGTTAAAAACCAAGTATAACATCAAGTGTCGATTTTCGTCTGGTCATGATCGTGTGTCTAGCGACATAATGCGGCATTAGGCTTGGAAGGTATTGCAGAACATTGTTGATGATTCGAGCTTAAAATATATATCTTAAATGACAACTTCAAACGAATCTGTATTCCACCTCCAGTCGACTTCACTTTACTTTTCATCTACGGACTTATTCATGTTGAACTTTTCTATCTCAAATCCAATGAAATATGACAACTGTCGTTTACAAGCAGTGTGGATTAACACTCTGAAGAACTTGAGTCCTTTAAAGTAGATTTTGATTGAGGTGAGAGCTTGGTTATTTATTTATTTATTTATTTTCTCCCCACCTATTAGGGCAAGTCCCAAGGACTTATTGGGGGTACAACAGAAGTACAAATAGCTTTTATAGCAATTGAGCACAACAGTTAACACAGAACAGTAAAAGCGTTTGTTGACGTCTTCGTTTGTCTGGTCTCTTCTCTGGCATGGTTTCGTCGTACAGGTAGCAGTTCAGCTTCATCGAGCCTCCTCGTGCGAATTTGTCCGTCTTCAAATCTCCTCCAGAAATCAACATTCTGGCGGAGATTCCACACATAGCTACTTGCCTTGCATTCCATACTCCAGTTTGAGACCACGTGCCTCCTTCAGCAAGCTGTAAGAAGTTGTACTTCTGCAGGCATAATCTAGTTTTATGCGTCTGGAGGGTGATTAGTCCCATACAGCCGCCCCTCTCATTAGCTACCAGAGTTGCCCCTGGCGTTACCGGTTATCACCGCGAGGAGGTTGAGAGTAGGTTTGACCACCTGAGAGCTTGGTATTCACCTTCTTTCAACTGAAAGTCACGTCCTTCATTGGTCACATACCGGATCATTTTCTGCCAACTAGCATAAGAGTGAAGGCTCATTAGAACAGAGAGATTGGATTTTTCGAAAATATTCGCTCAAATGGTCGTCAATTGCGACTTAATATAATTTCAGTGATCCTATTCTCGAGGCACTTCATGGAAACCCCTCGTACCTGCCAGGTTATAGTAAAAGCTTTTTCATATTAATTTGAAGCAACTTGGCAATCTTGCATTCAGTGGGCAGCCTGATGCAAGGGGAAAAGTGCATTTTTGGCACTGTCTTTAAAATTATAAGCTTTAACTCGCTTTCGGCGAGGGTCTTATAGTAAGCATTTAGAGGGAACACATATTTTATCAAATGAGTTGTGGGGAGATCAATTTGAAATTTTGAGTTGCGTTGATTTAGTTTTGCTCTACCCGTATTTGCTTTTTCTTCACTAGTTCCAACATGCAAAGTTTGTAAGCAAAGAATGGAAATGCTCTGTCAGGGAGATATCATATTTAAATTTCAGTTGAGCAAGGGTTTGGACGAAAATGCTAATCTGATGAGGGGTTTTGGAACAGGATCTTAGAAGCCAAGTGGAATAATCCATGCGATTCGGATGTTCCGATTATGTCTGCTCATTCTTTTAATCTAATCAAACTTTCAGAACAAGGCAATCTAGAGAATGCAATTGGGGCCGAGGGTGGTGCATGAATGCAGTGCCCGCAGTCGCTTTCACACTTGACTCATCAGACGATCCGAAATCAAGATCCATTGAAACTCTTCACAATAAAATTAGGGCCTAAATTTCCTTGCGGTAAGTTTGGCCTCCATTTGCAATTTAGTCTATTCATTGCAAATAACTGCAAATAATGTAACCAGAAGAGCTCCTTCTTCTTATGAGTAGCTTGAAACCAGCACAACACTGCAGCAGAGGTCTTACAAGCGGTCAAACTGATAGGCGTTGGTATAATAACGACCATGAAAGTGAACAGTTTGTCTCTCTTAGGCGCATTTTCGATTTTGAAAAAGTAGAAACAAAAAGGCGAAGTCCATTCAGTAGTATTTGCGGCATATTATCAAAACCTTCAACTTGTCACTTAAGCGCTTTTCAATCGATTGTCAAAGGTTCAAATCGGTCACTTATTCTAATCGCTTATCAATGAAGAGTAAGATGGCTGTTTCTGGGGAAAAATACTAAATTGCTGTGTTCTTACTGAAATTAATTAATGCGCTATTTGATGTGCTCCAAATGAGGGGTAAGCTTGGATTCAGCTCAAGTAAAATTGGGATACTCATCTTTTCGCCATCATCTTGACCCTTCAAATATTGCCGGAACAATGGTTCAGTTCAAAACTCGTGAAGTATTTCCAAAAATTACTTTTTCTCGAACTACAGCATTTGAGGCGAATAGGCCGGATCTGATATAATTATGTTGTGGCGCTAAGGAACCAGGTAGAGCATTTTAGGTCCATCTTTTCAATAAATCCTTTGATGAGAATTTGAAACACTTGAAGACATATGAAACAAACTCAAGTAAGCTAGATAGACTGGTTTTTATTCTTTTGGTTAAAGGGCTTTAGGAGCATGAAGCAGCATGACCCAAGCTCGAGACAGGGACATCTGCTACAAGGCCCAGACGTTACTAAACATTCTTGTTAAGGGAGATTTTGACTTAAATCCACCGATTCGGCTTGCTGTCTGCAAATTTCAAACTCGATCCCATTTACTCTTCTACCTTGAAAAAGCAGATGGTAAGTTGATTGTGCAGTCACTATTTTTATCGTGTCCTTATGTTTCAAATACTCCCTCAACATGCATTCTGCTGTTTCTGCTTGAAGCTGTTAGACCCGCACACACAATTATGCATGATTGACATTCAATTTCTTGCAGATATTGCCAGCTCAACACGTTAGTTAACACACATTAATGTGACTCTTAAGTGTGCGTTAATATATTTCACCATCTGGTGGTCAAACCTGCCCTTAACCTCCTCACGGTGACCACCGGTAACCCCAGGAGCAACTCTGGGGGCTAATGAGAGGGGCCTAAACTGGATACCCTTTCAAGTGTCAAAATGTGTTTTAATGAACCGACAAAATTTACAGATGATTCACCTGAATTGGATACTCTTTATGACTTAACTGTTTGCTTTCCTCAAACGTACACAAAAGATGAATCATACTCCATCTCTCCGATCATTTAAAACATGTTGATTTGAGATAGTATTGGCGGATGAGCATATTTTTTTCGATTTCATTGGACTTAATGCAGTTGTGCCAAGTTAAAATTTTCGTCAAAGATGAGGATCCAAAACGAATTCACTAACAACACATCTATCCATCCTTAGAATGCGCACTGCGTAAAACACCTTCTCCTATCATATGAGATCCACCAAATCGGCTGTTTTAGAAGTTTGCTTGAATGTGCAAAACATGAATAAATAAAAAATTTCTTAAGCTCCAATCGCATTATTCGTTACTTTTCATAAAATTCAAATGAACCGTTGAACCGCAATTTAGGGATATGTAGCTCGCCGAAATACCATGTCGTCAAAAATAAGTGGTGTTATGATTTGGGTCCATACCCAAACTTATCTGGCCACTGGAAGCCAGATTTTATCTGGATATCTGCTAATTTACATTATAAGCGAGTCATTTGAGAGGAAAAACATCAAAAATTGCGAAATCTGCAAAAATGCCTCACTCTAGTACGCGAAATTATTCGTACTTCCCTTCGTTTGAGCAGCATAATAGTTTATTTGCTATGGGAAAGTGATTTCCAGACAAGAGACTTGAATGACCGACACGATCTAATAATCTGATCGTGAAGATAACGATTGAGGTTGGTTTCAAAAAAGAAGCTTATCGCTGGATCGCTGCATGACTTGGCTATCAGAAAGGATGGCCTTTGGGATCATTGATGATATTCAGGACAGGCTCTTGGCTGAACAAGTTGCCCTGGTCGCAGCTCTAAAGCTTAATGTCTTCGGTAACAAACGCATTGTATCTGCGAAGAAACGTTTTGCTTCGTGGCTGACGTTTATACTTGTTTGATGGAAAATAGTTTGAAGAACCTCTCAGAGCACAGAGAAAATCGCCAGGCATCGCTAAAATTGTAAATTTTACGTTCGTATGCCCCAGCATTACTAAAAGTAAACAATGGCTCAAATTACAAGATGTGATTTACTGATGAAAAGAAGAAAGAGGAGGCATTCAGTTGCAGTTGTGATCAAGCACTTTGGCCTGAAAAAAGGCTAGGCATTGAAAACAAATGCAGAAGTAAATCATTATGCCAGAAAAGGGCAACATAATACATGTTTATAGATGGTGAAGCCTGCAATCATGGGAGAACCATGTTCCGAAACCGAGGCAGATTAAGGCGGTACATTAATTACGAAAATTACAGGAAATATCTGTTTCGAAAACTTTCCAAGGGTATTTCAATTGTCAAATAAATCGCCATGGACTATATCCGGGCAGAATTTGGAAGATAATGAGATGAAACCATCAGGGTTGCATAAGCCGTTTGAGAGTTCATCGATTCAAGAACGTTAGGAGCAGGAACTTGTTGGTTGAGAAATATGATGCGTGAATCTATTTGCACAAAATGCATATTAGTTGAAGAGTCAAAGCTGCCTTCACGAGACTAAAAGCCTATTCAATTGATTTGCTAAGAATAGAAAGTTTTAACTACCTTTGCATGATGATTATGTTGGCAGATGAGCCTGTTACTGCAAAAGCCTAGCAAGCAAGTTTAAAATTAAGTTAAGCTGTCAGAATTAGTTAGCCTTATGGCTCCTGCAATTTCAAGGTCATATTGGCATGCAATGTCCCGTTATAACAAACGAATATCGCAGGCTAATTTGAACCACAACAGCATCAAAAATGATGCACAATCAGTAGATCCAGAGTGCATCTTCACTCAGTGTACCATAGGAATTAAAGTCTCCATGCTCCGATTCATTCTCTTCACTGAACCTAATCCAAACAAATTTGGCACCTATCGAAGAGATCAGCTTCAATACCTGTCTCCGAGAGGTTATTTTACAGGAGTATTTTCAGTCCAGTTTTGAGCTGACCTTAATGAAGTAGAAATTAAGTGCAAATGAGTCCACTAGGCATTGATTTACACATGGTGTTTTGAAAATTTGTAGCAATAACCAATCTAAGTAATTCTGTCCCTATCTTGGGGGGAGCTATGATCTAACATAGAAGAAGAGCAATAAAATGAGCAAACTTTTTTCAATAAATGGCTGGGAGAGTATTCAAACTGGGACTATGGATTGTGCGCCGTCACAATATGGGGCTGAAGTACGCCCTCCTCGATTCTGAAAGCGGGACTATCCAAGTTAACCTTTACAATCACTTCTTTTTTAATCTTCCGTGTTATTTTCTTCCGCTTGTTTGAATCCTACAGTTAGGACTGAAAATTTTCCTGCAATTGGTTCAACTGCGTTGACTGAATTAATGACCTTTTAAAATCCGAAAGAGCAGTCACTGAATCCCATGGCTACAGCAAAGTTTGGAAATAATTTGTAATCGGATTATAAATGTATTTAAATGTTGATAATGAAAAGGTTGGATTATTGGCGTGCAGAGTGGTCGAGTTCATTAGGAACTGATCAGCCTTAGCGTCTATTTGATGAAGGACAGCTGAAAATGAGAGCCGAATATATTAAAAAGAGATGTGCAGCAATTTCATTCTTGCCAATTCGTTGCGCTTCGCTGTGGTTGCGCCTTTTGAGAAACTCCATAAATTTACATACTTGTGGTCAGTCCTACTCTCAAACTCCTCATGTGACCGTCGGTAACCCCAGGGGCAAATCTGAGGGATAATGAGATGGGCGGCCGGACAGGACTAATCACCCTCCAGACGTATAAAATTAGATTATGCCAACAGAAGTACAACTTCTTTCAGCTTCTTACACGAAGCACGACATAAATTACTGGATTGCTGGTCTCAAACTGGACAGTGGAATGCACGTGCATGTACCAATGAATACAGTCTCCACCAGAATGTTGAATGATCTCTGGTGGGAGATATGAAGACAGGGGATGACGGACGAGGTGGAATGACGAAGCTGAACTGCTACCTGTACGACGACTCCATGCCAGAGAAGAGACCAAACAAACTGTATTTTGCGTTAACTGTTGTGCTTAACTGCCATAAAAGCTATTTGTGCTTCTGTTGGGATTGTATTCGCTTTCTCGTTAGTTAATGATTTTAAAAGATTCATTGTTGATTTTGTGTTAGTGTGACAGATTAGAGCCAATTAATTTCAGTCATTTTTATCAGGATGGCAGTAAACTGTCACCAAGGGAGCCAACATTTCTAGATTTAGTTCTGCAGATCAAATTTGCTTATTTAAAACATTGTGACCAAATGGCAATTAAAAATAATAGTTAGGTAACAATGAGTAGAACAATCGGGGCGATCAAAAGAAACCAACGAATATGATAATTTATTTAATATTGAATGATTATCTCAAGTTACTTTTGTCGTCGTGTCCTCCCATCAACATCATGTCATGGTCGAAAATTCGTCACTGCGTCGTTTGAATTCCAAAAGCGGTGGGTCCTTAAAGGTATCAGAGGCTTCAGAGTCCAAGGGCTCTGTGTGCGACGCCGACCATCAACCTTCAGTTTGGTGAAGAAGTACGAACAAATTGAAACAGGCATTTCACACAGTTCCAATAAAACTTGATTAAGTAAAATGTGATCCCAAACACTTCTTTGACGAATCATCAATGTCAGAAGGATCATCCATTGTAGACCAAGCCACATGCATCTGAGCTGAGTCTAGCTAGGATGGCCTTCCACTGAGAGACTAGAAAAGCAAAATAATCGTGAAGAAATGGGATAGTCCTACCATGAATACTGTGGTAAATCGGACTTAGTAAGGAAGTGTGTTTGAAAAGTTGTCACCACTTCACTGACGAATACGAAATTGGAAAAGTAGCGAACTAAGGCTGCATGTTCAAAGTCGTTTCCACTTTTACACAGTTATCCGATTGCTTTGACTTGACGTAAATACAAGATGAAAGTCAACACCACGCTTGCTTATTTTACAGCTAACCAACATTTTGCATATTTTACCATCATTGCAATCAAAACAGTTTAAAACAAACAGAATGGTTTGATTTGGCAAAAGCCGTTTTTAATAACGTTGCCAGGCAAAAGGGAGCAATGCTTCAGTGAGTACTTTTGGAGACGATTTCAGTGTCTACTGCAACAGAGAAAAATGGGTTGTGAACCGGTGCCGACAATTCGCACTGAATTTCACGCTTATTATAAGATACAGCGTCACATTGATCGAAAGATTACATTGGCTGCTTTTCATTCAAAACTGGTAGGCAGATGATCTGTTTAACGAGCTGATATGGGACTAGGTGGCATGATGCGTGCACACTCATTAGGAAATTTCGAGTCGATCTGATACAAGTAAGACTTGTACTTGAGAACTCTGTCAGTTTGTTAAACATGTCAGAATGATCTAAAACCATGTCTGCAATGTCTCACCGCACGGAAGACTTGCATTTTAAAGCCTCTGATCTGAAGATCACCCTGAGCACTGCCACAACAACGAGATCAACTATCTTACACATTGTCGACTACCTACGGAGACAACTTCAACCATATCAATCCTTGTCACTTGCAGATCTCTAAATACCCATCCTAAGAAAAATCATCAGTCTAGTAATTTTGAACGTTTTCTCATTGCCATGTATTGCCATCAATTGTTTTGCAGGCAAACTAGTCCGCTCTGCAGTGCCCATTTACTGCTCCATTGCAGCAATCTACTATGTGCTGTTGTATTTTCATACTGTTTCGATGGTATTTCTCTTTGACAGAAGTTTCAGTATCAACTGATGAAAGCTACATGGTGAAATTATTTCATGGATTTTGCATGCAAAGACAGTGTTTTCTCTGGATCGGCCTCAAATTTATTTTTTTTATTTTTTTCTAGCCAGAAAAGTTGCCCATTTATAGCGAGGATTATGCAGCTCTGAAGCTCTTTTCGGATCTCCTTTGATAGGCTGCAACCAAGTGAGAGAATCCGAACTTGAGTTTATTATAATTCCTCCTTCAGAGATTCAGTAACAGCAATGATAAAGAGGGAAAGACGTGGTAGACGGTGATCAAGAGTATCTCTGTTTGGAATGTCATGCGATTACCCCACTTCCGAGTAAAAGTTTTTGTTTCCTTTAAACTGACTCTGCGGAGAGTTCGGCAAATAACTGTCAGGAAAACCTTGCTGAAAGATTTTATTTCAAGATCAAACTGAAGGCTCTAAAGTCATTTACAAGTGCCTTCAAGTGCCTTCAATTGCTTTATAGGGTTCTATAATTCCTTGTTTCCTACCATCCAAATGACTTCAGAAGGACTGAAGGACTGAAGAATTGATCACAGAGGTATCGAAAAGTGGTCCCAGGTCTAAACCATTCCGCATTTTCAATGCCAAGTAGGATCTGATTACCTCATGGCTGATCAGAACGTACACTTCGTGTACCTGGGGAATAATCTCGCCGGTAAATATCCAAGGAGTTAGAAAATATTTAAGAATATTCAGACTGGTTAAATAAACGCTGTTCAATTTATAACATTTCTTGAGTGTCCATGTTGATTGGCCTTCGTTGTTGTGCTACAGTAGCTGATAACTGAAGAGGACAGTTGAAAGTGCTAGAAAGAAGAGGTCAGTCAACGCTTGGTTTACGAGGGAGCAGGGTGTTAATGTGAGGAGCCCTCTCGTAAGGTGACACTACGAGCTATTTGGCAATCTTCAACCAGGCAGGTGGTGAAGGGGATTGGGTAGTCGTTTAAAGGTGCAATTTTGGCAAGCTCCCAGGACCATTGAAAATGCAATCATACACTGCGGGTAGGGCCCGATTTGGAGAGTCTCCTAATTCTTTTCCACGCTCAGTTATCAAGCCTTTTTGTATATTTATAATGAAGGTTTCCGCACTGCTGGGCCTCTTAAGCTCTGTCGTCCTCCTCCTAGACTAATTGTCACTATCGTGGACTGCATGGAGACAATTGCAAACATGAGTGCAATAAAGCTGTACCTAATTGCTGAATGCTAACCAATGCGAGCAGATACCACTGAAGGTCTTGACTGGAAGACATCAGCATCGTCTGGCTTCATTTCATGCCAAACCAAGATCTCTTTCGCTAAACCTCCTAGCTATTCTAAATCCGTGTAAACATGAATGATGTTGGAATACCTGTCCATTTGACTTTTCGCTGATTTCTAAAAGTATTATTTAGTTCGAAGCAACTTGATCTACTTCGCTTGCTAAATTTACTAGTTTTGGATGCTATTCACTTGCAAATGAAGTGTCGATTTGTCTCGACGCTTAAAGCGCAATCCCAGTTTTGAATGAAAACAATCCCAAAGTTCTTTTCTAACCTCGTTTGGATCAGTGTTGCACAAACTATACCATACCGATTTTCGACTGCTCAGACATGTCAGTAACATTCAATGAGAGCATTTTCATAATTGAGAAGCAACATTATGCTGTTTCACCCTCACTCAATGTATTCAACTTATCCAGACCCTAGCCCATCTGCTAGCGAGACCGAGTTCTCACATTTAGGGTGAATCAATTCACAGCATTACAGTTTTTTAACTTTTGCGACCTTTGATGGACTATCAAGAAGTCTTCTTGAGGCAATACCAATACTCCTCGGTTAGGATTGATACTTATCTGACTAAAGTCCTGGCGCCAATAGACAAAAGCATTGAATCCTAATTTGTAATCTTCAATCTTGAGACGTCTTCTCATCTGCAGTCTAGATTGAATTTTTTCATTCGATACGAAAAACGCAGTTATCAGTGAAGCGCTTCACTAGTTCAGTTTTATGGCTGTTTAGATTCGACTATTCCGGCCAAAATTGATGGTAACTCTCGAAGACCCGCTCATGTCCGGCACAATCCAATCAAGAGACGATTCCAAATGTGGGCCTTGCATTTAAGCTCTTGCAATTTGAAGGGCACCTTAGCATTATAAAACGAACTGGGATTTCTAAAACCCTCTAAATTTGTATTTCTTGCACAAGCTATCAAGCTTTCAAGACCTTGCAAGCGAATAGCATTAAGGTAAGTTTCATTCGCTCCACTAAAATCAGATGATTTAGGCGTCACCACGCCACGAGGTAGTTTGGCACTACTGAGGGTTATTTCAAATATCATTATATTGTTTGCCGTTTCAAATAGTTTTGAGTAATTATCTCAGTAGGTGAGTTCACTTTAAGAGTAGTAATGCTTCTTAGCTATTCTTGTTGTGTAATCAAGAATTAAACTGCATATATTTTTATATAAAACTGACAAGCGGATGATTAACTATTTGGTGCAAGCATGACTGACGCCGCACTAATACTTGACTGACAATCCCATCCAGATTGAGAAGACATACATTCAAGAGAGGTGATGGAACATTTTCGGAGGGGGGGGGAATGCTGTAATGATGATGAAGTATTTGTAGATTTATGATCGGACGGATAGGTGAATGAATAAATGGCTCAGATTGATTGAACTAACTTTTGACCAAATGGCGACTGATTCTTTTTACTAATTTCCAAAAATTCCGCTCGGAACCTGTTTATTCCTCACTTCTCACACTTTCGACCTCAATCACTATCACTATCCGACATGATCAAATATATGCAGAAGTGATAAAAGAAGTGTTTCGAAAGAAATCCCTTAGAGAATATCATCGGATCAGGTCAAATCATTCTCTTTTGTTTTCACATTTTACGCCAGATTTCATTCCACTGCCTTCTAAAATGACAAGTGAATAATTGGGAAATTAGTTAATATTAGAATTTATTTTATGAGATCCTAGAAACTCCACTTACCAGCCTTAATTAACATAGAAATGTATTTCAAAATACACAAGTACGATTATTTGCTCTCAGTTAATCTGCGTCAGTGGTAGAATTTGAGCTGCTGCATGACTACTATTGGCACTTCCCACTAAGCGGTTTGATCGTTTGACAACCACCTTAAGTGAGTTGTTGAAATATATGCAGTACATTATGCTCTATCAGTTGTTCAAACGTTATTTCTAATTCGTAGGTACAATGATTGCGGTCTCAGTTGTGCTCTGCTCAACTAATGACATAAATTTTTAAATCCATCGTCGAGAGTCGTCAAAGTGGCTGAAGGAGACATTTAAGTCTAGACAGGCGACTGAATTGGTTTCATGATTTTCGAATTTCACCTTTTGTAACTAAAAAGGGCTGAACTTTAGTGTCAAATCGTTTCTAATGCAGTGCTTAACCGATAAAAGCGGAAACATATTCAAATACAGATCAGCCTTCTGCTTGAGTCCAAACTAGGTGTGCCAGGACGGAGACAGTATGCAAGCAGAAATTAATTTAAAACAAAAAAATTATTTCTAAAATGAAAAATCGCTTGATACGTTGAAAAAGCATAAAAATCGCGTCGCATTCGATGGAATTTACCAACTTATTTTTCCATTTGATCTATTTGAAAGGAATACCTACTTGGAGTTCAAACGCAAGCCATATTATGGCCTCGTCTTACCTCAATATCAAGTAACTTATTTAGAATAGCAACCGTGAATTGTTTTTTTATACTTTCTTTTCCGGAACTGCATGGTTCATAAATACTGACCAAAATAAACTTGACTTACATTTCATTTTAGGTTTCCCCCCAGGTGTTGGTATCCCATCAGTAAATGAAGTGGCTATTCATCAAAAATGATGCATTTTAATAATTTGTAGATTTTTAAACTTTCAATAAATTGCTGTCGCTGGCAGCTTTCCAACATTACCCGGAACGATGCTGGTTTCCAGCGCAGATTCTTCGTTTGATTTTGAAACTGTGGAAACATACAAAATAGTTTCAAAGCGATGCATTATGTCGGAGTTAATCTTCAGGAAACACCAGCGAGAGCCCCGAAGCGTTAAACATTTGCTTCGAAGTCGGTAGGGTCAAATGGTCAGATTTGCGCGAACATATACGATCAGCGCATAAATAACGTCATCTCCTTAAAACTCGGATTGTGAGGATAGAAATACATGGCGATAAAAACAAAGTTCGACGGATCACCTCATGTTTGCCTTATTAAAATAGCATTCGATGTGCTGAAGGTGCTTGGCACCAGCTGTACACTTAGCATGCATTCTTCACATTCCTATTTTTAAATTTAATATTAATACGAACATAGACAGGTTAGCAGATGAAACTAACCGGGCTGATATAGCAGAAGGAATACTTTCGCTTTTCGAGAGCAAAGCTGGCGTTTGTGAGGCAAATACTAGTGCCTTGCTAAAGCTTGGTTAAGGTTTACCGTCTAGCCAGGCTGCATACGAGTTGTGACATTGTTTTCATTGGCAAAGCAACGTATTTATGTTGATTATATTAGTATTATTTCTTTTAATGTGCATAGCATAATATTTATAGTATTTATTAGCATTTAAGTACTGCGTCACCTGATTAGTTTTTAACATTTCAGTGTACTCTTGGGATAATGATACAAACGCGACTGAGATTGTTTCAAGTCGTTAAGTCAGTGTCATGGCAAAGCCAGATGAGTAGGTTACATCCCTTTTGTGCTCTTGAATTGATAAGAAGATGCATGCTTCCATAAAAAGGGGCTATTGGCTTGATTGAGAAGTCTTTCGGCTATCGGCGTGGGGAACGTAAATGCCCAATTTATTCCAGGATATTACAAACCTCACTGAGTTTTCGCACCGTGTTTTAAGGTCCACATATATTTTGGCCGATTTTCGAAAATATGAAATTCACCCAATCCAGAAGCTTTATTTTTGAAAAGCCTTTGAGATGCTCTAAACCGAATGGTACCTACTGGGATTGGCTGAAGCGCAATTTCGTTTCCTTAATTTAAATGCAAATCAAGTAAAGGTTAAATTCCAGATATCTCTTCAATAATTATGGCCTATCTTCACAATATCTTTTCATTAGCTTCTGAATTCACGAAAAATGTGCAATATTTATGGAACTCACTTGCTCTCTGAGGGATTTTCTTTTGCATTGTTGCCTCATCCGGAAGTAACGTCACTATTTATTGAAAAGATGCGCCTAAATCGCAATTAATAGTTCGTTGTTGAAGATATATTTTGACAAATACCTTGTGAACTGTCAAAATGCATCGCATGCGCCACATCCGAATGTGAACCTGTGAAGCATTGTGCAATAGGCTCAATTAAAAGCAAGATCTTAGAATAAATTTTGTGGAAATCGGCATGAATCTAGAGGCACTGGTTCTTTTGTAAAGTTATTCTCATTGTTTGTGGAACGATTCCATATATGAACAATTTAGAACTCACGAACACGTGGATGTTTTCGTGGTAGATCAACTGAAGTTAGGAAAAGTCATTTAATGTGCTTTTTAATATGATCAGAGTGAAAAGAAGGTTACTTGTTGCTACCATGATGTTGGAGCTACTGAATTTGAAATGAAGTTAGCCGTTGTAATTATCACAGACTCGGACACATTTCTAATGAACTCCTTTGACTTCACTCCGACACTTCCACCACCACGATAAGCTGCGTATTTGTGATATGCTTGCTATTGGGGCTCCAGTACGACTCTTCGTGTCGCAGGTACTTCAAATATTGACAAAAGCCAATCCCATTTCCAGCTTTGTCTCCTGCTATTGTGCATTATCAATCCCTAAGAGGGCTTTTATTCTGCCTACCTATCAGCCTATCCAGTAACTGACCCAGGAAATTGGACGATCACTGGTGCAAAGTGGGACAGTGTGACAAACGTCATGTGGGTAAATCATACACAACGACAGGCTAGACAAGGCGGGAGCTCAAGTAGCATGTGTTTGAGAGCAGCACGATTGACACTGACAAAGTCATGCCCCCTGAAGCTCCAGGCTGCGCCTACACGGTTTCGATAATTAAAACCGTAATTATAGTCAACACTTTATCTCCATTACTGAGCTTCGATTCTCCACACAATGTAAGTTATGATCGAGTATATCTCTTATCTCTTGGTAAATGCCAAAAACACCAAGTGAGGGTCGCAGCTCATAATAGGCACCTCATGCTCTAGGTGGGGGAGAATATTTGCAGTACATATTAACAGATGCTTCGTTTATCGGTACCTTGCTCCTCTCCACGCTAGAAGTAGAAGAGATACTCCCAACACGACTGTTTGTTTGCACTTGCAAACCCTATATTTGCGCCGAAATAGGTTCTTAAAGGTAGGAAGTATTCAAAGAATATTTACTTTGGCTTTTGGATTGAAGATAAACGTGCGGTTTTTGTTGATGTTGCGGCAGTGAAGGAGGTGGAAGTTCACATTTTCCATCAAGATATTCAACGATTTGTTTGAATGAGCATCTTTGCTTTGGTTCCAATTCCCAGCAGTTGTTCATGAGTTGTGATATCTTGCTCGGTGTACGTATTGGGGGTTCTAATCTTTTGCCTTTGTGAAGAAATTCTTTAAGCCTGGTGCTTGGAATGTCACTGTAGGGTAAACGTCCAAAACTGTAAATCTCCCAAACCAAAACACCGAAGGACCAGACATCTGCTTTGTTTGTAAATGTACTTTCATTTGCTAGCACTTCAGGCGCTGTCCATCTGACTGCAAACACTCCGGCGCTGTATCTTGAATAAAATGGCCGACTCATTCCGAAATCGCCTATCTGTATAGGGAACAGGCCTTTTAAAATGAATGCATTTTTGTAAATACAATTTCATAATAAGAGCCTGAAACTTGAGCAACATTAAGTGTCCTTCATTCTCAAATTAAAGATAAGGAAGGCAGTTAATTTTAAAAATGCAAATCAATTAAACAGCATCAGTTTTCCTTTAACATCGCTTTTAGCTGGTTAATGCGGTTTCACTGTATTCGCTTGCCTATCCCACAAAATGTCAGTTACAATGAATCAAATTACTTTAATGTTGTTATGCTCATCAAGGAAAATATTTCGTGCGGCAAGATCTCGATGAAGGAGTTTAGCATTTTCCATAACAAGCATGCCAGATGCAACTTGATGAACGAATCTGCCCAACAGACTGCGATCCTCCTGTTTCTTTTCTTCTGTGCTCAAAGATAGAGTTTTCAGATGCTGGTCGAGGGTTCCATTAGGCATATACTCGCTCACCACGTAGAGGTTGCCTGGATCTCTGTACCAACCGATGAGAGAGAGGAGAAAAGGGCATTTTTCATTTTCCGTTAGAGCCGCCATAACTGCCAGCTCCATACCTCCAGTAAGAGCATAGTTGGACGTCTGCTTTACCCGTTTTATGGCAACTTTCTGGGTCTCGTTGATATCATTCTATAAGATAACGTTGAATCATTCGCTTGAGAACACTCGTGTTCCATTCATTTTAGACATTAATGAGTTGGAGTGCTTTTAATTTATTCGCTGGCTGCATTTGTGTTTGGATGAAACTGACTGCCTTCGGCAGTTGTAATAACAATATTTTAAAATGGGGAAACAATGGGAACCTACACTACTTTGGTACTCTCCTAGAAAGACATCGCTGAATTCGCCCTTGCCGATGGGATTTGAGTTCTTATCCTGCTCAACCGGTGAAATTTCTTTACCCTTTATGAAGTACAAGAGATCTTGTTCGAAGATTAAAGTGGCACCATTTCGCTGGGGGGCTTCTTTGACACCTGTCTTCTGGAATGGAGAAAATCGATGCCAGACAGTTGAAAGGTGCTTCAACATACCTCGACTACATTGTGAATTAGTTCAGAGAGCAGCTGGCCTTTGCAAGTGGTGTTCTCAATGAAAACCTCATAGTGATCGGTGATGGGATACACTTCGCCGTTCAAGCCCTTCTTCAGAACCAAGGTGCCGTCTTTTCTGGAGAAGGTAACCCACTCATCTCTAACATCACTGGCGTCCGAGTGTTCTTCATCTCCGTAGTAACTTGCTGCCCAAATGCGGTCTAGATTAAGTTTTTCCACGGCATTCTCTGCGAAAAATAAGTAAGACCTTCCGTCAAACAAGCGCTATATGAACGCCCGAACCTATATTCGACTTAGGCTCTCATATAAAGTTATGAGATTCCATACTGCTCGCGACTTATCCTAGCCTTCACGCACACAATAGGGTAAACTGAATGGACAGTTTCATCTGTTTTTGACCTTAGAACTGCCAGACAGTTAACCACATTTTCGCTAGTCCCAGACACATCAAAATTCATTTTGGTTTCGATTCTCTTCATACGAACTTCAAACTCGAATGTGTTGACATGAGATCATTTCTTCTTTGATCTCCAGTGTTAAAACATGATCGAGTGCTTTGATAAAATTCCATTAGTTGCATTCTGTACAGTTTTGTTTCACGAAATGGTTAGAGTCATCTAAATGCTTTCATTCTGGTTGCATCATTAATATTAAAACTTGAGTATAGCTTGACGAATTCGCATACGTCATTAGAAGGTAGATTGCAAAATGAGCATAAACGATTGCATTGATAAGATGTTGTGGGTCTTCTCATGTTTAAGCTCTTTAGCTTATCGTACAGTGTGCTCTGGAACCCTGAAATCACCTCTTCTGCCCAACCAGATAGTCTGAGCACGCGTTCTACATAATCGTACCGCACAAAGTTGATACCGATAGGAGCACTTAGGAGGTAACAATTGAGCATCAAATCAAGCTCCCTCTTGAAATAGTGTCAAGAACTGCACTGTTAGATTAGAGATAGCATTTCCACGATGAATATCAGGGCAGTGTTAAAATGAATATAGGCCTCATCCTCTATTCAAGCTCATTGTTTCCATGGGAAAATATTTATACCGATGTTAGGTAATTTGTTAAACTTAATCATGACAATCAGCGAATATTATTTTTATTAGTTGTGAATAGTTAGTTGTTGTTCATTAATAAGTTACTTGCGAAAACTCCAATTTTCGTCTGGTTAATGGAGCAAATGCCATCAGAATTGTTTTCAACCAGTTTGTCAGTGGCATGACAAGAGCGGGTATTGCTAAATTTGCAAAGAGAAATGTACTTCCATAGAATGAGCTAATCACCTGATTTGGTGGCTCCTCAAGTTATCAGAATATATCAGACGTATCGGAGAATTCGCTGTTGATGGAGTAATTTGCCCTCAGGACTGCCGAATAGAAAACTAAGACTTCTTTACTTCACACTCGAAAAGTGTTTTACTGTTTCGATTCTGATTCCAGTTTAGGAAGAGACCTATTTTGCGCGGACTACTGACCCTCATTCTCGTGCCAAGCACTGAGTCCGAGAAGGGCCAACCCCGTTGCACGGAAGAGACCTGACCGCGTCGACGAATCTGTAAAGACAGTGAGAAGTCGAAACCGAGATGTGATGAAATTCTGACACAGAGAAGAGAGTGAATGGACATTGACAAAACCACGGTCAAAAGATACTTATTGAAGAAACGCATCTTTTGTTGAATGAACTGCCACTTCAAGGACTACTTACAAAAGAGTTGACCAACTCTCTCAAACAGATAATTTGGCGGAATCTCTGGGTTACAATAGCGCCTACTTTACTACTCCGGCCACCTCTATCCTTATTGACACCTCAGAACCACTCGGTGAAAATGCACTTATTACCAAATTGCCTCAAATATTTTTGTTGTCATATGAATAAGCTAGAATTTTGTACGTTTTACAATAAGAGGCGCTACAATATTTCCACGAAAATGACCAGTTTACCCGATTTAAACGAAGCGTGGACTTCAAAGGAATAACAAAAATGGAGGGGCATTAAGCAATTAGTGATGTTAGTACGGCATCAGTAACTCCTTCGATTGCATTCAGGCCACATGCTGCTTTTCACCTGGTCTCCAGCGCATCGTCGAAGGTAAACAATCATGTCAATTTTAATGACTTAAATGAGCTAGAAAAGCGTTAATATGCATTGTACTCAGTGAGGTGTTCAGATGGTGTCAAAAGAGTATTTTACGAAAATTATTCTGATTTAACTTCATAGCTATCTTCAAGTAAACTCCAGCATTCACTACATTAGCATGAAACAATTGCATGAATGAACAGATCAAAACTAACGCTTCCGAAGTTTTGTCCGTGGTGGAGTCGCTGCACTCAGAAAAGTCAATTAGCAAGGCATTATGTTGGTTCGAAGTTAAATGAAGCTCTCCTTTTACAAACCTGATCTTGGGCCGTTTGAACCTAAAAGAAAGAGCTAAAATGATTACGAAATACTCAAACAATATCTTTTTGAAATTTCATAATTTGAGTTTGATGCTCACCGTTCTGGTTTAGTGATCAATGTACGGGGATGGAACAAATACTTGGACGTTAATTATACTGCTTCTAACACGGCTACTTCAAATAAAGTCAAATTTGGTGCTCGCGTTGTTATCTCGAAACGTCTGTGCCTGGTAATTCTTGTTAATAACAACGTAGTAAGTTCCTCACTAACTGGAATCAGAACCTGGCCATTATTGAGGAATCTGAGATATTAGTAGGAATGTGTGGTAAACTGTAAGTGGGCAAGTTAGCAACAGCAGCGGTCTGGACGATTTAATCATTTAAGAATGAAGCCTTGAACGTTTAATTGACTGCATCTTTACGGAGGCGATGCGAAGTGAATATCGGACAGTTACTTTTCGACCAGAACATACGCATTACATAAAAATGAATAGGTCGTAGCTAGTGACAGACGATAGAGCTGTTCATTGTTAATCTAAAATGCAATGTTGGCACCAATTAGGGCTGAGCGAGCCCTTGTGAGCTGACATTGATTATGAACGGCTGACCGAAGTCATTCCAAGAAGGTTATCGAATGATGCACATGCATTCAATTCTGGCATGTCATCAGCAAATCTTGTGCGTGATTTCAGTAATCTGAGTGACCTGAAAAAGTGTCCGTGCTCTCCTGTGTCCTTGATTCAACTGGCCTCTTTCATCCATGAATATCAAATTCAATCGCATGTCAGTCTGCCTTGCCCGCTCGACATCGTGATTCATGTGCATGTAGTCTTCCATGGAATGCCGTCCACGCTCCATGTAATAAATGCGAGCACTCATTCCACGCTCGTCTGCCATCTGTTTAACTAACCTTCTGATGCACACCGGACTCTAAATTACATTAATCTCCAATAGGTTTAGATGGATACCTATTTTCGATTTCGTTATCCCTTGCTTCCTTTCTCAGATGTGTCTTCGATTGGCCTTCAGCCGCAAATTGACTTCCTCATAGCTTAACTGAATAAGTAACTGAAGTGATGTTGTTCGTCAAGATTTCCAAATTACAAAGATAGTTTAAAAAGCGAACAAATTAATCCCCATGCAATTTATTTATGCACAAATCATGTCAGCAGCCTTTTCGGATGCTTATATTAGTTTTGAGATCGACTTCAGCGGCACGAGTTCAGTCGGTGATTCATTGTAAGTGTCGAAAAGAAATGGATTAAGTTCCAAGGAGTCAGGTGAATGCGAGCAGCTCAGTTTCACCTCGTGACTCTCTGCTAACTACTGTCTCGTGGAAGTTTGTTTAGGACAAAATTTAATAGAAACCCAATTCATAGGCTTCAATTTCTTTATAATTTCCCATAATTGAACAATAAATATTTGAGTTTGTAATTAGTTTCCCTTAATTTTGACGTGGGTTTTGCAGAAACGAGAACAACTGAGCGCATTGAGGACGAGCAATGGCGTGAGTATTTTCATTTCTATGCTCTCTCCCGAATTCCTTATTAATGTGCTCTAATTCCTTGGCAAATGACTTTCTAGAAATTTCACTATCCAGCACTTGAATTTGATTGTTTACTATAAATGGGCATACATATTTGCTCAAAAACAATTATTTGCGGCAAAATGAATTCCTATGAAAAAGGGAGACTGCACTTGTCACCTCACCTCATTCGTAGAATCAACGTTTCTTCAGCAAATGGAACCAAATTTAGGAATAACAAATAGACCGTAGCACAGCAATAACGCAATCCAATATTTGATAATAATGAAAGCTATTTACATACCATTTTCATTCCTGCAAGGCAGCTCCGGTTTTCCTGCGTTTAAAAGTAAAAGCAGATGGTTTCAATCCAATCGAAATAAACCAATAACTGATATTGAAGCACAAATTGCGAAAATATTGAGCTTATATTCCACAGGGTTATAATAGCTTTAAAATATAGTATCCTCTTGTCTATCTGGAAATCAGCTTCGCACTCCACTCCTTATTTCGTCGATCTCATTAAGACTTGCAAAAGCTATCAGTGAGCTTCCTTTACTTAATAAGCCCAAGCAAGGGCTGCACCAAGCAAGAGGGTGATTAAGTGAGTCGGTCTGGAATCTCGCTCCAAGTTGCTTTTGAAATTATCGGCTGAGGTGGACTACTATCTTTATTCATAATGAAAGACCTCCGATAGGAGGACTCTAGTTACAAATGATTACAAATGTGAGAGTGTGTTTAAATGAACCAACGAAATTTACGGATGACTCACTTGAAGGGCGTATTCGGCATGGTTTGTAGGTTTGCATTTCACTTACGTATCAAAGTGACTCTGTAAACCTAAGCAAATGAATTCTTGAAAGACGGATTATGCTCCTTTTCTTCAATTATTGAGAGGTATTTTGGTCAAATTTTGAAAATCTGGTTAATATAAAATTTGTTAATTTGAGAGAAGACAAATAAATGAGCACATTGTGGCCTGATCACATTGCATGGTTAATCTTACCGCTATGCCAAAAGGCAATTTCGAATCCCAGTGCAATGGATCAGGGCAGTTGAGCGAAGTTGAAACTTGTGTCACCTGTGCGAAACCGGCAAGTATTTACCACTGGCACTTCTCGCCATCTCTAGTTCCATTTTTCGATCTGCGATTCATCCAATCAGAGTGCGTGTTGCGTGAGAATCACTCTCATACCTTGTGAGATGACATATGCTTGAAACACACCTACTTCTGCAATTCCTTATCCTAATTTTCACATTATGAGACCGGAAAAAACGGAAAAAGCCTAATTATTATTACCACGTAAGCAGTTCCTTCGTCACATTACATGTAATTTAAGTAGTCAATTTTATGTACTTTTTCCATTACCGGTTGTTTTAGTTGTTATAAGATTTTGATTGTGTCTAATTTTTGTAGAAATGTGATGATCGAAATCTTTATTGTAGTAGAATTTTTTTAGAGAAGTTGAGGTTCAACTTCAGGAAAACTTGAACTTCTCATAGAACAGCAAAGTCCAAAATATTATTTTTGACCAAATTTGACAAAATCTCCCTTCTTGACAAGACTTTTCCCAAATTCCTTAATTCTGTGCTAGTGCTGCAATGACAGCACAGTAAGGATACCATAAAGGGTTAATGATCATTGTAACTCTAGCTTCTTCATGGGTTGGCATTGGGAACTTCAAACTTCCCGCTCTTGTGAAAACTAGCGCCAATCGGAAGATGAGGGCAGGATAGAATCAACCAGTCAATGGAGGATTTATTCATCGCAAACTGGTAGATAAGTTTGCGAGGTCGTTAATGAAGGACAGTGAGTACATGAGCTGCTTTACAGTTGGAGAAGGAGCTGAAAGCCCTGCGGTGGATGTTTGAAGATGCAACTGTAGTAAATAATCTGGACTGCAAAGAAAGCCCTGACCACTTTGGAAAAATAGATAAATGACCTTTTTGTCAAACGCATTTCCGCTCTCCTGACTTTATCAATGCGGATACTTCACTTGTCTCCCTCTTGTTGAACTGCATTTCCACACTAGAGACAAATTTCAAGATAGAAAAGACCAAACTCTGATGAGGTTTTGAAAGGATGAAAATGGTGGCAGACTGACAGCATCAAGTAGGCTGGAGGACTAGCGAGTCACCCGACTTGGAGGCGACCTTATCAATTTCATTTCATGCAAAACCGAAATCTCCTGCTACATTGCTGCACTAAGCCCCCCTCACAGAGGAATGAATGACGCTGGATCATCTACCCATGCTGATTTTCACTGATCTCTAGAATTATTATTTAGTTTGAGGTCGCCTTAGTGGATCCTCCTGCCAATGGTACCCACTTCAAAGCCAAGTGTTGATTTTGTGTTGTCAGGAATTCAGAGACTTTGCTTCTATTATAGGTTTTGCCGCACAGCATAACATCGACTGAACGAACCTTCAGTGCTACTACCTTTTCTTTCAACAGACAATTCGAACGAGCAGTTAAAAATTACGTTCCTTCTACTTTCTTTCACGATTCTGTATAGATCCATGCCCTCTACTCTTAGCCTGAATCTTATCTTGAATCCGAATTAGGTCTCTGCCATAAAATCTTAATAATAAACGCGAGGAAGAGCACAACACCTGGTAGACTTTGGCCAAGAGTAACTCGGGTCGGAAAATCATGCGATAAACTCAAATCCAAAGAACTACCTACGCTAATAATATTTCAAAGACAAAAGTCTTCTTTTGAGGCCTAGATTATTCTCGAAGAATCCCTTCATTGGGCTAACCATACATTACCTCCCGATTCTTCGAAGTATTGTCCGGGGCCTGATCATCCATTTAGAGTAATTATGTGCATTCACTCTCAAAAACACTGAATTGAACGAGTGGAAATTCTCATTATAAGGAACGTGAGCATTCTTTTGAACTGCATTTCTTTCGTCCAGTGGTAATGTTGGCAACTGTACTGTTGTTAAATAAGTAGAAACTTTAGGTCAGAAAGGATTATTCACTCAGGTGGCAAGAAACGATCGAAAAAAATGTATTTAGGCATCTTCCTCCTGTTTTCTTCAATAAAGCCTAACGTGAGAGGTAAATAAACATCCGAAAATTTTCTGTATTTTGTAATGCAAAGCGGCAGCTGATTATCACGTCAAAAATCGATAATTTTAATGCAAATCGTACGAAATCAATACTAATCTGAATTTCGAGACGAAATCGCAAGTACAAACAAAAGGTTCGCACAAACAGAACGTCAGCTCTTTTATCCTTTTGGGAAAACAAAGATGGTACGGTGTCAAAATAATTTAACTCCTTTACTTAGCGAGAAGTGATAAGCATTCACATTGGGCAAGGAGGAGTTCAAGCCGGAAACGCCTGTTGGGAGCTGTACTGTCTAGAGCACGGAATCCAGCCGGATGGGCATATGCCAAGCGACAAAACGATTGGCGGTGGAGATGATTCCTACAGCACTTTTTTCCTCGAAACAGGAGCGGGAAAACACGTTCCTCGAACCGTCTTGGTCGACCTGGAACCTACAGTAATTGGTCAGTCGTTGACGGATTTATATAAATACTTGAGTATTAGGTTTCACCTATCTGGTTTTGTGATTTTAGACGAAGTCCGAACAGGAACTTATAGACAACTATTCCATCCGGATCAATTAATAACAGGCAAGGAAGACGCTGCCAATAACTATGCTCGAGGCCACTACACTGTGGGAAAGGAAATAGTGGATCTAGTTCTAGATCGAGTTCGTAAAGTTGCCGATCAATGCACAGGAATGCAAGGGTTCATTGTATTCCACTCTTTCGGTGGAGGCACTGGATCAGGCTTCACTTCTCTGTTTATGGAGCGATTAAGTGTTGACTACGGGAAGAAATCAAAGCTAGAATATGCGATATACCCTGCGCCCCAGATCTCTACGGCTGTAGTGGAACCTTACAACTCCATCCTCTGCACCCATTCAACGATTGAGCATTCAGACTGTGCCTTTATGGTAGATAATGAGGCTCTTTACGACATCTGCCGGCGGAATCTTGATATTGAGAGGCCAACTTATACCAATTTAAATCGACTGATGGCACAAGTAATTAGTTCTACAACAGCTTCCCTGCGTTTCGATGGAGCACTCAACGTAGATCTGACGGAATTCCAGACGAATCTTGTACCTTATCCACGTATCCATTTTCCATTGGTCACGTACGCTCCAACTGTTTCGGCCGAAAAGGCATATCACGAGCGACTAAGTGTCGCAGAGCTTACATATAGTACATTCGAACCAGCAAACCAGATGGTAAAGTGCGATCCCCGACACGGAAAATACATGACTTGTTGTATGCTCTATCGCGGAGACGTTGCTCCCAAAGACGTGAATGCGGCAGTCTCGACGATTAAGATGAAAAGGACTATCCAGTTTGTCGATTGGTGTCCAACCGGATTCAAGATTGGAATCAATTATCAACCGCCAACGGTAGTTCCAGGAGGAGATCTGGCTAAAGTTCAGCGAGCCCTCTGTATGATAGCGAACACCACGGCCATAGCCGAAGCCTGGGCGCGTCTCGATCATAAATTCGATCTAATGTACGCAAAACGATGCTTTGTGCACTGGTACGTCGGTGAGGGCATGGAAGAGGGCGAATTCTCAGAAGCTCGTGAAGATCTAGCAGCTTTGGAAAAGGACTACGACGAGGTCGGATCTGATACTATTGAAGGGGAGGGTGAGGAAGAGGAAGAATTCTAATATTCCACCACTTCAATTTGCAAAACTCGATTGGTTGATTCATATTTTCTACAAATTTGTACTTTATGAAAATATGCCTACATAATCACTTTTTGTGTTTGCTGTAGAGGTCAACAGAAATGACCTCAGGCCGATTCCCGTGGCCCTAAGTTCAGGCATTTCAATCCTATACTGTCAAAAGTTATTTCAACCCGCGTTTTTTATCAAATTTTACTTTAGATGCCCAAGGGAAAAGTCATCTCCACATAGCCAGCTAGCAAGCGAGTCAAATATGACCGCACCTAAGAATTTACGACAGCACTTCTTTGAGGTGGGAGCTAGTACATGAAGCAATAAAGAAACCGCACTACTTCTCAAGCTTTGCGACCACGAAGGCCATCGAAGGTAACTGTTGCAGGATAAACCGATAGATATTTCTTTTCCACAGACAATAGGCGAAGTGAATGATAGATTGAAGTAGATGAGCACGAGGACTCAAGTGTAAAATAATCTAGAGGACGCGGAATAACCCCGAGTCTAACTGATTCAATAATAACAACAAGACACCATCTTAAATGAGGGCACTGTTGCGGTTAAAAGATAAAAGATGGGATATCAATTAAAAATGAGATATTAACAACAAGCCAGTCTGTTGATCAAGCAGAATAAAAAAAAGCAAATTACATGAAGTCGGGAATGGAGAATCCATCATTAGCTTCAGTGCGAGCTTGTTTAGAATTCAAAACCACTGGAACCGATGAGGTTGGTATGATCCCCATTTCAGTTATGACGGCGGAGACGAGATCAGGCGGAATAACATCGTAGGTGAGATTCAAAAGGCGTAAATTCTTGCGCTCTTTGTTGCGTTGAGAGAGATCACGCCAGTTCTCGGGATTATTCTCAGGATTCAAGACGTATTCGGGATCCTCAGGCAATCGCCAGTCGTCCGAAGAAGCACGCTCTCCGCGCCACAACTCATCAGGATCCGCCAGTTCATTGAATTCAAAAGCGTCGGATTGAGCTCGATCCCAGAACTTGTATGTCTCTGCACAGATCATCACTGGAGTACCTACTGTAGCGCGAATCATATTAGCAACATGAGCTGTTCCCATGGCTCCGATTGCGAACCCATTGGTCAACAAACTGTGCGCGCCTACTAGTGTCAAGTCAATCTACAAAATCGTGATTAAAAAATAACAGTTATGCGAATGAATAAACAGTAGGTAGCATTGAAGACAATTAAAGAGCATACCTTGGAGGCGAATGCGGGAACAGAACTAATGGGGATAATATCACAAGGGATACCCACGTCGCTGAGTTTCTGAAGCATGCGCCGACCGTCACATCGAGGTCTAGCGTCCACAATAAAAACTGCGAATCGGCGATTATATTTGTTCCAGGCGGAAATCAAAGATCGAGCGACCACTGTAGAGAAGTCGTAGACGCAGATTGTCGATCCATCACGAACTATCTGACTCACATGTTCTGCAATCACCAGACTCGGTTTGTAAATCTGTTCAATCACAAACGTACTCAAGGCGCCTACCAATTCGGATGCCAGCTGGAAACAATTAGGGTCGCGATTTGAAAATACCAAATCAAGTGCAGTTATGGTTATCAACTTACGTGTTCCTGGATGTTTAAGCTATCAAATCGATTGAGAGCAGTCTTGAGGCAATGAACCGCACCACGCACAGTTACGGCGAGAGGACGACACTGATCCAAAAAAGTTACATGTCGATCAAAGTGATTGTGAAAAGCGCGAGCAAGACTACCGTTAATTGTCGGAATGCTACTCCAGTCAAAATCACGGATAAGCACAAATGTGGCAAACACAAATTCCAAGCATCGAGCATCCGAGCCCTTGATTCTACCTTCATCCACATCGAACCCAAGGCGCTGAAAGGCGAGGTGAATCATAGATCCAGCACCGCACCTGTCGGAAACAGAAGAAAAATACATGGTTGACAAGGTATGGCCGAGAAGGGTGACGAAACAAGCAGCACATACTGGTGTCGATCAAGAACATTGATTCGTTTATCTGGCTGGCTGAGATGGTGGAAGTAGCTTATTCTAACCGGGTCAAAAGGTCTGGGAGGGAGTTTCTTTTTGGATAGTTGACGAAGAGCCTTTTTGAGATGTGCAGGATCGTCCATTCTTATAGCTCCGAGGGTCCGATGCTGCCCACTGCCCGTGGAACCAGATCCTGATGACACATTGGAGGCCTTAGTAGTTTGAGCGGATTTTTTGCCATCTTGTGATAATTCGGATTCCCCGTCCATTCCAGGAAAACGAGTTTGTTTGTTGTTCTCTTGCTTGTCACACATGGAGATGACAGGCTTCGCAGAACCTTGTTTCTCTTGTTTTGATTGTGTTAAGTCTCGTTGGTTGTGATTAAGCCTTTTGTTATGTTCTATTTCCGTTGGCAGATTCGGTGCCTCACCGTTATGAGATTTTATTGACTGCGCTTTTCTCGCCGCCTTTTTAGCTCGTTGTGCCTCCTATGAAGGAAAGGTGCCATAAAGAATTTCGTTGGAAAGTACTGTCTATTTGATATGTAACGCTGCTTTACTTGAAGATCGCGACGTTCTCGCCTCAGCTGAGCTTTAGATTTAACTGAGGGGTCAGAATTAATATTCTCCATCACTAAAATGAAGTCAAAATGGCCGTCAGTTCCGAAAAAAAGTGAAATTTAGACCAAATAAAGTTATTGTGAAGAAAAACATTAAAGTTGATAAGGAGCATTAAAATAAATATGCAAACCAATGAATAACACTCAACACGTCTCAATGAAGCAGCTACGACACATAATTTACAAAATGGGCAAGAAAACTCAAGCACAAATCACAGATTATATGGTGAGCTAAGGTGCTTGTTAAAATAAACAAGTACTACTAATAAGTAACAGCAGGTATATTTTCACTCTATTCTACAGAATACACGGTTTTTTATATAACTGCTTAATCAGTAAGAATTTCCAAAAAGAACTCGGTGTAAATCTTAGACAGTTTTGTACCGATTTTAATAGTTTAGTTTATGCAATTATGTTTTTATTTATTTATTCATTAAATAAATGCCTTCGCAAAGTATGAATAAAGCTCGATTATCTAAGTTTATTTAATTGTTTACAAAGAGCATGTGGTCACGCACACCATCAATTTAAAATTAGATCCTGAAGCTTCCTCACTCTAGAATGAGTCAGAAGTCAAAAGCCTGAAGCATATCGTTCTTTTATATATAACTATTGAGCATGACTTAACTTTCTAATGATTTGTTAATAAATCCGAACATATTGTCATAATGCGTTCACTTCTGACTTAGTCGAAATTCATTTGCGAATACAACTTGAAATTTATTTCGATTACAAATCAGAATCTGATGTATAGTGACTAGATATCGAGATCAAGTGAGAACGATTGCAAATAATGCTCTCTCTTCTCCTTTTCCTTCAGTTATTACGTAAAAGGTGTGTCTATATTATTAAAACGAATAATAAATATTCTATGGACACTGTTGCCATGGAAATCAGTCATCAAAAGAAAGTGATTTCTCCATAAATATGTTAACAGTGCTGCATCTATGGTGTATTAGGTCGGAGGCTTCTCAGATATTAGTCTTTTTGATTTGCACTCTTGATTTTCATTTGTTAACTAAATGAAAGGTTCCATTAATCCGCCTAATTCGGAGGCATTGACAGACATTTTGATGTCCAAAGCCATGACATAAACCACTGTCAAAAGTTGGTAGTGGCTCGCAAACTGACTAAGCGATATGGAAAGGAAGGAACAGAGCAATTACAAAATAAAGGTAAATTTGAAAGCGCAAAAGGCCTCCTACTTCTCTAAATGCAGAGCGGCTGTTGTGACTAGTTGAAATAGGCCTATTCCATTTTCCATCCAGGAATGCACGGTGGGACCTGATCCTTTGAATTTCACCGAAATTCTTTAATAAAATGGACTTCTCCCTGAAATTTAGTCTCATTTACGAGTTTAAAAGACAGTATTGCCAGGAAGCTGACCACAAATGACTGTGTGTTACAGATGGCAACGACATGCATCCAACGGTCTTGAAAAGACAGTGCATGGACCTTTAATGCTGGCCTCGGAATCAAAGCACTTGCTAAAAATTCTTAGATTTAAACTCCGGTTGTACCTTTCTTTAAGCCACTGTTGTGTTGTCCCAGTTGATTTTATTAGTTCGGAATTTTCGCAGACCTAGCATCCCCACGACGTATTTTGATGGTACTAGCTACATAAGATCAAAAGCTTACCTAATTATTCTAACTTCCAGCTCAGCAAATAAATTGGGTAAAATAATGATCTGTTCAACGAAACCATCAGAACTAGCATTGCGCAACAATACTATTAACATAGTTTGGAAGAAAAACCGGAATAGTGGGCATTCGTTCTTCACTTTAAAAAAAAACACCCAGAGATCACTTCTGGAAAACATGAAAGTGTTTAGGGACGTCAAATAAGAATAAGGCGAGAAAAATGAATTTTCGCTGAAATCATCGATTTACACGACCTATGAATCTGTGTTTGACAGCAGACTTATACAGAATTATTTAATGTTTATTAAAGCATGTTTGCAAAAAAATTACAAGCTCTCTAAGACCGCTATTCCTAAACAAGCCTTAATAACGAAGATTAGGAGGAAATACAAATCTCTAATCTATTTTCCTTTGCGCCTTTCAAGCCCTTGATTTTATGAATTTAGTCAGAATTGTAATAATTGAGTTTCTTCATTCGTAAGCCTATGGCGTCAGCCAATGTGGTGATTGAAAAAAGAAAGCATAGATTTGCTAAGGGTTCAATATTACGGCCATTATTAAATATTTTCTCCAGTTAAAATCATAGTGCTGCTTTTGTGGCAACTGTTAGAAAAAAACGAGTAACTATAAGGGCCTTTTGATTTAATTTTTCTCGACGAAAATGGTAATATAATAATACAATACTTTAAGGCGACAATTCGAAATATTTTCAAAATTGTGTCTTACACACAAGTTAGAACCTGCCGAATCAATTAAATAATACTTTATGACGTTAAATCTAATGTGTATTTTTGTTGCGGTCAATTTATTACTAGTAAGCATAGCTTCAAAAGAATGATTTGTTTAATCTCATATAATCGGAGAAAGCGGTTAATTTGCGCAAATTTTCCGGTCCAATTGGGCAAAAGGCTGCTGCGGGCTTTTGAATTCACGTAGGCTATTTTTGTCCTTGTCTCTCTGGCTTTTAGCTCTATTTTTATCCAGGTAATCTCATATTTTTATAATTAAATTCCTGATTGCTATGCTTTAAAACTGTGGAAAGCCTGCTATTTCTGTTTCGTTTTCATCTCATAGTCCACTTTTCGATACCGGCATTGTTCTTATTACCCTACTGATGTCCATTAATCTCTAGTAAATTAGTAAAATACCATTCTTTCAGCATAACATCTGTTTATTCATCACGGTTTTCGTCAAAAACTGCAACATTGATAGTGAGCCATTTAATGTTTATCTTAAGCTGTGAGTTGTTTTTAGGCTAGTCCTGTGCTCTTTTTATGTATTTTAGAATTCTATCGACAGATCAATAAACCGACTTCCCATCATGTCTGCTGATTGCGCACAAGTATTATCGTTGTCAGACAAACAAAAAACTTCGGGGAAGTCATCGCCTCCAAAGAGTATTTGCCAACCGTTCACACTGCGATTAGTTTTGGGGTATAATGTTATATGACTATAACCCTTTAAGAGTTCCGATTTTAAAGGAGGAGAGCAAGGTTTATTCTGATATGGAAATTTTATTTACTCAATATGCTCGATGCGATGGATTTTCCGCCTCGTCGTCAGCTTTAAAAGGAGAAACCGAGGTGTTCTGGTACTTTCTTTTTCCTTTTTGGTCATGAGTTCTCTAGGAATCACATGCAAACTGGCCTTAACAGTGTGGTAAAAATGCTTGAAGATGCGGTTCGTGCTACCCCGTCCAGGAATGCCGATCCGTTCTCCGTGGTTCTACTCGATTTCGCATGGTTGAATTCTCAACTTGGGCACCATCTGGCTCATATCTGCTCAGGGACACCTCATACAAGTCTCGTGGCTGTCAATCCTCCTGGCAAACTTGCCAAAATGGTGAACACCACGACAAAGGTTTGTTGTTTTCGAGGTTAAAATCATTTGTTCGGGTTCGACATTTTCCAAATCATGGCACGGTATTCAAATGCTAACTCTGAATAAATTGCCTGTTTGACGAGGGAGTTTCAATTTACGGGGCGGCCTGTTACCAACATTAAGTCCGTTAGAAGTATAGATGATTCAAATTAATGCGTGCGTCATAATTGTTCATTCATTCCAACGATACTGAAAGCGTAATATGAATATTCCAATCAGTTTGAGGAATAAAGGGACAATTTATATGCTCTCCTTTCTTTTCACTCTTCATTTGGATTGACAGTAAGCATTCATTTTTCCTACCGTTAGTTTCGTATATTTCGTATCATCTGGATTGGTTCTCGCAGCTTTTATGACTTTTTTTGTAGAGGTCTTTAGGCTCATGATTCTTCCAGTTTTTAAATTTTGGTTTCTCCTAGCTACTTGAAATCTACTGCGGTCATTACCGAGAGATCTCATTTCATTTTGTGTTCGACAGGTGGTTTGTATAGGAATCCGTCCTCTGATGCTTCCAAACACAAACCGACTTCCGCTTCTGCGCGACTTTCTACGCGCATGCGCTAATCTGGCTGGCAAATCCCTTCCACCAGATCCAGCCGCGAACACTTCAGCTACACTGGCTGCTTTGGGTGTTACAGGAGGCGTTTCAGGTATTGAGGGTGGTACTGGTACCACTGGCATCGGCTCAACTCCTCAGTATGTTCCCATTCTCCCCAAGCCCCCCGCCGCCATGCTCGTCTCACATCCTGGAGTCGATATCACCGCCTCCTCCTCTGGCTATGTGGTCGCCGCTAGTGGCGCTTCTTCCAACATTCTCGCCAACACGGTAACTTATCAATCTTATCATACATTTTAGTAATTTAATGGCAGTTACGGAGTCCATTAGCTTTAATAAGTAGGAGAGGTTTTGTTCACTCGTAGACAACTCACCCATCATGGGAAGGCAGCCTCTGCAATTGTTCTGTTCTATCGACCAGGATGGGTATTTTTCGATCGTCTTCTGGTATCTCCGATAATGATACCAACATAATTCCTGTATATTTTCCATTTAATCGAACTTTACTAGCCTGACTGATCATTTTATCTTAGCTTTAATTATGTATTGCCGATAATCACTACATAGAATCCGTTCGGATTCCGCCTACAAGAGGTCCAAGGCTTGGATCTGTTGCTAGAACGGAAGGGTGGACCTATCCGTATTCTGCTATGCAGGTTTTCGAAATCCAGTATATTTGTGGTTATGCTGTTAAACGCAACTGCAGGAAATGTGTACACAAATATCATTGATTTAGTGTTGTGCGTAGTAGTCAGTGTAACAAGAACATAAACTCGGCCGACGCCAATTTATAAAGCAATTTTCCTCTAGCTTATTGGTGCATCTCGCAGTCCCCTCCAAAAGCCTCAAATGCCGCCAAAGCCACCCGTTCCTGTGAGTGTATTTTCACCTTACTGAATATCCAGCTAGTGGCTTGCAAATTCGAAATTTTGATTTATTTGTTTTCCTTTGTCTTGAAGCGTCCAGCAGTTCGGCATATACCTGCGGACGATTGGCTCACTTATAAGCTAGATCACGCAAAGCTCTACAAATGCGGCGCGGACATATCCAAGGAGTTGGAAAATCATAGCCTCTACGTTCATGATGTGGCGGACATTTGGGCATTGTACCCTCGTCATCTTCAGAAACAGACGCCGGATATGGGTGGTCCGAGTTCCAGTGCTAGTGGGGTGCGTCGGTCTGTTGGGAAGAGAGCAGCTCTATCTCACACTAAGGGTCGCCCCTCCGGACCTCCCGTGAAGCAGCGTAGAACTGCATCTCATGTCCCGCCTTCTCCACTCCCTCCGGTCGATTATTTTGACGACGAAGACAATGATTTTGCGGAGGGTCTGGGAGACGAGGAGGTCGATGGCTACGAGGATAATTACGCAGGACCCTCCTACCTATCTCCATCACCCCCTTCTAGACATCATCGATTTTCCTCACGCCATCGAACTCCGTCATCCTCTAGAGGCGTGTACCAACGAAAACAGCAACAGCATCCGGAATCTTATGGAACAAGCAGTGGTGGCAGGAGGCGGCCCCGAAGGTCACCAAGATGGTAGAGACTGAATGCAACATTTAAGTGGGTTTTGTGTATATACCGTTTCTCACCCCCTTCGCTCCTTTCCCATATTCGTCGACACTTATTCCTCCTATTTTGTGAATTCTTCACTCGTGTATTACTGTGTGTATGTCTGCCTTTGTTTATTAGTAGTACTGGTAAAGTGACGTTCGCATTGTTGGCATACTGCCTTCTATTGTAACTGAAAATTTATCCGATCGAATAGGTGGATTAACTGCGGGTATAACTAATATGAGTAGTACATTGTTTACGAAAGGGCAGTCTGCCTTAGAAATGTGCTGAGTCGTCGAATATAATGTTAACTTCGAAGAGTCGAGTTTTACAAGAGTGCGACTGAAGTGGGAAGTTATCTTTGCCGGGAATGTGCTACTTGCGTATCACTGATCTACTCTAACAATACGCCAGGCGCTCTATTATTATCCAGACTGGCAAAGTGGAAGGAGCATGAGCTTGAAGTCGTTGCGGTGAGATCGCGTCTGGGAGGCACTTCGTTTCTTGTTCAGCAGGAATGGCTTGGATTACAGGTGTTGCTGCCTGTTCGGAGAATTTTTGTAACAAGGAACCTGAATTCCGAGCACGGTTGTGGGGCGTTACAAGCGAACGAAGTGATGGTGAACGCATCCACTCGGTAAATTCTGAGCTGTCCTTTTCCAAGAAGTGAACTATATCGCAAAACGGCGGAATCCAGTCAAATTCCAAGTTGAAGTTTGTTTCAAAGAAATTCTTTGCCTGGTTGACTTGACACGACCGAGTCTGTACTGAGAAGCGATGTTGGAAAGTTTTCGAAAACCCATCTGGCTAAATCTGGCCGAAACAACGGCCGCTTTATGCTGAGTTCTTTCTAAGTTGGCTCCAACGTCTGCTCAGACAGTGTTAGCTACAAGGTCGCCGATCAGTCAACTTCCAGGCCAGGTTGGTTAGTCACCCAGTGCTGACTACGTTAAAGCCATGCAGTAAGGCTATGGTAAAGAGGCCACTGCACACAGTGAAAAAATATTGATCCCTCTCCAACCGTCAACGGCCAATGAGCCAAAATTAAGTAGATAGGACGACATGAACGCAGAAGATTGTCTGGTTTTCCGATTTCCTCGGCCTCCAGGGATAGTGACTCTGGAGCTCTTATGCTCAATGAACACCGCTCAGACTCTAGATAGGCTCCAAAACACTCCAAACGTCCTCATTGGGTCAAAGATTCTCACCAACTCAACCATGGTCATGGCGTTACATGGTGAAGCTATTTTACGAAACTAGCTAGAAATACCCGGGGATGTGAAGCAAAGAAGCGCCTCCGCCTGAAACGAAGTCTACAAAAAGCAGTTTTTCTTGCCGAGCGGAAAGTTACTCCGGTGTCTAGCTGAATCGCGCACGTCATTTATGAGCTATCAATCGGATGCGACTAGCTCAGCTAGTATAATCCATTGGACCCAAAAACACCCACCTCCCACTTCGAGAATGCAAGAATGGATGGCAGCGTACAAGCATGAAGCGTCCACACCGACCAAAGGCTTGTGCAAAGTCGTCAGAACGCACAAACGAAATGGATCCCTTCACCTCACAGTTGGCCGACTGACGCTGCAGGTGTAGCTGACCTGCAAGGCGAAATTTAACGTCACCACATCAAAAATTCCAAATAACATTTCAACCGGAGACAATAAATCAACCCGAATAAATCTAGATGTCGATGAGACTATCGACGTTAAACCTGTTTCTCTACAGACCACAGGGGCAGCAGACATGGCATTGTGACAATCTTGCACGTTTAAATATTGAGACCATTTACATCAAGGTACATGTGAAAAAAGTTAATCTACAATTAGAATTTCTTTCACTTCAATAAAAAAGGAGGCAAAACACAATCGTTACTGCGTGAACTTTACAATGCATTCCGGGTGCGCATTTAAATACTTCAGGAGCAAATCAGTGCTCAATTGAAGGAGAGAACTCTTCGATAGCGTGGCTATTGTTGCTGCCGTGGTGTATTGCTCGAGGGACCCCAACGGGTGGGACCAAAATCTCCTTCCCTACCACCGCGGCCATCGGGAAATCCGATTGATTCGTATCCTCCCCTAGACCGTGCTTGGGGTTCCCAGTCGTATTTTGCAGAACCTGAACAAAACCAAAAACGTTCAAAAGGGACCAACACCACCAGGCCAACATCAGATGGCGAATGTAAAACACAAATACTCACTGGGCTTATGTCCATAGTCAATGACTTTCTCGGTTCGTCTGGGCGGAATTATTCCGGAAAGGGACGGCATCGTATTAGAGTAATTTGAGCGATCGCCACCACCACCACCGCCAGAACGTCGAGGATAGATATAAGACGAGCCCGAAGATGGTAGTTGATGAGGCAGATAATCAGAACGATTTCGTTGGGACCCAGAGCTAGAGACGAGCGGTGAGAGTCTTCGCGCGTACCGAACAGGTGGAGATCGAAGTTGATTCAAGTCATGCGTCCGATGCCGTGCAGGTGATCTGGGCCGCCTACTAGTTTCGAGGTCAGATCGTCTTCGAGAAGTTCGCCTAAAGGAATAAATTCTATTAAGATTTTGAGCAAGTATTCCAGCTTCCAAGACCGAAACAGATGTTTGACTGATTCCACGATCTCGACACGGAGTGCACTTCCTTACGTTTAACCATCTCATGAATGCGTAAATTCGACTTGCCAGCTAAGATCCCGTTCATCTGAACGTCTGTTCGAACTTATAGGACGATCTTCCCTAGACCTGCTGAAGGTTTCGTAGGATCTGTAGCGGGTTTCAGCAGGGGGTTGGAAACGGTCTTTGTAGGTCGGATCGAAGTTTCGAGGACTATCGAAGCAGGCGGAATCATAACTATTTTCAATGCTATCGTAGCGCGTTCTGTCTCGACGACCACCCAACGAATATCTCATTGGAACGTCCGTATGTTGACGTCTATATACAACAGGAGGCGGTTTCGGGTATTGCCGAGACGGTAGTTCATCCGAATCCAATGCAGAATATCGGGATCCATGACGGTAATAAGAATTCGTATTGTAATGGGAAATGTCAAATGATTCATCTCTATGGAATCTGCTAGAGCACGCATCTCTTAGATCCTTGTCGGTATAAGAACGGGGTTCATAGTGAGCCGATTTTCGATCCAGCTGGATGTCATAGCGAACTCTGAATCGATATCATCAGCAATAAGCCAAGAGCTTACCGAGACGATGCATGCTGTTTGTACGATTTTTGAGTTTCGTAGTAAGGATCTCTCGTGCGAGGCTAAAGGTAAAGACAAAGGATTGGGCATCGTTTTTCTTGACAAAATGAAAATACTACAATCAATTCAGGTTCGTGTTTGATTGAGCATCCAAATGCGCCGACTGTTCAAATAGCGGTGTATTGAAGACACCATAATAGGTCATTAAAGTCCAAGACACTCACTGCTTTGGATCGAGGACGTTCCATAACAGATGTTCGACCTTCTGATTCAGATTCTCGTAATCTTTTCCTTTGCAAAACTCGACGATCCGCAGTCCTAGAGTTCGCTATGTCATGCGTCTTTCGAAGAGTATGTTTGAGCTGTGGCCTGGCCATAGCAGGCTTTTTATCGCGTTTGTTAGAGCGATTAATTTTGATTTCACGACTAGGAAGATGTTCACGACTTGGGGTGGCTTTTGTATCTGCAGTCTTAGCAGGACGTGAACTGCTAATAGCTCGTTTACCTAACAAAACATGACAGAGATGATCACTCATCGCGCAAGTGCACGTACCTACACTGCCTCCATGATGACGCCTCGATTTTGATGAACTCTGATTGCCAATAATGCGACTTTTCTCGGAGATCATTGTAATCTTTTGAGGAGCAGTTGGGATTTCCGATGTTTTGTCAACTTTTATCATTTTACCGTTGAATTCAGTTCCATCTAGCTTCTTGATACACAAAGCAGCATCTTCCGGAGTAGCTAGTGTCAAGAAGCCAACACAACCACCGGGAGTTCGTTTACTCGCCATTATTTTCCCTGAAATTACTTTACCATGAACGCTGAAATGTTGCTTTAGGTCCACAGCCTTTGTTGTAAGCTTCAGATTGCTTACACGAAGGAATGTGAGGGTATTTTTTGTTGGCGACTTATCCGCAGCCTTTTCTGGCTGTTCTCGATGTACCTTACTTGAACTGAAACGAAAACGGAAGCCGAATGAACTGAAAATGTCTAGCGTGGCGCCTCTCCAAGTTTTTTTTTGTGGTAGACCAACCTGTCCTCTAATTTTTCTGTCTGTTCCTTTTGCTTTCGAATGCTCTGCATTTGTTCCTTCTCAGAAGGAGCAAGGGCTTCTTCGATATCATAGTCCAAATCATCTTCGGTTTCTCCAACACCCACTACAAAGGTGGTTGTGTCTTCCAATTGATCGACAGTTTCTTTCTTTGCTTTATCTTCATTTTCTGAAGACTCTGGGGCACCAATTGATCCTTCAGATACAGTGGTGAGATGGGATTCCGGCTTTTCAGCATGTCCATTGGCGTCTTGGAAATGTTACATTTATAGATAAATTAATTCCGCCCGGACAATGTATTTCTAATGGTACCACGCATCGTAAGCCGCAGTTAAAAATTGTTACAAGAAATCTGATTCTCAAATTACATAATTTGAAATTATCGATCGCAGTGAACTAACCAACTTATCAAAAAATAATTTATTTGGGGCAGGACACAATAAGGTGGATCCTTACCAGCTAGCACATCACGTAGATTTTCCGACTATAGGAAAATATTTGAAAGAAACAATCCTTTACCTTAACGCCTAGATCTTCACCGATTACGTTTGATTGAGCTTCATCGGGTTTATTGAAATCATACGTAGATGGATCACGGCCTTCTTTCAAAATAATCTGAAAACTGTAGAAATATGGATTACTTACCTCCCTTAAACGCTCCATCAGAGTTGGCTTTACACCACTCTTGTCAGCCCCACGTTTTGCCAATTCGTTCCGCAGATCAACGACTTTCAGATCGCTGAGACGACGTTGGGACATTATTCAGTCCTGAAACACTAGCAAATTTAAACAAACGGCGGAGCATTTAGCCCAACAAACACCAGCCGAACTGACATGCAATATCATTTCCTAGCAAATATCCAAGAAATAAATTCCAACCTTAGGGGAGTTATCGTATTGTTGTTGTGTAATTAGTTGCTAAAAGTAAATAGTTAACTCATTTAATTTAACATTCAGGGATACAAAGTGAGAAACAGATTTCATGATACTGATTCTATTACGTTTTGACTTGCGCTTGTTTGGCATGAGGTTTCCATAAAAACTCTTATTCGAACGAGGATCACCTCTGATTTTCTATATCCCAACATGCTTACGACTTAAGCATTTCTTTAAATATCTGATATAAGTGGAGCTCAAGCGGGATCCACTTTGAAAGAATACAGTTTACTTAGGCGAATTCTCACCCTTACAGCAATTTGGAGCATTCGTTCGGGGATTTGCTAAAAACATTGCTAATCTTAGGAGAAGCCTTACCGTTGTCGATTGCCATCTCATGTTCTCTCCAGAATAATTTTTGAAACCATCTAATCTGGCCATCGGCCTCAAGAATAGAAATATAACAAAATCATCCGAACTTAAAATAAACAATCCCGCAAATATGACTGCTCTAAATGCCAGAGGAGTGATGAGCACACAGTAGAAGCGCGTTTAGCCACCTAATCGACAAATGTTGGACAAGTTTTCTCTAAAGGACTTCATGCTCCGTGCTGTTCCGGAAATTAACCTCAAACCTACCCTAATTCCAATTTTATTTTCACATTATAACGCACTTAAATATAACTAATGGCATTGTTAAGAGCAGCAGCATTTGAAACTTTGGACTGCGGTGGCAGAGGAGAGAGATGGGAACACCTGGACGTCTTATCTCATCTCATTTCGTCCACTCCTTATAATTTTTTCTCTTATCCTCCTTTTTGCAATTACCGTTGTTACTGTCACTCCAGCTTGTGTATTTTGCTCTTCCCTGGGTTGAAGGTTCGTCAATTGGTCTCTATCCTATGTATCAAACGGTGCCACACCAGTACAGACTGTTGCACTAACTTTTGGATATGGTTTGGCATTCCTGAGTATAGGTAACCAGAAGAAAGTTGCGGAACGCAAATATTAGAGTACGGCTTTTAATTAATAGCTGATTGAATACTCATAAAAAGAAAGGCGTATAGGAACCCGTGCTACTTATAATCCACCCACAGCTCGGGATAAGCCAACTAGATGCAAGCCTAAGCTGACATGCGATGGTAGATTTGAAGCCAACTTGCCCAATCAAATGATTTCAAGGTCACGATATGGTTAGATTCCTGCACAAATTCTGCATTTATGATTATTAGTGCCCAGTAGTCCATAGCATGGTGGAAAATAAAAGGCAGAATAAACAGATTAATTGGTCGCTATTAGTACGAAATGGGAGGGGAGGGGAGGGGAGGGGGAGGGAGAGGTAAAAAGTGAAACGTGATAAAATATATCAGTCGGCAGCTCAACAAAGTTTCCAAAGTGGATAGTAAAGAAAACACTTAGAGGAGTACAGCGTCTTGAAAGTATTAGGTTGCCATAAGTAGATGTGCTAACTGCGGTTAATTTTAAAGAAAGCGTTCATCACGATTCTAAACTGAAATGGAGGACTTTGATCGGTGGGCGAGATTGAAAGGTGATTCTCCACGTGGTTGGGACGACACGCAGCACCCTCTGACGAAACACATTAAATATGGACAGAATCGCTACAGAGCAAATAAATGCAGTAGTAACAGATAATGAAGGGGGATAGATAACTCAAACTATATTGCTGGGCCGTATTCATGATTTTTAGCCCAAGTTTCAGTGAAAGAATCAGTTAACCAGTTTCATGGACATAAATTTAGGGATCATTCACAAACGTTACTAAAGCAGGTGAATAAATAGAAGAATATTATGACAGGAGAACCAGCCATTTATTAGAAGATGAATACCACCTTAAGAGTTACGATGGAGGTTACCAAGAGAGACCAAAATGTTTTGCTAAGTTGAACATGAATTATGATGCTTTAACGTTGGGTGATAGTCCGATTTTCACTGCAGCCATTTACAAGAACCCACTCCTACCAAGTTCCCTTCCTCCATCCAAAGTAACGGTAGTGAAATATCTCGCATAGAACCCAGCGGCGATTGATCGGAAGCAAACCCGGACTAGAATACAGTGGAATATTCTAAGGCTGATTTAATCAGTCAAGCCGGAGGCGCAGTTATTCATTTCTCCCTAATTAATTATTATTACTAAACTCTAAGTCAGCTGAAATGATTGCAGCCTTGAAGTAGGAGATATCTTTCCCAGTGAGTGAATACAAATCACCAGCTGCTTTCACCTCCGCAGTGCTAGTAAAAATTAGACCTTCACAGAGAAATATGACAGTGAGCCACTAGGATTTCGTTCTTCACCCAACTTCATCAATTGAAAATCCCTTTTAACAAAAAAACTAGGGCGGTGGATGCAAAAACGAGGTCGGTTCTGCCCCCAAGTCACCATACTCCATCCCACTTCTGGTGCTTGGCCCCCTTAACCTCGTTCCAGAGCCTGAATCAAGCCTTATTCCTGCTTCTATGGTGTTCTCCTTGGCCAAAGATGAGACCAAATTGTCACTGGTTACTGTTCACAACAGTGACCCAAAAACTGAGTGAGAAACAACTGTGGTGTACCTGCGCTGGTCATTCACCATTTTGTTTGCCAAAGTGGCTAGTGATAATTTACAACAACAACACATGGTAAGACCGGCTACCCAGCAAAACTAACGCAAAAAAGGTATTAAAATAATTCCAAGGAATCTAGCAAGGCTGCCTCGATCTGCACGCATGCAACTTTCTTCGCCGGCCTAATAATCCACATCCTTTTACTGAGTGATTATCCGTTTTTTACCACAATGACAATTCCGAAACCTACTTAACGCAGGAGAAGGCAATGGAGACATAATTGAGGCATGAGTGCTAACAGCGGTAAATGTATCATCATTTCTGATAGTATGATAGCAGCGCACGTGATGTCAGCATGAGCGGCAACCATGGTGGCTATTTTGTCATTTAATGAGAATGAAAGGGGCAATGGGCGACAGAAACAGAGGGAGAGAGATGGGTACTAGAATAGAGGATAAACAGAACGATGCACGTTAAAACACCGTCTCAAATCATACAATGGCTTAAGAGTATACACACACAGGGCAGAAGGCAAGAACCAACGAGCACAAACTATCGATCGAACAGATTAGAAGTCCGATTACAAGAAGAGGAAATGTGATGACATCGAGTGAAGAGGGTACTTCAACGAGTCTGGAATCTAGTTGGAAGTTGCGCGGTTCGAAGAGTTTGGTGGAGGCATTATAGGCGGCAGATTGTCCACATAGTTGGCCGGGAAGAGGCCCGTGGCGCCAGTGGTTGAAATTCGGCCACGCCACCAGTTCTCGTCCTCCTGTCCCAGCACTTCAATCACTTCACCACGATGGAAGGAGAGTTCTTCCGGTTCGGAGGCATTGAAGTCGAAGCGTGCGATTACTCGCTGCACCATCTGAGATTGCTGATCGCCACCTCCCAGGCCCAATGACTTTAAACAAAAGCAAAACCTCACCCCTCATTGTGACACGAATAATTTCATACATAAACACGCACACTATTGTAATTAAATATCTCAAGGATTTAGCACCTTGAGATAATGTATGCTTAGCAAAACTCGCAAAATTATAGTTCCAGTACGATCAGAGGAAAAGACTTCTGTCTGATGGGACCAGCTGACACGAATACCCCGAGATCAGCAATTCTATTATTTTTAAGTTAGAGAATGAATAAAACCCCTCTCAGGCCCTGATAATTAAAATAGACTATAAAATGCTCTTACAACAATTTTATGCACAGATTCACCTGCAGGGAGCCACAATCAATCACCAAGTTGATTGATTAATTCCGAAAAATGAATGAAGTTCATAAACAGAGCTCGTACTTGGGTTACACCCAGTACAACTGAGCCTGCGAGCAAATGAAGTGTTTAAAACTGGACAAAGCTTCTGATTGGTACATGAGATATCAACGTTTTCATGGTAAAAGAGAAGATGAATAGGTTTCCTACAATCATTGCATTTGAATTCATCTAGGAGACATCTGACAAAATGACTCTGAACTTGAAAAGATGGGCACAAACTTTGGGGCTTCCCTGGCCCAACAAAATCGACTCAAAGTCTGGACATCCCTGCGATTTCCCTTTTGAGAGTTAGCGAGAAAGAGCACAGTGTGAGAGCCCAGTTGTGGGCTGTTTTCATCCAAAATACTTAATCCAATAGGTCTAAACTGAAGCGAAAAGCTCTAAGACATTTTTAAGTAAAAGAATCTGGGACGACCAAAAAATATCAGTGGCATCAACCAAGCCCGAAGTCAGCTGGAAGGCTGCTGCAAGACCTAAAAAGACATCGTCCAGAGGAACTGTAATTTCCAGTCAAGGAGATGCTAACCAAGCTAACTGATTTTGCCATTAAAAAATAATCGATTTCAAACCCTTATTCGCAAGGCCCAATGCAAGAATGGGCCCTGAAAAAAAGGGTGGAAATTCAAAAGTAAATTTATCGCCAGCACCACTAGCCAACAAGTACAAAAGAATGGCAATAAACAATTCCTCCACCCACCAGCCAAGTCCATAAATGCCAACATTGCATAAACTTGCCCAAAATATGAGCGCAAATACATTCAAACCCATATTCCCATTCTCTTAGAAAGTAAAGACCATCGGCAACGTTCGAGCGTATGGCGATCTGCTTCTCATATTACAGGTCCAATTTGACGCGAAAAAAAGACATTATCCGCTAATACACAAACCTCACAGACGCCATAAACGAGCATCGAAAGGACAAATCGAGAGTGGAAGCTTAGATGGAACTACCCAGTGAACTTGAGGGGGCTCCTTGCTCGACGCAGACTTATCGATTAGGGATTATAAAGAGGTGTAAGAGGATACTCTTTATGACGGCTGAGCACAAAGAGCATTTAGTTGGATCAAATTGAATCGACTTCACTCGGGTTGTTGGTTTAAACATATCCGGCCGCTTACTACTTAAAGGCTCTTGTAGTTTATCGATGAGAACTAAACTGTTGTTAACCAAACAATTGACATGTCATTCCGTTTCTTTTACCAGGGTTCTGGCCCTGCTTCCAAAATCATAAAGTCCAAAGATGGTAAAAAGACACTTTCAAGATCATTATCTGCCACGCCAATGGCAGAATGAACGTTGACCTCCAGTCAACAGGATCCAAAGTTAAACGGCAAAAATTTAATTTAAAATGTATTCTATGCATATGTATGTACAGTTTACTTAGAATCGCATGAGAAGAGAACTTACCCTGGAGGGTTGTCTATCAACGAGGAGAAGGAAACTGTCACGAGAAATACTGGTGCGTCTGTGGTACTCGATAAGCTGATTTATTGAGTCAAATTTGCGCAACCACACAAAATACTTGCCCATTTCATCCTGGAGAACCTTGAAGTGCTGAACTTTCTGACCATCTCTAGGCAAAAAACAAACGAAGAAAACCGGCAGTAAGAAATTAATGGGTTAATTTGTGGGGTGCCCAAGTTTTTTATGACTAGTCACTTTTCAGCTGGCAATCAGTTAAGACACCGTCACCTTAAGCGTCATCACCATCATTGTCATCGGTGTTGATTCCTGCATTGGCGCTAGTGACTCATGCCAATGGGAGAGGAGGACGAAAGGGAGGCGGCCTCGAGCTCCCAGTCATCCAATATCCCCTTCCACCTCAACAGAGATAATTCTCCAGCTATTCGTTTGGCAAGGTCCCGAATCGAATTGCTCCAGGAATAACCAGATGATCAAGCAATGCCTCCAAGGGTAGGTTTAATGGGAATTAAATGCTCCTATAAGTAATACTTTAGATACTATTTATCAGGTATTAAATAATAAGAAGTCGATAACACCACCTCTGGTGACTAAAAAAACAAAAAAAAACATGAGACGTCAGCAAGAGGTGGGCATATGATAATACACAACTGTGGAGTTATAGCGTTAGCAAAGTAGTTTAATCGTGAATAAGAGAACCCCTTTACAAGACAGAGAAGCAAACTAAAACTGGTCTCCGCTTGCCCATTGTGCTCGCAATGAATATTATATCAGATGGACGGAAATCTTCGACTACCGTGCTTCAGCCAAATCTAATGAGGCCAGCGAAAATACGAAGTAGTCTGCTGAAATTAAACAGATTAATCTCGTTATTAAAGAATGATAGGGCCGTCGCCCAGTTCTTCAAACAGAACAGGGCAGAACGTAATCCTAAATCGAAATAACTGTCAGGGTGGGTGGGAGTAGGAAAAGGGTTAGACTTTTCTGTTTGCATCCAGTGTTTTAGTAGAGACCAAGTCGGATGCGCATACACCACAAACGAGAGGACTTTTGGCCAGCGGACAAAGCGTGCGACATTAGTCTTCGGGCTTCACATTTTAGCGGCGATGCCTATTAGTCATAGTTATCATAGCGGCTTTGAGAGGGGGAGAGGAGGAAGGACATAGAGAGGGGAAAGACGAACACGTGACATGCTGGCAGTTGGCTGAGGACTTTGCTTTCACAACTTTAGTAGCTAAATAGCAGATACACGCCAATTAGGCGGGACTGTGATTAGTGGCAGGTGTGTTGAGACCAAAAGGGAGAAAAAAGCCGAAAGTTCCAATTAACTCAATCCTATTTCAACGATAAGTAGGGACTGCTTGAAGATATGCGCAATTAGAATTTAACGCCATTCGATTATGCTAAATCTACAAAATATGCCACGTACTCCTTGTTGATTTTTAACAAGGATAACTACGAATCCGATTTAATAAACTAGGATTGGGTAGTGACCCCAGGATGATTAACTGGTTCGGTGACCTTGAAAAAGAATGTGACATGGAGCGACCAGTGACAAAAAATGCAGATACGCGGATGCGTCACCAACCAGATGACCCCAGAGCTTCGTAAATGCGACGCTCAAAAGAAAAAGAGGCGCAACTTTCGATATTTTCCACAAGCTTTGGTGTAAAGATCATATAGGTCAGACCAAATCATTCTGGACACTTAAAAGTTAATCCAAAGCTCCACGATGAAGAGGCAAGGCCGTTTCCACTACTCTTCACTAAACAATTATTCCGGTTCAAGATGAAGAAAGCACTCTCTTAATAGCTGCCTTCTAACCAATCATACTGAGTCCACCTAGACGTCGGTTGAGCAATTGAAAAAGAAAACCTCCTTTGCTGCAGATTGCCCTTGCTCTCGTATCTGACATTTAGGGGAAGCGAATAAGCTATAACACTACTGTAAAACACCCATCAAAGCATAAGAGTAGTATCATAACGGTCACCCAGGCGGGTAGGCGAGGAGAGGAAGACTGTTTGGATTCAAGAGTTTTTAAATGGCAAGTTTTGTGGTTCAAGTTGTGCACCCTAAACTTTTCTATGAATTCCACAATTACTCATTTAGAAGCATCAAAGAATAGTTAGATTTATCAGCCTCCATCTGACATATGAAGGAGATTAGCATCACACGGGTCGCTTCATTTCATCTATGGAAGCAAAAGGCATTACACCGTCTGGATCTTGACAAATTACACCACATGTGCGATGACTACTTCAAATTATGTCTTGGAAGCACGATAACCCCTGGATTTCCACCTTACTCCCAAAGATGTCTGCCCTTATCGCAACAACGAATCATGTCCTGTTTTCAAGTTGGGTGACAGCTCATAGCAAATACAATTCTCGCCTCCTCACAGAGCTGTGGATTGACGCTTGGCTCTTTGAGGAGCATGAGCCTAGCACAGCTAACTGTTAAGCTATTCACTTGGTCAATTAAACGTAGAAAGCCGGTGTCCACATTTAGAAACATATCCAAGGCTCGCATGACTGCAAACGCACTAACGGGTAACTAGCTATATAAATGGCTACCAATAATACATTCAATACTACACTATGGATCGAAATAGATATAGACGAATATGAATTATGTCTAGACGTGGGTCCAAGAGTCAGTTGTCCAACTCCAAAAGACAACCGAGGAACTGGCGTGATCGCTAACATTATGTCCTATCCGGACCATGAAGACAGTTTTAATAAAGACGAGTAAATGCAGGATCAAAGTATCGTGCTTATTCTCTCCATAAATACATGAGAAAAAGTAGACTTTTTGTAGGTGTCATCTCATTGAGTTCCGTCCTGTGGCTGTCTTACAAATTTAATCTTCAAAAGAGAAACAGTAATTTAATGAAACCGAAATTCCCATCCAGACCAAATTAAACTAACTTGGGCATTATTAAATTTTAGGCAGCGGAAAGTTACAAAAATTCACGCATTCAGTATTATGGAGCGCCCACACCAATCGAGAGCTGTTAACCATTACAAGTCACAAGCCTCGATAGCGTTCGAGGTGCTGGCGTGAACAGCAGCGTGCGAGCATGGTGTTAACACCAATGCAGCATTTTCATTAAATGCTATTGTATACAGGCCCATTTAGTCTTAATGATAAGGCCGGGGTGGCCTAGAAACCAACACCGAAATACTTCAGCACACAAGTGATTCGACTTGCAACTTCCAAATCTGGTCCTCATAACAAATGCCTTTGATGTTGAGGCCAGCCATGTAGGCAAATAATTTAGAACAGTGGTTCTTGAGGGAGTTGAAAACTTACTTAACAGAGAGACTAAAACCGGGTCCGTTTGACTCTGATCTCCGAACAACAAAAGCACCGTCAGGTTGGACGGGAAGGCCAGTGCAAGGATCCGTTTCCAAGAGGCACTCCTCGGCGGTGTTCCGACGGCAGGCCTGCATGTACCAGGGGTTGGGACGGAATGAGATGTAATTACAGGGCACCAAACCCTTGCGTCCATCCTGCTCTGCCAAGTACCAATTAGGATCGTCTTCCACGCTCAAAATCTGGAAAATTATACATTGTAATATTCAGATCGATCTTCGTAAGCGCGAGGCACACTGCTTTATCTTATGGTACCATTTGAGCAATATGACATATGTAGGTCGACTATAAGTGGTCTGAACTCGGGGCAATAGGATCCCAGCCGGAATTACTTGCAAGACTCTCCAAGGCATGGGTGGGATGTGGACACAGCCGACCAAAGACCTGCGCATAAATACCTTTATTTTGATAACAAAGTCGGAATCACTTTGGGCTGCCAAATGTGTCAATTTAAAAACGACTCGACCTTTCTATCCATATCCACTTAATTTCAGTTCTTTCAGAATGAACTGTTCCGTATTTATTTTCAGCGATCGCAGATTTTATTGACTCACACAATAGCCCATCCGTTTAGACTTATATGATTGTATTCAAATGCGGGACTGACTGAAAAACCAGAACGTAATTAACACAACGATGCGAATGACACAAAAAGGGCCGAGCTCACTAAGTGGTCGCAGAATAGTGGAGGCATAGAAAACCATCATAAACCGTCGCTACAACGCCTCTGATGATTGCCTAAGGCAGAAATATTCTTTCCTCATGAACAATTTGAAGTGATACGACGGCGTGAAGAAAAAGTCGAAATGTTGGAAAATCTGGTGGACCAGTTATGAAAATAGTGCAAAATCTCCCGAACAACTTACTCCTATTCCAGATTGTTCCGCAAGTAAAACAGGTATGAATGTTTCGCTAAAAACAAGTACGGTAGAAAACGCACATAGAACTCGAGGAGTGGGTGAGAAGAATACAGAATAATTTTTTGAGCAGAATCCATTTATTCATTTAACTTTCATTTAAAAGGAATCCTGGACTAATTTTTTCCCCCTGTTGGTTTTGTAATAGTTTTCTGTTTTCAGTTTCTGCAGTGTTTTCTCACTGGGCCTCAAGATTTCACATCACTCAAACTGATCCCCGAGGTTCATATGGTCCAATTATTTCTAGGACGTGAGGTGGCTTTTGGAAGTCTTCACTTAGATGCATTCACCAGCATTGCCTGATAATTCCTTTAAATCAACATAACCACCTCTCGTTGAGGCATGACGTGCTTTATCTCTTTCTGAAAATAATCGGTTAAGATGCCGCGTAAATGCTTGAGAAATTGTTAAGGGGGCTTTAGGCAGAGAGAAATACGCATGCGTGCATACAAAGGACGAAGCACAAATACACAAATGCAATGTCGCCGTCAAGCATTTGCAAATTGGAATAAATGTGTACCGTAGTCTAACTGCGCATAAATACAAGTGCCACTGGTAATGTACCTCAGAAGATTTACGATGACTAGAAAAGCACTGATAGAGGTGCATATGAAGAAGTTAATTAGATGGTGTACGAATTCATTACTAATCATATGGCTGCACAAATTTCCTCACTAAATGAATCACACAACCAATTATTGATATATTCCTCGAATAGGTGGAAAACTGCCGATTTAGTTGAATAACGTAAAGTCTAATGGAGGTGAAGTAAGCATCCACCAAATCCTAAGTATTTAAGTAGCTAATTAGAGGAAAGAAGAATCCAAGCAGCATCTGCAACTAAAAACTGTAATGGACGGACTAGCTCCAAGTAAAGATAAAAATTATTGACATAGATAAGTCCAGCCCCGAGATACATTCCTCCTCATCTAATTATAATATTTAAGCAGTGATATGAATGGACATATATGCGATGGGGAGGAAGAATGTGGGTAGTCGTTTAGAAGTAAAGCGATCCTTCGAAGCGGGTGTTCCCCAGGATAGATCGGACAGGGAGCGGTTGTTATAGGGGCCGATCCCTCTTCTCTTCTCTTTTGTCAGTATCATTGATTCCAATAAGTGGTACAGTTCCATTCTCCGAACCATTTTGGGAGACATTTTAATTATCGAGAAATTCACTCGGCGAAATCTCAATATAATTATTAAGCAAGGCAAAATTAAAGTCGACAGTGATCTAGTAAAGATGCTACTAGCAAAAGTAGCACAAGTAAGGGCATAGAGAGGAAAACTCGCCCAGTAAATGAGTGATCTACTCTTTAGAGTTATATGAGAGCATTTAATTTTTGAATTTGAGTATCTAGTCTCGGTTAATAGACCAACTACTACGACGCATGAAATCAGAAGAACATTTGACTCAGAGAGCTTGAACTCAAAAGTAGTGTCTGCGCGTTATTGGGATTATAAAAGAGAGGCAAAGGCAGAAATTGCGAGGAAAAGCCAAAATTAGGCTACATTGCGTGTAGAAATGAATATTCATGTAGTAAGCAAACCACAATCTTCAATAACCGTATGCATGCCTATGTGAAACAAGCCTTGCCTAAACTACCACATGAAGTTAGAGAGGAAATAACATCCGGGAGCTTGAATCTAGATAATAAACCAACTAAGGAATTGAGAAGCAGTCAAAACCTTATTCGAAATGAAAAAATAAACTTAGCACTAATCGCTAAAAAATTTCCAGAACAATTTACAATCCCAAAAGGTTGAGAACGCAAATTATTTTTGTTTCGATATCAACATTGTGCTTGAAGTAAGCGAGCTCATGTTTAACACCTCCCAATCAAATAACACAACTCAAGGCGGGCTAGATAAAATTTCGTTTAAGCATTAATAGCTTACAAAAGGTACTACGCAACGCAACGAAATATACACCATTACACAACGAACATGAAGTTGAACACTGTAAACAATGCAGGGATAATAAGTTAAATAGTATAGGTAGCTAACCTTCAAGACAGAATTTTTGCAAAATGGAAGCTCGTCTGCGGCATTTGCCTGGAAATCATGCTTCGCATCAGCTTCCATGGCGTAAAGAACAAAACCTAACGACAAAATCTACGGCCGTCGGAAGGAAGATTTGAAGGTGCCGCCCACTAAAACAGCACATTCGGCCAAAGTTATTATAAGTTTCAGCTTCTAAAACAACCAGAAATATATTAAATGCGCAAATAGAAATAAGTTGTTGGAAAGATTTAATGAACTAAAAATGGATCAATTTACTTGCCATTGCATTGGTCAAAATCTAGGTTAAAAAATGCTTAGATATGCATTCCACTGTATTGTAAATAATGTGTAAAGCTCAACGGAAAGTGTACTCAAATTCTTAAAGCCTATGTTGTACGCCATAGCCGTCGCTTTCGCTTTTCATTTTTAATTTCATTTAGGGACACAAACACTTCGGTAAGAAGTTTCATAATCAACCATAATTAACCCAAAACATGCACAAATCAAGAAGCGTTGCATTGATGACAGTGCCCTCCTCTGTTAAAAAGTGACAAAATTACTCAAATCAATCAAAGAATAGTAAAAAAGGATGATAACATCTAAAATGATCGAGATTAAGTAAATTATTTTACCTATCGGGAAGAAGGTTCTCAAGGCCTTCACTAAAATCCCAATCGCTGTTATGGCGTTAATCTGGAAGCATATTACGGGGTAACGTTCTCAAACTCTACAAGTTTTCTGGAGCCAAACAGTAGTTTATCTCAAGTTTGTTTACTAGGTTTCTGATTGGAATGAGTGAAGCGATTAGCTTGAGGCTGTAGGGGTAGCAAAAAGGGGTTCGGTCTCTCTACAACCTTGCTCTGATGCTCCAAATGTCTAGCGAAAGCGCGTTTTGTATCTCGACATGGATAAAATTGGCTTAGTACTCGTTGCGAGTGTCTGCATAAGCACCCTGCTATTTCACAGATTAATTAACTCTGCTCAATAACCGCGTGAAACATTGTGGCAAGGCTCCACTTCCTCAATCCAGTAGTCATTTTGTGTATGCATTTCACCTCATTTGCAGCAGCCAGTAACGAACTGTCCCAAAAATAAACATCGGAATCATGAAATTGCCAAAGCGGAGACCAAGGTAACCCTTACCTTTCAAAGTTCAAGGCAGACTCTGACCTATCTTGGTGTGATCATTTGAATGGTCTTGACGCTGAAAACTACAGCAGGAAATTTTTTTCAACCAAATGGCAAGTGAGGTTAATAAACCATTTGCAGTATTTCTATAAGGTATTTAAAATGGACTGGTGAGCACAAAATAGGTGAACTCACTTCTATCTTTGGCAGGTGGAAATCGTATGTGCGGGTAGTGGTAAAATTCCACGCCAAAGCACTACATTTGCGTGGCTTTACATGATGCGCTTTAACATCTGCGTCGGCCCTATTGACCAATCAACTTGATTCCAGATCCTCATTGAACTGCTTGATTTCCCTGCCCTTCTTTTTATGTCCATGGTGCTAGTTTGTTGCCACCTATCTGTATTTTACATAGACACGATGCAGTGTAGTCGTGATCTTGTCCAGACGTGCATTTTTCCATCTCCCCGCGTAATATTACATACGCCGTTGGTGGTGAATTCGAGAGTAACCGCAACAGAAGCCACTCAACATCTTTACGATTTACGTTGTTACATTGCAGCCGTAACCGTTTCAGCTAAGGGGAAAACTGCAACCTCAGCTTACATTAATTCAGTTTTAAGGGAGAACAAACGTGGTGTTCAAACGGATTTTCAAAGGTTCCACGCAGTTAGAGCTCTCAAATAAGACCTATCACAAACGAACAAAATACGCTTATGTACTACGAGTTCCACTAACCCAGAGAAAGTTCGGCAGCCTGCAGAGGCATGATGCCATGTCTAGAAGGCGGAAGGACTATGAATCGACTTATATTTTACATGCTGAGAAAACTTAAAAGGGGGCAGTGCGTTATACAACCAATTCGGTGGGCAACAGCGACTATAGCTGCACTAACACGGAAACAATTCAAACAGTTTATTTTGTCTCTTTACACTTAGTATCAATGATAAGTAAACCATCAAAAACTGCAGCCTAGAAAAACAAGTTGAAATAAGCATGAAGTGACGAAATTGTGGATTCCTGACCAAACTAGTTTAAAATTTTGGACACTATTCTTCAATCTTAGGACGCCAATTAGAGCTTTCTCAAAATCTCTGTGATTTCTCCCTCAGTTTCAGGATTCTGAACTGCTTATACAGCATTCAACTTCCTTCCCGAAGGTTCCTGGTATCCAACATGACTGAAAGCTATTTCTAAGATGTGTGCTGACTGAAGGCAGCGTTGGTCTAAAATTGGTCCTAAAGTAAGTATCTGGTGAGTGGCCTTGCTTCGAATGAGCCAATTCAGGTCCATCAAACTGTGCTCCATTAAACAAAGAGCCACTAAAATTTAATGGTCAGTTAAGGGGCTGTAGAAGTTGTGAAAGTGCGGAAAAAGCAATTAATTTTATTCGTTTCTAAAGTTAATAACATCACCGCTTCTCTATGGAAAACAAGTCTAAACTGGAAATTTGACCATCTTTTCATTCAGATAGGGTCAAACGATGTAAAAGGCGGCCTCTGTTCTTGCATTTACTCGATCAAGAAACTGATTTAGAGCTAAAAACGAAAAAAAATTATGAAACTAAGCGTCTTCATTTCTAATAAGTAAGATGTCAATTTATTGCAAAGAAAACACTAAAATCAAAACAGTTAGTGAGAATATAATCTCGTAAGGAACTGTCCAAGCTGATATGCATACACGTACATATTTATATTTAGTGATTAATTAATAAACCTAGTAAGCAGTGAATGAATTAGTTAACCTACCCGACCCTCCGGTTCCTTGTGATTTCAAACTTTCCACGTCAGCGATAAATAAAGATGATGGCTGAACAATAAACCTCAAAGAAGGATTTTATTCATCAATGAATTCCAAGCCTACTTTGTAACAATTTTGACATGTTCTCTTCTGAAAAGAAGTAGATCCATCAAACACGAATTATAGGCTTTCTTCAAGTCATTTGAGTTATTTGTTTCAACTAAAACGGTGTGCTTAAGAAAAGAAAAGTTAAGTAAAAACTTACTGAATTCTCGCAAGTGAACATATTTCCTTAAGTCTTCAATGAATAGTCGGTGTTCACGTATCATATATTTCCGCAGATTTTCAAAGAACGCCTCTATATCTGTCAAAAATTGGCAAAGAAACAAGGCAATGAAAATAGTTTTATCATATCCAAGGTACATACACATTGCGGTTCATACGAGTAGAATCAAAGTTCTCACCTCGAAAGTGCTCAATCCCAAGAAGAGCATCAATTGACTGCATGATAATGGATTGGCCAGCACTACCGCCCAGGTAGATACGCTTTTTGGGGATTGTGTCGCCACTCAGACCGCCCGACTCCGCTCCCGTCAGGACGCTGTCTGGCACCCCTTCGTAAACCAGACCCTTGGATAATTTACCATGGGACCATCTGAAAATAATCAACTAATCTTAAATTCATTAAAAAGGGCGTTATAAAATCTGACGTTTTCCAAAGTTGCACAGCTTCCTAGAATCAGATTTGGATGTTACCTCAGGAGTGACACCGAGGAGTAACCTAAGGCTTGACTGCCTAAACATTCAGAAACACTGGATCATATTGGTCAAAGATAACACTAAAGAACTCTTAGGCGATGAGAAGAAAAGTCTCTGAGTGGAGAGAGTTAGAATTATTTCACTCCCAGGAAATAACGTGCATCTGCAAAACTCGAAATGCTCGGCGAATGACTATGTTAAGACCCACAAAATCTTGGATTCCTATGTGAATCCACAAAGCTTTCTCTCAGCCGTTTGGAGTTGACTAGCTTTAAGTTCTGTAGAGTTTCCACCAAAAGAATTTTTGAATTGCTTCCTGAAAGATTTATCAAAAATACATAATCAAATCATTCTTGAAGGACTATTGTTTCGTATCCTTTGAGAGATACTAACATTTTGAATTGAAATTTAAAAATTTCTCCACTCACCCCGAAAGAAATGGTCGCATTTCGCAGTAAAATACTTTTTCATCCAGTTCGCCTAAAAAAATTTCAGCCAAAGTTAAAGTAAAGTCAAGAATGAAGTCACTTACAGGGTTTAATTCACAAAGTTTGGTGGTAAAATTAACTTAACCTTTCCATTCGGCAATTCGCCTTAACTACTCGGGAAGCCCGGAAGTACCCCAGCAGACAACCCCGCTTCAGTTATACACAAATGGCTTATTGGGCTTGCCCCTAGGAACGAATGATTTTACAAAAAAACTACCTAGATTTGCTTCTTTTTTGACATTAGTGTGGACCCGAGTCTCATGTGAATAGGTAAGCCAATCACGCGTCTTCGACCAGGGGCGATGAGGACCCGACTGTCATGGTTCGTAAACGTTGAAAATACAATAGAGTTTGATGTCGAAGATGTGAGCGCCGTGATGAGAGTAACAAATGACAATCATGATGTGGACGTTGTAAGAACTATAGCGCCACAATATATTTCGTAATTTGATTAGTAAACTCAGGGCGTCCTGAAAACACCATTTAACTAAAGACTTGAATAATCAGGATCCGGTTTGATTTTAATCACATCGCCTGTCCACGACGTTGAAATGAGCCACCTCATTTTGCATCACTTCCAGAAGGCACCTCAAGGAAAGACTTCCTCTTTGTAAAACTAGTTAATTGGATGACAGAATACTATTGAGATATTTGCACTCTGTAATCCAAGTTTACCACAGAAAGCACAGAAGATGAGGAATTGAACCCACGAATGATCCTATCTTAGTCCACCTTGTTAATATCTCTGAATATTCTGCTTTTATCCTAATACTCCCCAAAACGACTTCGTCACCACTCCTTCTTCTCAGATTCCTCGACGATAATGGCTTTTCATTTTGTAAAAAAACAATGTTTGTTGTGTCTTTACACCTCCATAAAGAGATGTTCGCTAAAGCTGTCGAAAACAGGCTTTTCATTTGATCCTGAGTAACGATCAGGGCAATCCCTCTGTCATATCTGTCAGATATGTTAAGATAATAGATATGCTGTTGGAAGATGTGGGTAGAGTTTCAGCTGAATACTAACTTTTCTGGTCTGTTGGAGTTCATATTTATCTAGGGAATCAGTATGAATTTATTTTCTGCTTGTGAAGAGATTAAAAACAGGAGACAATTAAATCCAGCTACTGTTAATAACGAGGAGTAAAGTATATATGGCACTAGAAATCACCTAATTTAACATCCAGACGCAAAGCAGACGTGCTCTAATCGGATTGGTGGACGTAACATCACGGTGGATGCTGAGTGAATGTATTGGTGGAGAAGGAAGATACTATAAGTCGATGGTCTAGTGATCGCATAAGGGCGTAACAACAAACGGCTCTGAAACCCATCAGTGAGGATATGATGAATGGAATGACTACCCAAACTGATAAAACATGAACTATGAGGGCTGGCCAGATGTGGAAGGGTTCAAAGCTTTCTATACCCAGGGGCTGGGAGAAACTGTCCTTCAGTATTTGTGCTTCCTCCTTTACCTCATGAAATTGTATTTGTTTTGGTGTTAATCATATGTACTCGTAAAGATGGTGTCGAAGCTGGGAGTAGCTTCCAGGTTAATCTAAGGTGAAAGAACTTACTCAGAAGGAGAAGAAGCTGTTCTCGCATGATCGAGATCATGTCTCCCATCTTCATCAGACACTCGGCTAATGATTCCGCATTCTGCCTCTTTATTGCACTGATGATGTGCATCATGATCTGAACGGACAAGCATGGGATAAAGTGTTATGTCACGACAAGATTTCCATTTCAGTTGAAAGAACCTCTCCGCATCTTCATCTTAAAGTTTCATAACTTCTTCAGTTGTAAACATCAATTTTTCAGTTAACAACTCATTTCAGCTGACCAAATCAACAGAAACAGTGCAGTTCTTGCTAAACATATCCTGTCAAGTCTACCAGTGTCAAGAGTCCTTTTTGTGCATTTAACTCATTTTCTCCTAGTCCTTGGATGCCTTCGGTGACCGTAGAAATGGTTTTATAGGTTGAAATGGAGGTTAACAAAACTCTCAATTCTATTTTCCATTTTCATTTTTGGGTGAGCCTTTATATTAAAGCATTCACTTAAATCCCACCTTAGCGATATCGCAGAAGGTTAATTCAATGTCAGCGGTGATTTCAATGAATGGGAACCAGTTTTGTTGACCCGATGGAAGAAATTCGGTAAAGAACGCCCTAAAATTGACACAGATAGCATTTGATCATTTAAAAGACTGAATATTATGCGTTAAAATAAATACTGTTAAAAATAAAAAGTTTATAATTTTGGATAAAGTTATGGCACAATAAAAGTCTGAAGCTCCGAAGTAAAGAAAGTGGAGCGGCGCTCATGTTGTACATTCTTGATCCAAGAGCTGAAATGGGCTCGGAACCTCTCGGTGCGCATCCAGTGATTGGAATGACCACGCACACGGTCTAATATGGAGCACTTTCCCTTAATGTACACCTTCGATTTAAGTTTATATGAATTGTCTCTAACCGACCTGATTGTTTATCTTTACTATAATAGAGGGACCTTTGAGAGAATAAAGAATGAGTGAGAAAGGAAAACTTCCCGATCTCTGTGTATATTAACGAAAAGAAGTCATAGTAAAACCTCACGACGTGGTGGGTGAGGAAACAGGATGAAAACTCTTCCCTCTTTAACTGCTTGTTGAGCTCTTCGGGTAAGCTTAGAGCATTCGGGTCTCTGTTACAGTGAACCTGAAGCTAAATAAAGGGATTTATTTGCGCGTGTTTTTTAAAATATCATTTTATTCAATAAGCCGTTTCTTTCTTAAAGGTGAACAGAGCTGGTCCCTTCATAAGCACAGAGTAAGTATTCGATTTACTTGGTAATGGTAACTAAAAGCCTGAGTGAACCCCATCACTGGTAGCTGAAATATTGTTTAAAACATACTGCCGTTGGAGTAATTGGGTCTTCTCAGGAAAGCAGTTTGAAAGAACTAAGTCAACATGACTTAGAATCGGTTGACATCCTAACTCGATTGAAACTTCCATTAGAGGCATTGCGATTACAGCGGGGAGAACCTAAATTATGTGCAAATAAGCTATTTTTAAAGTACAGCCATTAATTCAGTTGAATAATTACCTATTCTGAGTAAAAAATCTTTCAACATAACTTTAACTTGGATATATTGGAGCTAATTGACCTAATTGTAAACGATCAGTTTCGAAGGCATTTGACGGAGCAATTCAACTTCAAGCGCTTTTTACTGAGACTTGTCCTAAGACTTGATCAAATACCTTGTAGTCAGTTTATTTAAGTAGATTATGCGCTAAAACTACTTTGTCTGTTTTGACCACTTCCAAGACTGAGCCATACTACTGATAAATGCCAACTTGGAGTCTAACGAGTTTGAAGAAGTTGCTCTAAAACCAGTTTCAAATAAAACCTCTTAAAGTTTACATCTCTGCTGTCATGGTTCTAAATAAAACTACTTGATCACAAAAACGCGCTGTTAGTGAATGGGACTGTATAGCAGGCGGAACTGTCGTGAACATTCGAATTCAGCCGAATATCAATCAATATGACAAAGCGAACGTAGGGTATCGTCTAAGAAAGTCCACAGACCTTTTAGTTTACAACAGCGCATTTAAGTGTGTTTACTATGATGTTTGATAGAATTAAGCCCTATATAGGCTGTCACGTTTGTCTAGACCTGCAATTTTAATTGGCTGCCTGGCATATCTACCACTTTAAACAAAACACATGACTCTATGAAGGCATTCCACTTTGAATATTACTTTTATCAATTTAAAAGTTTATAGCTTATCAACTAATAATTGGTGGTGCTATGCTCGCATCGGTAGCAGGTTCAAAATTGTAAGTGATAGACATACCTCAGCGGGATTCTCATCTCTGTCTTGCCAGACGTATTGAGCTGTAAGGAAAGCTAATATTTTATGCGCCAGAAGTTTTTCCTCATGGGTGGTAAGCTGCGTCATGTCTATCGGTGGTAGCTATTGAGATAGTAATGCTAAGTAAAGAAAATGTGCACGATCACCTTCTCAATAGCTTCACGGATCTTTCTGTCTTGAAGAAGTTGATGTGAATGCTCCAGAAGTTTCTTATAAGGCATCAGCGTTGGAGGGGGTTTTGTCTAGACAAGCGAATATAGAAAGACCATCCCTTAAAACTGAATTTAAAAGGTGGATGCTCTAGAACTATGGTACTCACGGGTTGCCGAATGAGACAGCCGGTGACAGGACTGATTCTGTAGTCTTCTAGGGCCTGCATGAGTTTTAATTACCCGATGGTTAAACAGTGAACACCTATATATGAAGATGGTAAACAATTTCGACCTATTAAAAGTGTGCTTATTGAACTGGCACAGTCGTGTACTGCACTTAGTGCGCTGTTAATTCCTGTAAAACAGAAATCGTAACTCATGGTTTTGATTTAATAAATAAAATAATTTGACTGATAAATGACCATGAAAGTGGCTCATGAACCAGATCTCGATTGTCTAAGTTTTGAGTCAATGGTGCAGTGCTCTCGTACACGACTTGCTCATACAATGACAGGTTAGAAGCCTATCGGCATGCATTCAGAACTTGTTCCCTGCGCTTTTTTTCCAAAGAATAAAGTACGTTATTTAACGATAATTTGCGCACTCAAAGTGACAAATGTGATTTGCTTTGCCAAAATGTCAAAATTAAAATGCTTTTTATGTTAAAACTTGTCATGGCCGATTCTATTCAGCTGAGGTGTTTCTCTTTCGAAATATCTGACCAACACAGTCACAGGCCAGAAATTCTGCCGAAGTCTCACCACTAAATGGCCGCGACGCCAGTTGTCTCAGCGCACCGAAAGCTATCTTTGGCATCTCTTTAAAGAGGAGCCTCTCACCTTAAACTCTCCCTCGGAGATGAACCAGTACGAATCCACTGAATGGCTGTTGAGCCCCTAGTCATTTACGATGGCATAATTTGCGAGAGGTTTCCTGATGTTGTGCTCATCAGAGAGCTCTTTTTTAAACTGGTGACTAAATATCGTTAACACTAGTGTCTCACAGGCATTTCAAGTCCTTTTTCCACTCTTAGTACTATATTTGATTGATATCCACAGGGAAAACCAAATCTCTAAGGTAGATTCACACAATTACACTGTACAATTTCTAGCGGCTCACTCAAACAAATCCTCAATAAGTGAGGTAGTGATAAAGAGAAGTAATGGAATCCCTCTAACCCCGACCTTTGTCTAGATCAAATCTATTCCATAAACTAGTATAGTTCACATCTAAAATTCAACCAGAAAATCATTTTAATCGGCTCAAATAATTTTGAACACCCACCTATAAGTAAAATTTTAAGGGAAGTTTACATGCAGCAAATGAGCCTTTTCAATGAGAAATTGTCGAAAGCTAGACAAATCAAACGGTTACATCTTAACGGATTCGTTAGAGCTGTTATAAAATTGACTTTGATAACAACTTCAACAGATTTACGAGGACGTATAAACAAACTTAATGGTAAAAAAATGAATCGAGGGATGGGTGAACACACATAAAGTTGACTCTAGGAGCTCCGAAGACGCGAGTTTGTCGGCAGCAGAGAAACCGCAATCGGTTACCAAGTGCATAGCTTAGCCAATAATACATCTAAGTAGGAGGTGTCAAAGGATCATACAGCGAGGGGCTGGTAAGCGAGACTGCCCCGGTTGGGCATTCGAGTAAATACCATCAACGGATCAAACCTCCGCCTCGGTAACATATAAGTATCCTCTCCTTTTCGGCAGCAGGTCCTGATGATTTTCGATTGCGGTGAAAGGCTACACGTAATGGGTATCAGTGAATGCACTTCAGCGTGAGGCAACCGATTGGCCCCATTCTGACGAACTAAAACGTCTTAAGAAATACCCCATTTTTCCTCCCACCAAAGGTGATGACGAACAAGCTATTACTGAACCGGTATTTTTTAAACTCAAGTGATTAACTATTAAACTTCTTCCTTTTATCAAATATTTTCTAGTAAATCAAAACAACACTTCAGAGCACAAAGGAAATATTAATTTCGGTTAGCGAAATTTTATTAATTCATCACACATTAAGAAGGTGGTTGTTGGTGCTGATGTGCTGCTCCAGGTCTGTAATAAGGAACGACAACTTAGTGGCTGTTCAGGTACTAGGGAAAACAATTTCATAGTTCAAAAGGGAATGGCTTTCATATAAAAGTAACTGACGAAATTCACCCTGAAGTCGTTTAAGCAATAAATTTAATGACTTACGGTCGGATATTAGTGATTTTATTTAGTTTAACGGTCTTAAAAATAATCCAGCGCAAAGGTGAAGAAAAACAAGAACCAAAATGCCAACTCAAGCGCTTCAGTTCTCTTCGCCGTCTTGTGGTGGTAAAATCAGGCAACTTTCTGAATTAAATGTGACGGCCAATAAGGACTCTGGGAATGATTGAATATGGTCTGCATTCAAATGGTCTTCTTAAGCCGTGGTTGTCCCTTATTGAATCCACGAAAGGTATCAAATGAGGACCAGTCAGCCAATCGACATATACTTTGCGAACTGATTTCCACTTCAACCGCTTTCTTTGTTGGCCTTTGTGAAGACAAACCTTAGACCTTGATGGTCATATCAACTAATATATAACAAAGATGGGCTTCTGCTTTCACCACCTAGATCTACATTGGTCTTGAGGCTACTATCAATTTTTTCAGTGACTATTCCGTCGATCCGTCTGACGATCAAACGAATAGCAATGAACACAGCTAAAAATTCAGGTTTGTTAAAGTGACGGTCATTCAAAAATCAGTTGATGCTCTCCAAAACTTCGGAACGTACGGATCCGTTATGGTTCTGTTTCATCTTTATGAACAAAAGCCACCAGGACTCTTGAATCGCGCCACCATCTGCAATGAGAAGGTGTTAGAGGCTCTGCAATAGAAAAATTTAATTTATGGTGTTAGAGATAGAGACGATTGAGAACTAGCTACCAAATTAAGCTCAAAACATGACTTTGAAATCCCCCACGAAAATTATATGTCACTACTAGCTGAAATACCATTAAATTCCATTTTCTCTGAGATCTAATTTTGAAACTCTCTATTATTTAAAAGCGTGCAATCATATTTTGAATTAACCTTAGATGACTGGATGAAATAGGCATGAACAAGGCAAGGAAATAGCATAAGCGGTTTCGGTAGCCAAAAAGCCAAGTTTTAAAGGAAATGCTCGAATGCAGCGATACCAACTGCGTACCCTGAAAGCAATGGAAAATACTTAGTTGCAGACAACTCAACTACAACCCAAACGCAGTAGCTCTTAGTAAGCAAATTCTTCCTCTCCGAATTTATTAAAACTTATGATGCTGCATTTCAGACTGGATTAGTGAGATATCTCTTGCGAACGGTTCTCAGCAAAGGTGAAACTACTGATTGAAACGCATACTTTGTCCGTCTTAACCAACGTCCCTCTGGATGTTACGAAACAGATGGCCTGTTTTGAAACTCATTCAAGAACATACCGAAATCTATGATTAGGCACCCAGTTCTCCAAATTTTCGACACTCAAACTCAATACTAGATACCCTTCTTAGGGGTCGTAATGATCTAACCGGATTTGATGAACACTAAATTAATAAATTCATAATGATGTCTGTAGTCAGAAAAACGTTGGAACTGAAAATTTGAAGTGCCTTTTCTGGTGCTCCGACTGCCCTTCCCGTATCGATGTTTTTTTCGATAGTATTTCTAGATTAGTGGCCATAATAGTACCAAGGTGCTAATTTAATTCAATGAAGCCTCTTGGAGGTGCGTAGCTGAATTATACTACTGAAAAGAACCTCACATAGTCATCTAACTGATAAGTTTATTAAATTTTAAACACATCAATAGAGTCCTATTAGTTCATTCTCCCAAATCATGTCGTTCAATCTTTCTCGACTTCAAGAAGAAGACGATCGTGCCAACTGCCATGGCGAGACCCATTCCTCCAATCAGAATATAAAACACACCTGATAGATTGATAAGAGCCAGGGGTTCGCTTGTTTGCTGCTCTCCACCTTGAAGGCACTCACCCTTCTCAATCCACCACTCCTTGTACAATTTCGCCAACACTTGATTCTCTCTCAAGCGCAGAATAGCATCAGTGACATGTTCCTTGAAGATCCTCATCTCCGGTTTGTTTCCCGGAAGTCCGACGGCATAAGCCTTGTTCCCAAATGTGCCACCGACCATCATAGTATCACAAGGCTGCCTGTGATTGATATACTCAATCATTTTGGATTCGGCAACGAACGCGTACGGCTTATTTCGGACTCGTTCGAAACCAGCCGCCAATGTGGGCACATACACAGAAAGATCTTTCTCCATTCTCTTAAATATCGTTCTGTAGAGGTTATCTTTAGCATGAGTGAAGAACTCTTTTGTGGCTCCTGAATCCAGTGTTCCAATTTGGATTGACAAGTCCTCTCTTTCAGCAAAATCTTTGATAGAATTAATGGGAGAAATTAAGCGTTCTATCGACAGTGCTGCGGCCAGATTCGCTGTATAATAAGCCATTACTACTAGACAAACATACCTCCAAATGCTTGCAAAAACTCGTGCCCCCGGGGAGATAGGAAATATATCAATCCCCTGGTGAACGAATGAGGCCACGGCAAACCAAATACAGTTTCCAATATTGAAACCCAAGGCCGGATTAGCAGGAGCTCTCTCTTCGGGGGAAATAGCAGCTATCAGACGCAAACCCAAACTAACGACTATGGTGGCTCCAGCCATCCTCAACCAAACTTCGTTCTTCAGTGGTGACAAGAAGCTGAACATTCCTGGCTTTGTCTTGCCGGGTTTGCGAATAATAAGAGCCAGTCCGAAATTCATGAAGGGTTCAGAAAAGTCGATAACTTTTGCGCGCATTGTATTCATTGTCAATGGTGCAATAATCAGGTCGGCTTCGTCACGAAGTATTTCCCCTACCATTCCATTCCACTCGCCGGTGTCTGGATCGATGACACCGAACTTGTCGTCTTTAACCAGATGCATTTCGTAATTTAGGTTCAGGTGATTGAAAATATGATCAGCTAGGTCTTTACAGTACCCCACGAAGTTGCTCCTGCCAGAATTTGCTCCGGAAACATCCGGACTAGCATACATAATAAAGGGTTTTGAAAGAACAGTTACCACTCGAAGAGTTTTGTTGCGTAAACGATAAATCTCCAGGAGGTTGTTGTAGTTCAAAGGCTCAGAGATATTCGCCTTCAAAACACTGAATGAAACCTGATGAGAGAACCCTAAATGGCTGGATAGAGAGGGCAAAACCCATCCTGAATGCCTGCTCCATTTAGCGATGGTACGATTTTTCTTCTCGCCAAAGACAGATGATAATAGAAGATTATAGTCCGTTCTCTGACAGGTACTTTCGTCGAATTTTATGGGGCCCGTTTGACCGATTATCTCTGACGATGTTAGCCAAGATTTGACCCTTAACCCGGGTTGCCATCGTTGAACTGATGAGCCACTTACCAGGGTCCCGGAAGACGTGAAACATTTCGATTTGATAGTTGAATCTCGACCCTTCCACAGATCGTTTTCGGTTTCTTTCTTCAACCTCCGACCGACTTCAAGGGCATCCATAATTGAGGCGATAGTATGAAGTGGCATTCGGATGTCTTTCCATTCCTCAGAAAATTTGTGCACCACTTCGTTTTGATAATCTAAAAAGTGGAACCCCCTAAAACTGACCCCACTTCGACGATATTCTTCTAGATTGAGTTCATAAATATCAAAATCAACAAGAAGGTAGCTATATTCCGCTCTCATCATGCCCATTCGTCTTAGCCAAATTATAAGGGCATCTAGGCGTTCTAAGCCAGACAATGACTGCCCGTTCTTTGGCCTTCCCATATCAACTACGACATTTCTCTCCGTTTTCATTGACAAGTAAGAATCAATAGATCGCAGGGTTGAATGCATTACTTGATCATCATCGACGTCAATGTGTCCGGCCATTACCAGCGGTTTTGCTTTACGAGTTTGCTTTCCAGAGAATGGTCTAGAGGCCGAACTTCTGGGAGAAGTTTCCATTTCGGAAATTTTTTGGCTTATGAATTGAAGCCGTCGGAATGCATCCATAGAGCCATAGAGGTACGTAAAAGACTTCCACTGCCAAGTGACGAGAAAATCAAGAAGTGGTTGAGTGGCATCCGGACGAACTGAAAAGAGCTTACATCCACCGTCAACAGATTCAACTGACGGAGCTTCAAATGCAGGAATGGTTTCATCCCAAGTTATATATGGATAATCGAATGTGGATGAAAGAGACTGAAATAACGAAGCCACTGGAGACGGAAGACTTCCAACCAATGCGGCTCGTTCAACGGCCAAGGCGCGGCAAAAAGCAGAGAGGACGGTGTAACCACGATTCTCCTGGATTCTTTGGATAGCCGGTGATTCCCCATGACGTAGGGCTAGTCGACGAATCACTTCAAAGAGTTGGAGTTTTCCCCCAGTTGTTGCATTACCGCCAGCAGTGGTATCAATTATTATGGTAACACCACGGCTGCTATTACCAGCACAGTGAATGGAAGGAATGAGGAGCGAGATGACAAGCAGGCATACAATCGCGCTTCTATGAAGGGGCATTTTAGTGATCTGAGCTCAAAAGACGAGCACTTCGGCCATCTGCTCAGTGGGTAGCATGTAGGCTCTGAGCGCAATGCGCTGATTGGCTGGTTGGAAGCATCGATCATGGCTGAATGGCATGACGGTCTAGTAAGCTGCGCCACTAACAGAAAAAAGCTGGTTGCAAACTTTGACGCGATCGGTCGAACTGAATTAAGACTGTCCAGTGGAATGTTTTCTCGCAAGATTTACCAAAACAGCAACTGAAAAGTGATCAGAACCCCCTTATTTGTAGTAAATCCACTGATCTAAATATAAATGAGATCGTTGAATAAGAGAATGAAATGAACCCAAGTTTCTGGTCAAAATGGTGCTTATAGCTCTATGAAGAGTTCAATCTCGGTTGTGATTCGCCATTACCTCTAGAGACACAAAATCAGACTCTGAAAAAAGAAAAACGCTAACCCTATTTAAGTGACAGACAACTCAACTACAGACACTAATTTATTAACTAGAGAAGAGATCTGAAAGGATCTATAGTTTAAAGATAAACTCTGGAAGCTTAGAAGAACAGCACGCCTTTTTTGTTGTACTCAAGAACTCCCTCCTTCTTGATAATTGAAACTTTCGTAGTATATTTTTCTATATAAGGACTGGGTTGACTTCGAAGACAAGACGCTATTTTGCATAATAACGCGTTAAATATGAATATTTTTCGTAAATGTAGGCTTTTTGTCGGCTGATACTGCGACAGATCAGCTTAAGTTCGCCGTACAATTCGCGTAGTATAAATTTGAACTTGAAGGTCGCTGACAGTTCATTCCAATTAACATTAAAAACTAACTATTCAGTGCTTCCGTGTACTTCGATAATCACCGTTTCAGGATGCAAAAATCTCTTTAAGTAGTACTCCTCATGCATTTGCGAATCTATTCATCTTCTAACACTCAAGGAAGCCAAACAGTAGGACCGTAAAAGCAGGCCAGACATCAATATGTTTAGCTGGGCTCGACCAGGTTAAATGCAAAACCGTGTTTATATTGACCCTGACAATTGCTAGCCTCAATACCTACAAGCACGAACCCGTATCGTGTATCTGCACGAACATTAAGGCGATGAAATGAGATGAGATGGCAATTTTGAGATGGTTCGGTGTGATTTCGTTTGAATTAATGCGGAAGCGATGGTTTGGCATATTCATTTACAGACGAATAATCGCATAACCTCCCTGCTTATCAAAATTGCGGCGCCTTGAGGAAGCATTTAAAAATGAAAAAAGTATGCCTCCAGAACTCTTGAACTAGATGAGAAGCACCATCATCCCCAATTGCACCTAGTAGGAACTTGTTGTGAAAATGCGAAACCGTAAACTGATGAACATTTTGAGGCACATTACGGCTCTAGGTCAACGATGGACTGATCAAACAGACCAAACAAACATGCAGCCACGAGAATATCGTAAATATGCACTCCCGTTTAGTACCAGTTTGATGGATTAATTTCAAACCTTAAGTATGACACATTCGCTTTAAATGCAACTAGATCCTACGATCTGTCGGATATTATAAGTTTTGAGAATTAATATCCACGTTCTAGCTTGAGGTTCGACAGCATTAACCCGCCCAATATTTGAAAAAAAAAATGATAAAATTCATTAAATATCAGTTCTAGACCTGATGATTAAGTTGGAGAACTTAAACGATCCCCTACAAAAGAATGCAAGATAACTTTTTGGGTCTGACAAACTCGATGTACCTAGAAGTAAGCATTCTGATCAGATGGTAGTGCGTTGGAGTATGTGATTTTCTTCCTGTTGTCTGACATTATAGCAGGACTCTCTCTTTGGCAGAGTTCGCTAGATGATACTGTTTCCTCAGTGAGATTAAAGATGCAAGTTATCACGCAATCTAACCCTTTGATTGTGATCTATGATGGATATATTTTTACGCAGGTGGAATAAGTAGATCCAAAAGGACTGAAAAGCACGTAGAGAGAGAATCAAAAGATTGGGGGGAAATGGACAGATTCAATTTGTGTACAACGCGCTAAAAAGGCTATTCGAATGGATGAACCTTCAAAATAAAAGTTATATCAGTATCTGCATGAGTTTTTATGGAGTTTGGGGGTAGGGTCAATGCAAAGCAGCGCGAATTAAGCTGTCCAAAGCAGGGAGACAAGGAGAGATTGAAATTAACTAAACTGATTTCGAAATTTACAGAAGTCGCTGCAAGGAATAGTGTTGAGCAATAGTAGCTGTGTGTTCGCTTAATGTGTTCACTAGAATGTGTTTGAAAGACACCAAGATCCATGCGAAATTGAAAAGAAAGAGAATAGACGAACGAGCACAGCGAGGCACAAAGCGATATTTTAAAAAGCGAACAAGAAGGTAATGTAATACGAAATGCAAACTCCACTTTACACGGTCGAAAGCGGATCTGTTTCATCAGAAAATAGGGGCACCACCCCGTAGAGGTTTTCAGTCGGTCGGAAGACGCGGACATACTTAGAAGGAATTGTATTTGATGTCAGCTGTTTGACAACATCGGCCTTCAGACTGAACCATTCGTTTTCCAGCCAGAAATCTAAGGATCCTCGGCTCCTAAAAGTCGAGAATTTGATCATAATTTAATGGTACCCTAATTAAACAGGACTTTGAAATCCAACATACATCGGTTCGACTTGCAGTACATTAGAGACGAAACGTCTACCCCATTTGGAAAGGGGTTTAATAGCCTTCAAGTTGACCAGAGGTCGCTCCATTTGTCGATATCCACCTGATAGAGTAACCACGGAGTTCTTTTGAGACCGCTGAAGCGAAGTTTCGATTTCTGGCGCATCTGCTATTACAGATACACCAGTTGGAGTTGGAGTTCTCGATGCTTGACGATCGGATATGGAGGTAGTATAACTCTCCGCCAGCAAGCTGAAGAAAGTTTAAAGTGAAGTATAGCAATGGCAGTGACAACTAAGAGAGGTTTAATGATTTAACTTGGCCAACGGATTCCAAAATTATTAGCAAACTAACTTAAATATACCTAACTACCAATCAAAGCTTTATAAGCTGTAGATGGACTTACAGGAAGTAGGCAAACACACCAACACTAAAGAGATCCGATAAGGCATTGCATTTACCTCCATCGTCTAATTCTGGAGCTATAACAGAAAAAGAACCAGTGAATTTCTTAGTTAGGTGCCACCACCATACTTATTCCCTGGAACACAATCTGTCATATGAGCCTCGAGCAAACAATTGCATTCAGAGATTTCGATGAATGCTGTTTTTAAGTAAACAGATTTTTTCAGCTTGTTACTTTATCGCTAACTTCAAATATCCAAACACTCAACCAATTTTTGACTTAATCCGCCAAGACCTGCCTGTGAAACAATTCGCCTGTTTTTCAAATGGCTCCATTGGTTCAATACCAGTAAGAACGATATCCGGGAGAGCGGAACTTCTCCTAGCCGCGTGGATGTTATCAAAGTCCACACGTCCATGCAAGCGTCCATGGAAGGCAGTATGAAGCCATCGCAGAGCACAGAGAAGTTGGTGGACCCACCGGGCAACACTGAATTCCGTGAACTCTCCACGAGCTACAAGAACATCTAGAAGAGCACCCCCGGGAACCCAGGTTGAGAGTCCCACTCCAGCAGTGGGCTTTGCAGCATCGTTAGCTAACCAGCCAAGACAAAGGCTCTGAGGTAGAAGACAGGGTATTCGGATACCGAATTGCTGGGTAAATAGGGGAGCTCCTGAAGGATAAAACAACCAATCGATAACGATACTGGGTATTTCATTTTGATAATTTTTTTACAGACAGTACCTTCTAGTCCTCCGGAAGCGGAAGTCGTTGCGGTAGACCTCAAAAGAGTGAGCAGAAGTGCTTGTTGCCTCGCTATCGCTTCCAATGGTCCTCCGGACTTTGCATCATGAAAACGAGTTATTCTTGCCACTAGAAAGGCTGGTAATCGAACGAGTTGTTTATCTAGCCGATGATTTGGAATATCTCCTCGTTCAACGAGGGCAGGATGAGGTCTTAGAAGTACTAATAACTGAGAAGTGCTACCAAAAGCACCCCTAAAAAAAGGAATGATTCAAAGAACCTGCCTTTAAAGATCGAGGCTAAAATACTCCTATATCATATAGTTACCTAGAAATAAGACCCTCTGTTCGACAGAGCATTTTGACAGCCTCCAGATGAGGAAATAGCCCACCAGCTTGAATCATTTCATTAACGATACCAGAAGGTGGAGGGCGCTTGAAGGCTTCGTATTCATTTTCACCAGCCTTTGAAACTGCTGTCGACGACATAGCTTCAGGGTGGTCACTAAGTCCAAAGGGATGCGCAGCCTGGCGCCATTGGAGCATCCATTCACGTTCTTCGTCTATCAAGGAGACCTTAGATGCTTGTCCCGAATGAAGTCGGAACTCTGAAGAGGCAATACTGTAGGCACTCCAACCGACAGCATTTCGAACGCAAACACGAGTCCGATAAACCTGATCTGATTCCAGATCTGTGATCAGAAATCGTCTGTCTACCGTATAGCCGACGGTCCTCCAAGCTGAAGCAACTGGTTTGGCATCTATTCAAAAAATTAAATTAGTATTACATGCGAAAAATTCGCTAAAAGAAGACAAAATACTCACCAGGATATTTTACATCTACACGATAGATGAAGTCTTCACAGCTATCATCGTTGCCGCAGGACCAGCCCACGAGCACTTCAGTTGATGCAGATTGAAGAATACCTGGGCGACCTGGTGGTGAAGGGGGCTCTAAAATATACACAAATAAAAAATATTTTTTTTCAAAGAATGGGGTTTCAACTCCATAAACCAACCAGGAAGAAGAATTCTCGCCCTCGTTTTCGCCTTTCCATGGCGAGCTCTGATGACACATTCTATAACTTTTCCAGCCATTCCACGCTCGGCGTCGTCAAGTCTTAACCACAACCATCCATCAGAACTAGCTCCGAGTGCTACTCCTGGTGCCTCTGAGAGGAGGCAGCCACCGAGGTACCAAGCTGCTGCAACACCACCATTACTGCCACGTCCAGCTAAGCCACCGAGATCGTATCCTTCTAGTCCGAGAGCTTCTAGGCTCTTGCGGATGTCACTACGTTGGTAGAGAAGCTCCGGAACTGGCAGACGTGGTGGGTTGGCGATTTGGCAGGAGAAGAAGACGCTATTCGTTTGCGGATCTATTCGACTGTCCCGCAGAGGATTCGAGAATATTGGAGCTACTAAGGAGCATGGATGGAAACGTTCAGAAGAACAGTATTACTTAAAAAACACCTTTTGAAAAATAAACAGGTATCCCACCCAGTTTGTTAGTTGATTTGATTGGACCCTCACATAGATGGGGTTCAACGGGTAAGATCTGCTCGTCGCGTTCCCTTGAGATGTCATCACAGAGACGTTTCACCGGCTCAGACGAGTCGTCTGCAGATATAAGACTGGGACTACGAGAACCACTTACTCCACGCCAAGGAGCCAGACGCAGTGAAGGTGACTCCAATGGTGATTGATTTATTTGGCTAAGCATGCAAAAATCTGGTCATCGTCCAAATCATTACTGGGAAAATAAATATGCATATTTGAAATGAAAGCCAAGACCTTGAAAATTTACTTAAGGACATAATAGTGGAGGGAGAAATAGAGAAAAAATTATTTTAATAGATTTGTGCTTATTCCGCATTTGGACATGGCTGTCATCTGATCTCGTCAATTTCTGTCCCTCTGACTGAAGAAATCGGTAGTATTCTTGACTTAACCCTTCCCCTAGCCTGCCTTCAAGAAATTCTAGACGTGACCTGTGAAGGGATCCATTTCTCGAGTCATTCTTCCACTGATAATTAACGTTGTGGACTTTGATAGGCCGAAGTTGATTTGCCTTGACCATTTGAATTCGGCAAATACAAGTCACCGTAGAAAGTGAGGTAGGTCCAACACACGCCACCTTCGGAGAAGTTCTCCCTAAACGCTGAAGAGCACATTCACCCATGCGCAATGAGCTTAATTTAGAACTTACTATCAGACTATTTCTCACTAGTTTTCCAGTAAACAAGTGTCCTAAACTTAAGGTTAACCTATTAAAAACCTGGGAGGCTACATTCGCCGAAGAAAATTAACGGCCAAAAAACTATGATAGCTCACACCTAAAGTAATTTTCGGGCGTAATCTGAACAGTTCTAAGATGTTAGCTTACATAATTGACTTCATTGAGACTATATGGAACGAAAAACGTACTAGTCATCGATGTCCAAATGTAGCATGGATGACCTTAGCGACGAAGCACCTGATCCAACTCCTCCGATCCTCTCTTCAGGAGGTACCATAAGAGTAGCAATCCTGTTGGTTAGATCGCGATCGATACTGTAGCCTCTGTCCATAGAGCCAGCTTCAACTGAAGAACATCTGGGTTGAGCAGACTCACTGCGAATCTTCACAAATAAATCATCTGGAGGCGCAGGCGTGATGGAACGCCGTACTGGAGTCGCTTCAATGCAAGCGCGACCGGCAAAACGCAGGAAGCTCTCTCGTCTCCATTTTTCTGTAGGAATCATTTTCTATGGAAAAATTGAGATTATTTAAATTGAGGGCACCCAGAAAATACCATACAGGATGAAAGGTAGCAGTGACAGAAAATGCTTCGGTAGAAAAAATGACATATATAAGCAGTGAGACACCAAACGCTTCAATACGAATAAATCTAGGCTTCGTACTGATGGCCTCCGCAAGCGAAGATCATCTGAGATTGACACCTTTGCTATCTCCTTCACTTGATGCATCGTAGCCATGTCGTCCGCGTACGACCCATTCAGCCAGCAATTAGTGTACGTCTGGGCTAGTTTCCCTATATATAAAGCACTTTTATGTTCTCTTATAATGGCTTACTGATTGTGTGATCGGAGTGCACATGTGTACCTGTTCAGCTGTGTTAGCTCTTCGTTTTCATCCTGTACATGCATTGAGGAGCGTATACGCATATTCATGCCACCTGAGGTACAAAAATCTTGACTACACTCAATTAGTTATTCCTATCTTATAGGAAAGGACTAAAGGTACTGAATCCAATAGCTTCAAGTAGGATGCTCAAAGATGAGTTGATTCGATTGAAATAGTAAGTATCAAACTGCGGCATTGGTTCCAGTTACAACTACCATTTTAGTCTGGCGTGACCATGCATTTATTTATTGCAATCTTTGTTAAAAGACCACATGTGCTTAAGCAAGTAACAAGTCAGGTCTTGACGATCACTCTGACGATTTCAAAAGATGGGGGGAAATAGCATTGGAGAATGAAGCATCAGCCTCAATTGATTTCAATCATTTGGCCTTTCTTGATGGCGATTGTTAATAGTGGATAGTACTGAAATTCCATTTTTCTAGTTGATAACTGCAAAGGATCCGTTTCACCCACCCAGAATCCTGTAGGCCCTGACTTTGTTTGCTCTGTGATTGATTCTTATTTGCTTGTTTATTTCTCCAACTGAAGTAAAGTCTTTCCCTGTTTTCGTGTCATGGCAGTTGGCTTCTCTTACATCGACCTTTGAGGTTAAGTTGACGCGAGTCATTTCCTGAAACTGAGGCAGTCCTTGAATTTTCTTTAAAGGGTTGCCATGCTCCACTGGCTAAGAGTCCTTTCACATCGCAACAAGAACTTCAAAGCTCAGGTCACAGTTGTCACCTCTCTAAAGGACTGGAAGACGTCTGGAGTCGGATAGACGCATGAACATCACCGATACTAAGTAGAATTGAGGAATTTTCGCTTTGGCATTGTCTGAGAATGCAGTGCCTTCTGCGAATTGATGTTCGGCAAATGGACATAAGATGTCGATATTATTTCAATCAGCTTCCCACCGGCAATGCAGGGGGTTTCTCAATTTCGGATCATTGTCGTAAGTAATCGTTTCATTATCTCAATTGTAGCTGGTCAAACCTACTTTAAACCTCCCCGTAGTGACCACCGATAACCCCAGGGACAAATCTGGGGGCTCATGAGGGGGGCGGCCAGATGGGACTAATCAACCACCGGACGTATAAAATGAGATTATGCCAGCACAAGTACAACCTCGTGCAGCCCGGCAAACGAGGCACCACGTAAATACCTGGATTCATGGTCTCAAACCGGACTGTGGAAATTGAGTGCATTTAGCAATAAATGGAATCTGCACCAGAAAGTTGAGAAGACTTCTGGAAGAGGTATGAAGATTGTCTGCCTTAACAATGTCGAGGACGCACGAGCTACCACTACGAAGTTGAAATGCTACCTGTACTATGAAACCATACCAAAGAAGGGACCAGAGAACCGAAAACGTCTGTAAACGCTTTTACTGTCTTCTGTGTTAACTGTTGTGTGCTACTTGTTGTAACAGCTATTTGTACTTCTGTTGTACCCCCAATAAGTCATTGGGACTTGTTTCTAATGGGTGGGGAGTAAACAAATAAATAAACAATCTTGATTTTAGATGCTAAGTCTCCTTCACTTACCCAACATTTTCGCTGATTTTCATCGCCGGAAAGTTTTGATCCAATCTTCAGCCAAATTTTTTGAAGAAGCAGGTGCTCGAGCCGCAAGTTATTTCGCAATGCTTATCAAATACTAATTCTTAATTAATTGTTGACTACTTATTTCTCTGTGCCTAAATTCTGCTAATATTAAGCCTAACATTTTCATCAGTCGTAATAGAATGGTGAGTAAATCTATTAATTGTACCGCAATACCTATTGCATGGGTCTTTGAAGCTTAGTTTTTGCTGATTACTCATTTACACTCTCGAGCGGATTCGAAGAGTTTTAAGGGTTCTCTAACTTATTTAATCTAGGCATACGAAAGCAACGCCATCATTTCGGAGAGGTGGAGATACTCTTTACACAATTTAATTGTAGTGCTATTTTTATTAACAAGGAAGCTCTCAACATAGCATAAGCTAAAAACATAATCAAAGCACAACGTCCGTGTCATTTAAATTCGTGCTCTATCATTCGCAAGATTCGGCCTGCGCTTCACAACAGCCTTTACAAAAGAAGTACAGTTTCTTTAATTAGTCAGACTACAACGTTAGCCATTCATCTCATGATGAAATTCATCAAAACAACCACCTCTCATAAGATTACGCTATCTGTCATAGGTCATCAAAATCTTTTCATGGACTGAGGGGTTCAAAAATCAAAGCAGGTGCAGGTGATCTTGTGCATCGAATGTTTTCCATTCTAACTACTACTGGATATCTGGGCGTTGGCAGCTTGACTTCACTGAATTTGTCTGAGAACCGCGTTGTCAACCCATTTCAATGTCATTTCGATATTTCAAATGTGAAAACCTGTTACTACTCTTTATTCCAACGGCAAAGAAAGCTGGTCTCTTCCTCCATTCCTCGAGAAGAATAATGTTATCCTGCCGCAATTCGAGTAAATGAGGGCTGATTTTGTGCTGCTACCTTTTACCGACCGAACCATACTCAATTTCAAGGCGGTCTTGAATGAGCATATAAAGAATGAGTTACCGCTAAAATGGACGATCCGCCTGAAATCGGCATTAATGTCCATCATTAGTATAAACTCACCCTTTTCTGGTAAATTCGTTGATACGATTTCAGGCTGTTCAGATTATTTTCCAAGTTTCTCGCACTTCGACTCCCTTCTCCCAACCACGGATGTCGCAGACATTCCTTTGCGGTTGGGCGATTGCTGAAAAATTCAAGAAAAGATGTCTGCGTTCAGTTCGATGGAGCTGAATTCCGAGAGATTCCAATTGATAATCCTACCATGGTTCTGCAGCAAGCAAATGTTGCAAGAAATCAATCGCTTCTGAAGAGACATCCTTATGAAACTTCGCCGACAATGCAGCCAGTTCCCTCAGTCGGTCTTCCACCAATAAAACGTCGTCTGAATTCAAGGTGGCGTCCACACTGCGAATCACCGGATGCTCACCAAAAAGTCTGGAGAAATGACGAATATCGTGTAAAGCAAGGAAGAACAAAATTAATTGATGAGTTCATGATTTAGTCAAGGCCATTATGTACAAGAGATAGGCGATCACACCAATACTCCACACGTCAGCTGCAAAGCCAACACAAACTTCCGAATATTCTTCCTCTTCACCAGTCCCATTAGTCACCTTGAGAACTTCAGGGGCTGCAAAATCTGGACACCAAAGTGTGGGAGGCATGATACTGGCCATTTGCAGGCCTTGGCGTTGTCCAATCGGCTGAGCCATGGAGAATCCTGTGAGTTTGACAAAACAGGAGACAACACCAAGGTCGCTGCGACCTCCAGCTCCTACTGTATCGACAGAGAGGCTATTGAGTGCTTGCATAAGGCCTTCCAAACCGGCAGATCGAGATGATGTGCCTCGTGGGAAAATGATGTTGTCAGGCTGTGAAAAGCAGAGATCATCTATTGGCTACTGATTGATTTATAAGTAGAGTTGTAAATTGCTAGAGAAGCCCACCTGAATATCAAGGTGAACAATACCCTCTTCGTGTAAATGAGCAACAGCTTCTAGAAGCTCTTTGATGAGCATCGTTGCTGCTGCCTCCGTCCACGTATGGCCAAGCAGGACTTCCTCCAGTAAGTGATTTCCAGACAGTCTGGACGATAAGAATAAATAATAATGAGTACATCACTGCACAGAGTCAATCAAGTGGGGGAAATGAGCTCACCTCTCTGTAACTAGAACAAGATGATCGTCACTGACAACTGCATCGACCATTTCAACAACATTATTGTGATGCAAGCGATTGAGGCACTCGAATTCTCTGGCACCCAGAACCCGAGTCATTGGATCCGCAAGAGCATATATCTTCCCCACATACTCTCTGTTTGTCTTTTTATCGATAAGTAAATGAGCACGGCTGAAGGAGCCCCTAAAGATATGGAAAAATCAGTCCAAAAAATTTGTTGCGAAAACAAAGTGCAGTACAGAACAGATATTCTGGATGAAAAGCAGACAAGGATGAATATCTAATTCCAGTAAACTGAGAGCCCCAATTGATAGGCATATGCACAATGGAGGTGGCTTATGTAGGTACAAACGAAATTAGTGATTTAGAGGGGACTGTAAATGTAGCACGTTAAACAGTGAATGTCTGGGAGACCAATAAAAGTTATTGCTACAGTGATTACTAGCATTTAGCAGCACTTGGAGAATCCCTTCCTGCATCTGGTGGATGATGCGACAGTCGACAGCTTGATACATTAACAATGACTCGAAGAAAATGTAAGATACAAACGAGAGGAAATCAATTCGGTACTGATGAAGTAGGATCTTCAAGATTACTCTAATTTCAACTTTGAAAATCTTGCCGTTTCTTAAACTCAACAGTTCGTCATAAGCAAAAGTGGTGTAATTTTTTTATTAAAGTAAAGCTAGTCGGGAGAATGACCATAGAGTGTGTAGTGTTCGCATGCTTACGTGGCGATTTTATGAAGGACGAAGTAATGTTTCTCGACGTTGGACCACCTTGGTGTAATCGTCCTGGGAGTCAGTGTTTCTGAAAATAAATCGATCAAAGCGTGATGAAACCTCACCTTCTACTCGAACAATGCAGCTAGTATGAGCTCTTCCGGCGGGATTCTCGGCAATCATTGTATATAGACCAGCATCCTGAAATACACAGCGTTCTACTCTCAGAGAGGCATCGACGGTTAGTTCACTGAGTTCCATATTGCTGTCATCGACGGACCAATATGGGTGCTCAGAGAGGCTCGTCTCTCCGCCGATCCACGTACGGTGAGAGGAGGTAAGTCGCTTAGAGTCTCGGGTCCAGGTTATTTTGGCTGGAGGAACAGCGTCGACACAACAGGGCAGGAGTAAGGTGTGGTGCACTGGTAAGGTTATGATTGGCAAAGGAACTTCTGTGATCACTGGCGCATCTATGATTAAAGTGAGTAAATTGTTTGTAATCAAGAGTTTTGCTCGTATTAACAAATACGAGGCTTTAACAAGGAATTATCAGAAGGCGGAACCACTAACCCACCAAAATATCTGCATCTTCAGGATGCACTCTTAGTGGGATCCTCTGTCTTTTTGGTTAATCCATGACTTAAGCGCAACTGCTTATGAAGGTGACGAGTCTACTTATCATAATTTCAGTAGACGCGATAAATATATTAAGTCCAATAGATAAGTATTCAGTTGAACAGAAATTATTGCGTCAAAGCAGCGGATTCCACGAAGCTCACGACTGTCTATACACGCTACTTTTCGAGAAATCAGTAATGCCTGAGCACAGCAGATCAAAGAGAACAGAACTCAGCTGTAGCTGCATTTACAGTAGCGTCAGGCCTAGGGAGCCGAGAGCTTTAGAATAATGGAGAAGTGATAAATGGATCATCAAGCGTTGTAAATTTAACTCAATAAATGGAAAACCAGTAAAATAAAAAGCGAAGACCAAATTAATCATCGGATATAGCGGTAACACGTCCCATGTAATGGCTCAAAAATACAAGGTTTCTAAGTTGATTAACGGGCAAAATGTTTCGAGGTGTCATAAATAATGGAAACGTTGGGTGTTTTACAGAAAGGAAAGAGCAAGTAGGTTAATTCAGGAAAATTCATGATGCAAGGTATTGCAACATTGCTATTTAACATCGTAAAATACTGGCATCGTGTTGGAGTTGAACTTAATAATTTAAGTCAAGAACCGAGAGCCGTTCCGGCAGTAGAAATACTTTTGACGGAATTTTGATACATATAATAACAGAGAGGAATGGAGTGAGAGAACTGACATAGATGTAGTACGTTAAGCGAATTAAAGAACAGAATATCTGAAGACAAAATTAGTTTGACCCCATGGATGATTGATGCTTTGCGTGATTGATTACGTCAGGATTCCTTGATAAACGCTTGGCCTATCACGCCGCTAATGTCAAAAACGCAAAATTGATGGATTCAAGCATTAAGAAAGTCATGAAACATACCACAAGTTACACCATTTAAGATCTGAGTTCATCGCTTAAAGGAATTCAGCGGCATAAGGAAATGCAAGGTAATAGTCTCTTTCATTCAACTTCCAAACATAAGTACAAAGTATACTCCTGAAAAAAAAAATAACGGCGATTTATGCGTTAACGATATTATTATAGATGAACTTGATTTCCTACTCTCCACCGACAAAGGGATGCTCGCCACATCCGACTAACTGAGGGAATAAGACATTTCAGTAAATTAACCTATTTAAGTTACTCATAAGCTTTTCAGAGGATCTGGGAGACTTACCAGCTCTAACCACTCGGAATTCCTTGATGGCCGAACCAAAAGTGTTGATAGCCTTGCATGCATAGGTACCAAAATCGCGTTCATCGAGGTCAAAGAGACGCAGTTGTGCAGATTTTCCACCGCCAGTGACGTGTTGGAAGTAACCCGATGGAAACTGTTCATGCTCTGAAAAAAAATAGAATAACGTCTCGATATAAACCATTTGACTCCTTTGATTCTAGATAATCAAGCAATCAATGCGTCGTCTAGATTTAAACAGAACTTTCAACATTGCTCCAAGTACAGTTCGAAGATATTGCTGAATTATCCATGTTAATCCCTGCTACGAAAATGCCAGTTATTCACCATGATATTTTGAAATTTCTTGCTTAAAGCGCACCTAGACATGCGGATGTCCCATACTCTGACGCGACACAAACAAACCACGAATCCGGCATGCCAGCGTTTTCTTATGCCTCTATCGTTTGACCTAGGCTGTGGTATCCAAAGTGGTTTTCGTATTTATCAATCGTTATCATAAACATGTATGTGAATAACCTCTGATCTTCCTTCTGCTCAAAAAACGTATATTAAGAACCCAGGCAGAAAATAAAATTGTGGAGCATCAGGCTAAGAGCTGTAGTTGTCGATGTCTGATCAACGGTAATACCCCAGATCAACCCCCCTGCCACTGACAATGATTTGCATAAAATTTGTGAGCTACCTGATTACTCTACTAATTTTGGCCAAAAATGCCAATAAGTTTGTCATTAAATGTAATAACAAATCCAAGGTAAGGTAAGCTTTCTTAAGGAAAGATTTACACCCTAGCCTTAAGATCATTCCATTACCTCAAACCTTCCAAAGGAGTCTAATCGCAAGCCTAATAAAAAATCAGTGGACTGAAACTTGGCTTTTTTCTAATTCTGTTTTTTTTTTACCATATAAAGTGAAGCCTCTGTTAAGCGTATGTGAATTTACTAGGGAGATTAGGAATTTCCTGGAAATTGAACGACCAGATAAATTGTACGGGATTTTTCAGATTGAAGGAAGCCAGTGTGCATCGTAGATCCAGATCACCGCCCGTTGGAACGTAGACCACTTCTGGTGAAGGGTTCTCGAATTGCGGAGGAACTAGAAACGCAGACGCACATGGTTAGATTAATCAACCAGCTAGGTGGTCACTCAGGGCCTAACAACTACCCTCACCTACTAGATGTCTATTTGCAGCTAATCTTAGCACAAAAGAAGTAAGTATGGAAACAGAAGAACCAGATCAGAGAACCTAGTGGGTGAAGTGGAAATTAATATGAAACTCTTGGCACTACCTGAGGGATTGTCTTGATTAACACTAACTGCTTGTACATATTTTACAGTTCTCCGTGAAGAAAAAGCAGTGCTTATACTCAAAAAACACCACTACACAGAGTCGAAACGCGTTAGTTCATGACTAAGACAACTAGCCAGAATCAGAGCAGCTTGTTTCATCCAAAGGTTCGCAACACGAACCAGGCTGCTTGCTCATGAGACGCAAAAGCGGCTTTTACTGATAAATACGCCTTGAATCTCTATTGTGAGTCAATTTCACATTATTAAACGCTGAGTTTATACACAATCTCACCTGCATGGAATAAACACTCTTGTTTTGGGCCGGTTGACATGACTCAAATGGAGGACAAAAGCCCCAGCCGGTATGATTTTACGATAACTTCCAATGAAACACTTAATGGGCGAGAGCAGCAGTATCCCAATCAAAGCTTGTGTGTGAATCCTCTGTCAATTTGGCAGCAAAATCGAGTTTGTCTTGGGTCTACCACCGAAACGTCTTAATCGCCTGGGTAGCTTGACTTCCCAATCCCCAGATCTTGTCTTTGTCTTATAAATGATTGATGGAGGAAAAATAACTAATCTGACTATTTAAGACCTTTAAAATCTCCAGTTTCTTGAGTTTAACAAACACTACTTATTGTACGAATCTACTTCCCTTCTTGATGGATTGGTTCGTTACCACTGAACCTAGTACACAGCCCTGTCAAATAGAAATTTGTGCCTTGTCCTTTTTTGGCATTTAGAAATTTCGGTGATTTGAATGGCTAAGTGAAGCCCAAATGGGAAAAGTTCCTGTCAGAAGGGTGCAAAAATGCCATTCGGGTTTGATGAAAGGTCGCCTGAAAAGAAGCTCTTCTGATGTCGTGCTAAACGTCCGGAAGAATTGTGGGATGAGCATGGGTATCATACTTAATCGGGAGCAGCCATGGCAGAACGTGGAGGAGTGCATGGTAAACGAAACTCTCCGCGTTATAATTCTCTTTCCCGCTCAAATATGTATTTAGGTAATTGGAAATGGATGAAATCGAACATTCGAGGGGGAAGGAACCAGGGTTTGGAGAATTCGGTCTCCATAAAATTGAAACAACACAATGGAGTTAAAATGAAAATCAGTTAGAGGATGATTCAAACAGCTTCGCTAAAATTGTGTAGATATAGGAAATTTTGATTCACAAAACAACAGAGAGCACACAGTTGATTTGCTCATCAACACTCTATGAAAACAACACTGGAAAGTGGCTGGACGTTAAAATAGAGCCTAAATATATAAAGATCTAACATCTTGTGGACAATTGGTGATTGGTATAATACGATATAAAATCCAGTGAATCTCAAGTCGATAGAAGACTCGATTGGTCATCTGCCGCTTGCCCCATGTGATTGTGATTGGTAGGTTGAAACAGAGCCCGGCTCAGCCAATCAGAAACAGCACGTACGCATAGGCACTACACGCTCAACAAACCGGCATTATTTTCCTACAAGCAGATTCTCTATATGGTAGACACGGCATATGAGATGCCAAGCATTCTGACAGTGGGATTCTCTGTAAAAGGTGAAATCAAAGTTCCTAGGAAGAAGATTTCTTACACAGTCATCAATTCACAAACATGAAAGGCAGTGCGAAATAACCTGCAGAATCTTCGTAATGCATACGCCAAGCAATATGTCGGCGGAAAGTTTTAAGGCTGTGCATAACAAGATATAACCAGAAAAGTAGATTCTGGGGTTTTCTTGATGTAGGGCAGAGATATATGAAACGACTAGATACAAACTGAGACGCTTTTCCAAAGCGAAACAACGAATAACACCAAAGGTGGTCGAAAGGAAGCGTTGAAGTCCAAATCCAAATTGAAGAGGCAGGTTAGTCAAAATAAACCATCTGTAATTGCCTGTTTCCATCCGTTAATTAGACCACAGGGTTTGGTCTGCTGCTAAATTAAGTCTGGAAAAAAAAAGGGGTATGAGATGCTAGAAACTGTTGACTTACTGGAATCGTAGGAGCTGCGCATACTACCGTGATTACTCATTAACTGGCTTGAACCTGGACAGAAAGTGAAAATGAAAGTTCAGGTAACCTAGTATCCTTTAAGTTGGTTAAAAACTCACGTCCTCCTCTGGATCTGCGCTTTCGGGTTTGTTGACTGGGTTCGCCCCGTCCAAAGCTAGTAACGGCAACTACGCGAAGAGCATACTCCTGCGTGGGATCCAAACCCTCCAATGGACATCTCGGTTGCTTTAACCCTTCTTTCAATAATGTCCACTCATCTGACGAGCTTCCGACACCGACAGATCGTACCTGAACCTCATAGGTAAACGGAGTAAAGGTCTGAGCGAGACTGTAAACTCGAGGTGTTTGCCAGTGAAGTTCTGGTGGCTCACGACCTTCCAAAATTCCTGTAGCTTCTCGGACGGTTGGAACGACGAAAGAGAGGTCAGGAATGACTGGAAAAGGGGATCGAGTGACAGTATTACAGTTGATTCGATTAATTTTCACGGTTAAAGGGGAATAACCCACCAACTTGAGAGTCAATGTGGGTTGTTCGAGAGGGCAAGCCGATGCCGAACTGATTTCTACCGACAATCCGGAATGAGTATGGAATAAGAGGATTAACATCCCCCCATGCAAAGGATGGAGAAGTCAGACCGGTGGCGATTTTTTCCCATTCTTTACTATTTCCACGCATTGCCTCAATATCAAATGTGAGGTCTTCTTCCACACACTGTGGAAGTGTGGAGGCGAGAACGTGACTACTGAAGAAGGCTTCCAATCGCTCCTCCGGATAGGAGATCTGGTATTCATCTACTTTGCTCACATCCACATGCACCTTCTGATAGGACAGATCAGGCGCCAGTTCAGCTTAAATAAACAAGAGGGTCAGAAGCCAACTTTATGAGAATGCGCAAATATTGTACATACAATAACCGAATGTGTTCTTCAATAAACAAACTACAGTGAGCTAAATAGTTCTCAATGCAATCGGATTCCTTCACTAACTGCAACCAGAGCTTTTTAACTTGAGCTGCTACTTAGAATGAAAAATTATCTTGAAGTTTCTGAATATGTGGCTTGAAAGATAATTATTTGCAGTGGTAGCAGTTTTTCATCACCAGATAAATATCTCAAGAAGTTTTTCAAATTTACCTTCGACTTATGATCCTTTGACTCCCACAATACCCATGCACAATAGGCAGAGAAACAACATCGCACAAGTTGGATGGACAAATCTAATGGGGCTTTTCTCCTTTTAAGTTTCGGCTCCTCCATGTGATAAAGCAGCTGAGGTACGGTCTCAAACACCGTTATTAAATGAAAGCTGTTACTCTCTTGGTTGCAATTCAGGTCTTTATTCGAAATGCTTCTACATATCTAGATGAGTTCACAGACGTCAACCGTCATAATCGAATAAATTTGGTCTTGATTAGCAGATAGCCTGAATATCTACCATTTCCATATCACCTCCTACGGCCCCATAGGAAAAACGGAGGAAAATAACTCTTTTAGTTCAGTTTTAAGGATGGGAAACGAATCTTATTTCTTTGATATCCATTAAAGTAGTAGTTGGCGGAAGCATAAACAATTACATCTTTGGAATGTACAGACTCCGTTCCTGAGAAGATGGCTGATTCCCTCTGAGGATCTGCATAAATCGTCTACTCAAAGGGAAATATCAGTTCAAATGACGGTTCAAGACTGAGGTCTAAGAAATGGCGCACAAGCAAGTGCACTGCTGCTGGCAGGTACAATTGAATTTTCGCAATCAAAAAGATTTACTCAAACTGGACCTACAAAGTTGGCCTTAAAAAAATTCTTTCCATAATTATCCAAAGCTCCACACAATCTGTTAGAAAATGACAGGAGGAAAATTCTCGCTCACCTGCCTTTCTCCGAGACAGGCAACACTTTGGAATAATCGAAGAGACTCTGAATGGCGTCAACTCGTACTTCAAATAGTAAAGCGCAAATGTCAAGCTTTAAGAAGGGTTAGGAAGAAACCTCAATTAGAGAAGTGGGTGTAAACATCGATAAATGAGGTCGTTCTTAGAATATTTCTCTGTCGACTGCGATAAACCATAAATAAATGAACGCAGAAATTAGGCTGAAGCATAAAAGCCGCCCTAGCACTGTAGTCTGGTTACAAAACTTTTTTCGTCTACCAAAAGTAGAACGAAGAAATCTGACCTCAAATAGTACACTATTGAGGTGGCACAATAGATTAAATAAGAGACGTTAGAATTTCTTACACGTCTTGATATTAATTCTCACAGGCCTGCTAGGTGCACAGGGCTGCCCATTAAGTAGAGCAATGACTCGATACTCATTTCCGTACATCTCTTTGGGACAGTTCGTGAGTGTAACCTTTCCCGTCAGTTCGTCTTGAGGACTATCCACGGTTGCCACAGGATACCAGTCAGTTGAGAATGCAATTCGACGCTCCACAGAGTAACGAACGGCTCCAGGCCAGTAAGTGTTCTCCTCATATCCACTGTCGCCCATTCCTCCTCTTGATGGTGACTCCGAAGATGACGAATTACGACGACCCATTGACCCCAATGCGTCAATGGCTTCATCACCCAACCGCCAGCGAAGAAAGACAGACCTTGGGGCGACTATTAGAGCTCTGAGATCCTCCACACAACTAAAAATTGAAAATGATGCGAATTGCGGCATAATACATAGATTAATTTAAGATGCATCCTACCCTTGAAGCTCTGTAAGCCTTTTCGGAATTCGAACAGCAGAAGCTTCGGTTTCAGGACCTTCACCATATCTATTAAATGGGATAACTCGATATCGCAATGAGATTCCACCAATAGGTGCCTTATGTTCGAAGAAAGTCTTTGAGGAGCCTGCAACAGTTCCGACCCCTCGCCAGAGTCCATGACCTTCCTGAACCTCTACGCGATAGGATGTTTCCGTTGGAGAGAAGTACATTTCGCTTTCTAATTGTTCCTTGAGTATCATTTCTCCTTCAGTCTGACCACAGGGGCTCCAATCCAAGCGAATGTAGAAGGATCCGCCCTTTTCCTGAGGCTGATAGACTCGTGCTCGAAGACCTTCCACTGCAGATGGCAGAAGCTGACGCCTGGAAGGTATCCGCACATGCTCATAAGCATTCAGCCATAATGAAACTGTGTTATCGTTAGCAAGTACAAGTAGACGTATTCTTTGTTCTGCAGTTGGATTTAAAGGTAATCCCAGACAGTACGTATTGCCGAGAATAGGCTGTGATCGTGGACCGACAGGCTTCCACCAACCCTCAGGATCAGGTATGTGATTACCAGGCATTATGGTACATTCCATTCTGTACTTGCCGTGAGGACTGGCACTTTTAGTAAGAAGGAACTCTTCCCATTTGAGACTAATCCCATCTCCAATGTCCATTGATGTCAACCAGAGTGGGTGCTTCTGTTTATCTTCTGGAAGGGCCATGATGGGAAGGGAGAAAAGAAAGTCTTCTGCACGTATTGTTTTAGAAGCGTCCGGATCACTTTGCTTCGGCAATCCAAAATCAGTCAGTCGAAGAGACTTTGTGGGAAGAGTTGAGCCATAGTCATTTCGGCAGACCACTCGAATTTCCGGCGCCTGTGAACCATAGTTCGAGGCGTCTTGAATAGCCTTGACTATGTAACCCGGAAGTTTATAAGACGTCGTGTCAGCAACACAATCGTCGATAACAAGCCAGGGACCAGTTCTACCTTTCCTCCATTCTAGTGTATAGATGGGTTTCAAGCCTCGGACACAATCGTCACAGTATTCTGGAAGATAAGCCTCTTTCCAGTGCAACATTAACCCTGGTTGGGCGTTCTTTTCAGAGAAACCGACATCCGGACGGACAACAGATACCCATGGTGGATCCACAGCTAGATCCGGGATCAAATGTTCCACTGGAAGATTGGCTATCACGGCAGCGCTTGGTTCAGACGTTCCAAACTCATTATAAGCACGAATACGCACCATGCTTGAGACACCAGGCTTTAGATGATAAATATATGACCTGTCTTTTAGACCCGAAACAACTGACTTCCATTCGCTTCTCGCACCTTCTCTGATCTCAATAATGTAAGAAATATCACTATTTTGTGAGCCATTCGGATCAGACCATGTAATCATCACCGAACCAAGATCCACATCAGAGATGATGGGTTTGATGGCTGCCATATTCGGCACCGAGACACGAGCTGGAACCTTTAGCACGGGTTGAGAAGGTGGACCAGTTCCAAAAGCGTTCTCAGCAAGAACTCGAACTTGAATAGGTTGAAGTGGTGATGCAATTGTGTACGGAATAGTAGCCCTGTTTGTCTTAAGGTCAGTAAGAACCGGGCTCCAAAAATATCCGTTGTCTTTAGAAATTTCGACCGTATACGCTACCTCACCGTCATCAGAAGAGACTACTGGACTCCAGCGAATTGTGAGATCCGTTGGGGTGGCCTTTTCAAGAACTAAGCCATCTGGAGCAATTCTCGGAACTCCATATCTTATGGGTCGAGTTTTATCAAGATCTGTGTCAACCTCTTTATAGGGTTCTGCCAGTCCTGGAAGTGAGATTAATGAAAGAGTAGCATCAGTAGAAGTACATGAAGTCACCAGACTGATTCGAATGTAATCTTACCATCAACAGTAACATTTGCTGAGGTTTGTGTTTTACCGACTTCATTGACAGCATTGCAAATATAAATTCCTCGATCTTCAGGTTTTACTGAGAAGATCTTAAGCGTAGAAATATTATCAAAACTGCGAACACGGCGATGGTCGTCCGATTCAACGATTTCACCATTATGACGCCTAAATTATCAAAAAATAGCGTTTGACTCATAAAAAAACGCAATGATTTTATGTAAAGACCCTTACCAGAAAATATGAGGAATCGGATCACCAACGACCCGACAGGTTAGTACAATGTCATCTCCGCAATAGCAGTCCAGGTCGTTGAGTTTCTTTGTGAACATAGGTGCGATACCATCCACAACAGATACGGCACTTAAAACGGATGTTAACAGAGTTTAACAATTTTCTCAAACGAAAGCTCTCCCTGCAACTCTGGTATCTCGACTGTTAGCCTCCCACCTAACTCTAATAATATTATTGAATAGGTCATCTGAAGATCGCCTGTAAGGGCATTCAAGATTTTGTGATAACCAAAAATAATTTATTTTCAAAAATTTGCTAAAAGATCTTCCAAATCAATGGGATATCAAGCAGATTTCTTTAATCAGTTCTGTTTTCAGTGTTATCAAAGCACATGCATGTAATGATAACTAATAGCAATACCACAATGGATGATAATAGAGGATGAATTGTGTAAACCTGATTAAGATGCCACTAATGAGCGGGTGAGTTAGTTTATGTTAGTCTCACCTGACTGCTTCTGACACTTTATCAGCCTCCGTAGTGCTGCGATGCAAAACGTAACATTTAAGCAGTCATTGGACATACTAGATTTTCGAACTAAATCGGACTCATTGATACAAGTTACTCACCGTTTTGGAGTGTCGAAGTGCACTGTTCCGAACTCTGCTGTCCCCCTCACTCGACAAGACGTAGAAAGGGGAGCTTTTTCGGGCTTTGAGGTCAATCGCAGTTCGTAATCACCAAGGTGGCGCTTACCAACGGCTGGGATCGTTAATGCGAAGTAGTTTCCACTATGCCATACCACATATTCAGATGTTCTTGAGGGCTAAAAACATTTCCAAGGTTATGGACATGGTAATGGTGCCAAGCTTCTAATACTAATAATAACTGAAATCACTCACGTTTATATCATGACCATTCACCGACCACATAGGCGTTAGTCCTGGAATGGGTTCCGCAATCTCTACATCAAGAGTAACGGTATCACCTTCAGATACGTGAATTTCTTCCGGGAGTTCCTTCGTGAAACTAGGTACTGAGGTCTTCATATTTTCAACAGGGAAGACCAGAAGTTCAGGAAAGTCGACCTCCCAAGCAACACCGTAGCCTTCCTCATCAGCTGCTTCAGCAAGAGGTTCTTCTCGAATGGCTGGAAGTGGATTGTACGTGACTGAATAGAAACCAACATCATCTAAGGTGATGGCAGGTTTATAGAGGATCACAGATGTGTGGCCGTGATTACGATCCGACGGTTTGATTGTAAAGTCATGAGCAGGATCATCGCGTGAAAGAGGAACACCGTTACGACTCCACAATACGGATTCAGGTGGAACTTGCTCAGGCGGGACATTCAGATCAGCTATTAGACTCAGCGGTTGACCTTCATTGGCTGCAAAACCGAGTGGTTGACAGAGATTTGGCTGGACCTGAAGGAGGTTATCATCTATATCCTCCTTTTCATCAACTGTTCTCTGGCTTTCCATTCGAGCTCGTCTCTTTGCTCGATCTTTCCTAGCTGAAACAATCTCCACCGGTACTTTTAGATTAGCAGATATTGGACATGATTTCGTAGGTTCTGCAAAAAAATACCAGACGTTTTTATCAACTAGCAGCATATAAGGATGGAAACGAAATTCAAACTCACTTATTGAGAGTTCATAATCTCCAGAATCGAGAAGAACGGTAGAGTCAAGATATATCTGAGCCATCAGCTCACCATCATACCGTTTGCCTAGAGGGTTGGGCTCAAGAAGTCGCTGGACTCGTTTACCAGAGCGAACTGGTTGACCGTTGAGAGTCCAGTCAACAGACTCTACCTCTGGGGGAATGCCAGTTACAGTAAGACATAACGGTTCTCCAGCTGGAATACGTATTTTGTCATGACCCAAACGTCGATTGGCACTTGCTTCAATACAGCGAAGCTCAATTGTCTCAAAAGTAGTTTTCGGTACCTCCTCGAGGGATACTTTTTCCTCGTCTTTCTTCTTCTTGGCCTTCTTTTTCGGATCTCCATCTTCACTCTCACGAGACTTCTTCTTTTTACGCTTTTCTTTCTTGTTCTCTCCCTCTGGTATCGGGAGTTCTTCCAATTCTTCCTCTCCCCTTTCTTCGGGCTTGACCTCTTTTTCTTTGCCCTTGGGGGGCTCTGAAATAAGTTGTTCTTCCTTCATGGGTTCTGTAAAAGGAACTACTTGCGATTCTCTCGGAGTCTCACCAAGAATCTCGGTTTCCTTGTCCACTACCGCGACAATAATTGTAGCGTAAGTAGTCACCTGTGATTTAAAACCGCGCTTAATTTTTGGTTCACCCATGAGCACATACGTTGCTGAATCCTCGAGAGTTGCGTGATTCTTTTTTATCAACACAACTTCTGTGGAACTAGGGGGCTTTGGCGAGGACTTTGAAACAAACTTAGCACTTCTTGGAGCGATTCCGTCGACATCAAGGAAGGGCTTCCCATCCTTTGTCCACCAGAGTTTTTCATTCTTCAACTGACGAGAATCTAGTGGTGCAACTGCTGAAAATTCCAGCTTGTCCCCTGTTGTTAAGCTGATGACGTTTTCTCCAATAGGCTTCATGATCAGTTGTTCTCCTTCAATTATTTCGAAGTCTGACGTCACCTTTTTTTCCCCCCTGTTTGGATGTTTTGTCTCATCGCTACTTTCATCGGTAGTAGATTTTCTCTTTGTCACATCTTCAGAAGTCTTCTCCTCTGTTTTCGGTTCTCCTTGCATTTGCTTGAATTCATGAGCTGACTCATTCGATTTTAAACCAGTTATCTTCTCCTCTTCGGTTTCTTCTATAACGTTTTCGGTATATTCTTCCGGTTTCTCTGTCACGGAAACTAATATTGTGGCATAAGTTGTTTCTTGGTTCTTGAAACCTCTTTTAATCCTTGGTTCTCCCATCAAGACATAAGTTGCCGCATCTTGCACAGAGGCGGGTTCATTTTTGACGAGTCCTACTTCCGAAAAATATTTTGATTTTTTTACAGATTTTGAAGTGAATTTTGCACTTCTTGGAGCCACACCATCGACATCGATGAAAGCTTTTCCATCCTTCATCCACCACAATTTGTTACTCCTAAGCTGACCAGAATCTAGAGGGATTTCCACGTTCAGTTGGAATTTATCGCCCTCCGTGAGATTCACCATGTTACCGGATTCGTTCTTCTTTGCTTCATCTTCAACATTTATGGCAGCTTTTCTTTCAACCTTTTCATCAACCTTTCCAATAACTTCTTCTTTAGGCCACTTTTTGTCAACTTCCCGTTCGATTTCTTGCTTGTCGGTCTCTTTAGGCTTCAATTTATTATCAGCTTCAGGGGTATTTGTGGTTCCATCAACTTGCTGCTCAACGACAGAAACTATGAATGTGACATATGTGGTCGTCTGTGACTTGAAACCACGTTTAATTCTTGGCTCTCCCATCAGTCTATAAGTAGCAGCGTCCTCAGTTGTTGTGGGATCACTCTTAAACAAATCGATATCCACCGATTTGGGAGTTTTCGAAGTTGATTTCGAGTTGAACTTTGTTCCTGCGACTGGAATTCCACCCACATCCACGAGTGATTTTCCGTCTTTTGTCCACCAGAGACGATCACTTTTCATTTGCCAAACGTCTAGAGGAACGTTCGTCTTCAGCTCAAATTTTTCACCTTCTTTCAACTTGATCAAGTTCTCTACCACTGTTAGAGCTGAAGGAATCCCATCTTTGGGTGACTCTTCCTTCTTAACCGATTTCCGTTCATCAGGAGAAGGCCTCTTTTCAGCCTCTTCCTTCGAAACTTCATCTCTCTGAATATTTCCAACAACCTCCTTGAGTACCTCTTCTACCTCTTCTCGAGCTGGTCTCTCTTCTTCTAGCCTCTCTTTAGTGCCTCCCTCCTGACTCTTTTTCATTGGTTTTTCTTTGTCATTGTCATCGACTGCCTTCTTTTTCTTCGGTTTATCTTCAGCTCCACCGTGAGTTGACTTCTTTCTTCGTTTCTGTTCCCCATCTTTAACGAGAGATTTTTTCTTTTCCAGTTTCTCCTCAACAGTTTTATCGGGACTTCTCTTTACTTTAAGTTCATCTACGTGAGGTTCCTCTGAGAAATTTTCAAGCTCAAAGTTTTCTTTAATGGGTTCCGGTTTGATTAGTTCTTCTTTTTCAAGCACTGTTAAGAGTTCGGCTTCCTTATCCAATTGCGCAAGGTCACCCTTCGGCTTTTCGACCACAGAGACAGCGACTGTTGCGTATATGGTTTCTTGATTCCTGAAACCTCTTTTTATCCTTGGTTCACCCATTAGGATGTACGTGGCAGCATCTTCCAAAGAAACTGGCTCCTTCTTTACAAGATTCACCTCTGTTGATTTCGTAGATTTGTTGGAGGACTTGGACACGAATTTCGCACTGCGAGGGGCTACACCATCTACGTCCACAAAAGGCTTTCCATTCTTGGTCCACCAAAGTCTATTAGACTTCACTTGACGAGCGTCCAAGGGAATATTTGTATTTAGCTTGAAATTTTCACCCTCAGAAAGTTGAATCATATTTGCCTGAGATGTTACTAGACGGTCTTTTTCCTCTTTAGGCAATGACTCTTTGGACTCTTTCGGTGAGGATTTAGCGGCTTCTACTTCTGCTATCTTTTCTAAATTTTCTGCAACCTCTTCTTTGACGTCTTCTTGTGGAGGCTGGTTTTGATATCCAGGTTCATCATTGCGCTCAATTCCTTTTGGTTCCTCTTTCATTTTTTCAACCGTTAAAAGGAAATTACCTTTCGCTTTTCCATCGACCCAAAGAGTGTATTCACCAGAATCCGATTCCACAAATCTTAGTTTCGTCAGCTCCACAGTTGAAGGGTTCTTTTGAATCTTAAAGACATTCATTGGAAGCTTACGCCCATTATGAGTCCAAGAGACCGTAGCTGATGAGTTTACACTTCCAGATGCTATTATTTTAAAAGCTTCACCTTCGACCACGTTCAGCTTTATAGGTACCATGTATTCTTGCACCAAGGGTTGCGTAGACTTAGGTGCATCATCCAGGATTTGTGGTATCTCGGAAGGGGAGAGCGTTTCTTCCGCTACAAAAGCATCTCTTAACTGATTCCTTGAGTCCTCATTTACCTCCGGTTCATGCTTATTTGTGATAACGCTGGATTTAGAGGCTCGATGTCGACTTGCGGTTTCATCACTTTCCAATAGTTTTATTTTCAAAGATTCAGACGAAAGTTCACCTCTACTCTGATCTTTAGCCATCGGAATCGTCTCGATTTCTTGATATTCGATAAGACCTTCCTGGTCTTCATTAGCTACCGTCAGCTTTGAAATCTCAGTCGTTTTCAGTTTGAGTTTATTGATTTCGTTTGTTGGTTCAACATCGTCTGGTTCATGGACAGTCACAATGAAAGGAAATATGGCCTTCATGCCTGATGGCCAACTGAGAATACACTGATAAGAACCTTCATGGATTTCTCTCGTTACCTTTGGCACGAAAAGATACACCGTATTGCCCTCAATTCTTGGGTAGGCTCCCATTTTCTCCGAATCTAAGGGAGTTTCACCGAATGTCCACTCCACAGTGTAGGCTTCACTGTCAGAAGTCGACGTTTCAATAGTTAGTTCCATCTCTCCGCCTTCCGAAGAATTGATCGCCTGAACCTTCGATTGATGCACAAACGGGTTCTCTGCTGAAATCGATTGAGTCAAGACGATATGGCTAGTTTCTAATAAAGAAAGTAGGCTCCTTAAATAATGCTGAAATAGAGATAACAAATTTAGTTCATCAAACTAACCGGTTGCGCCGTCTCTCTGTTCAGGAATCTGCTCCATGAATGGATTGGAGACACCATCCAAGGTATTGACCGAGTCTGGAGTGAAAAAATCGGACTTAGTATGGTGCCGAGGGGACACATTTGTGGGAAGTCCAGCACACATGAATGCCGAGAAGGTAGAAAACAAGTGATTAGGCGAAAGCGTGCATTGCAGGCTTGGCAGCAATAGTACACGTACCAATACTTAAAATGCTGTCCGGCCTCTGCTTCGGCGTGCCTTGCTTATGGATCTGCATTATCGAACCCTCGGCTGTATAGTAGGTTAGAGATGATTCTTCGTCCCCTCCTGATAGACAGAAAAGAAGCCAATCAGTTTCACTTGTTCTTCGTGATTATTTAGATTTAACTAGAAGCCGGAGAAGTGAGGATCATCGGTCATCCGAACAACTGTCTCAACTGCCCTCTCAGGTTGATCGATTCTCTCTTCCCCCTCTAGATATTTACATGTAGGTCTCATTTCCAGCTGGACCTTTACTTTCATAATCATTCTTGCCGGGAGCGTCCCTCCTTTTGACGTATTGTCACTGCTGATCATGCGAGTTGATGCACGAGCTTTATAAGACCATATACGACTTCGGCTGACATTAGGGCCAAAATGTTCCATGATTTCAAGTAAAATGTTTTACAGAAAAGATCATAACATAGGGGATATTTGAAAATTGCTCTTTGTGACAATATAGAGCAGTCATCACGTTTACCATAACCTTTGCTCAGAATTTCATTAAGTACTTAAATTGCATCTTTGGTGTATAACATCAACACCGGAGCAAAACAGTTTGCCCGAGCATCGTCATAATAGGGGAAGGCAAATCTTCTAAGAAGCTTTCGATCATGAAAACCTCAGAAGGAAAATTACCTGCAATGAATCCGGTAAACTATTATAAAGGAAGTTTAGAGAACTCAGGAGGTTCAAAAAGACCATTTGCTTGTCTTTAGAATAACGCCCCCAGGTGAATTGATCCTGGTATGTGCTTTGCATAAATAAATATAAGCATGCTCTATTTTAGCATCTGCTCTTCCTTTAATCATTGCTTGGACATCAACTTTTCACATTTTTCATGCAGTACGAAGACGAATTTGTATGTAATCAGAATGGTTTAAGCTGTCCCAGCAACTGAACGATTTGAAAGAGGGAGCGCAACTGACCTTTATCCAGCTGAGCTGCAACATCGCATTCATAGCTTTGTGACTTACTTAGTTCATCGACGTCGTAGAATGAATCAGTAGTTCCATCTTCCGCGATACTGACTCGCTTTGGGTTTAGTTCCTCGTCAGTCTTACGATGAGTTTGAACTAAAGCCTCGTCCACAATGCTGTCCACAACGTCTGAAATAGAATCCGGATTCATCGAAAAAAGATTGAAATTGAACAGTTAGAAATGTTAAGTAGTGCGAGGTTAAAGAACCGTAGGGGTAGCAGAGGGGATGAATTAAAGATCCCTTGACGAAATGGAATTAAAATTTACGGCCGTGATGTTTATTCTTGCGACCTCCGCCTACGGACTGTGAGACTTTCGCTAGATTTCAAGCGTCCATTCAGGTAATGGCCTTTGGACGGTGTTCGTCAATCGATAAGACGCGTAATGCATTCGTGCACGTTCACTTGCACCCACGACCGCACGCACGTATGGTCGATGCGCCAATTGGGGCCTTAGAAGCTGAAGCCCAACCCACGTCACGCATCAGCCATCCCTTGTAAACTGACCAGACCAAATAAATAGATATCTCCCATTTTGGACAGAAAGACGACAGCCAAGGTGGATGGTTCAATGACAAGAGTTTTCCCAAACTAACATTTTAGAGACTCCACGTGCTGTGAAATACATCGGAATAATAATTATCGAATTTCGATGGGACAATTGTTGTTATTACTCCCTTAAGGACGACAGCACCAGTTATGATCGATTTATTGACCGGACCAAAGGGCATGTACTTGCAGTGCTCTATGGCCAAATATCTATGATGCGAAAGGTAAAATGATCCAAAACGGTAACCATTTTTGAAAAGTAAACCACCTTATTAAACTTAAAAAGATGCTTACAAATCGATAAATCTGAATCTCCAAATCAGCATGAAAGCACATTAGATTTGTAAAGAAAAATGCAACTAACTTTTATCACTCAACGCGCGTTGGATGTCCTGAATCCAGGCCAGTTGGCTAGTAGGATTAGGAGGGGTCACCGTGTAAACACTTTTTAACGGCTCATTTGGATTTGAGATGTCCCAGATTTCGAAGTCTTGGGGTCCAATTCCCTCACCGTCCACACGAAGTCGAGCATTTTCCAACTAATAAAGTGTATTTAATTGTATATTTGCTAATTTCTTTTTTTCATTCCCTAAAGGGGAAGAGCTCTTCAGTGCTCATGTTTAAGTGCAGAAAAACTGCAGACTTTAATGGGATGTAGCTTTTATTCACATAGAGAGAGTCGTATTTTAAATGGAAATTTGTTGCTGTTTAACCATGGGGCAGTCTTTGAATGTACGATGTAAGCCACAGCAAATTCAAACTCTGTCTCCTCGTGGAGCTGTTGGTAATTCTGGGTCCAAAAGCGGTTTCGTTTATGGAGTGATAACTTTGTAAACCCTCGTTTGTGGTTGGGAATGTGGTCCAGCTTTGCTGTATGCACACAATAATGTCGAAGCTAACAGCTACCCCTCCTGCTTGAAGGTCTGAATTTAGTTGTTTCTACCTAAAGGTCTCGGACGCAGACTTTACACTTTGCAAATCAATCAGGCTAGCAGAAGTTGACCCTAAACTCCTTTAGCACTTTTGTAGTATGATTGTGTGCACATTTCACGCGGATCCTGATTTATGGGCGATACATATGAAGCGAATTGGGCATCAAAATAAATCTTTCTTTGTGGGAGGAAGGACTAGATAAAATAAACAAATTATTATGAAGTGTTTTCTTCATATTAACATATTTCCAATTTCGCATTTGGAGGTAAAGTACAATTTAAGGTTGACCTCATTTTCTAACATTTTAAAACCACTAAACGGAAATTCGTCCCACAAAAAAGTCGTGACCGATCAACCTCGAGATTGCGAAGCGTATTCATCGTGACATGAAACTGTTCGAAATTGCCAAAAACTGGTATTCATCTGCAGATCTAAGAAATGTGCAAAACCTTACTGGTAGCTGCCAGAGAATCTCCCATTTCTTTTGTTGAATCAGCGATTTTTCCATGAAAATAAGACCATTTTGCTCAAGTATAAGAAAGCCTTCTTGGGTGTTATCCGGGAGTTTTTCCTCGCCTTTTCGAATGTTGACCTTAAGAGCCGTCTAAAAGGAAAATAGTCAAAAGAGTTTTTCTGAAAATAAAAAAAAAACTTCGATTCTTAATAATCTGAAGAAGTGAACAAGGGAACACTTTGGAATGAGCAAGAGACGAGGAATTGGGTAATAAAGGTCCTTAGATAATATTTTAATATAAGGTGGAAATATACATAAATTTCCGACTTTAGTATTAATTTTGTAGTACTGAATTAATTTTCAAAGGAACATTTCTCACCCGTTCGGATTGAAGTGCTGAAGTACGCGTGCTTGATAATGTCTTGACAAGCAATAACTGACAGTTAAATAAAGTACAATTCAATAAACTATGCAATGCCATTTCCTGCCTAGTTTATCAACGGAAGATCAAACGAACGATGGAAGCGAACCAAGTAACCCGACTGGATGCTCGCATTAGTGATATTTGGAATAACTCCGACGGGTGCAGTGTACCAAACAGGACTGCAGTACCCTAAGGAGTGATTGAATTCCAAACTCATCTCGATGTGAGACACCTGTCATTCTGCAGAATGATTGGGTGAAGGTAGATTGATTGCAAGATTAAACTATTGAAAACTAGATTTGTGGCAAAAAACCTAAAATAATGGATAGAGAACCACGGTTTTTCCAAATTAATCACCAAAAATTTAGCCGCAAAACAAGTTCAAATTGAGGTGCTACGCAAATATGCACAGAAATTCAACTTTACAATCAGTTTTGATGTCACGATTAAGCTAGAATATAGAAAGCTAATAGAAATACGCAGTCGTGCGATGGAAGAAGACTTGAAATTTCATCCAAAAGTGGGTCTATAATTTTAAACTTCCACTTTTTTTTTCAAAATTGCTTTGAAATGGCGCCCCCACATGCTTAATTCGTTTGATAAATGTCTGAACAAAATACAATCGCGAATAATTGTTTCCTTGCCTTGGGGATGAGGTGGAGGCAGGGGGAGAGGATACGAGCTTCAGTGAAGGTTGGAATCATGCAAAGTATGGACCAAGTGTGTTGTCAGCCTAAATTTAGACAATCTACAAACCGATCACTGAAGTTAAAATTTTATAATATATGTTACAGGAATTGACTAAGTCTGTTAAATCTTCTAATGCGAACATCCCTTTTTAAACACCTAGCGAGGATCTGTGAGCAAACTCCAGCGACGCAGCAGGACATTACGATCTACTTCTACAAACGCAGTGGATGGTTCGACCTTATCGACAACGTTAGAATTCATACGGGAAAGCAAACTCGATTTAAGGAAACATTGAATTCCCTAACGGAAGATATGTAGACCTCATGGCAAGATCTTAGAAACTTTCGAGCACCTCCATCCATTAACATCCATGGGTTCTAGCTTTAATAGTTAGAATGATCCAGTAAGTGAGATTTCAGGTCTTTATTTCTCACCCTCTAACTCTGTTTTCTTTTAAGACAGCTAATTGTTTTATTTGAGTGAATTCTCTAACTGTTTCTATGGTGAAAAACGTCTTCTCATACCTTCTTAACAAGCTTTCAAATAACCTCCCGAGGGCTTTGAGTATATTTCCTCTAGTATCATCAGAACCGGTTTATTTTCGTTATTGCTTCAAAGAATAAGGCAGCATGGTTCCCGTTTCTCATAGGTCCATTTTAAAAGCATGAGAATCTCATTTACAGTAACCTACGACTTTGCAGTTTTTCTCGGATGGCTTTGGGGCATATAACAATAGTTAGGCTTCCTGTCCTATTCTTGATTTCTTTTAACAACTTCAGTGCATCAGACTGACCCATCTCTTTTACCTCTCACTACTTTAATTTTGTAAAATTGGTCTCGTATCTCATGTGTACCCCATTAGTGAATATTTTACGTTTGCTAATGCAAAATTTTAAAATCTGGTCCTTTTCCTTTCCTTTAAACTGTGGATGTAGACATGAAGTACAACAGAGGCTGCACCTACCTACTTTTTACACGAGGAAATTTCTCAGTTCATGTTAGGATATCCCAAGAATAGTTTGTGCTTACTGATTTTCTAAGTCAAATTGGAATCCTTCTGTATTTTCTTAGTAAAATGCTGCCTGTTAAAGTTTTGGGTTTAAATACAACCGCAATAAATGGTAGAAAATATACCAGCTCAGGCCCTAGATAACAGCGGAGACTCGTATCGCACTATTGATGCCTCCGCTTTAAGCTAAACCGTGAACTACACATACAGTGTAGTCGAATTGACTGACACTTTAGTGTTTGGTAAATCTAACTAAAGGATTAAAAAACTCGAGGTATACGACCTGGCAATCGAAACTGAACTTGGCGGATGAAGCTGTTATTCAAGGACGAAGCTTCGAAAGTGGCTCCGGGCGGATTTTAGTAAAATCACTATGATGGCAGCAATTTGGTCTAAACGAGATGCAATAGAATATCGAAAAAAAAGGTGGTACTCCATTGCCTTTGTAACGCTTTAATAGGATAATGTTTTAGTCATTTTAATTTGCTGTTTTGGCGGAAAAATCCATGATCAAATCTAAATTCCTCGTTAATTGCTGATGTGCAAAACCTTCTCTATGAAAACACTGAACTTAACTCGGAAGTGTTTTTTTATCGTTAGCGCAATCACGTAAAACTTAGATATGGACGAGAGTTCAACCAGACTATTAAAAAATAAAATTATCGGTTATTCCATTAAATCAGTTTGAACAAACCATTCTGGTGATAGGTTCGGGCAAATGATTTGCCAAGAAATCGCCATCTTTTGATGGCAAAACGCCCAAGGATCCGTCGTTCGGCATGTTTGAAACATATGGCCAAAGCCTTAAGGCCTCATTGGTTCGCCTTTGAATTCGTCTCAGAGCCGTTAGAGCCTCTTCAAGACTTCGAGTGTCTTGGTTAGCCCGATTGGAATATCTTGAGAGACAGCTGAGCAAATGCTCATAGGCAGAAATGTGTGTTTTCGGAGCAAAAAGGTATTCTAGAAGATGCTGGGCATCGATTCTACCCTCTTCTTCGTCGTTTTCTGGAGTTAGGCAAAAACTATTATTCGGTTTGTCGTCAGAAATCAGCTTCTTAAATGCTTGCATCCATTGATTCAAGAGATATAAGTACGCAGAATACTCGGCCCACTTGGATTTCTAAAAGTATAATTTATAAAAAAAATATCAAAAGATAAAAAAAGAATTTAGACAGTAAAAGGGTTACGAACGTTTTGAGTAAAACAGGTTGCGCATTGCGGTGGATCCATGATGCAGGCTTGGAATTTGTTGAGTAAGCTGGAAAGAATGTATTTTAAGTGATGATTTATTCAAGAAAAAGGACCAAAGATCTCTCAGTGTTGACTCACCTTTCCGATAGTTCTACGATTTTGTCGATATGAGAGAGCATTCCTTTGGTTGCGGCAATCATCTCCTTCGGTAAGGGGACCTTTTTACCGTCTATTAGTTGTGTGCCATCAAGGCGTTCAAGAATGCTTCGAACCATCTTGATTCGCAGTTGGTAGCCTTCCTCCTCTTCTGCTAAGTCTGTCAACGCATGTCTTCAATGGAGAAAGTGAAACGCTTTAATTTAAATGGCTTCATAACAATTTCAAAAGCTCATTTTGAAATAGAAGGCATAAGAACTGAATAAAATTACACGACTTAATAATTACGGTTAACTTGATTCACTTTACGCTGGAAGGATTTCACACCAAAAGTTTAATTTTTAAACTGACATCTGCATAATAGTGTCAACTCCATAATTTGTACCTAGTGTACTACTAGCAACGGATCCAATTTTAGTATTCTGCTGAATTTCACTACTCTCGTAGCCAAGATTCTAAACCACTAACTAAATTTCAGTACCAATTCAAGCTAACAAATTTTTCCCCATCCAACAAGTTCATGAAAGTTATAAGCTGAAGTAAAATGATGTATCTGAATATGGAACCTTGAGTCAGAAGGAGTATTGCAAATGATGAAGCAGAAAGGCCAAATGGATAGTTGCAGCCTAATAACAAAAGGCCTCAAAGGATCGAAACCGTTTCGCCTTACGAAAGTTTGCTTCAAAGTCTAAAGCGGCCTTTTTCGGCTTGTTCTATTTAGACAGTTGAAAAATGGAAATCGACTGCAATTTATTAAGTCCGATGGGAACGTCTACCGGCTAACATTCTAGGGGATTCAACCGCACGTTAAGTCCAGAATCAAGTGCTCTTGAACTAGCCAACCAAGCGATCAAGATTCTTTCAGCTGATAAATCAAATGCATCATTCATTTCTAATCCGTGAAAGAATAAAAAAAAATGGTTCAGCTTGATTAATTAGCGACCGATTTGATGCATTTTAAAAGATTATAACTAGACAGAAAAATGGACTAAGTCCTACGTGTTTGGAAAATTATCTATACGGCTTAGGACGACTGCTCATTTGAGCTCATTTCAATATGGACTTGCTTTTACTCTGACAGGTCCAATTCCCGTATTTGTTGACTGAAAACACAAACGAAACATTTTCGCCACAAGCAGTGCAGTCTGACTACAGCGAAAATTCTACAATGACTGAAATATTATCCAGATAGGAAACTGTCTGACAATTCAATGAATTTAAACAATACAATTGACTTTTTTTTAATTACTAGCGAATCTCTTATGTTACAAGTCGAAAAATAACTTCGCCATATCTGTTATTTTTGTTTGCATAAATTATCTGGATTCAAAATAATAATCTATTTTGATTCCAGTTACTTATTCTGGAAATTGTCCGTGATTTTTTTGGATTTTTATAAACATATAGCCTTCAGAAAGCCTTAGCATTGTGTTTACAAAGTTTTTTTTAAATTGATCGAGCGGTTTCTCGCGATTCTCTTTACTGGGCTGAGTTACCTCTCGCTACAATTATGAAATGTTCGGCTGAATAAAGATCCTAATCTCATTTGAAAGAGAATTCTGGTCGGCATTTAGAATAGATTAAAATAAATTTGGTTAAAATTACATCAAACTTTATGCATCGCCGTTATGAGATCTAATGATCCGTGCTGAGTATCAAGCGAATGTGAATTAGGGATAATTTTACATGTATAATGTATTTCACAAAGGTGAAATGTTCTTAGCAGTCGTGAAGTGCAAAACCCTTTACTGCTTGGGCAATGGTTCATTTGATTCCCGTACCAAATTATGACGGTAAGGAACTCTTTTGAGAATAATGGGGTCAACTAGCTAAGACTGTTTTCAGTGGCCCTATATCAAAGTACTAGTTGAACAAGACTGGTGAAGCGACAATTAGAAAAAAAGGTCTTATACCAAATGAAGGAGCATTTTAAAGTTTGAATTGGAATTAATTGCGATGATGTCCCAGACTCTAATTCAGTATTATCAAGAGAACACTTCAAGTTAAATGACTGTAGAGCAAGAATGGCAGAACAAGTAGCTCTTAACATGGTTTATATTCAAATGTTCAATACCTTGATGCCAAGATATTGCGTCTTAAATTGTGAAATTCAAAGATGGTTGGCTTGAAGAAATCGATCAAGGAGTTAATAAGTGTTTAGGTCAGACAGTTGTTATAGGCGAGACTTTCTGTGTTCTCACAATAAAAGACTCATAGCTACTGTCTGCCTTCTCGTTGACGGCCAATATTAAAATATGACGTTTTTGTTAAAACTTAGGCTTGTAAGAAAATGGAAACCGCCAAAGTCAACCTAAGCTTTTGCATTCACCGTGCTAAACCTAACCGTCTCAGGAAATGATCAACCATGATTTAAATGCACGTATATTCCCTTCAATGAAAACTAGTTTGAACTTTGGTTATTTATGCTAAGAGCCAATTATAAGAAACACAAAATTACCTTCGCTTCATTAAACATTCTTGCAGCTTATTAGAAATAGTGAGCACTTCCTCCCTAAACTGCTCTCGTGGATTCTTGCCCGTTGAAAGGCGATAGTGGCTGGCCACGGGCTTTTCTAGCAAGCAAACAGTGGCCAGACGGCCAAACCTGTCGGGTGCGGCTGCTTCTACGAGCCATCGATCGGGATTGTCTCCATCCAAACGCTCCACAATCTCGTCTTCTTCGACGGAAATCAAATCCGGACTCGTTTCACGTCTTCTGAATGCTTCCACCCCAAAAGACGCATAATACCTTCCACGCTCTGATTTGTTCTTCTTAAATAAAATTCAGAATGGCAAATAAGTGAATTCATTCGTAAAAGTATAAAATAAATGATTTTTGAAACAGAATAAATAGAAACCATAGCATAAGCATTAATTATTAATTTATTCTGTGTTAACTTATGCTGTTAATGTGCGCTCTCCAGGCTCCGAATCGGTTAAAAAGTCATTGTTTTAGTATTCTGATCCAATCTCTGGCGGACTGCTTCATTAGCATTTTAAATAATTTTTACTCGAACCTGCAGCAACAGAAGAGGAGAACTCCATTCTAACTACTGATTAAACCATCGGTGGACAAAGTTCATTATTGGAACATTCTTTCAATGTGCTTAGAGTTATAAGCTTAATGTTGACCATTAACCATCTTCCACTATCCTACTCCTTGGTAAATGGAAATTCCAAACTAAAGTGCCGTTCAAAGGAGTCAGTCAAAGTCGAATCATAAGAGTCGCGAGATTCAAGAATCTTTCATAATACTGCGAAGCCGGACGATTAGTTGACCATGACGATAACATAGTCAAAAAACGAATCGGTTATAGCTTATCCTCTAAACAAAAGTTGGGCTTCAAGTTTCCATGATTGGCGATTGTCCCATAGACTCCTTTTGTTCTCATAATGACATGACATAAATGGCCAAACTTATCGCGAGAGCTTTTTTAAACGAATCTTTAAAATGCATATATTAACTTTAATTTAAGGTTTATATTACGAATTTTCATATAGAAATGGGTGAAGGATAAAAAAGAATCAATCATAGGTTTACCTCTAACCAGGTGTCAAAGAGGCTTTTTGACGTGTCGAAGTCATCGATGTTCAAAGGGAAGTGAATGGACAACCTTCGGAGTTGAATTGAGTGTCGTCGAACGCCACTCATATCATCCAGTGGCACTAGAATAAAGAGACCAACAGTTACTTGCCAAAGTTTTAAATCCTTATTCTTGCATATTCTATTCCTTAAGTTATCGCAAAAGGAAGAGTGATTTGAAAATAAAAGTCAAGAACAATGCCCAGAGGAGATGCCAGGTAAATTAAAATGAAGACCAACTTTTTCAGATATATAGCTTTGATCTGCCTTTTAGCAATTTTATTGAAGTTCTCTACCATAAAATGTGGTAGGTTGAATGCTTATTTGTGATTTAAGCAATTAGAGTCAGTAATTATAAGACTGCCATAGAAAATACTGATACAGTAATCAGTTCCACTTACTTTGCTTCTGCAAGAAAAACCTCCGTTAATGACAGTAAATCGAAAAAAATTCCCACAACTAGTAAATATTTCTACGTAACCAGGGTTATACATAGATGGTAGCTCGGCTCAAAAAGAAGCTTTTTATGGAGAAACTAATTTATCGGCTCAAAACAATGTTGTCTAGGACGATCAAAACATAACTACCCACTAGACTAAGTTTCAAATATCGCAAGACGAAATAGCCAAAGCTGATTGATATATGGCCTGTTGTCTATTATTTAGGCGGAGATTTCATTGCTTAAAGGCAAGCAAAGGCAGTGAATTGGAATTACGTTCTATTCACCTTAGGCATGAAGTATGCGGCAAAAAATAAAAAGAATAAGGCTGGCAGAAAAGCGTTCCTCTTCAAGACAAAACATTTCGAGGAAATATTCATGGTACATTAGATTAGCCCATAACTGCATTCCAAATATTCATTATGTAAATAGCTGGTGCAATAGTTCTAGGAGATAATAACAACTTTATCTTAGTCTTTTAAGGGATTTTCAGGTGAAGATTGGTCGATCGAATAAAATCGCTTAAAGTGGTATCTGCTTCGAAACATTTTGTTTGAAAACATGATTTCGCAACCTCTATAATTTATTTTAAACATCAAAGGGGTTCATTTGAATCCAAATAAAACTCGCCATAAACCACTCCTAATGCCGAAGACTCCAGGCAGCCAATGACTTCTTAAAAAAGGGTTAATTGTCTCCAAAATATTTACAATAAATGAAACTATTTAATTATAAATTGATAAATAGACAAGTTGTCAAAATGAACGAAATGAATATGGCGTTTTAAAGTTCACGGCACCCGCCACACTGTGTAATGTTCATTTTTATAGCATGTAAATCAAGACACCATGAAGGTTTGAATTAGTTAGTTAGTTAGTTAGTTGTGTACCACTTTAAATAACTGAGTTCTCTTTCGACTTGAATTTATTGTCTGCTTGACAAGTACTGGGGAAAATTGGGCTCTTGCCATCTCTTTGTAAATGAAATTGGCCGCTTTTATGGGCAATAATATGGAAACCTGATATCGTAAGATCTTAAAAACTCGTTTCTCATCTGGATCAAATGGATTCAAGCTAATGCAATGCGATCATCAGACGAGGAGTAATCCAGAAATATTGTGATTTTCAGAAACGACTCGAATTAGCTAAAACCGGAGATTTAATGCTAAGAAAAGAGTGATTGCTGATATCGGAACTTTGGAAGGTCCTGTGATGTACGGTAGCGAGGTGTCTTAGTTATAAGCTTGATCAAAACCTGGGCTGAGTGAAAATAAATCCAACCCTGAAATAGAAAGAAGCTTATCGCGATTTTTTCGGTTTTCTTTACTAATACTAGTATGAAGCAAATAAGCCAGACATTGAGAAAAGAGCACCTTAATTCACCTCCAATGTACAAAAATATACATATCTTCGGTGGGATTTATTTGAATAAATTTCTACAAAGTCGACTTTATTTGAAAAAGAAAATGCAATAGGCCGGTAATGCTTGGAGAAGTGCCTGAAAACTCAGGAAAACTAAGTGACAATCGCAGCATGGAGGCATTCAAATTTAGAAAAAAATCGCAATATTTTCCTTCTCATAGCTTTTTATGTGATTGAGAAACAGTATTCAACCTTAGCAGCAGCAGCAGCAGCTGGTAAGCAGCCAGCCTCCCCTTTCCCGGTCTAATAAAAAATAAACCCTTTGGGTCGCTTTAGGAAGAAAAAAGTTTGAACTCCTACGCGATCTTGGATTTCGATAAATTATGCCATTTCGTTTTGTTCGATGCATGGCGTACTTCATTACTGAAAGTATGTTTAAATACGTTCTATGCTTTAGGCTCTGAGGTTCTATGGCTTGATGGTTATTTCACATGGATTCGGTTCCTTTTCATTCATATTTTGGTGTTAAAATCAAATAAAATGGCTAGAATCTTCACTTACCAACAAAATTTACTCTACAAATCGGTTTATGAATTAATGTAGGCTCGTACACTTGGAAACCAGAATCCATAAAAATGGTGACTTAATGACTGACCAAAAGTTTCGAGTAATTGATAAGACCTGATAAAAAATCAGCGTTTGTGAGTATTTGGGACATTCATTTCACCAGGCTGACAAAATTTAAAAAATGAATCAGCAGCTGGGCGTGCGCGGAATTTTTGAGTGAATTCCATTTTCAAAATCAAACAGAGATTAACTAAAGCAACTAACTTAAGGTAAATAAAAAATCATGGATAGAAAAAGATACACAGAATATCCGGACAAAATTACTTTAAAACTTTCTGAGACAAGGCCTACAAATGAAACAAGGCACCTTTGTATTTTCCTTCTTATCGAGTCTACTTATTAAATCTTAGTAAAAGTCCCATCGAAATGTACACACGTTTCACCCCTAAAACGCTATTTGTCAGCATTTAACCAACACTTTTGACCAAGTATGACAATTTATGCGCCATAAATGACTAGTATACCACTTTCAACTCGTAAAATTTGGACTCAGCATTTTAGACAAACAAGGAAGAATTTCTAATGTGACCTTAATAAAATTATTTAGAATTTCCTTCTCTAAGTTAATTCAAGGTAAAGTAAAACTGGGGAGCATTGCGCATCCCTGTTTTAATAGTCAAAAATAAGTTCTCAGTCATTTGACAATTTGAATTTCTGTAGCATTTCGGTCTAAGAGCGAGAAGTAGTTGACATTTACTTGAAATAATTTAACTAAGATTTAAAAAAATAAAATCTAAAGATAAACATGAAAAGTGAAAGGCACGAGATCTGAAATTCGTAATTCTTGACTAAATTGATGGCTTTATGGCGGATCATTCAGAGCGCAGCTGGTTCGCCTAACAACTGTGGAAGTCTCATTGCATAGAATGGCTGAGAACCGCAAAGAAATCAACTACATACTTAGACTTTGAAACTTTTCCACTAATTGAAGATGTGTTATATAAGCTTTTTAAAAGATTTCGCTGCTCCAGAATGAGGGCTACGTGGGAATAATGAACGAGCTCAGTAGAAATCAAAGCTCCCTGCATGGATATCAATCGAATAAACACTAGAGCACAGAATCAAACTGAAAGAAAACATAAACATCAAAGTGAGGGTCCCTAAGCTTCCTTTCCACCTTGGATATCCTCTAAAGAGTCCCACTCTGCAGACAGTGAGCCTCAGATCCTTTGTGGAAGATACTCACGTGCTTCTGGAGCTCTATTGTTCTAGCATGACTTCAATCATGAAATAAAAAAACTATCAACATTTGGAGGAAAAAAAATTGTCTGATCAAGGAGGTAAGAAAAATTTAAGTAAGGAAAGTAGAAGAACAATCAAATCCGAGATGTTAGTCGAGTTTCTGATTGAATTTTCATGGATGAATTTTCGGTTTTGTCTGATTGTTTCCAATAAAGGCTTTTCTAGATGAAGATCCACTAGCTTTTGATATCCATGAAGTCATTAACAAATTATTTTTCTGCATGACTGACCAATTAGTTCGAAAAAGCGATTATTCACAAGAAATTCAAATAACGGCTTCGAGTGCAAAGGAAAGGTCGATTTCACGAAATTTGAATTTGATAAGCTTCCTTGTCCTTGAAAGAGGTTTAGAAATCGCGAAGCGTTCAATCTGGAAGCATGTCTTGATAAAAAATAGATCGCAATATAAAGTCGCAATATGAAGGAGAACTTTAAGAGCAAACGAAACAATTTGTTTACATTTCAAAGCGGAATATTAAACAAAAAAGGTAATTCAAAGGCAACACATTTTCTAAAATATATTTTCTAAGTGAATAATATCCAATAGTTTGACAGTTGTTTAAGGCGTTAGCTCAATAGCAACACCAGAATTTGTGGTCGGAAGCCGCCCTGAATGATGCCACGTAATGTAGATTATTAGTGCTCCGTAAAATATAAATTATAATAAACAAATGAACTTCCTGACTACCTAGGTCGTACTTACGGTCATCTTATCTAGAGGTTGCGATGAATATGAAGAGATTTGAATGGAGATAGTTAGAACCTCACAGCAAAGAAGAATTTCTGATGCTTCGCACTTAAATAACTGCCTTCCTCATGCAATTTGTCCAGTGTAATTTGAGTAGCCTCTCAAGTTTAACATTAACCTTCCTTTAAAAATTTAGTATTTGCATGGAGAATATGTGGATTTCTGCGTCGAATATGAAGTAGTTGCGTACTTAATTAGGGCATAAGAAGAAACCCTTTTGAAGTGCACTTGCGCGCATCTAGTGACCTTGATTGTATGCTGACATAATATGAGTAGTCATGTGAGAGGTCCAGAGTCAGGGAGGCATCAGGCCACCTTTGCTCCCCAAGGAAATAATTGCAAAATACTTACCGTCCATGCGAGTTTGGGTTTATGTTGAGGAGTAACATTCGTTGACTGCAAAGCTTAGCAAACAAGCACACTTTCCAGTTTATCTACGGATTAATGGCCAGACACAAAAAGCCGAAGATCAAAAGATCACGAAGACAAAAGCATTTGCTGCCAGTAAAACCCTTCCATAAACGTAATAAAAGCTGCCCGAACAGCTCGACTGCCGAATTTTCGGCAGTTAAGTGGAGAATCGTTCAATAAGACTTGCAAAATAAATGATGTTTTTTCCCACATTGAATGACCTGAGGGATTTAAAATAGCCTGTATGATTTAGGAGAAGTTTGTTTTATTCACTCACTAACGAATGTGAATTTTAAAGGAATAGGAAGCGAAGTATCATCATGTATCCAAAATGTGTTCTACACCATTTGCGAAACGAGCGATGAACCATTGTTAATAAGACGCACTGCTTAGTAAAAGGAATTATTTTTGATCTTTTTGAACAATCGCATCATGCCAGCAACTATCTTGAAGCCGTCGATGCTTACCCGAAAACTAAACTTCTGCTACCGAAATCAAGAACAGAAATAGATGCGTTTTTTGTGTATTAGTCTAAAAAGCTGTTTTTTCAAGCCGGAAGTTGCCCCAAAAAGGTCCCAATTCAGCCTCAAAATAATACCATGGAGTAGTTAATAAGCGTTTGTTGGCAAACACCTCTGATATAATGGGAGTGGTGAAATAGAAGGTCTGAAGAACTACATGACTTCAACTGCAAAAACGAAACTAGCGTATCCGCTTTGACACGATCGATAATCTCGAAACTACACACGCACTCCCACCAGAATTCAACAGATTGTGTAGCGTTGAGGTTCGCTGTCATGAACTTCAATGCCATCATCTGGAAGGATTTGGTGGGTAACGTTTGCAACTAATAAAAGACTTGGGAAAATCGAGTTAACAACTCAAGCTATTCCGCTGTTTTTAACACCTCCTATGAATTAACAAGGGTTGATAAGTTGGTAGCTAAACGTAATCTACTTTCCTGAGATTTTTGCACAGCACGCTGAAGGTATTTCGATTTCTCAGTATTTTGGCATGAATGACCCGAAGCAATGGCGGAATACGAACTGCGATAATGTCTGATAAGTTTAGCGGCGCTTTCAATTGGCATAAATCTGGATAATAGCCATGCATTTGAGAACGCAGATGGCCACATCTGAGTACAACCGGTGATAGTGTCCAACATAGCCCCTTTAAGATTTTCATGTTTATTTGCTTGTGCTGGACAGCTGTGGACGGCTATTCATGCATTGACAGATTCATTTGAGGAAAATACGATTTAAAAAGTGCAAATCTGTTAAAAATCTGCTTCTACTGAGTACTTAGGCACCTGAAAGACTCCCAGCTTTTGGTTCACTAGTGAAATAAAACAATTATTCTGCTCCAGTTATTTCAGTTCAATCAAAATTAACGAAAACTAAAATTGATGCTGTTTTAGAACTGAGGTACGATGTTTTAATAACTATTTAACCTAATCATTTAATCCAGAATTTTTTGAACTTAAGCCATACTGCATTTACATATTAAAACAAGCATTTATCATCCTTCTTAGAATAGTTAGAATCCTTTAAGAACACCATTCTTTAGACACTATTGTTAAAGCTGCCAAAATTAACAGCACAGGCTGAAACAATTCTCTGTCAAATGTTCGGTAAAGTAAAGATTTATTTTTGCTTTCAAATTCGGTAATAAATTCAATTTGAAATGCTGTTTGAACTTTAAATATTTGATTGATTTCCTGCTCGAAAATTAGCTTGTGATTAACGGAATTTTGTGATGGAACCAGTTAAAATCTTGGAAGCAATTTCAATGAAAGAGCAGAAAAAACGGAGAAATTTTGCTACTGAAAGCATTAAAACAAGCAGCTATGATATAGCTTAGCTAGTAATTTTGAATCATCAACTTCCATCAAGTTAAGCAAAGCTGACCTTTCGCTACAGCTTGATAGTTATGAATTCAATCAAAATGGTGGTATGAATTGGCCTTATTCGCTGCCGGTTGACGCTAGTGGATTGCATATTATAATTATCATATAGATGTATGCATGTATATCTCGAAAATTCCTACTGAATTTATGGGATAATAAATTCAAGTATCAACGATTCTCCACGATCAGTCGGATAGTGAATTAAAATTTAATCAGGTGTCACAGTCTTCTTCATTTACCGCCTTTTAAGAAGATGAGGATGACGTGCCTCTACAACATAAGTTGCTTTATTTCTATAACGAATCTACATTTATTGATGCCAAGGTCTAATTATGTTTGCAGGACCTAGAAAGAGGTGATTCAAGAAGCAGGTAACAGCTCCAAATAAATATGCCCTAGATTTCATACTTGGAAAATGGCATTCATTGCTGCCATAGCGGCTGCATTGGCTTAGGTATTAGCTGGGAAAGGCAAAATTGCAACCCACTGTGGCCCAATTCAGTAAATGACCTCGAGAGGTGAACGAAAGTTGGGAGATTGGTGGAATGTTGCACGCTTCACCTGGTCGTCTCTTAAGATTACCCTGCCTCAAGGTTCATTACATTCACTTGAAAAAATCACAAGATTTGCGTTAAAATTAAATACCTATTTGGGGATCTGGCATATTTTTTTGGGTTTTTTTGCTCAATTCAGTCTTTTCAAGTCAAATTTTACCCATTTAAAGGTGTTCCTTACCAAACTGAGCTCTCTCCTGAGCAAATCAAATAAATAATTTGTTCACAAATAATACAATGTAAAATTATTTTCCAAGATTTGTTGTAATAATTAAATCCTTCCAGCTTATTGACGCATAAACATACTAAAGGAACAATCCAACTTTATTACAACTATCAAAGGTAAGCTGAAATGCAACGAATTATAATATTTTTGGTTTAAAAGCCTTTTTGGAGGAAAACAAGTATCTTTCTCAAATGGTCTTATTTTGTGAAAATATGTTAACAAAATACTTTATTGGATTAATTTATGAGCCCCAGCCTAACCCCCTAAATAACCTCTTCTGTCTAGACTCGCGATCAAATAAATGCTGATGTATTTTATGGTGCATGACTCGAAAATTCAAGTACGTGCACATAGGCTTTTCAATTTTAGATCCTTTTCTTGGGTATTTAACTTTAACTGAGGGCGATACTTCAGCTAACGGGTCACGTAAATAGCCGTGCAAAAGCGATCTCGAAACTGGCTCGAATTCTATTCATTTCGATAATTTGAGGTTCAAACTACCAGAATCGTTCGAAAAAACGTTAATTCTGGCGTTATTAAAAGTTAAAGCACATTAAAAAGATGCTTTCGGTTGCAAAAATGCTTTTAAGGAATTACTTCCAACATAAAATCCTAACATCCTCAATGTCGTGAATTTTGAAAGAATTTTTGACCAAAGTTAGATGAAAATATTTATTGACAGGATTTTTAACGCTACTTCTGATTGGAATACACACCGGCGCAAAATTTGGTATCATTAGCACAAATAAGAATTTAGCTTTGAAAATATTTATGCATACTGGCAAATTTTAGGGAGTGACAAATGTAATCAGAAAATGTTGCTTACATAAGAGTATAAGATCTATTAATCCTGATGTATTTGTTCGTTCCCTGTCGTAACTACACTTTCGATATTTTTTGCCTCAACAGAAGCACGATTGGCCGGAGCACTTAATTTTCTTAAATATGATTGGTCCAAGGCAGGCCAATGAAGTGAACCATGTGTGGAACACTTCGGAATATCGCTTGCTTTCTTTAGTAAAACTTTGCTTGTATGGCAGCTGTAATTACTGCAAGCCTTAAATAGGGGAAAAATATTTTCCATGAGTAAATTCAATATCATTCAAATGTGTTGAAGATTTTAAAATGAGTAGCAGACGCCACGTCGGATCGCTGCTAGAAAGGTTAAGTTCTTCAAGAAATTTTTGGCAAAGTTAGGGCATCAATCTCATTAAAGACCACTTTTCGCTCTATCTAGATTCTGGAGATCTAAAAATCATGGTAAAGCATATCCCGTTATTTCAGGAGTCAAGTTTTTAAAACGAGAGCAAAAAATTAACCCAACCGAAATCTGCGGAACCGGTTCAAAGACAAATTGCGAATTTTAAATTCAGTGAAGTTAAAATGGAGTAGTAAGCCTAGACGATCCTCCAGCTGGAGGTAAAATTTTTGATCAGGTTTACCGTATTCATTTAGCGGTAAGAAGTTGTGAAAAATCATTTGGTGAATAATATCAAGGGATTTTCTAGAAACAAAAACTCGTCTCATCTGTAGTAGACCAAAATTACCTATGTTGTGAATCAGTCCTAACTTTTTGTCGGCTTTAAACTTATTGGAATAGACAAAGAATGCCTTAATAAACTTTGGTTTTGATGCAAAATAGAGGTGCCCTGGATGAATATGTATTGAAGTCGTGTCTTTAGCGCTCTCTGGATGAACAAACTAACAAAAACGATTGAAAACAAAGAGAAAACTGCTGTTGCGAGATGGATGTATCCACTTGGTTTCAGGTCACGTCGTGCGTTACCATAAACGACCCGAATAGCTGGGTTTACATTGGACTGCTTGATCATTTGCCTTTATGTGTTTATAAGGTCAACCTTCTCCTCATATAGTTAGATCCCAAAAAAAATTCATCTTGTGGAGTATCAATGTAAGAGAGTTAGAGTTTTTGATTTTGTGAAAAAATGAAGGCATGACTGCAGGAAGTTGCGGTGGATGTTCACAGATCCAATAGTCATGAAGCTCACATATCGCAATAACTTAATATGGCACAAAATGTAATCATTTAAGGAAACTCTACAAGGATACTTCCATATCGCAGAATATAATGCAGACACATTTAAATGCCTCGGGTCACTGGTAGCCTCTGAGAGGTAGGTGCAGCCTAATCAACGACTACCGTTGAAAGTAATCACTAAATTCATAGTTCTTGTAAGCGGTATTAATGACATTGCTACAGCTCTTTATACTTATACACCGTTAATGTGTATTCGTTAAACCACATACCAGAAGAAAATAGCTGCAAGTATGGCACGCTTATAAGATTAGTTCATCTTTATTTTGGGAAAAACTTGAACGTTTTATGGTACTTTACATTTAAGAAACAGCCTCTAGTTCAAAGGTTAGGTGCTGGTGATTTGTGTTGACCTGTGCTGATCGACATCCAGCTTCAAATTCTATTTAACATCCTCGAATCAATCAGTTGGATAACCGGGGTTCCATTCAACACATCGAAGTGCAGGAGATCAAGCGTAAGACAAGATTTACGTTCCTATCGAAGTCCCAAAACAAGAAAGTGTCTGATAAAAGCATAAACAAAATAAAATTTAATGACAATAAACTAATGAACAAGTAACAATTAGGATTTAGTGATTCCAGCTGCTTAATTTCATTTAAGAAAGCTATTTGTCCACATTAAATATCTGGAAGCCGAAGGAAGCACAGTGTAACCGGGCAATCGGGTACCCTTTATGGAGTATATCCTTTCGAAAGTATGAAATCGTTTGATGTTAATGACTGATTTCCAAATAATGAAAAATACTTGGTTATCGACGAATGTGGAACCAGATTTTGCTGAAAGTTGTCCATAAACTGTGGGATCCTCATTGGTGAACAACAAAATGTCAAACAGTAGGGTTTGTACACGTCGAAATGTCCACCAAAGAATGTTATCTGATCTCAACTTTTAGATGCGTATGGAATCGTTGCTAGCTTAGTTCTTCAGATTGGTATAAGGGTTGGTGGAGTTTTCAAATTACGCTTTTCACCTTCACTAAGAAGACAATCCCTCTTCGACTAGAGCTTCGGAAGCAAACATTGATTTAAATGGACGAAGAATGTATTTCTACATAGCATGGTTAACTGGGGGCCAATTGAAAACCTCTTTTGGAGAGAAGCTTCACAAGATCTCGGGCATCCAAGAGCTGCGTGTGACATCTTGGTCACATCCTAAGAGAAGGCATTTGCATCCATTAGGATCTACTACGTTCGAATTATATTTGTATTGTCTAAAACATTGCAATGCAATTTTGTGCATCTGAGCGTGCTTCTTTGACATTCGGGTTCACGCATAATGGAATTAAGGTAAATTTAGTCCAATTTTCCACCCAAATATTTTCGTCTAGTTTGATTTGAGTAAGTATTGCCTTCAAGGCTTTTATTACAATAAAGGGACCTGGAAGAATTCTTACCGCAGAAAACTGGCGAAAGTTTTCTCAGCTTCTTACTCGGAGGATCCCCTTAAGGATTTTTTTGTGCAAATCGTAGAGCCGCAGAAATATGGCTTTAATTTGAGCTTAGCCTTTAACCAAAATTTTGGACTACAAGAGTTTCATAAATGTCAGCAGAGCGTCCTCAGAGTGATTAGATTCATTAGCAAGGTGGATATTCTAGTCGAGATTTGCTAGTAGAAGACGAAAAGCGCTGTTGTAAGAGACAACAAAAGGTTCTCCATAAAAATTTCTAACAAGAGGTTTTAAAATAAAAGGCCGCTTTAATCAAGATTGTGAGTTAAGCGAATAAGTAGGAGACGTTATAATCAAGAAATTTTATCAAGCAAGAAATGAAAGCTGTGAGAATCGCCTTTCGAGACAAAAGCAGCTACTCAAAGTACAAAGGCTCCAGAGAATAACGAAAAAGTACTTCATAAGTGAAATCGCGAAAGACTTGCGAATTCCAAAATAATAATTAAAAAGGATACTAGAGGATTTCGTTTATAAAGAAGCTGTCCTTAATGAGTTTTTAATTGAAAGTGCGGGTTAAATTCTTAAGAAAATAAATTTGTTTAAATAAAATAGAAGCGAACCTTCCTTAAAGAGTTGTTGAACTTCACACTGATCCGATTCTGACTTGCTGTCATCAGCAATCGCAATTTCTGCTGAGAGGGTTATCAACTTGTCGTCGATGCTCTGCCGCTTTGCGTTAAGAATATCGCCTTCAAAATCAGTATTTTTCTCGTGGATATCAAAAGGCTGCTCAAGAGTGTAGAATTCAGTCATCTGAGGTAGGTACTGTTTAACGGGATGGATTTTTGGCTGCAGAACTACGGCCGCATCATCTGCAATGTCGAGATCTTCAGCATCTTCAAGATCGGTTTCCACTGGGAAAATTGGTATTTGCAAACCAAGTTTGGCTTCAGCGTGCTTAATTTTAGAGTTATCATCATTCAAAATCTTAGCTTCCAAGACTGTCATCATTTCTGCAGTTATCAAAGCGGAAATTCCTTCGTCCTCAGAACTCTTCATATCCAAAGCTGTGGCTTGCATTGCAGTGGTCAAGTTATCGTCGACATGTTCAACAAACAGGGCAACTATGCTATCTTCACTAAAAGACACAGTTACTTCTGTTGCTCCAGCTTGGTTCATTTCGTCAATGGAAAGAATAGTGCCCACATGAAAGAGGTCATTAAATTGGGGAACTGAAACAATACCTTCGGTGATAACTTTGTTAAATAAGGGCTGTGTTTCTAAATGAAATTTCTCACCGAGTGCTTCTTTTAGTCCCAAGTCCTCTGTGGTGTCTAATGCAGTTTCCTTCGACTGTTCAGTTCCAAAGGGCCAGTGTGTTTGATTTTTAAGCCACGATTCCGTAATATCTTCAAACTTCTTTTCAGTGATTTCTCCGTTAAATTCAGGTGAAACTCCTGATGACTCAGCTTCCTGGTTATCCAGCAGTGTAGAATCATTATCAGTTAGTTTCAAATCTGAATGCGGTGACATAGTTTTCACATCTTCGCAAACTTTAGTTGCCTTAATAGCATCTTTCAATTTAGATTCCATAAATGAAATGACTTCATAATTCATATCGAAAAGTGCGCACGTTTCTGAAGTCCCGACTTGCCAACCTTCTTCAAGTGGTTTGTCAGCCTTATGAGTAGCTACTTTTCTGTCATCGTAAAGAACGCTTTCTGATTCACCGATTCGAACCTGTTCATGCATTGGTTCTCGCTGAATCACCACTTTAACATCAGTTTCGGCATTCATCATTACTCCTTTACATGATTCTGGAACACTTTTGTGATAGTTTTCGATTCTTTTATGCGCAATATAAGGAACTCGCAAATCAGTAGAATCTGTGGAGTAAGTGTTCTGCTTAATATTGACAGGTGCCTGGTCTTCCACATCTTTCAACAATAAGGAAAAGTCGCCTGCCACGTTATCGCTTTCTTTTACTAAAATTTGTTCTAAGTCGTTTAGTTCATCGAATACGCTAGTCTTTTCCGATGGAACAGCCTGATTCCATTCATCTGCCAGTAAAGAGGCTTCTATTGACTTTAAGGTAGCCAGGAAAATAGTGGCGGATTCAGACTCTCCGGCCAAAACCTTGTCTCTTAATGGTTCCATCTGCATTGCAAGGTTTACGATGGAATCCTCGAGTTCTTGAACCGAATCTGGTAAACTTTCATTTGCATTTTCTGATCTCATGTTAAGGCTTTGAACTGCCGAATGCGACTGATACACCGAATCATCGTTTCCAATGCTGGACTCTAAATCCCCTTGAATTTCTTCGTCAGTTGATTTTATGTCTGATTCACTTAAAACGAATAGCTCCGCAGAAGGTACCAACACCGACACGATTTTTTCAGCCGATTCTAACTGATTTCCTTGAGCTTGTTTGGGCTCCAGATTATCTCTCAAAGCAGCGGTCTGCATTTGAGATGCCAAATAGTATTTAGCATCGTCTTGAATTTGAAAGTGTCTTAGTGCTTTCGTCTGAACAGTAAAGTCGGGGTGTTCAGGCTCTATTGTAGCATCTTCAGTAGACTCAAGTGGGCTGACATGAATCTGAGCTGTTTCTGAACTGACACTTGTGATTGTGTTATTTTGTTGGGATTTTAAATTAAACTGTTTATCAGTCGACACCAGAGCTTCTTCGATTTGGTCCTCTTTCAATGTTTCATCATATCCGAAAACTGCTTTATGTTGATTGTCTATTAGTGCCGAAATAACGGTTGGATATATTGCTTTTGTACTTGCTTTTCGCGATTCAGGATCTTCGTCATGCTCGCTGCGCTCGACCACATCTGTTCTAGAAGTCCCTCCACACTTTAGACTGGCATCATATTTTTCAAACTCAGTCGAATTCTCCGATAAAGCACCTTTTTCCTGTTCAGCCTCTTTGACTCGATTTGAGTCAATTAGCAGCCCGCTCTGGATGTCTGAGCTTTGTAAAGTTCCATTAAATTTTTGATCGAATTCCGTAGATGCTTTTACATGATCTTCTCCCATTTGTTCAGTTGATAGCTTTAGGTTCCCTGTTTGAAGAAATGGTGTATCAACGTCTGGGACAGAGTATTCAAGTATTTCTTCTTCAATAACTGATTCATCATCAAAAGGTTCCCCATCAGAATATTCATCACCAAATAAAAAGACCTCCTGATTTTCATTAAATCGCACACTTGGTCTTTGACTGCTCTCTGATCTGGTTGCATTTTCTGCCATAAACAATGATTCTGAGCTTCGATCGAGTCCACTGACAGTTTCTGATGCCTCGGAATGATGCTGTTCATCCAAAGAGACGATATTTTCAGGCTCATCGGTAGCAGTAAATAACATCAGTTTTTCATTTGTATTTACTTCCTGCAAACGAGGAACGGGTTGTATCCCTGGCTCTACTCCGATTCCAGTTAACTCCTCATCTGCAAGTCTTAGAGGAGTCTCAAGACTTTGATCAAATGTATCCAGTAGCTCTATTCTCATGGGATCATAAAAAAGATCTTCTGTCAATGAATTATCCTCTTCAGCCGAGAGGAAACAAGTATCTGAAGTTTGGCTAGAGCTGGAAGAAGAAAAGTGGCAGTTTTTGTCTTCAGACATCTCTGCATCAACTATCTGGATACCTGGCCTTGAGTTTGCAAGGGCTAAAAGATTAGAGAATCCTCCAGGCATGCTCTCAACAGCGCAAGGGCGCATAGTGATAGGAGTAAGATCATCAAGACTGAGCAATTCCGATTGATAAGACTGTTTAATATCGGAGATGACTGATGTCTCTAGAAAGTATGGCGGAATGACCGTCAGTGGTGGTGGATTATCTGGAATGATCGCAAGGTACCATCCAGTCGTAGATTCTGATTGGGGAATACTGGTAATTTGCACTGGAAGGTCCAATGAAGGCAATACATTGTGGACAAGTTGACTGCATTCCAGTTTCGGGGAGTGTTCCATCATAAGATTTTTTATCTAGTACAGGTAGAAAAATATACTTGCATGTGCTGAGATAGGAATTTTGGCAAATTCATATTAAAAAAATGAACGATTACAGGTTGGGATTTGCAAAGTTTATTCGCATTTGTAGAGACGTTTTGCAAACACATGTGCGCAATATGGCAGAGGGACCCGTTTAATTGATGTTAAAGAAAATATTAACTTAATTTGAAATAAGCTATTCATGGTTAAATAAACATTTTTTAATTCTGTCTGAAGGTTTGATCAAAGCCTCAAATGTGGAGAAAGTTAAATTCATCAAAGAAAGTTGTTCTTCAAGTGTTATAATAATTTGAGCTCCTGAATTCAGTTGGATTTCATATGCATTTGAGGACTTTTTGTACTTCGCTGAAGAACTTATTGTTTGAATTTGTATCTTCAAAGTGGTGGACTGCTGTCGATTTGAACACTGCCAGATGATAAGATCAAGCGTTGCAAAAATTAAGTGAAAGCTCTATAAAACTACTGATATATAAACAGTAAAATACCTTTGCACAGTTGCAGGTGAAAATGTATTCAGGATATTAAGTGAGTCGGTTTCATGAGCCTTAAAATAAGCCCTGAATTCTGGGCTTGAGTTGTATATGACATGATATGACATGCGCTTACTGGCCAGCATCATTGACAGATCGCGATCATTTATTATAATTATTTGAAATTTAATGAATCTACGAGAAGATTTGCTATTATAACTGAACACGAAATACTTTTAGCCGAAGTATTTTGTAGATATGCGAAAAAAATGTTAGTTTAATTAAATTATCAAATTTGGAACTGATTGGATGGTTTTCAAAAGTAGAAACACGTCTAAATTTTGGAAAAATCTCAAAAAATCTAGTTGTAACAAGTAGTTAGTTTAGTTAGTTCAGAAGAGTCACGTTTGCATTCCTCCCTTCATTCAAATGTGTCTACTTTTTGGTTATTTTTCCACGTTCTCTAATAAAACTCCGCCCAGAAAAATAAGGAAAGAGGAGAAACCACTTAGTTTAGTGATAAATGAACTAAATAGTTACCGAAACTTTCCTTGAGTTAAAAAAAAGATACTAGAATGATAGCGATTTACTAGAAAAGTGCCTGACAAATATACCATATTTTTTCAGTCTATAGGTTTCAAAATACGTATTTCACAAAGAGTCTTGTGGATATACACGTAGTGACATTTATTTAAGTCAAGTTTATTTAAATTAGACGTTTGTTTGTTTGTTTGCTCTTTTGATCTTTCAATGATGTTTACTAAATAGGAGTAATTATCACCGTAGCACGCACCTAAGATTTTTTACTGAATAAAACAAGATTAGTGCCCTCAATCGCAATAAGTTTCAACTTATTGAGGTTTTGGATCAAAATTAAGATTCTTTGACATCGAGGACGATAAGTTATTGAATCGTTTGCCGATGGTGCTCGGTGAAGCTGTGCAGTACACAGTTTTTTTCATTCGTGGTGTCAAAAAATGCGTGACAAAAGGCTTGGGGCACAAGGACAGCTTCAAATTAATTGATGATGCTTAATTATAGAAGTGCAGCGACTCTCTCACTGCAGAAGCCCACTAAAACTGTAAAAATGGTAGTTCTGCGAAAACCTTCAAGAATTGGAGCTTTTGGTGCTGAAGCTAGACTATTAGAAGTCAAGGATTCAAAGCAGACAAATCAACTGTGAGCTTAACAGCAGATTTAGGTCCAAGGTTTCAACAGCTCTTGGATCTAAATACTAGCTTAGAGTATAAATTTATTCTGCATAGTCTTTCTAAAGGCCAAAAAATAAATAAAGTAGAGTGTTAGTAGAAGGTAGTTAGAAGGTATAAAGGCATTAAAGAGACTTCAAATAGCTACCTCTATTTGATCTGAGAAAAGAAATTTAAATGAACTGTCACCAGCTAGGACGACGTACCTTTTTACAGCGCAGTCGGTGCCTACTTCAATAATGGCAAGCTGAATGTACCGAAAAAGGCGTGGACTGGTAGCTATCTTAAAGACAATGGGATGATTAATGTGCAAATGGAACATTGTGAATGTAGTCTACGTTAGAGGACGATCAACATTCGCTGTGCCCATAGTAGTGTCCAGAGCTATAAATTAATTTAGACATTCGAATGCAGTGGCAGTTGAAGCGAAATTTTAGATATAATTCATGTTAAATTAAAGTTCTAATGTTGATAAAGTCTTTTGGTTATGTGTAGTCCTTTTGTTGCAACAAGGACGCCAACGAATTCTTCGGAATTGCTTGGGAGACAAAACTAAAGCCGGTGAATATACACCATTCGAAATTGTGAGATTTGTTTCTAAGCAGTTCCGTTCTACTGGATTATTCAAAACAAACAAATTTTTAATCCACTCAAGTAAAGGTATCCTGTTTAAAATATGCTACGTGAAGGAACGATATGTCAACAAATTGTTAGTGAATGAATATAGAGACCATTGAAAGATTATAACAAGGGTAATGCGACTACAGTAGCGAACAAATTTTGCCGAAATTTAGATTAGAAAGAGGAAAGCTCAAACTATTGTTCTCCAACTATCGCCTCCTGCACAGGACACAAAATGTGCGTAACGAAAGGAAGCATTTGAGCATTTTTAATTCATCCATTTGGATATTATGTAGTCTGGAAGGCAGATTAAGCCAAGAACAGTTTATGGAAACCAAGCATCGGCTTTATGTAAAAATGTAGTTTTTCAATATTAGGACAACGTGACAGTTAAATACTTCAGAATACATTTAGTCTGCAAGAATCCAACACAATTTTTTTTTTCGTATTGCCTTCGGATGGCGTCACATGAGGCGGTGTTTAAGCTCCTAAACTTCAATGAGACTCTACACAGAAGACACCATGTTTCCAGCTGGTATTGCAAAATTTACAAGAAAAGAAAGTGATTTAGATTAAGCCTTTTGGAAAGGGTCCGACCATCACGACAACATAATTAAAAAATCAGATGGCTGATTGAGAATAGTAAAAGATTTTGTCGGACTAAATAAAGAGAGGGACCACAGGAACTGATTTAAGAAATTCTAGAAACAATCATGAAAACCATGGCGTGGTTGAAGATCCAGGACTCCACGTAATTTCGAAAATTGATGTTCACAATCAAGAACTTAGAGCCTCATTTCTCAAGGTCGAAGGAGTTACGTATAGTAAATCGGTTCATGATAAATGGGTGAATAAATTGATGACTTTCAATAAATTTATCTGAATGTGACGGATTTTCTTAATCTATTATGCATTGGTTACAGCAAATAGCAGAATGGAACATTGCAAGAGTCGCTGAAAACATAAAGTGGTGTTCATTTATATGGTTTATTCCTTCTCAACTGATTGAAATCTCCAGACAGTCCTCATGAATTGCTCTGCTATATGCGTTTAATTTAATCATAAAATGCTTAAATAACTGTTTTATGACACAGGTAGAAAAGGTTACTGAAATAGTGAAATTATTCCAGCGAATTTGCTTCATATTTCAAATTTTAAACTGACATTCAGCATATAATTTTTGGAAGTTTAAATCACTAATGCTGATGGAACCCATAATGAACATTACTTAGTGACTGATAGGTCTATTTATTTATTTATTTTTTTTAGTAAACATTAGTGAATGATACCGTAACTGTCTGCCACTTCCTTGGACTTAAGTGCATGACTAAACTTTGAGGCCTGTGCAATGGGTAAGCGGTCACGGTTTCCAAAGTCCGGGCTTTGTTCAAATAAGGCTTTAGGCTATTTATTTGACCTTGGCAAGCTTTCAGTGTACACGCATATAACTAACCCCGCCAAACCAAATCACAAAAAATAACAGTTTAGCTTTGACTAACTTTTATTTCCCTTCAAGTGCCAAGAGTTTAAATTTTTCAGTTCCAAGTAAAAAGCGAATACAGTCTCGTCATTCAAGAAAACATTTGATAAAGGCATTATAATGTGATAATCTACATACGTAAATTACTCTCAAACTAAGATTGGAGGGCTTCTTTAAGAATTTCAGATTGGGAGACTAATGTTCTGCAGAATTTAGATTAAACTTAGCTGCTCTTTTTCCGATCGTTTCCGGGTGGTGAAGAAGTTCCAAAATTGTACTCTCCTTAATGATTAATTGCAGTTTCATCTTATCGAAAAATTCAGTTTATAGAAGTTTGAAACTTTTAAAGCCTCTGAAAGAGCTCTTCATCAGCAATAGCACATTCTCAGCGGGGATTCACCTATCTTATAAAAAAGACTGTCTATTTGCAGATCCGTGAAGCCTTAACCTAAATTAATAAGAAAAAGGACAGTCAATTTTTATAATGTTGACTGTTTTGAATAGCTGCTCGAACACCAGACGAATATGAATTCTGCCGAATAGAAAGCGTTTGTCGCTGGATTTTTCAAGTCCGCAGACAAAAAGGTCAATCTAGTGTCGCGTTTTCAACTGTCAATCTCGACTGACTGAGAACCACATAAGCCCAATTATTGTCCCAGTATTAAACTTTGAAAAGGAATAAAGACTTAGTAAAACTTCATCACCGTAATTACACAAAGGCATAGTTGGTTTGCCACCAGTAGTCCACTTGCAGATTGTACAAGAAAGCAGGTTTATGTTTTGGAAACCCACCTGAAGAAAAACTTCGATGGTGTAAGTCTCCGATTGCAACAGATCCCCCAACCGATATTCCTAGAACATCCGTAGGCCTATGAGTCCACCATGTAACATATGTCTGTACTTGCTGTTATGACCGGATCGGTCTACTGACTGATAATATAAAAGAATGAATTCAGCCGTATCGAATGCTCAATAAATTGGGAAACAGATCAAAAGAAATTGCGCCAAAACAAAAGTTGTCAGAAACTATCCATGCAGAATGGCAACTCTGACAAGTTAAAACCAAAGCCAAAGAGGTTTTAGATAAGTAGCCATATTTTCGGGGATACTTGGCTTTTAATGTACAACTTTCAATATTTTCAACCAAAAAATTCCAATGAACGAAGAATCTACAATTAGTTAAGATCATTGCCTTCAAGATCCTCTTGATGCGTAGAAGGATCAGTGCCGCTATATACATTCTTTAGCAAATGAAATTAAAAATTCACCATCGTCTCTAGAATTTAAGATTTGTGGTTGCTTTCTGCAGTCCGATGACAGCGGTCCCCGAATTGTATTCCCCTTTGTCCTACATGAAAGCTTCAGATGATCCCTTCAATCATGGTCTGATAGTCGATTAATAAAAAAAGGGTTCTTTGTTACAGCTACTCGTGATTGTAGAATGAACTGCTGCACTCTTGTTAGCGTTCAAGGCAATAAAGTAAATTTTTTCTTGTTTTAGGAATAATTTTGCTTGACAGTTAGTCTTGAATGAATCTTCTACCCAGTCCCATGTAGAGCTTCCAGCCCTTTGGATATCTAATGCGAAATTCTGCATTCGGGAAGCACGTGCCATTATCATTTTAGCGTTATCTCTCATACTTCCTTGTGTAGCTTGTAAAGATCCAGAGTTGTTTCAAAGAAGGACAGTTATTAATTCCTGCAAGACTATTTCTAAGACACAAAAATAATTAGCGTCTTCCATAAACCTTGTAAAAGTTTTACCGCGCGGACTATGAGTCAAAATTTCACCTCTTAACGAGATCCTAAACACAGTGGAATGCAGCATCCTTAGCTGGTCTCGTTTAGCGATGCTTGGGCTTAAAAGATCCTACGCACGATTCCTCAAATGAATTCTTCACCCCTAAACCAATGAAGGGAGTCTCGATTTCTGTTTAGTTCTCTACTACTGAAGTGCTCTCTTGCCTGAGCATCAAAAAGTAGTAGAAGCTTAAAAATGCCATTTTTTAGATCTTCGTCCTTCCATGAAACGCATCAGATTAGTCAGGCTTAACGCGCAATCTTGACGGGATGTTTCCTGTCAAATCCCTAACTTTTCAAGAAAATTTACAGCTGTGAGAAACATATAGTTTACACATAAGGAGCCGTCATTGAATATTTTAAATAATTAAAACTTTAAAATATCTACCCTTGTGGTTATTTTGAGGTATTCGAAATAAGAAACAAAAGTTTTAATCAGCTAACATGACCGCACTTCCAAATGAGTTGATAATGAAATTGAATTCATGCGGTTGTTTCTCTTTCGTAAAGTTTGAATTCTCTGAATTTTACTTTCAAATTCGTCATGCATTTGGAAAATTGCATTTAGAAAATTGCAACTTTTCATCACTTTCAAATGAAAATTTAAAATAAAGAGACTTGCTCTATTGTAGAATGCGGTATGTGTATAACTTTGTGTCTAGATTGGCAGCATCCCTCGAATTTTCTAAAGTTTAACGCTTTTAATACCAGAACACACCAAACGATTTCTATGACTACCAAGATAAAAGTAGCGGATAGCGAATTCAGACTTTGGTCCGTGGCCAAAGTCTCGTCTGGATTTAATGCTTGGTCAAGAGGCAACTTTGAACTTATAGGGCATTGACTCTGGTAAACAGCTGCTTTGTTTAGCTGAGTGTAGTACATCTGCAGTAACTGAGAGACTAACGTGAAATGTTACCAAAGCACTACATTCCATAAAAATTCAAGCAAAACTGCCCATTTCAACGGAAATTAATATCCAGAGTATTTTTGAATGTGAATTGTTAAGAGGAAGTTCCTATTAATTTGAGAATAATGGAATACATGCAGTTCAGGAGGTGTTAATAGTAAGAGTATTAATTGAAAAACGTAGACACGGGCATTCAATGGTGACAAATTGTCAAAACATGACCTTGAAAATGGGTAGTTTCTTGATACTCTACTTCTATTCGACCACTTTTCCATGAGCGCACAAGTGATCATTTTGGTAATCATTCCGATCAGTGGTTCGGAACCATACCAACTAAGGTCAAATTCATCGACTGCAAGAAACCGACACAACAAAATACTCTAGCTAAGTGTGTAACGCATGCTATGGAGACCCTTTACTTTACAGGCAAACAGCCAGATGACTGTGATCTATCATTGTTCCTTGTAATATATCATATCCAATTGAACCCCGATCAGTTCTTCAATCAAATTGTTTGAATTTATTCTCATTTGCGTTGACCTTTCAAATTTAGCCACTTCAGGGAACTTTCTGGAAGCAGGAAAGCTCCTTGATTATTTAGAATTGCTTTGCAGTTCTTACGCACCCAATTGTACCCTTCAGATACTCTATTTGACATGAATCAGACATTTACCAAATCTCAGAATGCTTGTCATCACTTAAGTCGCAATGAAATTCTGGCGTTTGTTGAAGCAAAGCAGCAAGGCCTCTTAATCTGATGTTTCAGAGTTGTTTACCTTTAGCGGATGGGCTGCTTCAGTAGATATTTTGATTTTTAAACTATTCCTCAAAATAGACGAAAATCTTTAGATCTGATGAAGCATCAATGACCAGAACCCGTGGAATCAATTCGTTTTTAACCAAAGGGCTGTTAGGCTTTTCCCTTTTTACTAATGTTATATTGCAGAGCTAGACCTATTTTATTGCTATGGCCATTAAACCTCACACATGTGCGTGTACTTTCTCTCAATGACAAGGTCAATATTCCAGGCCCACTTGAACGCGTCACACTTATAATTTTTAGGTCATTTGGGTCACCAAGTCTCTCCCATCCACATCGAGGACGAGAGTCATAGAACATACGACGATTCAAGAAAAACATTTATCTTAGAACTTACGCAATGTCATTTAGAACGTGTTTAAAATTCTATTCCAAAATTTTACAAATCTTCAACCGTCCTGCCTGTGCCCTCCCACGGCAAGTAAATCTATGCATCTACCAGTTTAGATATAATAGATTACAAAAAACACATGCTTAACAATGCAATTCTGCGCCTTTTCGAGTAATTTCGAATAAATCATTTAACTAAAAATGGCTTTTACGTAGCAAAATCGACAGGATGTACCAGAATCAAGTTCAATTCGGATTAACGCATGGAAACACTTTCCAAAACTTAAAATAAAGCATCTTATGCGAATAAAGCATTCTATTGCCAGCATTGAAGATGTTCGAGGTTCTTGTCAACTCGATTTCCAAAACTTTTGTATTTCGAGCAATCGCTCGTTTCATTGGAGCCAAGGAACAGACTCCGACGGTGCTAGAAGGTGATTGTAAATATAAAGAAAATGCAATAAAACCTCCAGAACAGACAAAGAAGATTCGAAATTTGTCTGATTCAGAAGAAGACGATCTAACTTTAGTTTCCTTTCTAGCATTCCTGATATAATGCAATCTTTTTTAACTTATTGCTCTTAAGTAGTATGTGCTATGCAAATTGCTGACCCGAGATTTCAATGAATGTAGGTACTTGAGCAAATGCACTCCCATGATTCAGTCATATTTTTGTTGATGATTTGATGTCGAAACTGTTGCATTGTTAAATTTATAATTGCTATGAAATACCCAAAGATTAAAGAATAAACCAAAACAAGATGTGGATGTTAAATATTTTGACAGAATTATATGGCACCATCTCAAAAATCTAAAAATATATAAGTTGTAGTAGAAAAAAAATGACCAATGGATAATTGACGTTGGAGTTTCGATTAAACCAATCCTATTCATGGAACATACCAAAATGAATGGGTGTCGAATAACTCAGTACGTGGATTATTAATGCTATTCAAGTTTAATTTTTCATAACCGAAGAGCCAGACAGTCTTCACTGCAGTTCAGTATTGTCTAAATGATTCCACAAAATACATCCTTTACAATAATTTCTTGCCTTTGACATCAAAAGTGATCCAAGCACACATCACTGAAAGGAATCTTCGTACGCCTAAGTCAGCTGCACACAAGCATTCTGATGCCTCTTCAGTTGAACTTTTGGTCGTGTTCAATCCCTGATATCTAATAAAAATGACCGCTAAATATCTTATTCAGTGCCAGATTTTAAAGTGCGCATCTCCAAATTATTAATGAGATGTAGAGGTGCGGTGTAGCATTTCGGTTTATGCCAAACCGACCATTTTCTATTCTGCAAAGCATCGCAATCGCTTACCTCAAGTCCGTTGAACCGCCTACTTTTCGAAGTCTTATCACTTGGTCAAAATTCAAAAAGAGCCTGCTGAAAGTCGGTTGCGAAAATTGAATGACTACATATGAACAAGTTCATCCAAGATTTTCTTTCTAGCATAATGAAATGAGCGCTCAATTTGAAATTCAAGTGTGATTGATGGGACCGCATTGAATCATTTCAAGACTAAAGTAATTGCTTACAGCAAGCCCTTCTCACCTCTGAAGTTAGGCTTATGTTAAGTGGAAAGTTTTGTGAATAACTTCAAAGTGTTCTACCTAGATTTTTCAAGCCCTTTCAGGACTTCGGGTTTGTGTTGCCTATGTGGACATGATTCATTGAAAGTTTGGGTCTCCGTCCATTGGCACGGGTTGCGGTCGTATATAAAATTTCACAACCTTGAAGCCTGTAATGCTTTTCTACGTGTTTCGGGTAGACAAACATAACTTCATTTGGCAACCAGAATTTTGGAGGGACACTTCTGTACTTCTGGATCAAATGCTATTTCCTAAATCCGGGCCCCAAGCGATGCCTTTCAAACTCGGCAAACATTCAGAAATAATCGCTTTGTAAAATTAACGCTCCGCCAACTAGTCCTGTAGGTTCGTTGATTGCATGAATATTCACAGAACGTGGAATTCCATTTAAAACGATGCGACTAGATTTCAGCTACGTTTAGTAAAGTGCACATCCATTAATATAATTGCAATTTTTTCAAGAATCCCATCATCTAGAAACTAATATTTCAACTAGTTAGTCAAGCGTTTCACTGCTGTAGACTGCAGTCTTAACTTGCGAATTCATGAAATAACTGCTGTTTTGTGCTAGCTTTGAGCCTGTTGGCTTTTTATCCACTTGTTTGAGCAAAACTTATGAATTAGTGTTTTGCTTAGAATTCTTCGTGTCGCACAATGTTGGACTGCATAACCGACCGGGACTGTTTAAAAAATGGGCATTATGTGATGACTTTTAGTTACGTAGGGAATTTCAGACTCGAGGACAGTGGGGAATGCGAAGAGCGTGCTAGCGGAACAATACTTGTAATTTGAATCCCCAATATCTGGAGCAATTGAAGTAGGGCGATTGAATCGTGCTTGCGATTTCACAAGTTCTTGCAAACTGCTACAATCCTGCACACTTTTTATTGTTAGATCACATGGTGATGAGATTGAAGGAAACTTAACTTAACTCCAAGTTTCATCGGTGGAGCAATGACTAGACACTTAAATGGGTAACGTTTTCGGCGTAATAGTCTCTTGTTAGACGGTATAGCTTTGAAACATTTGGGTACCCTTCGGTGATTAGAACGACAAATCGTGAAGATCAGGAGTTTGTTGGTAATGGTGGACTTAAAGAGGGGTTCTCTAAAACAAAGACACCAAGGTTCCTTCCATTTCTCCTATTTGCAACTAAAAAATCTGGTTCTGCTCATCTAATATGAACCCTTCCCTTGATTTACAAATGAGTCTATGTAAGCGAATCCTTTCGAAATGAGGATTACATCTAGATACATTGACAAATCCTACGCCGCAATCAGGAGAAAACTAAAGCTATCGAAAATGAATGCCTGCAGTTTGCCGCAAGTTTCGTGTCTGAAGGGTCATTATAAATGGACCGGTATTTCTCGACTTTTTGTATATTTTCTCGTAGGTAAAAGCAAGAACAGGATGATTATTAGGAGTAGGTCAACGATTGCAATCATTAGAAAATTCTGCATTTAAATTAAACTAGCCCTGCAGGCACAAGTTAACCAGGTGCTTATGTATCAATCCCTTGGAATTTGAGGTTCCGCTTTTACTTAGGATCCTTCGCTACCCAGCATATCAGCGGCCACGATAACAAATGGAACACATGCCCTAATCTGCATGATCTACTGACGACTAAACATGGGTTATTTGCAGAGAAAGCGACCAGAAAATGACCTTTTAATGTCTAACAGTTGCCGTTTCGCGATCGGTAAAAATTCACTTTTACGTTACTTTTGCCGCATTACAATGCAATTACCTAGAGCAAAAAAAAGAAAAAGCATGATAAATCTGTCTTGAGTTTCTTGATTAAACGAATTCAAGGCAGAAAAGATCCATCTTTCTAAAAATTATTTTTTGATACTTGAAGCCTTAAATCATGCCAATGTGTCATTTCATAAAATTAATTAAGAATTTCGACATTTCGGAGCTCACATACATTCCAAACGCAGCACTTAGGTGAAAAAATAAATAAATAAATATAACGAATTTCAGGTTCTATTCATACTTTCTTCTATCCGAGTCTCCTCTCCCATATCACCTCAGGGCTTTTTTTTCAAATGAATTGGCAAAAATATTCTAGTGCCTCTTTTGAGGGGGACCTTCCCCTTGAGCTTCGATTCGCAGATGTTCCTCAAATAATGCGAGCAGTTGCTCTGCACTGATCCAGCCCGCCGGTTTCAAAATAAGTTGAAATTTACTCGAAGTTCACATCCGCAGCATATTCGATTTCCCTTCACAATTGCCGTGCTTGTCTTGACACTCGAACAAATTACTGCTCTAAATCAAGACAAGCGCTTTGACTGCATTTCGAAACTCAATCATTTTACCAACTGAAAAGTTAAATTTCAGTCTTGTATATATTTTGGCTTTGTAAATGATTCCTGGAATTCTGACGCAGTTGAAATTTCGACTTCAAAGAGCGATATGAGCAAACTGCAGATTAAGGACTCATAAAGGTAAAATTAACTGGGCTAAGATATATTGAGGAGTAGAAATCCCATCTTTACAGGCTACTTCTGATTAACAAGCTACTATGGTTCCGACTTAGAATTCATTTTGATTTCATTAGCTTATCACCAGAAACGTCCGTTAAGTAACAAGATCAGTGATCGCTCTTTAAACACGAGAGATGAGGTAAGTCTTCCCCCTTTTTATTTGTGATGCCGACGTTTTGAGGCGCTTTCAAAGTTCGTAGCAGAAATGGAGATTAAACTAGATACTTTTATTAAGATCTGCCAGTGGTAAAGAAACGATTTCTACTAACAGTTGATGACCGACGTATGAATTGAGTGGCTTGAATATGATGATAGTCAAGGGAGAAACGTCACAATGAAATAAATTATCAGAGATCAGGTGTTTCCTTGACCCTCCTGACTAATTTATGAAGAATCCAAGCGCTATCTCCACTTTGTTTTTGTCCGAAGATTGAACCTTCCCTCTTCCCTATTTCCATTGGAATAACAATGCACATGTTGACACTAGATACAGGACAGGACTTGGCGACTTACCTAAGGAATTCAAGTGGTTAGAGGGTAAACAGGGCAGAAGAATGGAAAGGGATCGCTGTGAATATCAGTCAGAATAAGAACATGCCTTTTTTAAGGCAAACTGACTTGAAGGCTTCAGTACTTTTACCTTAAGACGGAGCCGGAAATTTTACATTTCATGTTTAACTATAGTGTCCAAAGTGCATAGACACCACTGATGGGCAGGACAGGAGGGTAATCCAATCTCTGCTAAGGTAAACTCAGCTGCAATAGAACGTTCCTGGATCGCAATTGGATGTGCAGCATCATTCAATGCTCATCAGACGGTTTGCTGCTAAATAGCTAAGAATGCTCTTTCACTTCGAAGGGATAACCCTGATATGACCTTTTCAGCATTGAGAGCCAAAACTACTCGTTCTGTTAAGTTCATCTTTAACATTTTAAATTCATGTTAATTTAACAGTTGTAGCCGGAGAAATGACGAGCTCCATTTTTTAACTCATTAGGATTGCCATTTGCTCGATATACTCACGAAATTTGAGCTTTTTAGGATCCAAAATCAAATACAGTTAGACCCGGTTGGTACAATCGCAAAAAAAGCTATGAATCACTACACATATTTACTTTCTTATTTTAATGTTCATTTATACGGGAACTTCAGACCTGATTGCTCCCGATATAGGAATTTACAATTGCTTCCTGTAAACCGCAGTCCCACTTTAAAATCTTTTTCTATCCTCGGCTGTCTCCTTGGTGTCGAGAAGGAAGTTACGTAATCGGAATCAGGTCATTATTTAGTAATACGCCTCGATTAGCCAAGTTAAATACTTCTCTATTAGTTGTGCATTCAGGGGCTGCTTTGGAGGCCCCATATTTGCTAGGTACAGAAGAACTTGAGCAAGTGAGTTGTAAGGAGGCACTTTGTGTTCATTATAAGCAACTACTGAACAAACTGAATGGTGAAAGCCGTGCAGAATAAGCCTATGTTATGAGGTCAAGCAACTCCTAGAATGGTTGACATAAATGAAAATAATCCAGCCCTCGGACAAGAAGAAATACCGTGATATCATGAACTATTCAAAAATAAACCAAAATTACGAAGTCTCACTTTTACTCTTGCAAAAAGTGACTCAATTTTGTTGCAAATGATGGCAAACTAATATATGAATTAAGTAGCAAAGTAGCTAATAATGAGTATGATGTAACTTTAAAAATTATGAACCAATCAACTTAAATGAAATCCCAACGAAAAGGACGTGGTTTACTAAAAAGAATTACCGCCAATGTCTATCTTGCAGACGATTTTTTAACTATGTCACTTCAGGAATTGGATAAAACGCAGGCACGACAGATACGAGAATTGAACTGCCCGAAGTTTTGGATTCGTGCAGAAGGAACTATTCCAATGGTGAGAGTGGGCTAACAAGATCTTTGTGCAAGAAGGACTTAGTTGTTTGAATTCAATGGAATCAGATATGGTTTCAATGAACAGAAGCTCTTCCTTGGCCTTTAAATTCTGATGTGTCCCATACAGGCAAAAACGATATGCTAGGCATAAAAACGTGTAAGTACTTTGAACCAGGTTTCGCAAACCCATGAAATTAGGAAAGATATGCAAATCATACCGGAACTCAGACTTAATTTTACTGCCAATCTACTGGTTCACCGCTCTAAAATGCGCTCGCTTCTTTGTTCCGGTTGTCAGGAGGGCAGTTTCCACCTATTCACTTGCCTGTGTTGGGTTAGACGACCATGACAAGGGTTTTGAAAACCTAACAGAATAGGTAAACGTGGTGCTAAAGTTCAATAAACAGCCAAAATGAAGAAAATGTCGAATAACAGACTATATCAGAGTATTTCCATCCTTTCCCAAAGAGGTTTATTTGCTAAAGGAACCACTGGGGCTTAAAAAGTTGAATGAGGCACTTTTTCGGAAAGAAACTTATTTATTTTGTTAGCTTTTTTGACATTTTCAACATTTGCCTTTGCTCATGTGCATTGTTGCAAAGACGTTTAGCAGCTACTTGAAACATGCAGTTTTTTTCAAAAAACAAGTTAGCCAATTAGAGTTCAGACCGCTTTCAAGAAAGACATTTAACCTCTTGATCAGAATGGGACGTTATTTGCCTGCTCAGTCGATTAATTCAATCATTTTCAGGAGAGAAGTCACCTTGGTGTCACTTAGTGCAGAAGCTCTATTTCCATCGTTGCTTTATTAACGAAGGATAAGCCATATTGGGCTATTAATCCAAGCGATTTGGTAACTTGCACATGTTGAAATTAAAATTTTAGAGAATTTACAAATGGCTTTGGATTTGTTTAAAATTAGCTTAAAATAGTGAGATTTAAATTGGAAAGAATAAGTATGGTCGTTCAGATAGCGAATTTCTCCATTGTTTGATTCGACCAAGTTCTAGGTAACCTATTCTTTTAAAAATGGAACAGACTTTCCACAACTTATCATTACTGGATGGTTTTTTACATATTTAGGCTGAACATAACGGATTTGACGGTTCGTCTGCTTATTCGCAGCACTTTAGGTGTTATTTTAAACACTATAATTTACTGAACGTCGTAGTTTTCATTCTACATTTCAGATGATCCTTATTGCATGAACTTTCATAATCGAACCGGAATCAGAAATAAACACAAGCAAGAAGCGTCGCTACTGAAAAGAGGGAAAAACAACGCCATTTTCACTGTCCGAAAGCAATTTGCAAAAGTCAGAACTAACTTTAACTTGAGCTGAAGCTCGTTAGCCAAACGCTTTTTGCTCGTATTTCAGTAGAAGTCAAAAAGAATCTTTGCAAATACCAGTTTTTTTTTAAACGAACGAAATTTGGGTCCTGCAAATCGCATGCTCACAGATGAGATTCTACTATGAAATCCAAAACTGCATAGAGGCGTAAATACCCCCTTGCTCTTCCATTTAGGTTTATCTCTTTGAAATAATGAACTGGTATTCATTAGACAAATACTTATTTTTGTCATTGAAAACAAAAAGGCATTGTTAAGTTTGTTTGTTAGTCGAACAGAATTACCATTTTAAGACTTGGACCTTCAAAGAACTACAATTGAGCTTGAAACTCAAGTCACTCAGGCATGTCTAGCTCGAGCATTATTAAACCTCAATAGCATGATGTTTTTCAGTCAAATTGTAATACGACATCTTCTAGGAGTTTTCATATGCTTCGCTGATGCAAAAGGTCTCTTAGAAAACATCACATGTTGGACTAGACCTCCCAGCGCCAACACCTTGATTGTGGCAGACTTAAGTAATTTTGTGAATTTTAGATAACCCATTCATCATGTCATATTTTTTGGTATTAGTCTAGAGGTTTAGGACATTAATCGCTTAATTATGATGCTGAGACAAATTTCCTATCACCCTTCTACAGATTTGTACTTTTCAGGCAGTGGACTTCTGGATAGATAAAGTCAGATCACTCGGTAAACAGAATTTTGTTGTTATCGGGATGCCGATTCGGTCTTAAATTTGCCGAAGTACCAACCACGATGCCACTAACGTGCAGCTTATATCTGTTTGCCAGTTTCCACCAACTTCCAGAGAACATTTAGGACCCAGTCCATCTTTTCAAAATGTAGTGGTGAAAATTCAGAAGGTTATGGACAATGAAGCCAGAAGCCAATCACAGAGGTGAAAAATCGACGATTTTGAAATTGCGAAAAATTTTCAAATTCAGCAGATTTTATGAATCATGAGTCGATTTCAAGCCATTTCATTACTGACTCTGCTACGAGGCGACCGGATTCAGGTAATGCGTTCCTGTCAGAAATCGGATTAGATCACTAAAACCTGACCACTTAAAAACTATTGTAAACAGATAGATGATAGTTGAATATGGGCGCACAGTTTTTGACTTGAGTAATTCGTTCTTGATTTTTTATCGTTGCATTGCGATCCCTTTCAACCTACTTGTGGGCATGCTTTTCCACATGCACCGCGCCTTCTCATGAGGCGGGGCGGAGTAACTGTTGACGTGAGCTAGAACTGACCGAAGACCCCTCAACAGGACGAAACATTGTCTCCTGTTTTCATGTGGATGGAGAGCGATATTTAAAAATGTGATGCTTTAATCTTCCTCTTGTCAGATTTCAAGTGACATGAGGAAGATAAAGCTGCTAAGTTCTCAGCTTGAAAAGCACGTGCTGCTTAGACGATACTGACCATGCTCCGATAAATCGGCATGGATCATTAAAGCATGGCGATGAAAATAGCGTAATTTTAACAAATTTTGAAAGTTTTAACGTGTGATGACTCTATGCCACAGATTATTGCCAGTTGTGCTATTCTGTGAATCTGCTCGATTGGGTTTCAAGCCAATCACGATGAATAACTGAATCGTTTCCACTGCGATAAAGCACTCAAACTGAGTGATCAGAAAAATACGCCTAAGTATTTCAGTTGAACATAAACTAAACGAAATCGGTTTGCTGTTTTAGACATCACGATTCCGAATTCAACACCATCGGATCAACCTGATTCATTAGGACGAAGCCGACGAGGGAAAGCACGATTTCTTTTCAACAATCAGCAACTCTCAGAATTAGAGCAGCGGTTTGAAAGGCAACGATATCCTCAACTTTCGAACGCCTTGAAATCGCATCTCAAACACAGGTAATCGCAAACTACAACCACAATAATGCTGGATTTTTCAACAGACTGGATACTGTATTTTAGGTGGAGTCGTGGTTTCAGAATCGCCGAAGGGAAAAGAAAATTAGGGCCGAATTAGGCAACAATAACACAAGGGTAAGTAAAGCCTCTGAGGAGAAAACGGAAGGTTATGAAGACATCTGTCGGTAAGGGGGTATGCTCAGTGTATTCACATCATGATTTGAGGCATCTTCGAATGGGACATTCTTCAATTACCTTAAAAGATACGTGCTGGAAGAGTGCTAAAACCATAAAAGCCCGAAGGAGACGCTTAGCAACAGGACGTGCTCAGTGGAACAAATGATGGCTTACATTATGAATGTGAATGAATCAAGGAGCAATTGCAACTTCGAAAATTTAAATTTGTCTATTTTTAACCCAGTCGCAGTTAACTGCGCCTATAAAAGCGAAAACAGCTGCATTTGGATCATTTATATGAATGTGAGGTACAATGGCATTAACTTCACTAATTTAAATTCTTTGCAAATGTTCATGTCACTCGCTTTACTGAAATCAAATCATCACATTTTAGAACCCATTTTATTTCTATCATTTTAATATAGAATATAAATTTTGAAAAATTGTATGCTTGTTGTAGGAAGTTAAGAAGTGAATGAGAAAAGTGCACTTATTTTGACAAATTTGCACTATGTACTTGATTGCTGCGTCAGTCCAACGATAAGTAGTTTCTCATTGGACTAAACTCTATTTCTTGATTGGCCAAAGCCAAATCGATAGTTGGATCAGTTTTATTTTTTTTAAAATTATTTATTTGCAATGTGCTAATACATCTGATTCATTATACCTGTGAGGAGGATGAGGTTTTTTTTCCTTCTTAATCAACATTTATTTGTGAAAACTTTTGATACCGTTTATAATATCCATTCAAAATAAAAGCTCCATCAAAAATAAGCTGATTCGATAAGTTTTCTGGTAAGTAGTGCATGAATGGCAGAGTTTTTGGTATTTTCTGGGGTCTTCATTTTCCTGACTTTATTATTTCAAAAATTTAACAAGAGGAGCCATTTTTATTTCAGAGTTTTGGAATCCAGAGCTAATGGCAAGCATTTCAAATAAGTCGCAGGAATTCTTATGTTAGCTTAATTAAAAAGTCATAAACAGTAACTAGAGGCGGAAGACGGTTTGAAGACTTTGCAACCTTTAGACTGCAAACAGACAAATCGAAATGGTTTTGAAGCGCAGAAAGTCTTTTTGGTCTTCATGGTACATTTTCCCTTGACTTGGCGTTAAACATCAAGCTATTTATCCAATCTGCATAACTGTATTTAAAAAAGAGGACCAAACTGAACAGTACAGCATTACGATTTCTTATCTAATTTTGAAAGAAACCCCCGAAAATATGTTAACATTTCGGACTAAATTAACCCATTTTCATTCAAGCTAGAAAACAACTTGGCGCTGATACGTAGCTGTGTTTCTTCTTTACAGTATCATAATCCGCTGTAGCATGAGATCAACTAGGCCGACAAGTTACTCACACGGATGAGCTGGTCACTAGACATTGCTGCCAAAAGGGTTTCAACGGCTAAAATGCAATTGTCATTAAATAAGAAGTGCGGATCCACATAATAGGAGGTTCCAGTCTGCGTTATTAACTTAAATATGTAACGAAATGAAGGAGAAGGTGCTTCGATTCCCTTGAACTGACAGCTTGTTCTTATGCTTTGATGGGTATTAAACACACACCAAAAGATTAGCTTTCAGACGTACAATAAAATGGCAATTCATAACTTTGGAAAGCGCTGGCACTCAATCCATGAGAACCCTACTATAAAGCAGAATTAAAATGAAGGTAGATGCCTTTATGTCCATTGAAAAGCTAGACTCTTGCGTTCACTTATTTATGTTCCCAGACTGCTTTGAATAAAGCCACGATCACACTTGTGAATGTTTCTAAATACCTTTTGGAACCCCAAAAACGTTCAGGATGCGAATGTGTTGCCTGGACAATCAGTGAGTTAAGGTATTTCTGGGGGGCAGGTATGATCAATCTGGCTGCTTGATGAAGTTGATTGGAAGCACTATTTCAAATACTTACGCTCTCCATTGAATTCGCCTTAAAGTTCGCCAAAGAATACGAGATTCATTATATTAATCATGAGTCTGTCTGTATGGAGACATACGTTAATAGTTTTAACTTCGACGCTCAAGCTCCCGCCAGGACCTACTTGGCGCAGCTGAATGGTTCGAGGTTCTGTATTTGGAAATTAAAAGGTAGATTTTTGTATGATTAAATCATTTATAACATTTAGTCACCATCAACTACAATGAAGTTCACTTCAACGGTCGATCATTTGGTTCTTTTGAAGTTACTTTCAATCAGTGAGTTGATATGTTTGCTTTCTCTGATGCGAGCGGAAAAATAATCAGTCAGCTGCATTAGAACCTTTGTCTACTACTTAAAAGAATGCTGGTAATGCTGGATCACTGATGACGGACATTTTGTGAAACAGCAACATAACGGCCGAAACTGCAGGTAGCAGCACAGCTGTATTAGAAGTTTAACTTGATAGAAGCTATGTACCGAAGAAAATAATTCACATGAAATAAATCTTCAAAACGAACAACTGTCTAATAAAGGGTGGAACCTTTCTTAACCTTAAAGCAAAGAACGGTTTTTCACAGATGCTCATGAAAGTTTGGTCATAGGAGCGCCCTAATCGTCGGTGAATAAAGACACTGCATCTGAGAAAATTAACTTCAAAGCAATAACCTCAGAAGGACAACTTACCGGTCCAAATTTGATGCTTGCAGACGACGATTCGCTTAAATCCTCCTCTGCTTGTTCAATAATTGGCTCTTTCCGTTTCTGCTCTGCCGTCAAGGCCGTGCCCATGCTGGAACCCGAACATTCTTCTTTTGCAACGTCCTTAAACCTGATCCGTCTTTCCCTTCGTCTCAGATCGCGATCAATATCTTCCGCCTCATGAACCTGCTCCTCAAATCGTACTCGAATCGACGGGAGTGCTGTAGGAGGTGGAGGAGATGATTTTGGAGGTTCTGAAGTCGAAACCCTCCCTCCTATTAGTCGGGTTTCACGATAGCAGCACCAGCACCGTCGAGACCGGTCGTGTTTTTCATCATGGCGTGGAGGCGAATCCGTAGTAGCGGAGTTTACGCAGCAGCATCCGCAGCAGGAGCAGCAACCATGACAGCATTTGATAAAGAAGGTTGATACGGATTTGCATAGACGTGGATTAAAACGTTTGACACGTTCCGTTTCGGTTTGTGCGTTCAGAGATGTTGAAGAAGAGAAGAAATAAGGAGATTTAGGTTTGCCTCTAGCTCGAAATAGTTCGCGTATTCCACTTGAAAGAGTCTTACTCTTTCGAGAAACATCATTTCCATGAGCATGAGGAGTTTCCTGGCTAGAACTCCTCTTCATCTGTCTTCAGAATTACCTGTTTATTCCGAAGTGCCGATCATGTAACCCAGCCTCTATGTTCAAGCATGCGGGCCGATAAGATTTGGGCTGCACCAATCACGGGGCTAGTGGGGATAACCAATCAGGAGAAGTGTGAGGGGCTATTTCACTGCCCATTTCGATGGGTAGGGTAACTTTAATTCTACCTTAAGTCGAATGACCTCAGTGGAAACCTCACTGTAGGTATTGAGGCGAATCCCTCCAGAAATGACTAAATGACCCCATTTAATGGGCCTCGTCACACATCAGATCATTATTACTTTCGAATTTACGCTCTATTTATCAAGGTGCCAAATGGTTTTTTGTAAATGTCCATTTATAGCCTTTTTGCTTTGCATAAAATTAGGCCATAATGATTCGTGTTTATCAGTGTTGCCACTTTAAAACAGCATCAATGTTACTATTGCAATTAGTCACAAGCAAACCATCGTCTTAGCTTCGTGATGAGGTGGTACCAGCTCTTGGTTGATGATGCACAAAACTTCTTAAAATTTCGGCCACCTCATATTTGAAGTTTTTCAGATGTGTCCGAATTTCGTTTCTTTCATTCATGGCATGTCAGCTTGAATATGATAGAAGTTCGGATAGGCGTCCAAATCTGTACCTTGAAAGCAATTTAGCCAGACAATCTTTTTATTGTATGTGACTGGAAGATTCCAAACCTCCGTCACCTGATATGCCACAAAGTAAAGAATGTTTTTTTTTGTTAAAATTAACCAAGTAAAGTGGCAAAAATGTGGCGAGGTCTAAAACTTTGTCTTAAATCTCTTAAACTTCTTTCTTCTGCTTTAAAGTGAGTTTTTATTCTAAGTACTATTGATAAAACCGTAGGGGTGACTGATTCCAGCTTTTGTTAACATTTCAGGACTGGTCTAAGTCTGGTCGTTATTTGCTTTCGCAGTATAATTTTTTTGGTTTGATTGAGTTATTCCTTCTTTTTATTATTTTTATCTCAATGTTATGAGGATTTTTGATTCTTTAAGGAAAATGCTGACAACTTTTTCACCTGCCTCTCGGATCTTTTCGCTGTCAGTTTGGAAACAAACCAATGCATCGGTACTTTCTGATACATTGAGCGAAGGTTAGCGTTGGCATATCAAAAAATTCTAGTTAAAAAGCTGATTTGAGTAGTTCTGTTTGAGATTCATTTCTTTTACTTCAATTATCTACTTCATGGGATGTCGTTTTTATACAATATTTTAAGCAATGAATAATAATTTTTTAATGAACGGCTCTCCAGCGGCAATAAGCAATGAAGATCACCGAAAAGCACCTATTGTGGGACACTTGAGTTTCGACAGTATTGTAGACAAAATCTTCGGGATTTCGATCAACGAACTTTGCGCCTCAGTGATATTTAGAGATTCGTTGTGAACCCGGACGGCAATTAAAGATCACATTAGAGCAAACATAAAATTATAGGTTTTTATCATATGTTTCGAAGTCATACTTTTGCTCACTGTTTGACGCATCTCTATCCATTTATCATGAATCACATTTGTGCTATTTCTTCAGTTCTATTCAGAAGGTTGAGTCCTGACCATTTCAAAGGTTTGCGAAACCGTCGAGACATTTAACAGTTAGGTATGTTTTAAGTTTATGAAGAACCTTAACCTATGCAAGATTTAAAAATACCGACAATTTACAAAAACGGTAATGAATACTTAGATCTGGCACTCTGTAAGATACATTAACAATCCATTGTAAAGTATATATGATTTGTTTTGATGAATTTCATGCCACATAACTGCCAAATCGTGCGAAGAAGAACATTGGAAGAACATTCGAAGCAGGCGATCAGATCCGTACAAATGGTATTTGTACCAGTTTTATCACCAATCTGTACAACAGATGCGCACTAGGCTGCTTCTTTTTCTTAAGTGCCTCAACAGCCCGCCGTTTCAGAAAGTCTTGAAAAAGTCAAACGCATTTTCCATCACACTTGCATTGGATAAATCTACATCAGTCATAATACATTCCAACTATTATGGTCGAATTTCGACCATCAAAAAAGTGATTCTGAACTTGGTTTCTGCTTGACTGGTGCGCTGAAACTCAATCATGTTAATTCAGGATTCAGGTTAATACGACTTAACTATCCCGCAGAAAAAGCGGGCAGTTCAGTTTCTGAGCTTGAGATCTGCGTCTTGGTAGATTCAAAAAGCTTCTACTAAGTATCAGCTTCTAAGGGCTGCATCGCTTTAGAAGTCAACAAGTGGCCAAATTTGCTCCTCGCACTTGATGGAAATTCATTTTTGTATCATTAATCATCCTAAACATATTCTTATGCAAAGTCGCGATATTCTAAAATGTGTCATTCAACAAGGCGTTACTGAAAATTCAATAGTGATGATACATCATTGAGGTAGAGCATTACATACCCCTTTTGACCATTTCTAAACAGCCTCACCTTTTAAATCCTCTACTGGTAAGTCCGCAGCATCAATGGGATAATTTAAGACCTCCGCAGTAATGGATGCCGCTGGAATTCCTCCCAAATTTTCTCTTTCGCTAGGAGTTTCCTCAATCCCCTCACTTGTTCCTGCAGGCTGATTTCGTCTGTGACGTATGTAAGCATTGATAGCGCCGAAGGCGATTGCTCCCACACCCAGCAGAACTTGAGGATCAGCAAAATGTGACCAATCCATCTTAGATAAATAAAAAAGCACTACTTATTGTTAGAAAGTAATGTAAATATTTCGACGAAGCGCGACACAAATTCCTTTAATTGACTCCAGTTGCTGGACAGGCGTTCTAAAGAGCCTAAGCTAGGCATTCAAAATTAGCCTGCAGTGTGGAAAATTGCTCGAAAAATAGGCTCCACACTTTGTGCCCTCAATGATTAAATATTTCCTGAATATTTTACAAAATTACGTTAAATTATTTGATAGCAACATTCTGTAGCCATGTTGTTTTACCTACAAAATGAAAGGAAAACAAACGGCCAAGCCAGAGAGACACCGAGGTTAAGGAATGGGTTACTTCTTCGCATTTAGCTAAACTATTGAGAAGAAGAGCTGTCGAAGTGGCCATTTAAGGTAGAAGCAGGTGGGGGGGGGGGGGTGCTCTTTTCACTTTTCTAGCCAATACAGTCCTTGTAATGGCAGAATTGTGACCTTTAAAATGAGACAATGAAGTTTACCTTGCAGGGCGCTCTCTGTCTAAGTAAAGCCCTTAAGATAAGAGGAGGTGGTGCGGACTGAATACCTTGTATTCTAACTCCCAAATGTATGAGGCGTACGTTGAATTAACTAGGACAAAGTTTAATAAAGAAATTAAAAGAAACGAGGTTTCTTCCTCATCTGCTATGAAAATAAATTTTCAAAAAGCATTTCAAAAATAATGCTATCATTAAAGACTGGAGCGAAAATATTAATAGAAGTCTGAGATTCCTCCAGCCATACGTTCGAGTAGGGACTCCCGTTTAGTCGGCAGGGTGACGGAGGCTTATATCCAACTATTTATAAATACTCGTTGGACTTTCCATTCCCATTTCAGACAAGTTCAAGTCTCATAGAAAACTCAAAGACGAGAATGACACAAAGATGAACAATTGTCCCTTGAGCTAGAAAGTGTTTGCCTAATTTGAGCAGATCACCACGTTAGGTGATATTCCAAGTGAACTTAAAACAACTTATAGAAGCTATTTAAAATATGGATCCATGGTTTCAAGAAAAATTCAATTCATGCAGAATAATATCACAAATTGGAGAAAATATAGGAATACTTTTGGGAAGGTATACGCATGAAAAATCATTCCAACTCTGGAAAAGTTATTTCAAGCTTCCATAAATTGTCCTTTTACATGCTTGGGATGGATGCTTTATTTTAAAAAATGTTTTGCTGAAGAGACCAACCATTCTTCACGTCGTGGTTAAAACTTCATCATCTCGCTATGAAGGATTCTAGGGCTGTGCGCAAATCAAGACTTTAAAGTCGGCATTCTTGTTAATCTGTATAAATTTCCTGATCTTGATGGGCAGACGAGCCCATATTTAATTCCTTACTGAAAAGGGAATTAAAAAATTTTTTGATTGTTTTCTTCCCCATTTTTAAAGGGCTTTCTGGATTTGTCCTGATACTGGTCTGAGTAAGTGCCTTTGTTTTAAAGAACCATGCATTAAATTAATAATGGGATCAACTATTTACTGCTCGTTTTCCATCTAATCAACGTTGATTTACATTGAAAGCACTCCAAGTGGAAATATCCTCTTAAAATCATATTATGATTGCTTTTTATTACCTTGATAAAGCAAGTTTAGGAATTCAAATTAATTGCGCTTACTTGCGGTTCGGAAGATATCAAACCAGTTAAGTCTTCAACAGTCAACCAGGATTCTGAAGGGAAGAGCCAGATTTTTCGGAATAAATTAATGTATTTTGGCATTAATGTTGAGCGACAACAAACCCTGAAAACAGGGTGAAGTATTTTAAAGATAAATTTTACTTGAAGAAGTTTATAGGAATGTATTCACTTTCTAATATAATGGTTTTCATATTTTGAGAGTAGTATAAGTAATAACTTTCAATTAGGACTTTTATCGTTCACCAAGGAGTATTATTTTTGGAAATTTGCTATTAGTAAATATGCAGTACTTATTTGTAATGATACCGTGTATAGCAAAACCTTACTTTTTGGATTCGACAGCAAAGATTGGACTCCACCAGCTTAAACGACTTCATGTTTCAAAGAAATGGCTGTTTGTCATTTGCCTATCTCAGTATTTTCTAAAATTAAATTCACAGTGAACCTGCCGAATTATGCGTAAAAAAGATGTTTACACACAAGTCTACTCCTGTTCTAGGTAAAAAGGAAGTCATTCAAGTTCGTTATGACTTTTCATTTAAGACTTCCGAAACCTTTGCTTGCTAGGAACATGAAAGAGGGTCAAGGAAGTGGAGTATTTTATTTTGAAAAATCCTATAAAGAAGGTGCGTAGTCCTTAATGGAGATTGCGATGCGCCTCATTTATTAGGATGCTTGAAAGGCTGAAGACCGAAAGGGCTCCTGGTTCTCAATTCCAAAACGTGTTTTTGGAGTCTTTATAATAGTTCCATTTTATCTGTCTTCGAGCGGTTATTATGAAGAAATCTTGAACTTCATGGACTCAGCATAGATGGTTTTGAAAAGGACGACAATCTGGATTGGACCATTCATTAAAATCATTCCTAAATAACTGCGATTAGAAGCTATAATGTCAAGGTAAATCAGTGTAAACAAATCGGTTTTATAGTAAACATATCCTTTATTTTCGTGATTTATCCATTTCATTTTATGCCCCCGACTTTTTAAATCAGTAGACCTATTTAGAAACAAACTATTTATGAGCGGTGAAGTTGAAAGTGGCACCAGATCAATGCTTCTTAATCAAACGTTGACGTTTTGTATATTTTCAGTTGTTTCGTCTTTGTAACTCAATGAAATTTTAATCCAAAAGATCTCTTTACATGACTGACGTTCAGAGATTATTGCCTCGTAGCAAGCTATTCTTGTCACATTTTTACAAACTATGTTTGAACATTTGACTAACATGTAAATCGACAATTTAATCGGTGGCGTTTGACCACGTCAAACCGATCGGGCTCTTAAAATCTTCTGTTCGAATGAAATTTTATCTAAAGTACTGTAATTTATATAGTTGAGAACTTCAGTTGACCTTTAAGATACATCTCCAAGTCCAATCGACTTCCAGGATTTCGCCTGTAGAGTTATTAAATATGCCATTAGTGGTGAAAAGATGTATTTTAAAAGAAATCTTTCCAAAAATAAATCTCCCTAGACTTCCGTACTGCCAACCACTGTACATATTCTCTACCATTCATTTTTGCAACAAGGTACTGCAGTCGAGTTATTCAAATGCGTTTGAAGCAAGTTGTTGATAAATAACTTTCAAGTAGATAAATAATGGAATTCGAAACGATCATGGTTCAACAACTTTTTTTGGATACACAAATGTGAATCTTTGTCAAAATCTCTCAAATCTGATATTTCTGTCTAGATGGTGGCAAGTAAAAACGCTAGCTCTGACCTTCTACATTTTTGGAAAGAAACGCAGGAACTGTTTGGGACTTCGAGATAATTTTCAAGAACGCCTGATCGTAAGATCAGTTTTTGTTGCGGTTTTCCTTTGGATTGACAGATCTTGTGTTGCCTTTTGCCTAACATTAGCAACTGGCTTTTTCCGTTGAAAAATTGTCATCGACGTTGGGGTACTTCATTTCGATAAGTCCAAGGCTTTTTAAATCATTAAGCCATCTTCCAAATAATATAGAAAAGATTTCCCTTGAGAATATAATAAGGGAACTAATATGTTACTTCCATTTATCACTAAATTTTAAGTTTGAGAGGAGTAGGTGTCTTGGGTTCATCCACTACACTACGAGATACACCACGCGGCAAAAAATGGTTCAGTTACGTTACTTTTGTTAAGGTAGCCGTGGCATTTCAAACGGACATGGATTAGGCGACTCTTACCTTTCTACGCATGGCCTTAGCGTTAACCTTTTCTTCGCATATTTACATTATAAACTCACAACATAACAATCGAGGATTCAGCCTGAATGTACCTTCTGGCTAGCTCTGTTTAGAATCGGTACACTAGGGAGCCTGCGAGCATACATCATGATTGATCTAGGCGAAGCAATTAGCTTTAGATAAATAAAAAGGGGTAAATCCTAATAACGATGTTTATTGTCAAATAAACAGGATCATGCCTCGGGCATTCAATGTTTGCAGCAAAGGCCGTCAACAAAACCCAGCAGTAGTCAAAGACCTCTAAGTAAGCAGGGGTGCAAGTGATTTTCATAACTATAAGGTAAAACTTGAATTGAGCCTCGGTTTCATCAAATGACCTTAGAGCGTTTTGGCGGAGGCCTCAAAACAAAGCCATATATTACTAATCGGTATCTCTCTGGCCCTATGAAATCGAATGTGGAAATAGTTCTTTGACATTTGCTTTCTCCTCAAATTGCCCTTGATACAAGCGATTTTTAAACATCAAATTGATTCTTGCATAGCGTGTTCGAAAGCTGTTTGTGACATCCTTCAGTTGGAAAGCTCACATGGGCTGGTTATTCATGGTCCAAGAGAAGATGACCAAATGAGTTGTCTTCGGTCCCTGAGATATATATTAGCCTTCTTTGTCGCCAAGATACGAGCTAGAGGACATAGACTTTGCATAATCTGCTTAAATTTGTAATGCTGAGGTACATGAAAGCCAACAATAATGGCATATTCTAAGGTGGCGCTTTATTGTTTACAATCTAACCGATTCTTTTAAATAGGCTAAAATGGTATGACCAGCCAAGCTAGAAACTTCTCTTCTATAAACCAAAATTGCTGCATTTTCAATGGTTCACTCAAACGTCACTTGTACTTCCGTCGCAGCCGGATGCTTTGCGGAATAACCACAGCTGTTCAATATCCTAAAGCGTCTGTTTCCGTTCTTGATGAACGGTGAACTAACTTCAACTATGCAATTTTATTTATGCACCCCAATAGCAGTCGAAAAAGAGGATTTCATTCCTTTTTGTGGATATCCATAAAGATTAACATCACTGCGAGAAAATATTAGGACATTAAAGCGATGATTTAGGAGAAAGTTTGGTTGCCAAGCTGTCACAAATATTGGTTAGCACAATTTTATAATTTTTTGTTCCCAGGAATTCGCTAGATGTAGTTATTTGGTCATGACTTTTGAAATGACTGACCGCACTATAAATGCACCTACGGATATCAATTGAATGCTGAACTCTGCGCTTTACAGATGATTTTAGTTGAGAAAAAACATGCTCACCGGAAATATGTAGCCACTACAACAACGGCAGGTAATTGAAAATTTATCCATTTCTATGCGAGATTTGTCCACATTCTCTCCACCAAGTAAATCACTTCACCGATGTAAGTCGTAGAATCACGATTTTCACATAAATAGGATTTTACTCTGTTTGTAATTGTTGAAACCTTCATTTTTGAGATCGTCATTTAAGTTCATTCCCTTGGTAAATCATGCAGTGGATAAGACTGGGTTGCATTCATCTTGTTAACGAACTTCCTAGCATTTGTTTAATTCAATGTGTTAGTTAAAAAATGGTCAATGATCTTCAGAGACACAGTAGTTTATATGATTCCTCATGCTTTTGGCTCGTTTTCCATAAATTTTACAAAAAAAAATTGGAAAATTTCCCCAGTTGATAGGCCTTAACCTTGCTTTAGCAATTTAAAGGACGTTAACAATTAGTTTTTTAATCTCGCTTTCCTCATCTCGGTCAGTCTAACCAGGTACATAGTGTAGGCGTCAAGCTTGTTCTATAGTCTGGGCACTCTTTCTTCAAAGCAGTTTTTTGTCATAATGAGCTTTTGAGCAAAAAAATGGTTTGCATCCTCCCTGGGCACAATCCAAATTTCAAATGCAATTCAGAGCGTATTTAGTAAAAAAATACTAATGTCCTATGTTGGTTGTTCATGTTACAAAAACTAACTGCATTCATTCAAGTGCTTTTTTTAAAGCTTCTTCTGTATGCTACGAAAAGCAGCTCAAAATTTAAGCTCTACATGAAAGCCCCTTTGTAAATAGGGGAACCATGGTTGGATCCCCTAGCTCAAGTGTTAAAATAATGGCCTCTTAGATCAAATCGCTTATTCAAGTAAATAATTTGAGTTATTGCTTTCAAAGAAAGAATGCAAAACAGCAATCTTTTAAGTAAATAACTTGGGTACCAATTTCCTGAATATTAGCTCAGTCATATTGAATAACTAAAGCAGAATAGCAATTAATTACCATGGGCTTTCAATATTTTTTTTTTTGTTTCTTAGATTAAATAGCAGAAAAAACGTTGAATATTTTAATAATGAATATTCTCCATTTTACAAAACTGCTGGCCAATGATAACCTACTTAAATGCTCGAAAATAATTGATGTAAACCATGTTTTATTAATGCCAAGTAATTAATCTAAGGTCCCCTTTTAGTTGGTAACTTATTTGTTTTGAATGCTCACTAATTCAAACAGAATTCAAGATATTCATTAACTTTACTAAGTTAAAAAATTTCACCTGAATCCTGTCTTATTAGCTCAAGGCGGAATATCGAATCTTGAAGATTTTTTGTAAGATAAGCTGCCTTTTGAGTAAAAATTGCTTCGAAACAAACTGATGGGTGCAAGTGATAAAAGCCTGCTATTAATGGACTGATTTATCACTAAATAAGTGTTTGGGTGATTCCACCTTGCATGACTGCGGTAACGGTTGTAGCAGTTGTTTACCTACTGGATGCCTGAAGAAGAAAGCATTCACTTGACTCAACTTTATTTGTCGTTTCGTGAAGTTAATTTCAAAAGACAATGCACTGTTTTCATTAAATCAGAGACTATTTCTTACCATACCGGAAACCCGATTGGGAGGTCTTCAATTGAAGAAGACGAGTTTGGTTAATAAATTCTCAAAAAGTAGAAAACGCCGAAGTTCAAAAATTGTTTCAATGGCGAATAGGGACACTATGGCCTATATTTCCCGAATTTAGCTATAACCCTTTACGAACATCAAGATTATCCTTAAAACACAATAGAGGAAACCACTTTTAGAGATTATATTTTGCTTAAATGAAAGCTCTTTAGAACTTATTGTGAGTAGATTGCGTTCTGAGAAATTCTCCTAATTTAAAAAAAAAAACAAAAGTGCTTCTCCTGCCCCCGTTTAAAAAACACCAATTGAGTAAATAATGAAATCCTGACAGTCATTCAAATGCTTGAATTTTACTTTGTTCTAATGAAAACTGTGTATTCCAATATAAAATATCTTAAAGGGAAATAGTCTGTGCTACCTACCAATGTATAAATGACTGGCATCAGCAAAACTCTAGACTAGTCACAAAGTTTTTTCGTCTCATTCGTTGTGAGATTGGATTTAAGTTGAGAAAATGGAAAGACTTTGAGGAAGAAATTGCTGAAAACCCTTTCCGAGAAAGAGGCTAATGCCCAAGAATTGGGACAACAGACGAAAGTATGATACTCTTAGGCTGGTGAATGTTGTCAGCATTAAGTTTTCGCCACCTTTTTCTCGAAAAGACTGCAAATCCGGCCTAACATGTGTTGTTTACTCGTCACGACCGGCGGGATGAATTCAAAGTAGTGTAACTGCGATAGCGAAACTGGAGAAAAGGAATGCATCCATTGAACTTCCTCGTGTGGCCGCTCCCAGTGTTGAAAAAACCTCAGAGGTGGTTGTTGCAGAGTTTAAAAATGGTCTTCTAATAAACTCAGTAAAAATTTTTATTAAAACTGTCAAACACCTCCATTTCTAACAAAATTTGGGCTTATTTTACCACCTTCTTACGAGGAATTGCTCCACTAGCTTCTAAGGGACCCAATTTAAGTGAGGAAGTTCATAATTAAAGGCTTATTAGATCCCGTGAAATCCAAAATATTTTAAAAGTCACAATAGGACTGACGAATCTGTAGATTTTATTTCGCTATAAAAAAATAAAAATTGTTTGAAACAATCTGAAAGCCACGCCATTACCTAGGCCTTACATTAAGTTTGGAAAATAGATCCGAGGTTAAATCTATTTGTTGATTCATTGTTGACAGCAAGCTGCGCGACAGGATTTTTTTTTTCAATTTGACTTGTGGGTAAAAATATTTTATTTTTTATTTATTCTGGTACGCCTACAAAACATTTTCCAACGATTTTAACAAAGCCAATGCGATTCACTTCTTCGTGAGCATGAAATTATTTAAAATAAGCCTCTTCTGCTTGTAGTGAGTACATGCGCTTTTTCGGGACAAGCAAGGTCAGATCAATAAATTTAAATGTCGGATTACGGTAAACAGACGTGGTATTTATCACTTAAAATGCACTTCTAACTTGTCGTTATCTTAGTTAACGGTGTGTTACTATTAAAGATCGGTCATTCGACTATTGGGGTATCAAGTGTAGGAATCGCTGCATAATAGGCTCTATTCGCATATTCATCAGTAAGATCTTTAAGGTAAGACACTTTAAATACACCTAATAAACAATCTGTGGCAAAATGTTAAAAACTTTGTAATTTAAGAGTTTTATAGGCATGGAGATGCCATGAACAGATTTGGGATCACTAAACTTCGCATTATTGAGCTCTTCAATATCTTCACTTGTGAATTTTGTGTACACATAACTTCAGATGAAATGTAACACAATACTGTCTGAGAATCTCTAAAATATTTCGCAGTCTTTTGAGCAAGTGCAATTAAGCAAACCACTGATTGCATTTGTCGGCAATACCAATCAAAAGTTTAGGTGCGATGTGCTGGAGTTTCTAGAGTATCCATGAAAATGAAAGAGTGATTGATCCACAATGCTTTTAAAATATAGCTTTTGTACCTTATAATAGAATATTAGGAAAAATATGACCAACCGTATTCAGACTTACGCGTAGTTAACTTATTTTCAGGCTGCTTGGAAATCGAATGCCCTTTGATTGTACACGTATTATCATCAAAATGGGAAAAAATTGAATCCCCGAAAGTATCCTCACGAAAACGATTGAAATATGAAATGCTTCGATAAGCTTTTTTCCACTTCGAACCTCCTTCGCTTCCGATCTTATGGATTTGACGCCTGCCAGCTAAACGCTGGTGCACAAGGCGTGTGACCTTGAAGCCACCTATCCCTTGCCTCCGTCTGCCCAAGGAAGTGTGCAGGAAATGGGGTTCGCGGAAATGCTGAAATATCAGATGGCTTCAAAGGCGTTTACTCGATACGAGCCTCGTGAATAGATAAATTGGCATTTCTCCTTTCTGGCCAAAATTCTGAACAAGTACGACATAATAACATCAGCTTTGAAACTGACTAAAGTAATAAAAGACTCATTAATGATTAATTTCACCGTGCAAACGTATGGTGCAGAGTTAAGCATAACCAGTCCCCAAATTTCTGTGATTTATGATACTTTCAATTTTACTTTATATCAAAGCTAATCAAGGAACTTAACTAATTATGTATGCAATTACAATCATAAATAACAAATGTGTTTGAATGATGTGGGAAAGAATAGCGAAATAAGGGAACTGAATCACCACTTTTGTCCGGTAGGTTGATAGGAAAATAAGCCTTGGGAGGAATGATTTGAAGCGACGATTCCCAAAAAGCGTTGGAAATAAATCCACAATAAGAGAATTCTGCCTATTTATTGTCACATTATTTCACTTCAAGACTTAGGGCTCTTTGGTGCTGCACTTTTCAAAAGCCAAAATTGAAAAGTTAAGTTAACAGCACATTCACATGCTCACGTGCATTTTCAAAACAAAATTTAGCAAATAGACGTTTTTTTCTCTTTTAAGTGGATGCAGCAAAACTGAAGATGGAAGAGAAACGACTGACTCAAGGAACAAGTGGTGGTTTTTTTTTGTTTTATGCTCAAATAACATAATTTTGTCCCTAAAATGGCCTGTCAAAATGAATAGAGAAAATGGCAGTCAAGGTGTTAGTGCGTTTATGCGTGATTTTGTACAGGACATGTCTTTCGAAAAGTGTTTGAATGGGTCCCTTAAATGGATCCAATACTCGACGGCAGGAAAGGCAATATACTTCTAAAAGACCTCTTTTCCAGTTTTCCTCTATTTATAGGTCAATTGCAAGGTACTTTTGAGATCGCTCCTTGCTCATTCAACCATCTCATGCCGGGAATTTCACCTTTAAGCTAGATTAGAGCTACCATCTATGCCAGAATATTTCAATTTTCTGCATGGACTTTTTCGATATAGGACTCACTAGTTGAATTAAAAGAACCGATGTGCAAGTTTTGAAACGAATCCCAAAGTTTGCCTGTTCGGTGCAAAAAGAGATACTTCTAGAAACCGTCATGAATAAGGCACTGGTTGCTTCGAAGTAAAAATTCTTTCAATGTTTTGCTTTAAAAACTGTATGGTACAGCAGCTCATTAGTATGACCTTTTATTGTCAAGCTAACAATAATTTAAAATATTAATTTCTAAATGCGTTCCCCTATTTGTTAACAGACAAATCAAGGCTTATACGGTGGTGTAACTATAAGGAGGTCTTTTCAAAAGTCCGCAACATTATATAAACCTGTTCATTTTTGAGTCTCGAATCAGCTGATGTCTGTTTGATTTCTCCTGGCTTTTGGTTTTCATTGCAATTATTAGTGTTAGGTGAACAGATTTGCAATCTCCTTGTTTCCAAAAGTAGGGTTTGAATACTTTACACTTCTTTAAAACTGCTGTGTTCCTTGTTATTTTGAAAAGACATCCTACTTCATGCAGGAAATCCATTTTGAAATTTTTAACAAGTAAAAAAAACTAGTGGTCCATCTTTTGCATACCGGTGTTTTAATTGACTTAACATTAACATTTTACGTATTGTAAAGAAAAATGTCAGCCAGATGTTAGCCCGACAATAAAAGATCATGCTAATGAGCTGCTCTAGGCCAAATTTTTATTATGGTAATTTAAAAATTTAAAATGCAATAGATTAAACCTGAAAAGGGGTAATAAATAGAATGTAGAGCAAGACATTATGATTCAGTAAACACACGCAAGAGTTAAGGGAAATGTCTATGGATGGATAGGCATAAAATGTACATTGAAAAAGCTATTTTGAGTTGCTTAAAATTGACTCAAATTTCATTGAGATTTCCTCGATAATTTTGCTGTTGTTAAATAGATTCGATGACTTATCATCTGCGAAGCCATTTTAAAAACAGTTCCATACATTTTAGACCGAGATTTGGTCGAAATAATATGAGTTGATTGGTTTAAATTGTTCGCCCATGCGCTTTAATGTCAGACGAATGGCAAATTTGGCAAACACTGGTTGGACTTGGGCTGATTTATTTACAACGGACCTTTAATCAAGCAAACCAATAAGCTTGGCAGTGTGTGACCTTGAAACGTCATGTGACCAATGATTTCGCGGCTTTTTCATACCGAAGCTGTTTTGGCCCATCTGATTAACTTTTTCAAAAATTTAGCCTAAGGACCTCCATCGATAGCTTGATAATATAATTGGGAACATTCAGTTGCCCGGTCAGATTAATTAGGAGAGTCAAAACCTTGCTATTATCAACGAAATCGAAAAGGTGTAGATTTATCTTCTCCAGAATTCTATAGTTTTGATTGCGGCCCAAAATATTAAACAGTGTATAGGAATATTCTACCATGAAATGTGGGGGTGTTTGCAAAAAGATCATTAGATTGATCTCTTTCACGGTCGTATCTTGTCCAAAATGTCCAACGGAGATATTTTTCAGGCAAAAGGAGACTGTAGAAAAAAAGCAATGAGACTAGGAGTAGATCCAAAAGATCGTCGCACCTAGAATTGAACTATGTCGATTTCTCCACCTTCACGACTATGCTTTGGTGTGTATTTGAATTCTTCATTCTCATGATCAACTTTAACATCATCCTGTGTTTTGAATCGTTTATTTTTTTATTTATTTGCATAAAATAATAGCTACAAGACTCCAGTATCGATGGATCAACGTGCGGCGACACGATATCGTGCAATGGAGCAAAGCATTTGTCAAAGTTCTGCGTAAAGCACTCCCTGAAGACCTATTTTTGAGAGCAACTTTTGGTGACTTCAGTCCGATTAGGATTAGGTAGAGACTGAAAATTAAGTTTGGGAAAAATGCCCTTTTAAAGTAAGTAGGACTTTTCTTATTCTTCTTCACTCCTAGGTGTAAGTATTGCTTAAAAATGTTATGGTATACGTATTGAATGTATTAAAGCTGTTTTTCCTTTTAAACAGCATATTCATTAAAACATATTCATTAGTATATACAATAGCATTTGAAAGGATGGCTGTATAGGCGTAACTGTCCAGTGTAGCACCCCATCTCAGACGATACAGGAAGCTGTCAATTTTCCAAGCTTTTCTATTATTTCGCTTCATGAAGATTATCACAAAAGCTTTTCGTGGATAAACGGAGGAATAAAGGTTTACTGATTTCAATGCCAGTAGCTAGAACTTCGACATCCTCTGAAGAATTAATTATCAAAGCCAGAAAGGGTGCTCAGCGCGAGTCAAAGTTATCATAGTGATCATTCATTTGAAGATAGCTTTAGAAGAAGGGAGATACTGTTCCAAGTCAAGAGAATCTCTTTTTGCTTATCATAACAACGATTTTTTACAGTTTCTTAGAGGCAGTAGACAATGAAACATGTTTAGAAACTCTCAAACTGGAAGAGGCACGGATATCTTCAATGCCATCTCATTTGTACTAGCTCAGGACATTCATTGTTTTAGCATGCAAAATGAAATTTCTTGTTTTCTCAATAAATGTTATAAACACTTCAGAGCGTTTTAATCCATTTGCTTCACTTACTTTTTGAGAAGACAAAGATACGTTTTCAGGCCTACCAAAATGCAAGAACATTTATTCTTAGGCCTTTGATCCTGTGTAATCAGTGATGCGTCAGGCGCATCGAAGTATATTGCCAAACGTATCCCACCACTACATCCTCGAAGTTGTGGATCTCATTGGCTCAGCCTTAATAGCTCTGGACATATTGCTCTTGACGGACACGCGTGTCACACTGATCAGCTGCACAAAGCATTCATCCATTGATGGTCATAGATAAAAATCCTATGAAGGCAGTCTATTAAAGATCTGAACTTTGGGTTTCAGACCTGACTGTTTTGCGAAATAGCAACCATGGCGACATAGAAGTGACATTCTTTCCTCTCCTGAAATCTGTAGGAATTTTTAATATACACTTGACTGACACTGGCGCATGCTTAACAGGGATCTGAGAATCTTAGCGATTACAAGCCTTCGTTACTCTGCTTTACCTTCAGTAAAGACGGGTGCCCATACTCATAGAAATGGCTATTAAACCAACTTATAACCTTGCCTCTAACAAAATCTCACCGATTGATCCAAAAACTTTACTTAGGTTGTGCTCATAAGCTGCGCGTTCACGATTGTTATATGGAAACAGTACCGCTGTGCACGTTAATTGGCAGGCAGCAGAATGCCAGATCTGGTTTTCATTGAACAGACATTTTGTTTCTAACCATTCGAAATCCTCAGGATAGATTTGCCGAGGCTTCGCTTGCAGTCAGTTTAAATTTATGCATTTTGATTGCTGAATTGGATTTTGAGAAAACAAGAAAACATCGCCAAACCGCGCTGCGCTCAATTATGATGGAGCCAATTGAAGTCTGATTGTGAAAATGGATCTTTTAAGTTCACCATGCTCACACCTCTAATCATTCTCCTTAATATGCGAAAATAAATATTTTGAATTTAAATAGCTTTATATTCCAAGTGGAAAAACAGCAGTTACCATTACGACCTTTGGCTGCCGAACTAGGAAAAATAGTACTGCCATTGAATCTTGGCATTTCTGCTAGGAAGTCTGCATGTACTATTTTTGGCCTAAATATCAACTGTTAATCACTAGTGAATCATTTACTCTATCTATGGTGCAAGATGTAGCATTTCGGGCGCTTCCTATTAAAGCCAGAAATTGTGTATTGTCTCAGTCCATTGATGCAGATAGATTTGTGAAGTCAATACTTTAAAAAAAGTTTTTAATTGAAAGGCTTCAAATTCACTCCAACAGTCTGACTGGCCACACCGGAATGAAAATGACTGATACGCAAGTCCTCAATCACAAGAGCTCCACGTTTTTGAAGTACACGACATGACCTTAACTCACACAGTTGGGTTAAGGACCTGTTCACCTCGAAGACTAAGCTTTTCTTGCAAAACCACTGAATGCAAAATAGCGGCGTCTCTTCTTAAGCAATTCCTTCAATTCCTTGTGAATGAATATGGTTGCTGCTAAGAATATGAACAATGAAATTCGGCTCTGGTTCGCGTCGTCACTGGGTTAAATGCCTACGTACTCAGATGTCCCCTGCTCAAATTATTCAAATGCCCCATGATATGAGTCGCTGTCTAAATCAGTTCTTCAAATAAATGAAAGCCCTAATGAATGAAAATTTTATAAGCCAGTGCCTTTCACTTCTCGTCTGATTTCTCTCTGATTGCTTGAAGCCTTTACTACGTTGTTACGACCTGTAGTGCTGCAAATTTTCTGATAATCTGGGCCCATGCTTCAACAAAGAGCAGTCTCCTATGATGCATTCTTCTCTGTCAAATGCGCTTCTGGTTTAAAATGAGACATTTATGGCTCAGGCATTTTAGTGCGATAAACTTAAGGCCTTTTATTGTTATTATTCTTCTTCTTTTTCAAGTCTTGACCACAGAGCGCGAAATCTTACGACTTTGCCTGTTCCTTACTAAAAATTATGATTTCAACAAAAATTTTGTCCCATTTGCCTCTTGCAATAGCATGTAACTGCTTTGTCAAATAATCAAACGCTCTCATTACCAAGTAACTGAGCTGACGGCTTCAGAACGCTTTGATAACTGAAACATAGCCAGCAGGTTTGCACCAAGCCACTATATCTGCACACTTTTTCACAATTGATCACATTCCACAATTTCAGCGGTACACGATGTGAAAATCCTGCTTTCACTAACATGTGTTGTATGATCACTTTTTGCACTGAAATGTATTTGCATTCCAGGTTGTCATGGTGAAGAAATATCTTAGCGATTGTCTCTCAAATAATTCAATGAGGGCAAGTTTAAGACCTAGAGACCTTCTCCATCAAGTTTCTTGCTCTCTCATTCTTAAAAATCCATGTCTGCTGATTGCCATTTCTCTGTAATCAAGACATTTCCTCCCAAATCAGTAAACAAACCAAATCAGTAACAAACAGAATGCGTTTACATCTACCAGTGTCCCAGAACAGGCTCAAGAGCTGGAGAGAGGTGAGGAATCAGAGTATTAAGATCAAGTTATAGAAAGAGAAAAGAGGAGGATTAAGCGAAACAGTATTCTGATCTCACAAAAGTTAAATAAGTTCTAAGCGTTAAGTGAACCGATACAAATCATCTTCAAGTAAATGAAGATGTTTTGGCACATATCTAACAGGAATTCTGGAGTGTTAAGGCTGAATAGGTAGGCGCGAAGATCACAGCCAGAAGAGCTGATCATCCTCAAGCACTCAGAATAAAAGAAGATAAAATACTTGGAAAAATCATTTTGGGGTTGTTAAAAATATACCGGTAACGCTTTCTGCCGGTATGTGACCCTTTCTGCTGTCTTAAACGAGCTCTCTCATCTCCTTTCCTCATAATTAAATGGCATCTTCTCAAAAAAGATCAAATGAACAACCTAGGAAGCTACCAAAACCACTTACATTGCATTTTTCGAAACTAAAATGAGTGTCTCTCAATTGGAGTGACCATATATCAGTTTGACAAGACTAATAGCTTTAATGCGTTTTGAGCCTACGAGATCCAAGTGATCTGAATTCATCACTTGATTCAACACACAGGCTACTCGAGGCAGTATCATAAGTTGTATTTTCTGTTTCCAGCCAAAATCGTTGAGGTTATGGGCATAGGCCAGCCTAAATTCTGATTTCAGTCATTATAAAGAAATGTTAGATTTTAATCATCTCTTAGCGGGGTAAAACTAAGTATTAGTGGTCCTTCCGATTACAGGATGCACTTCAGGCCATACATTGTGTATCAAGTTGACAGTTGGGTAATGTCATCTAGATAGATGCATCTATGTAAAAAGAAGTGAACCATGGAGAGCGCAATAATGGAAGGAAAATATTAAGGCGATAACTAGTGGAGAAGTGGGCGATTTTGCAGTAATTAGCACAGTATTTGGAACAGTATTTCCCCGCCAGATAAAAAGCTCAGTTGGCTGTCTTCCTCGTTCGCAGAAATCAAAGAAGCTGGTAAACTAGATTGAACAACTGGAATTTAATCATCCACGAAATGCGAAGCAAGTGATGGATATCTTTTGGTGGTCAAATAGCTTCGGTTATTTGGCAATTAAATTAATGTTATGGGCAAAAGAGAAACAGCAATCCAGGCCAAGCTCAGAAGCACTGGAATCCCCGGTTCTTCATTCGAGGCCCTTTCTGCAAGTTTCGCTTCCCTTTTCATCAATTAAGTTCAACTTTTTTGTCCATTATCAAGAAGGTATTTTACATTGGAGTTTTACATAGAGAAAACTGTGCACAAATCCTATTTCATTTAAGAGCAAATTTCAGGTTCTGTCTTTGCGTTCGAATAAATTGATGAGCCTCTTCAAAATACCATTTTAAACAGGTAGGATTATTATAAGTCGTCTAGGAGGAAAGCTTTTAGATGACTATCATACTTATCCACACATAGTATAGACTTACTGAAGACCGATGACACATTAATTCCTGAACTTTCTACACGGTGGCGTATTGTGTGTTATTTTTCGAGGGTTAAATCTTCGTATGATTCGAGTGATTTCCTTAGTGATATAAATGCTCTAAAGGTTTCAACAGTTAAACAGAGGTTTAGTTTAACATGTCGACTTACTTCCGGTGAAGCACGATGACTCTGAAAGACTGGGCTGGGCTTTCCTAATTCGAAGTTTGGAACAGCTTCGAAAGAATCAAACACAAGATCTCCAGTTTCTGTTGGTTGGAATTAGTTAGTTGACTCACAGTTCTTTTCAGTATTTTCCCTACCTTAATTAGAAATTCTTTTAGCCATCAGTTTTGACATTTCGGAAATGTCAGGTATGTGCCTAAGGCCAAAGGTGCTACTTTTAGAAAGATACATGTTGTTTTGCGAATGATAAGAATAGTTATCAATGTTGACTGAATAATGCTTGGAAAATTCTTGAAAATTCTGCTATCTAATTGTCTTAGCACCGCTATGGTGGGATCGTTGTCATAGAATATTCGAAAGCGATGGATTCAACTCTGTTAAATCACTATAAACATGGATGGATGGATGGATGGATGGATGGATGGATGGATGGATGGATGGATGGATGGATGGATGGATGGATGGATGGATGGATGGATGGATGGATGGATGGATGGATGGATGGATGGATGGATCGATAGATAGATAGATAGATAGATAGATAGATAGATAGATAGATAGATAGATAGATAGATAGATAGATAGATAGATAGATAGATAGATAGATAGATAGATAGATAGATGGATAATATGGACATTAAGCTACTCAGCTGTAATAATGGCAATGACAGTGACTTCCCGAAAACTAGCCAAATCTTAGCACGAGAAAAAAGAAATGAAGGCAACTAAATGTCAGTACTCTATGACCCATTTTGACGTCATGTTCCATGGGAATGGCACACACAATCTTCTTTTCAAAGCGAGTGAGCACAGTCCTCATTCTACACCCTACTTCTGAGTAATATCACTCTCCTTCGTTAGATTTTGACACCCTTAACAGCATAATGATTTTATAAAGGTATAATGAAAGTTTATCCAGTCTTTTTAACGGGAGTTATCAGTGCAATGGTGGAAATAACACCCTAGGAAGACTTATGGAAATGTAGAAAATCAGGAGGTCAATTAAAATCCAATTTATTCAGGCCAGCTGCGGTGGTGCATGCCAAGTTAAACTAAATCTATCCTTGATGACATCCTGTGAGCCTTACTTACTCAAAAAGTTTTACAATTATGGTCAATCATCACATTATTAGCTAAGTGTACAATTACTGTTTGATCCCTCATATTTCGAAAAGCCAGAGCTATAACTCCAATTCTTTTTTACTCAATGAAATTAACTTGTTCTCTTGGTAATATAATCAAAGAATCGCCTAATATGGTTCTTATTTAATGAAAATAAATGGTTATTTAGGCCAGCTATGGAATAAAAAACTACACTATGACCTCATTTGCCTAGTCGCTTCGAAATTGCACCGTTATTTATATTTATAGCACATAATAATGAATCAGTGCCTCCAAACATGCTTTTGGGCATTGCAAAGTCTTTAATGGGAATTACATAGTTTGATTCTGTCTATATTTCAAATTTTCTTAACAAAAGTAGCATGTACAACAGTTGTTCAGTTGAACTGCTTCCTCATTTGGCACTAAGTGAGAATTCGTTAAATGCCGTAGATATGGAGAGATCCATCAACATCTAAAATTTATGCATTTCATTTGATATTATTTTTGTTTCGATGTTTTTTTATCATAAATCATCAGTTAAGGGCATCCTTCAATAACTGAATAAGATCACATTTTTGTTCTCTTAAATGACAAAAATATTTTTGTTAGTCCAATTTATTTTTCACTTCCACATCAATCCTACTATGGCAATATTGTCCAATTTTATGATTAAAGCCAAGTAACCACCTGAAGCCTTCTAAAAGTGCAATGTGATGACGGAGGTCATTTTTCCCCTGACTGCAGAATACATGTGAATGCGATGGTTGAAGGACTTGATCAAATGAATTGTTAATATAATGCTATTGATATTATTTGAAATGGCACTCAAATGTGACCAAAAGGTTTGATCAAGCTGTTGGTTAGACTAAGACTTGTTTCTGTCAAATTGTAAAAATAGGTGAAACCGTTCAATTTTCATTGTACTTACATGATAAATATCAATGAACATTACCATGCAAATCGCTTAATTATTTATTCCTGATTTCTCTAAAGTACCTAATCAGTTTTAATTCATAGCATGCATTTCATTAAAGGTTGTTGCGCTGCGCGCATTTGATCGTAATCCGTTCCTTCTGTCCAAGTCGACATCATGAACTTTCCAGTTTGGGGTGTACTCTCTGTCATTGGTGGTTTTCTTTATCATCTCGCCTTAGGCTACTTTTACACTGTTGGTAGGCCATGTGAAATGCTAATAGTATGCATCTTTAGGGAATATGAACCCGTATATCGTCTCGTATATGGGGATCAAAATCAGTGAAGCCGCGTGGTTCTCCTCCACATTACTTGCCCTTCAAGCGATATTTATGCCTACTGGAGCAATTTTTGCTACGAAAATCGGATACAAACTGGTGCTTATCATTGCAATGATTTTTAGCGCGTGAGTTTCCAAACCTGAATCTAGTTTGTTTTGCCTCAACATTTCCTATTGATGTATTTTTTTCGCCAGCGGTGGCATTTTGCTTACCCGTCTAACTGTTGATTATGGTCTTGGTGCTTACATATCTACTTACTGTATCCTTAACGGTATCGGAATGGGGGTTCCCTACTCCGTGATATTTTCGATTGCCCAGTCGGTACGTTGGCTCAAGATAGACTTTTACTTTACCATTTCCACCATTCGACTCGTTTTTTTTCTTTGCCTTTAAGTGGTTTCCCAATAGTAGAGCTACGGTTGTCGGAATTATTTCGTCTGGTTTTGGATTAGGAGCTCTTGTTTTCACTCCTATTCAAACTGCAATTATCAATCCAAACAATCTTAGCCCGAATGGAACGTACGTCTCGTGATTTTTGTTGTTTCTGATCGCTATTAACTATGTTACATAAGCTTTTTTGCTTAAACAGGAAGTTTCCACCCTCTGTTGAAGTCTCCATTCCTCGAGCCTTCCTGATCCTCGGTGGTCTCGTATTTGCTTTGGAGCTGATCGGAACAGTTTTACTGAAAGAATATCAGCCGGTATATCTCTTATTCTGCTCTTTTATCATTTCGTTTCCATAGGACGCAAATGTAAACCGTGAACCTCCCGTGAAGTAAGTTTGTAAATTTTGCACAATTAGGACCTCAAAAACTGGAGATTTTATTCACTTTTTTCTTCGGTCGTAGAAGTGGCGATACGGCAGAAATGAGCATGTTGGGGAGCGAAGATAAAAAGGAACTTAAGAGGCAAGGTTTTGACCACAGGTTTCATCATGGCATGTCTACAAATTCTTAATCGATACTTTCATTTCTTTAACAGGAAGACCGTCAAAGCTCCGAGGAGCTACTCCATTTCCGAAGCGATGAAATCCATCGACTTTTACATGCTCTGGATTATTGTCTTTTGTGATATTATTCCAGTCGTTCTGCTTACTTCAACTTTCAAGGTGAGGGCCCAGTTTCTATTCGAGAATTTGTCAGATTCCTTTGCATTTATTCTATTTTCTTTACCTCCTTTCAGCTTTACGGCGGTCAAAGTGGTTTTGATGATCAGTTTCTGTCCGCCGTGGCCACCACCAGTGCAGCTTTTAACTGCGTTGGGCGTGTTTTCTGGGGTCAAATGGTCGACCGATTCTCATCAAAGGTTTGTTTAATCATAACCCGCATCATAAGAATACTTTTCAGTGTGGATGACTTTGTGGCTCACCTATTTATCAGTTTTGCTGAGTGTGTTTGGTATGGTTAAGCATTTATTTTCTGATGAGTCCGATAACTTTTTCTACTCATTTGATTAAATGAGCTCGATTATCTGCTCGCCTTGCTCTTTACAGTGTCCTCTGATGTGTTTCCTTCTGACCTGGTTGAGTTTGTTCGTCACCTTTCCCTACGTGACAGCTCTCGGCGCACCAGCCGCTAAGGCTCTCTACGCAGTCTGGGTCTTCGGACTTTTCTTCTCCCTCTCCGCGCACTTTGTGGTCATTCCAGCCACGTGTACCCGAGTCTTCGGCCCCGCTAACATGGCTACAATCTACGGTTTGATATACTTCGCTTCTGTGCGTTAGATTTTTATTTAAATTACTACTCAATCAAGTCTCACTATTTGTTCTCCTGTCGAATTTATATTTACTCCTTTGTTTGATCAATTCTCATGCTTTTTTTTAACCGAGTGATCTAATGTGACAATGCTGAGTCATATTCCTTCTCTTCTGCAGTGTCCAAGTGCTCTCATCACTGCTGGCGTATTCTCCCAATTCGACATCCGAGGAAAATGGATTCATGTTTACACAGCTTGCGCCTGCTTCTGTCTTCTCTGTAAGTCTGGAACATTCGACTTGGTGGTATACTGGTAGTTATGAAAACGACCCAGTGGTTGCCGTGACCTTTTTATAAAATTTATTGAGGTCAGGTTACACTTCTACACTAAGATCACTTAAGGCAGACACTCTTAAGGTCTATTAATGGACACCATCTTGCCGTACATGTCAAAGCCGTTTTTAATCATTTAAAAGTGCGCAGCAGCACTTCTCCGTTTTAGCATTAACGATGGCCCTATTCATTCGTGACAAAGATGCTCGCTGTGTGGGTTATACGAATAACACATGTGCAGCACTGTGTGATTCCTGTCGAAATAGTGCAGGGAGGTCATCGACTGAAGGACGAAAGGGGGATGAGGAGGAAGAAGAAGAGGGTTACTAAATTTCTGAAAATTGGATCCTAATTTGCTCTTCATACTTTTTTCAATATAATCCTGTAGCATTTTGGCTTTATGCAATTTTGTGCGACAACTTCGTTTCCCTATGCAGCCGCATAAACGGCTCCAACGTTGAGACGTCACTTGGACCGTATTGGGGGCTGTCTAAGTCTTGAGTCTTGATTGAGTGGCACTTAGTGACCGGCTGATTCGCTCTAGGGTAAGAACCAATTAATCCGTCGAATACTACTAATTAACTTAAAAGCATTATAGGCATCCATCTTTCTGGATCGAAAGTCCCAAGCAGTAAGTCAATTTGCTAAGTTGGATTGCTGTTTCTATACCCTCTGCTGAATTCAGTATAAATGTTAGGTTAAATGAACTTCAAATTCAAGCTGTATCGGTCTGTTCTCCATTCTTCTCCAAGCCACTGTTTCCGGCCATCACATGGGCATGCAAGTCCAAATCCAATCCACTTAGACAAAGTGTGACTGCTTTTAATAGTCCCAGCGGGCTCCTCAATTTGAGTAATACTAGACACCGATTGAGTTTTTGGTCTCAGTTCTTCATTAAGACTTATCAACCTGTCGATTTTTTTTTGAAAGCACATCAATGGTGGAAAAGTTAGCTATAAAGTGCAAAAGCCACATATTTGAATTTTTGCTTTGATTCTGTGTTCACCGAAAACACTACTATTTCCGTACGTTGTCATTTTTCTTTATTTATGGCGCAATTTTCAGGTGAAGACAAGTGCATCGGTAAACTCTAAAGTATATGATGGACTTTGCAATATTCAACTGCTACCATCATATAGTGATTTTTAATTGGGTCAGCGATTTGGCTCAAAAGGCAGCGAAATATTGGATGCACCAGGCGAAAACTTGATGGGTTTCGATATGGGGATCGAGTGTCGATAGCTATAAGCACACGTCCGTTGGTGGTATGTCCGAAAAGCAGGTAGGCTTAGAAGATTGTACAAAAACAATATTCGTTTTTAAGGGCCCTGGGTGTGCGTGCAACACTTCATAAGGATGACTTCATGTTTACTTTGCACTGTTGTTTACCTAGTGTTGATTACCTCTTTTATAAGCAAATTTTAACATTCTCCTACTTTCTTAAAAGAAAAATAGGAGGAAAAAGCCTTAAGACACTGAATCTAGACAATTGCGTTGGAGCCGATTAGTGTAGGTCGTCGGCGTTAATTACGAGTCTTCGACCCGGGGCGGTTAGGATCGGGCCATATAATTTACAGGCCTCAATAGCATGATTTCGTCCGACTTCAGGAAAGAAGCATCATGTAAGAATGTAAGAGTACAAAGCACTTTTTCGCTTAACTTCAGTCAAATTCATAAATCTGGGGCGAATATATTTTCAGCTACTAGACCGATTTCGTTCGTGATTGTTTGCTGTGGTGAGGGCAATGAACAAGCACATGAGGAGTGATCACCATGGACATGATTCCAAGGAGGTGGAACCCGGAGCTACTAGTTAGAAATTTCCCTCAAAATCCACAAATTCCTTAGCTGGCGTGGTAAAATTTCGTTCAATAATTTGCTTATGAATTCACTAAAAGGATCACGAAATTTATGGAATCGGTAAGTTTTAAGGGGCACTTTTGGTAATATGTTGATCACCTCACTCCTGTTCGATTGGTTTTAATATATCGATAGTCTTTGTGAACTATGGCTTAAAGTCTAGCTGGCGGTGCACTCAAATCATTCATGATGCCTGGGATCTGAACCAGTCATTATTTTTTTGAATATTGTTAGCCAGTTCCTTAGGTAACCTCAAATTCTGCATTGATAGCTGTTGTAGAGCATCAGATTCATCGACTGACGTCTAAGCTCTATTTGGTGGATTCCCTTCTTGATGATCAAGTCATATCAATGACATTCATGGTTCCGTCCAGAGCTATGAAGTCAGGCAGATGCCTGGCGGCCATTGTCCCCCAAGCCCTAGAAATACCAAAAACTGTTAGACAAACCTCGCCTATAACCTCTTGGATGAATTGGAAAGGCGACTCACTACTAACAAAATAACCAATGGAGAGATAGAGTGAACTATTGGGGATCTTGCCTTAACTGGGACCATCAAGTTCCTAACGCTTAATCTGTTTAAGTGGAGCATTGGGTAATCATGTTGGGCAGTGATTTAAGGGAAAACTGTAGCCGAGGAGGGCGCCTGAGGAGAACTAAAGGTTGTCCTAGTTAACGTTCAGATATAACAATTTGAAGGAGGTAGAGGACTGTGAGAAAAAGTTGCTGGGAAGGACATGGAGAAGAATTACTGCTCTTTGTGAACTGATACTCATTTAGATCGTCTTAGTATACCAGAATTCTAGTCTTAGACCCCATTTCCAATGAAAGTTAACCGCTCAATTAAGATCGATCACAATCATGAATATCTGATCATTATAACAAAAATAAGCAGATTAACAAGTATTATTCGAAAGATCATCAAACATACAACGTTCAAAGAGCTCAAATGTATGTATGTAATATAATGTGTATATGCATACATCTTTCCATCTATCTTTATATGGATGCGTGTATTTGCAGAGAGTAAGCTATCAAATATTTACTTCCCTTTGGACTGTGATTACAATAATTTAGATGAATACCAAGGACTAGAGCTGAAAACGCCCCTGAAACAACCATGGGTGACTCTGCGTTGTTTCTTTTGTATTAGTGTGAATTTTCAGCTTAAAAAAATATTTAATCAATTTTGGTCAAGAAGAATTGAAATCCCAGTTTTCGAATCTTGTATTCTTCTTTTTAGTTTAATAATTGCTTACAAATATTTCAAAACGGAACAGTTGGGTTAAAAATAGTCTTGGGCTTATGTGGAAAATCCCTCTACCATGCCGTATCGTTTCAAATAGATAACAAAAATGTTCTTCTAAGACTGCATCAATAGCAATAAATTATTGCATAATAAATAATTTTTGATGATTTCTCACCTCGAAGTATGAAATTGTGGCACTTCTTTACATTTACTTTGAAAATTTCTTAATGTAAATCGTATGTTACATAAGTAAGTCGCTGACTGTGAAAATGCTGATCTTAACATAAAGAAAGCACCAGTATTTGGAGTACTCTGTATGCTATGGGGCACCCAGTATCAACTTGCGTGTAGTTATTTTACGCGCTGAAACTGACATAGTGATCTAAACAGTAGGCAACATGAATCAACGCATAAATCGGCCATGGACATTATAACTAGCCAGGAAACGTGATTTTCACCAACTAGGGGGACTACATGGTCCGTTTTTTGCACCCATCGGGGTCACTTTTGCTAGCGCGCTTGACTGCCGAACAGAAATCGTCTCTGTTGTTGAAACATGACCATTTGAAACCTTCATCCTTTACCTTTTTGTTTCTCAGTTATGAGGTGCTGTTTACAAGGGTGACCTTTGTCCATAAGCTTGGGCCATATATAACTATATATCGTTCCTTATTTGGAATCGTTATGGGATTTCTCTATTCCCATAAATTCAAAATTACTTCACCACTGGGCCGTGTTTTACTGTGCAGTGTCTACATTATCGTGAACAAATTTAAAATTGGTTGCTTTTAGTGGTTTGCTAAGCCCCTAACTACTCTGCTTGGTAAGGTTAGGCTAGCTAAAGTTTGCTGTTTTACATTTTACTTTATTTATTGGGTAAAGTCTACTTTCAATTTCATTCGAATATTCCCTAGACCATTGTGGAAAAATTTCTAGTTATGTTTGCTGCTTTAGGTTAAATGGTACTGGCCGGACAACGGAACCACTTCGTTAAGATAATGCTCGGAGGCAAATATCTTCACATTTTAATGTGGTTGAATAACATTAAATACTGGTTAGAATCTGACCTTAGATTAATTAAAATTATTTTGATTTCGTCTCTAGACCGAGGCATCACTTAAGTAGACTTCGTTGTCTCCAGGGTTCGATTAAAGGCCAAAAATTGATGCTTTTTAACTTATGTCCCCAGTTCAAGCGGTGAGACTACCGCATACCGGAGGGAATCATGGAGTGAACTCATAATGTGCGTCATCGTTCATTGAAAATGAATTTTTCGGCAAAGTTCGTCAAATGCTTACCAACGAGTATTTTCCGGAAAGAGTTGGTATTCCAAGAGTTGTACACAAAGTTAGGCCGCAAAGACATGTGACTTTTATGTCCCCATTTTCTTGTTTTTTTTCATGAACATGTTGCCCGTATATTTTCTCACTACTGAGTTTGTTTTAATTACTTTATAAGCAAGCATTTCGAATGAAGCCTCTTCGGTTTAAGTGCAATTTTATCAAGACTAAATAAAATATTTTCAGGAAATCAAAGTGATATTTTTATGTGTAATGTTTGGCATCAGTTATTTATTCAAATGACTGTATATCCCTTTAACTTTCCGCTATTACGGGTGGGTTTGATGATATATTTGCACCCGATATTGAGTTTTCTGGATTACTTGGTAGATCACTTCTCAAGGAAAGATTTTATTTGTTGGTTTCTAGAGCAATTTTCATTTTGCCTATTTACATCTTTTCAGTGGAAATTTGTTTTGTTCTTATAACCTTACCTATTCGAGTACCACGTATTAGTAATAACTCGGCGACCCAAACTCTGTCGATCCCGTGGCCGCTCCCGGTATTGTTACTATAATTTATGGACCTGCGAATATGGCCTCGATCTACGGCCTCACTTACTTTGCCACCGTAAGTTGAAGCTTCTCTTTTCGACTCGGAGCCCATTGAGGTATGTCTATAATAATGGTCGCATTGTCGCTGAAGAAGAACGTTCCCAACAACACTAACTAGTAGATGCGTATCCCTCTTTCCGCACTGACTTCTAAGTTCTCTCAATCTTCTTCATTCTACGCCCGCTTCCACTGTTCTAACGGAAGAAGCAACCAGTGCACTCCATGGGGGGGGGGGGGGGGGGGGAAAGGCTTTTGCTAACATCTGGGTCTTGATCAACCTGACAGCTTTGATCGATGTAAATGGAAAGGTCCCTGGGTTTCCTCGCCATCTATGCACTGCTTCACTTAAATTTACTTCTCTATCATGCCACGGTGTTTGGTCCAGTGCAAATTTCTCTAGGCTTTTCTGAGAGGAAGTAGAATAATTGAATATTTTCCAATTTCATCCAAGGGAGAAAAACGTATCATTTATCTCAAGTAAAATTCTAGTCAAATAATAGCTGGTGCGTTTTGAAATTTCTTGTAGATGTGAAAAGTAGTCATTTGCTTCAAGTTGTTGTTAAACTTAATGAAACAGTTGTTGCTACGCATAACCTGATATTTTTTTTGGAAAACGTGATTTTCCTCTCGTTCGCTGTGTAGAAATGAAACAAATTTAAATAATTTTAAAGGCCTCTTTGAAGTTTAACAAAAAACAATAATGCAAGCCTAAAAGAAAATTCAGATTTTTGAACTACTGTATGGAAAATAATCAAGACAAATGAATTGAAATAAAATTTCAATGGTAAAGTTGCCGGATTTAATTTGATAAAATTATCAGTGAGGGCAAATAAAACACTACTGGTTGCAGATGGCTATTTGCCCTTCCAAATATTAGAATTTCCAAAGCATAAAAGCATAAATGAGTAATTTGCAAGCAATTCTTAATTTGAATAGATGCTTAATTCGCGGGGGCGCTCATTTGCCTCACTTTATAATCGCCAAACGGGCGAATACCCCACTGCTCAGGGACATTCAAGCCCTTAAGGAATCAAGCAGTTCATTTTGTCTCTGATTCTAGTCGCAGCTTATATTACTTCTACATTAACATATTTGAGGTGCTTCGCATCGTGAACTTTGAATCGCGAAATTTTCGTCTTCAGACATTCTTAAGCACTAACTGTCGTGCTAAGCATGTTCATTCAACACTTGCATGCTTTCGTTCTAGAATGTGACAACCAATAAGGTTATATAACTGCGCTATCAATGATATCCGTATCCTTCGGTGAACAATCACCTTTGCCTTCGAATTAATTTGCCTCGTCTCCTCACACCGAACAACATAAACTCTGTGATCAATCTGCGCTAGGAAGTTTAAAATTCATAAACTGATTTAAATCATGAACCAAAAGGAATGAAAACGTTGATTAATCAGATGATGACCACATATACTGCTCCATATTTCGTTGCCTGCTATTATCCAAATGATTATGGAAAACGCCACAGGTTTCCCTCGATCTGTCTTTAGATTTAGACTCAAACCTTTCGGTGAGGCACAGAAATAGGCAATAGTTAGGACCTCACATATAGGAGATATTGCTTCAAACGTTCACGTTTTGGACATTTCAAAATAATACATCTTATCTTATAGAATATGACCGTTCAGACGCAATCTTGTCTACTGCTTTCCTACTCACTGTACAAATAGTTACCTAGAAATTCGCTTTATGGAATATTCTACTTACCTAATTTTAGAAGAATATCAAAATTAATCGACTGTGCTTCAATCAGGGCTTTAATCTATGAAAAAAATTAACTAATATTATTATTTTGTCCGGCCTTTCCTTTATGCTAGTGAGCCTCAAGGAAAAAACAAACACTATTTTTTCTTAGTGAATTAGCTTAGACAACGAATTTTCGCTGATAAGCACCCACGTATCAATGTTTTGGAGGCAGAATCGGATAGTAAATATAGGGGTGCTATTTTGGCCTTCCCTGGATCTTGAAGGTCTTGAAATGGTCCTACACGTTTGCGAACATAGGATCTCACCTGTTGAGAACTGCTTGACCAATAACTGGATCTAGAGCGCAGGTTCATTTTCCGCACAATTTCGGTCATGTCTCTTCGCGTTAACCAAACGATGCTCACACTGGCCCAGTATTACACTTTGAACACTTGAGTATTCCAGGTAGTGTTTCAGATTTGGACGGTTCGAAATAATTCTGCCATCCAAGTCTTTGTTGGTCTCTAATTGTGTTAACTAGATTTCGTCACATAACCACGGTACACTGCACACTTCACTTTTACTTACATATTCCTTGTAGCATTATCTCCTGGTACATTTGCCCCACTGTGTAAGTGAAAAAGCTTGATTGTTAGTCAGCAACTGGTATCTCTTTAAGCTTTTCTCTAAATAAGATGGTATTCGCTATCATCTCCCTTTGACTATTGCTATAAATCCTCGTTCCCTGACCCTCATTCTTGATCACAGCTTACACATGAGTAGTCTGCAACGTGTTATCTGTCTGGAAGCTTCCCCTGTTTAGTCACCTTGTATGCTACAATTAAACAGCATGAAAAGTTATTTCTATTATTAACTGGAAGCACTGATGCGAACTTTCCTAAAAAAAGAATAAGTGAAATGCAAATAAAGGTAAAAGAGTTATTTGAGGTAAAGTATGTTTACCTCATCCTTATTTGAACTTCAACCCAAATAACCAGGATTATCAACACTTCTTCGTTGACAATCACTGTATAAATGTCAGAGACTGTCGTGTCAACTTGAAATATTTGCGTTCAACGAAAATTTGTCGAAAGCGATCTTTGAATGGCTGCTAAACAATGTATACGATATACAGGGGCAACTCTCATGTAAAATTTATTCTAGAAAATAACATGTTCTTCATATTCCAAGTTATCAAACTTCGGTTGATTACAGTATATCTAAACAAGGCACGATATTTTTTGTGTAGCCCAAGCTATTCAAACAGACTATGTTGTTCTTAAGTGTAAACCAAATTATAATTAGATTAAAATAAAATTTAATCTATAAATCTCTTAATAACTAAAACTTAATGCCAGAAACCTCAAAATATATTTTGTTTGATTGTGTGATTTACATGCCTCTTAAGGTTGGATTTTATATAAATGCTCCCGCTAGTGTGGGCATTGGTTACTGCTTAGCGGGATGGGGGGAGTGCGAGTTTGGGGTGTGTTGTCTGTGATAGGTGGCTTTCTCTATCATCTTGCTCTTGGTTACTTTTACACCGTCGGTAAGATATCACTTATAATTTTTATACGGTGTAGGCAATATGAACCCATATGTCCAGAAGTATATGAATATTACTTCAGGCCAAACAACTTGGTTTTCATCTACGATTCTGGCCTGTCAAGCCGTTTTCATGCCTTTAGGTGGACTCGCCGCCTCAAAAATTGGCTACCGATGGGTCTTTCTTATCGGAATGATAACTAGCGCGTAAATGTTAACATTTCACTTTATCCTCACTTACTTAAGCGGTGGAATTTTATTAACGAGCTTAACTGTGAGGCACGGATTAGGTGCATACATCTCGACTTACTGCATTTGCTTTGGAATTGGCATGGGTTTCCCTTATTCGGTTATCTTCTCTGTTGCTTCTTCGGTGAGTTCTTCTATATGTTTGAGGCAACTAAATTAACTTTGTATTTGATGGCTTTTATGCGGATTTAGTGGTTTCCCAATAGTCGTGCCACCGTTGTCGGCATTATTTCGGCAGGATTCGGTCTTGGGGCCTTAGTATTTACTCCCATCCAGAAGGAAATCATTTATCCCGATCAATACGATAAAATTCCCATGGCATTTCTGATACTTGGTGGCATCGTATTGGGTCTGGAAATCATTGCAATCATTACTCTTCGACAAAAACCTGAGGCAATTATCCTTTCAAGTGATAAAATCACTTTTATTACAAAAGTAAAACTTCATGCTTTTTAAATTTATTTTAGGAACCTTCCACTATTTTTGATGAAATTACGTGAGTTATTTCCAATTTCTAACCACTTTTAATAGCGTTACCTCTGACCAAAATAAAATTCATGACTTTGTAGTGATAATGGGGATAAAATGATTGACCAAATGAGTGGAGATGCTGCAGATGGCGACCTAGCAACGTGAGCATCCTCTGTTTGGTGTCATGGTTCTTTTTGTATATTGAGTTAAGTCATGTTTTTTTTTCGCAAACAGAAAGCTTGACATCAATACCGGTAGTTACACCGTTAAAGAAGCCCTTAAGTCAGTGGATTTCTACATTTTATGGTTCATTGTTTTCCTGGATATCATTCCTGTTGTGCTATTAACGTCCACTTATAAAGTATGCTCATTTTTTCTCTCTCAGCTCGAACGAAGAGAGGTTTTGAGTCAACCGTTGACCGATTTTACTCTTCTAGGCATTTGGTTTCCACCTTGGTTACAGCGACAACTTTCTAACACCAATTGCAACTACCACTGCGGCCTTTAACTGTCTAGGTCGAATATTTTGGGGCTTTATGGTGGATAAGTTCTCTTCAAAGGTAGGAGAAGTGCGGTGGATATCCTATTATTCTTCTATGAGTTTCAATGCTGTTTGATTATTTCAGTGTCCAATGCTTTCGTTTCTTTTCATTTGGTGCGTTTTTTACTTCACTTTTCCATACGTGGGAAACTCCGGTGAGGCAGTGGGACAGCCCCTCTACGCCATCTGGGTATTCGTTCTTTTCTTTGCTTTATCTGCCCACTTCGCCATAATGCCGGCTGCCTGCACCCGTATTTTCGGACCCGCTAATATGGCAACTATTTATGGAATCATCTACTTTGCTACTGTGAGTTCATTTATTCACCATTAGTTTAAAAATAATCTACGTTTAAAATATTCTCCATCAGTGGTTGATCAAAGTAGAACCGATTTGTCTGTTAATCATACTTTACCGAAGTTGAGATCTCAATCACTTCTCGAATAGAATGAGCTAGCAGCGTTTTTTGGTTGGTTCAGCTCAATGAAACATTAAATTACTGTGCTTGTTCTGTCTGAAAATTGCTTCTCGCCTTTGTTTGCAAATCGCTTTATCAAAACACAAATGATTTTGCCCATTATTTTAAGTTATGATGTTTTGCTTTTTTTCATACCAGCGTTAATAATTTAATAGATATTAAAAGCTTGTGCATTTAATATGAGGTTCGGTCCTTTTTAGTGTCCTAGTGCTCTCTTAACCGCGGCGATTGTGTCCGCGGTGTCATCAGGAGGACATTATATTGAGATTTACTCGGCAAGTGGTGCCTCTTGTTTCGTTGGTACGTCGGCAAATGAGTATGATTAACCCTATCTGACATAACGCTTAAAAGCTTAGGTTCGGGATGACTCTTTTCTTGCAGCGTTAGTTCTGGCCTTGTTCTTCCGTGACAATGACGTAAAGTGTGTTGGATTTACAAATAAGATCTGTGCAGCCGCCTGCGATTCTTGTCGAAGACGTGAATTTTCTGATGATGAAGATACCGTTCTTGATGTCGTGAAAAATGACGATGCGGTGTTCTAACCATTGCCTTGTTTTGAAAATTATCTTCACGTTCTTTGAATTTGATGTGTTTTATCTCGTACTCCGTAAATTGAATTGATAATAGTAATGCCTCTCATCCTACCGCGTTGAAAAGTATGAGTCGACATAAGATGAAAACCTATGTTCATTCGATTTATCAGTCGCAGTAAACTCAGCAACATCTAGGAGAAGCATCTCTTAGTTATTTAACTAGACTACTAGCACCATAAAATATGAAATTTGATCTCGTTTGGATTCGCTCTTAGCCCACTCACCTAGGCGGATGTTTTGCTGATGGTTTCGTTAGTTATTCCTTTTCAGTTATATCGTGTAGCCGTCTTGATCCTCTTCTAAAGATTCTCGTCCCCATCAAACTGAGGATGCTCTAAATCTCCCATTGAATTATCGGTATGGGTGGTTATTGTCGCATTAGAACGGTAAGGTGTGCAGAAACCTTTCCACTCGGCACTATGCAATGAGATATAGCTATATCGTAGCACTTTTCGATTTTCTTCTGGTAAGGCTCTAACCTTGTTTAAAGCCAGATTTGAATCTCGTAACGCTTTAAATGCAGTAGGAGTTTTTAAACTTTTTGAACCTGGCATTTAACTCAGTGATAACATCAGACCTTTTTATGGCCCTTGGCTGTGGGTAGATAGATCACGGGGCTGAAATTTTTCTCCACCTAGTTACCCACAGTGTCTGATATAACTGAGCCTATGGTTTCGAAGTCACTTATGGATTACTCACACTTACTTTTCACACTATGATTGCTCGAATCAGAAGACAAATACTCCAACAAATGAATAATTTTGACCTCTTGAGTTCTAAGGCATGTTATAGGGAACCTGATGGCCTGAATATGTCGCAGTAATACTCTTCCTCTTTAGAGGACGAAAAGCTAGAGCAGGCGTGTTTGACAATCAGTGCATGTAATGTTGAAAGACCTCGACGCCTCCGTTCCAACATGCTTAATCTCAATAGATGAACGAGGTGCGATAAGAGAGACTGGGATGGGCACATTCAATGGTTGGGATTCGAATGTCATTTTGTATATATGGAGGTTCAAAGAGTTTGACCATGCGTTTGGATAGGCACAGGCACTTACGTTACATGTTGGCAAGCAATATGTCATAGACTTCGAAAAAAGCAGGATTTGGAAATTGATTATGTTGAAGAGGAAGACCAAAGGAATTTGTCTGAGGGGATAACAATAGAGGAGGTTTATCGAAAATAAATACTGCCTTTAATAAGAGCCGAAAGTCACATAAATTCACATTCGAGGTATTGAACTACCATAATACCACGGCATGCTAAAAAAAACTTGAAAGACGCAGCCACAGTTTTCTCAGTCTTTTCATCTGTGGTTCTGGGAAAATCCGATCACTCCAAATGAAAATCACTTATTTCAAAAATAATAGCCATGCAATCGTTTCCCACAGCAAAGTCAATTTACTCCAATGAATAATTATACTTCCCCGAATGTTCTACACCTATGGTCTTCGGAAATAAGCTATCTGGGGAGACATAACAGATTGCTGATGATCAAATTGAGCTGTTCATTTAGCGATACCTCTCTTTTCGTTGTGCAGCATATTCTATTCAGGGTAAAAGAAAAATATCAAAATTACAGCTTCTGTCGATAAATCTAAAACTTCCATCTCTAATTCTGCTAGCTAAAAGATACAAGCCCCAAGTTTGAAGGTGTTTTTAATAGGTCTTACCTCCTTGACCCAGTTAATTCAGAATCTGTTTGGCTCTGTGAATTCGCCTGCTTGCAGAATGTCGCCCACCTCCTTGACCGCAAAGTAGACCATGAGTTTGAGTCAACAGAATGAGAAGCACGTCACTGATAGCGAGTCAGATGGAGAATTCAGCACGATAAATAGATCTTGAATATTTCTTCATGACAATTTCATACTATGACTTACCTGATCATGGTTTAAAGTTGACCAGACCATCAAGCCATTAATAAACCGTCCTTTAACCAAATTTTATCGCTTCCGTATTAGATGATTAGGTATATCATTCGCATCGTGCTTGGATTTGGAAGAACTATTCTGCATATATGGATCAGATTCAGAAAAGTCGTGATTGACATCCCAGTCTACGACCCCCTCACAGTTTTTCAGCAAAGATCGCATTGTATTTATGGATGAATGCGTAGGTCTTTGAAAGTCTCGGATAGGAATTAGTCCTATCATCACGAATGCATGTCTTATAGACTTGACTCCGGGTTCGTCTGAAATGTCAAAATTTCTTATGGTGATTCTGAACAATATCTCTTCACCACTTTCATAGGAAGGCGATGTTTATGGCTGCAACCTTCTCAAAAGCACCTTTATCTACACTTTAAGAATAACTTCTTTGTGTTTGTGTACTTTGAGAGTTTCTTTACGAGGTAATTTCCACTAAACTTTTGCTTAATGTTCCTGCGTCCAATAAGTATTGGTATTCATTCCAAACAATGGATATGAGCAGTAAGCTTTGCACTGCTTTTATGTGGTTGGAGAGATATGAGCGCAATCATTAATCACCGGGGAACACCCTAAACAGCGAGAAAGAAGTGAGACCAGGGTAACTGATAACTCTTTTAAAGTTCAGCAGAAGTGCAGAGCAAACTGTGCGTCATATGATCAAGTGTCGTCACTTCTGTTGTGACCATCGTGGTTGGATTCAGGAGAAGTGTTCTGATGTATTTTCATTGTTATCCACATCTCTACTCCTAGACCGCCGGAGGCTTACTATATTTCAGAGTCGGGTTTGTAAGCTACACAAATAGCATGTCCCACTTAACGACAGCTCAAGAGGAATTCAATCTATTCTGACCGTTTTGGGGGGTTGAAATGATGATTGAAAAGCTGAGTACTTGGTGCGTTGAGCAGTTTGGAGGTGGTTCAAAACGAGCCCGATGGTGTAATTGGACCATTTGAGTAGGTGTATGGAAGTATCCATTTCGACTGACATCAATTTACCGCTATCTCCGAAATCGGACACCATCGAGCTGTCAATTCTGTAAGCCTGACCATTATTAGTCTCGATTGACAATTCAGAATTGGTATGTGTGTATCATTTGACTGATTCATAGCAGTATCAAAATCCAAAACCATTCAAATGCCAAGTTGAAAGCTGCTTCAAGACTTAAAGACTTCAATTGGAATACTAGTATCAGCGCTCACCCATCTAAAAGAATTACGACTAACTTTAAATAAATGAGGATAGATTTCGAATTCTCTAGATGACTTTGAAATGTTTCGAGGACCCTTTGTGGATCTAAAGTCTACTGAGAATTCTACCAATTGACGCAAGCTCGAGTCGGAAAAGTGAAGTTTCATTTCTAAAAACCGGATAAATATAAGCTTACACTTGGCTTAGTATATAAATATCCGATCCAGTTGCTTTGTAAAAATTTCTGACACAGTTCGCCACTATTGTATTCCGCTTAGAATTAGAGGTAAGTGCTGTAAAGGATTCGAGCTTAAATGTAATGCGGTTCATTCCATCAATCTAATTGAGCTCTGTCTTTGGAACATGCGATTGGATGGAATGGGCTGAAACGCGGTGGCTGACAACTATGAGCACCCCATCACATGATACAAATTCACTTACAATACTCACCAGCTGGTGTCGTAATGTGCAAATGGTATATTGCACTTAAACCACGAGTCAAGCAATATGGCATAGGTCGTGGAGAAAAAAAAATGGAATAGGATCGTGTTGAAGGAGAAGACTGGAGAACGACCGCAGAGGAAGATGTTCAAAAAGTAATTATAGCCCTAATAAGAGCAGTAAAAGTAGCAGTCGATCAGTGTCGGAGCACAAAATTCATTTCATTTGTGGTTTGAGTCAATTCAGAGTCAGTCCTAAAGCCAATTATGCAAATATTTGCATCATAGACTTTAAATATGGCACTACAGCTCACTTTCAACCGTCTGTTGAAACCCACAATCTACATCGCCACGACATCGTGTTATCAGGGTTCGTGATCCATAGTTATGACGCATGATTTGCGTACATGTGCAATCTTGGCTTTTTGTAAGCGACAGAACATCTGTAGCTGATGAATTGCGGCACTACCTCTTATTTGCGAAATTATCTAAATCATCGTATTCTGAAAGACCAACGCAAGAGGAGTGCAAATGTTAATGGGGTGCTAGCAGATTTGCTTTAATGAAGCAGTTGAATGATTTTTGATCAACCTGACTAAAGTGGTAGATTAGACCTTTCTACAGCAAAGTAGACCAAATAGATTGTCTCCTTTAGCTCACACACTGTAAATCACCTCGTGGTGTATGCAGGGGCTCATTATCACCTTCGAGGGGTGCTCGTGCACTCCAGCTTTCTAGCAATCCACTTTTTGTGTCTGTGTCTATGACTGAACGTTAGCGAAAAAATGACGGCGCTATCCTGCTCGCTGTTAGATACAAAATTCTTGTTGATACAAAATGGAAAGTTGACTTGCCCTTTCATAAAACTGAGCATTTACTACAATATGTCGATAAAACGATACTTTTTATTCATTTAACCAAAAAATTGAAAATTTATGTAAATAATTAATAACACAAGCTAAACATTGTAAATGAGTTGAATGATCAACTGAATAAATCGCAGTAGAAAAGGCATTAGTCCTCTTTGTAGATCGTAAAGTAGAGTTCCAAGGGGGACAAAAGGCATGCCTAATCATCCTCTTTGTGATGTCTTTGTGCGAGTCATAAGAACTGCATTTACAACATTCTGTGTATGCATAATGTCGGATGATTCCATAGCAGTTTCAAGATCCAAAACCATTCACCTGTCATGTGAAAAGCTGCAGCAAGACCTAAAAACTTCAGTTGAAGGACTAGCATCACCCTTCCCCCCATCTGCGAGAATAACATCTGACTGTCAATCAACGAACACAAACAGCAGCGTCACCACAAAAGACAAATTCGTATTTTCTACATTATTTTTTAAATGTTACAAGGACTTTTCGTGGATCTGAATTCATCTGAGAATTTCATAAATAGACGAAAACTCCATTCCGAAAAGCGATTTTTCAGTCCTGTTGGTCACCCAGCTCCGGATCGCTTCTGGACAATCATTTTGCATTTCAAAGATTGCGATTTTTTGACAAAAAATTTAGTTCTGTGGGCAAAAATCTCAGGCAGAGGAACTTTGGTTAATGTTTTGACCATCTTTGAGTCGAATTTCCGGAAAATTTTTCGCTGTCAACAGTTGCAGTCGTCAACTCTTAATGTTCAATATAGAAGAGGTGAACAACTATGGAGTCAGATCAGAGGTAATGAGAATATGAAACTGAGTCTAGTTAAATTAAATGACAAACAGAATTTGATTTGGACATTCGAAATTTCTGTAGGACGGAATCTATGCCAGTCTCCTTGAATCATTAGATCTTAAAATGGTATTTTTTCGCGACTGATTATCGCTGTTAACACCTTGAAGTCCCCAGAAAGTTTGTAAATGCTCATACAAGTTGGGTTGAATTAATTTACCAGAAATCAACAAATATTATTCACTGTGACGGAATATTCGTTCAGGGAAGTGAAATCTCAGATCGGAATATCAGTGGACTTTACATTCTTCAAACTTACTTTTTTTTACAACAATCAAAAATACGCTGAAAGAATGCATCTTCTAATCAAATAGAGGAAGCCCTACGAGGAAATACCTTTATCGAACACGTAGATGTCAGCCCTGCTTTCTACTACTATTTTCTAGCTGAATTGGCAGTAGTCTGACTGAGCACCTTTCATTTAACGTCTTCTTTGCCTGCCAGTCTCGTTCTCAACGAGGTCGTCACTTCATCTTCTCTTTCCGTTTCCTAATGGGATAATTTACGCCACCTAGCCATGGCAGTCTATTGTTTAAGCTATTGTCCACACGCGGTTATTCAACGAATGTTCTCTGCTTACACAAGCTATACTTGTAGATGTTTATAGAAATGGCGATTAGCATGGAGGTCTTAGGGCGAGATTTTAGAATAACGATTTCAGGATGTGTGATAAGTGATAAGATCGCAGGTCCCAAGACTCATCTCTGCCACCCATCCCCTTTTTGTTAAGGCTGGCAAGCCGTGGCAACTCAATAACGTCTATTGATATAAAATCCTTGAATAGGCAACATGTAAGAAGAGCCTGTGCGTGAATAGATCCTGATTTTACTTCAGACTCTCTTTCGAAGAACTCAAAGCATAAGCCGCAGAATCAGGATGCAGACTAAGTTGATGTACGCAAGTTCGTTTAAAGTTGCCTCATCTTGGAGCGATGAAGGCTAAGCATGTAAAGCTTATACGCCTTCACCACACAATATGATCCATCTTTCAAAACCTAGGTACAAATTCACACACTGTTTCTGCCAAAACTGTCCATAATGAGAAGTTTGACAACAAAGTGGATGTCTTGGAACCGTCTCTGACCCGTTCAATCTGTTTATTCTCTTTCTCTTCCCACCCCACCCCCCTCCTAATTCGACATTGAAAAGTAAATGCTACGTTGGCAACACAATGGATCATTATATCGCCACCCGAATTATCAAATTTATTAATAATTTTATATTTGCATTTGATTCTCATCAGATGAAAGCTAAAATTGCTAATTTCTTCATTAAGAGTAAAGGAAATAGCAAACTTCTCCGCGCATACCACAATAGGGCTTGTGAGCCTTTGCAGGGTTTTTGGATCCCTTAATATTTCCTTTCACATTGGTATGAGATTAATTTGTCTGAGTGGTTATGAAAATCACTGACTGATTTTTTGAAAACACCAAACCTAAAGGAAAAATTAACAAGCCGCACCCAGTACATCCTCTGCTGCATATGACCAATTGATTATTACCTCAGTACCCACCCACTTTGGTACACAGAGAAAAGGCACAGTGAATTTGTCTAATACCATTTTAAGGCTGTGAAACCCTACAGCATACTGGTGATTCTGTCATAGTCGTTATGCCACCCCTTATAGGTAATTCAATTTAATGAAGGGCTAAAAATATGTGTAGATGCAGGGCAAAGTGCACCAAGGGGATGAGAAGAATACTATAAAGAGCACTACCAGAATATATTGCTAAATATTGAAAATGCATCAAATTTCGGCCCGCATTTGCTCTCGAAAATACACTTTGCAAGGGAAATCGAGACGGGTTCAAAGACTAGAGTATCAATAGACTGAATCCCCCAAGCGCTTTGAATCTACAGTAACTGAGGAAGATCTGAGCAGCGTATACCCTAGGTTCAAGACTGATCCTGGCATTTTAAGGAAGAGGACGAATAGATTTACACATTAATTTTTGAAAGTGTTACGTGTTTTGGTGAAATGCGTGAATGCCCTATATATCTGCGAATACTTTTCCTTCTTAAGTGACATGTTTTAATTAAAAATAACGAAAGCTCGAAAATTGTAACCGTGAGAATTATTTATTACAGTGGGCTCTACTTGATCAAAGAGCGAAGACCTTCTCGAACTCTACTAAAAAGGGCTTTTAATGTATAGAAGACAAAATATGTGATTTTTTGATGATCTGACATAAAAATACAGGCACTAATATCGACTATTAATTTGCCTGATATAAACTCCGAGTAAAAAGCGATTTTAATTTATTCATGCATTAATTTCTGTCCATTAAGAATTGATTCTACCTGGCTGCTCCAATTAAATTAAACCTTAACAACTTGTAGATCTGATAAAATTCATTCTGCGTAAATTTTCCAGAGGCGTAGAAATATATTACTAGAGCATTCAAAATCATTCCGCTTTTAAAATGAGTAGTATAAGCTATTCATTCTTTACACCAAATCTGAACATATTTTAACCAATCAACCTTGGGCAATATTTCCAAAGTACTGCGTTGAACATCTTGGCTCCCCCTTTCGTTTGTTCAGTGTTTTGCGGTTTTTATGCTTTTCTTAAATACGTAGTAATGTTAGAAGCCAACTTACTAGTTATGAATAACTCTTTAAAAATCGTTTTGTCTTGCTTCAAACCTGATCTTCCATTGCTTATTTTTCACGCATGCAGTCTCAACCTGTTATCTACATGTTATTTTAGGACAATGGATTTGGTTCATTCGTTGTCAATTTCCAAAACGGATGCCCTTTTCATTCGCGTACTCGTTCAATATGGTGTCCATCTTTTTACAGTGAGTGAAAGATACCTCGACAAAATTTTCGATCATCTAATAGGAACCCTTGGTGCCCTTATCTTTATCCATAAAGATTGCTTTGTTTGCCGAGAAAAGCCCTATTTAAGTGCCGATCAATCAAAACAGCTTTATAAACAGTGCCCTAAATCATTCAAGGATCCAGTGATATTTGAAGGGCAGTTTAATCTTGACTGTGATCCAAGCGGCGCTGGTTTGCGAGCAGAAGTCACTTCTTTCAATCGGTTACCCCAAGTATTACATAAATTGAATGTCGACGCCTTCTTCCCTATACCTTCCGAAACCTTGGACGGTGATCTGTTTGCAAAACTTCGCAACGAGGTTCACGATTATCTGGAGGCTTACCGGTGTGTAATAAAATCCATTTTCATGAGTGAAAATGCAATTCCTCGGTGTCTGACGGCATATTATTTCCAACATATTGATCAACTCATTCGCGTTTTCTACCCTCCTTTTTGTCGAGACGAGGCGGGTTTGAGAAAGAAAATGCACGAGTGTATGTTTTTTACCTGTTTGTTTAATATGCTCTGCTGCTGAACCGTGGCTGTATACTGTGCAGTCATAACGTACTATAATAGTATTTTTTTATAACCTCGGCTCCTTCGCCAAATAGTCTTGCTTTTTACTACTTTTAAGAATTTTTCCCTAGCCCATATGGTGACTCCCAGGTTAAATCTTCATTGCCAAACTCGAGGTTTCCAACCTTATAGAGTAGGAGGGTTTTAATCTATCAAAATTTAAGTTGTTTAAGTGACTCGTGAAATCAAAGGCTGGTCGAATCCACAAATTCAAGGCTTCCACTTCAACGAGAAGAATGGGAACTGAATTTCCTCCCTTTCAACTAGAAGTGCTTAAAAAAACTATTTGGCATTGAGATATGTTGTCACGAAAAAGATGGGGTAAAATAGTCGAGCAAGATGTAACCTGATACTTCCATGCGTGTTCTTTTTTTAATTCAGCGAAAGCAAAATAAAAGAATGCTTGCCTTATTTCGTCCGTTCAGCGCTTCTCCTTTCAATAGAAACCTCGGTTTGGGTAAAACCATGATCGTTCCTTCATTGGAACATAAATAATGGGGTTATCGAGGGGTATATAAAGAATAGACTGATGGCCTGAATATGGAAGTGGTCCTATCACTCTCTTTCTAAAAACTTCATGCGTCGACGTAAACTCACCACTTCGGCGATTCTAACTTGAAATGTTTGATTCCGCTTCCCTTTTTTGCATGTCTTCAGTTTGTTTTAGAAAGCAGAAAATTTCCATAATAAGCTTTTCCAGTCTCAAGTTAAGGTCATCTGCATTAACACGATACTCTAACTGCTATAATTACTTATTCGGTTAACCACTGGGGCCTTCTCGACGTAGCTCTCAGGATGTGAGCTTGGATTCAATGAGGCCTTTTTGTTTAATATAAACAAGAACAAAGAAGTGTCGTGCCTCGTGGTTTTAAGATGGGTTAAAGAGCGTCTGGAACTAGTATTCGTCTGTTCAGCAGTTTGGTCAGTCCTGAGTTTCGTAATTTCCTAATGCGCAATAGGGGACGATTGTGTATTATAGTTCTGGCATTACCTCATTGTCCAATTCTGCGGCGCGGGTTGGCTCTCTTTCCAACGCGTAGCTTTCAACGTCTTCTTGGTCCAAATCAGGAGAACTTAGTCACTCCACATCTTCTCCTTCCACCCACTCCTTCAAATGGCTACGTCTCTGTTGAAATTGTCCGTGGAAGATACACCTACAAGCACTATCTACAAGTACGTCCGTAAATAACCGATTGTATAGCCAACATTACATAATAGGAAGGCTTTGACGACAAGAATTGGGGATGCGCTTATCGATCACTGCAGACCCTGGTGTCGTGGTTGCTATGGCAGGGCATAGTTGCTCCCCTTCAACCCCTTCCTTCCCATCGGATCATTCAGGAGGCGTTGGTGCAAGTTGGGGACAAACCCGCGAAATTTGTTGGTTCTCGGCAATGGATCGGTTCTCTCGAAGTGATTCTTACAATTATTAACTTTTCGGTGATTTTGCCATTCATGGATTAAATTAGCACGCGCTCTTTAATTTCAGGTGAGTTTTTGCATATCGGAGTTGTATGGAGTGCAATGCCGATTGATACCCGTGGTCCGAGGTCGTGAATTCACTTCAGCAGTGGCGGTTATATTGGCAGATCACTTCGCCTCTGGCGGCGGTCCAGTTATGGTTGGAGGTGGGGAACTGGCTCACACGGTCATCGGAGTGGCCATCTCCGAGTCCGGAAGAGCGCGGTATCTGATACTGGATCCGCACTATGCTGGAACTCCGGGTGATTCAACCACAATCCTAGCAAAAGGTTGGGTTGGATGGAAGGAGGAAAGCTTCTGGAAACCAGAGGTTCCTTATAACTTGTGCTTTTTACCTCCACCTAATGATCCTAACCAGGTGTGATCAACTCATTTTTGATTTGAGTAGGACTGTTATGTCGCTTAATAAATTTTTGATGTTTAAACTCCTATAGACTTCTGTTTATACAGGTCAGTAAAAGCATAACTGTCGGGTCTTTAAGCGTGTGTTTGTAGTGGAGACAGTGAAGCAAGCTAGGCGGATTTATTAGGGAGTGATGGGCTGTCAAGCAGGCAAGAGTATTCGGTGGTCTGATCTCGCTTGGTTAGCTGGTCCAGTTAATCACACACCTGACGTTTTCACCCAACTTTCAACAGTGTATGGTAGACTCAATTCGATAGCCGAAATTATGATTCACGCAATGGCATGTTTACATTATGAACTTTCATTTATGTAATACTCAATGGTATGCCAATATCTTGACACAAAATATTGTTCCTGGCAATAGTTGCTTATCCTTCTCAAACTCAGTAGGATTACCTTCAACCTAATTCAGCCATCGATTTGCGGAAATTCACTTGTGAGCACTTTGTAACATAACCATCTAAAAAGCCGAGGTAAATAATCCTAGTTGTTTGTTGAATTATCACTGGCTTGGCAGGATGAAAGGATGGTTAAGAGACTACTGATGAATTTCATGATAAATGGTGCTAATATAATAATTAGGCAAGCAATTACCATCCAATCTGAAGTATTCCTGCTTTAAAAATTTAAAAAGATCTAAAGGAAATTGCGATTTTATCAAAAATATTCATTTAGTGAATGAATTACCGGTGTGAGGTCATGCTGAGTTTGTTCTTACTACAAGCGCCGGTCTTCGTCATAGATACGGGATCGCAATTGTATGAAAGCGGTAAATTTGCAATTAAATATATATTTTTCACTGGTGCTTGTCCAAATCCCCTGCTACTTCTATGAAAACTAAATAGCTTTTGTTTTGAGTGGGAAATATTGATCACTTAGAAGAAAAAACGAACTTATAAAACCAAATCTTTCGGATAAAGAAATGGTGTTTTCCGACCTATTTGGCATTCAAAAGTTTTGTAAATTGGTGAGCTGTTAGATATGCCAAGGGAATACTTATTTTAGACTCAATAAATTTTTCACGTTAAATCTGTCAACAAATCTACAGTGGAAAGACTGATGTGGGCATACAGAACTGGCAAATAAGAGATCCGATTAAAAAATAGTCTATTTAAGATGGACATCATCCCGTATCTTTGGGGAAATAAGCCTGCTACACAATAGTCGGGTAACGAATGTCTTGAAAAAGAGTTCCACCAAGCGTTTAGAAACCCTTCGAAAGATTTGAACTCTACCGCTTGATTAAGCATGCCCATTAATGCGGCCTTCCAATGTATTATGTTAACATTTTAAAGTTACTTTTTCACACTCTGATTGAGATTCTGAACCATGTTTCAGAGTTGATAGCGAAAGAACCGGTACGCATTAAAGCCGAACCCTCCAGGTTTAAACCTCCAACTTCTAACAGAACAAGAGCTAGGCTCATTAGAGAGAGAAGGAATACGCTGAACTTTATTAACATAAAATATCCAATGGAGTATCGGTCTCTCTCGCTGGAGTGGATAGATCTTAATTTGGTCTGATCGTAATATGACTTTTGGGAGGACATGTCGATTGGCCTGGTAATAGTTGAGGTACTAACTTTCGTTCAAAATACCATTGGCCGGATAAAACCAACTGTCTTGGAATCATAGACCTAAAAATCACATCTGAAACTCTTTTACAAAGGCTGATACTGCTGTATTAAATAGATATAAAATCCTTCAGGAAAACTTTCGACTTTAATTAGTATGATGCACGATTTAAATTGCATTTTATTCGAGCCGTATAGAGTGCACTACTACTTCAGAAAAGTGAATTTTAATCAAATGATGATTGTTATATTTAATCTTACTTAATGTACAGCATTAATTGTTCTATTAATAACAAAAAAATTGAGCATGCACAAATTAATGAGCTCATAGAGGCGAGGTTCATCAACCATGTAGACGAATCATAAAGGCCTACACGCATGGAGGGTGAAACAAGGTGGTGCCGACTACATAAGCTTGCCTGCTGAAAACGAGGAAGTTTTTTTCACATTTCAAAAAGTGGCTAGTTCTGAGGAAAATTCTTTTATCTCTGGAAAGTTCATATCTTCAAAAGGTAAAGAATCGTCACGACGTCACATTTTGCCTATCAATCTCAGTAGATAACAATGATACAGTGCCATCTCCTCTTCTTAAACTCGCAATCGGACTCCGGATAACATCACAATGTGGAGAGTCACTGAGGATGAGATAAGTCGTAACCAGCTACTGCTCCATAAGTATTGTATGTCTGTATTAGTTAAGGCCCTTCAAATGCCCCAAGAAAGCTGGCATATGTCACGAAATTAAGTCCGGAGGCGAGCTGAGTTATATGGAAAGTGGGAACTCCAAGCCTTACTAACCTATTTTGTCCCACTTTCATCTATGTGCATTAGCTTTTATGGACGCAAGGATTTAATAAATGTAATACTAACTAACAAACAATCTATCTAACTGATTAGCTGTTTTCGTAGCTTCTTTTTTCAGAAATTAACTTACAGTGATGGAATCAATTTATAACCTTCTGCCTGTCTCGCCAGTTGTTCAAGAAAAACGCAAAAGGTACTGTGAGACAAGTTTATTTCAAATAGATATCAATCTATCTATCATTCGATGGTTAAGCAGGAAATGGCGAAATGCAAGAGCGGGAGGTTCAAGACAATTGGTCCAGCGGAAATCCCAAAGCCTGATCCTAAAAATTATTTGGATTCCCGTTCAAATTTAAATTTGCATAAGTGCTTCCACCCAGTGTGCAAAAATCATGTTTGTCCCGGTAGAAAGCCTCCTTTGCCAGATTTTCGCCAACCGAAATCCACTGAAGAAAGGATTACATTAAATCTAGTCTCCAAAAATAATCTCTCTGCATTGCTTTCACAAGCAAAGAAGCCCCTTCCCTACATTGTTGACACCAGAAACGGCCACAAATACAATCTTATTGGTTCAGGTTTGACCAAACACTATGTGTATAAAGATGTAAGCTCGGTTTATAAGTAAGAAAACTCATTTTTGCAGGATTTTGGCAAAGTACCGGCTTATATGCAACACAGAAAAAGAGAAAAGTTTGAAAATGATCGACTTTATAGAAAGTACTTTCAAGAAGTTGCTATGCACAAGCAAGTGCCAAGATTATCTAAACAAGAACGAGAAAATCTTCTTGTAAACCTAAAAGAACGTCATTCCAAATTGTACAAGGATTTTCTATGCCTTTCTTTCATTATTGATACGCTACATAAGAAACAAAAGAAGGCCTACCTTGAGAAAGAATTGAATGATATTGAAAAGGACATTCGAACCATAGAAGAGAATGAGCTTATATTTGTTGAAAATGATTAGCTATTTGGTTCGTTTTACTATAATGATGCACTTTCATCACCTAACTAATTTTTAATAAACGCCCTCAAACGAACTCATTCAATTCAACTTATTCACGCTTTTGCGTCTTCAGTTTAAATTTGCATTAGAGTTCCAGTATTTACGTAAATGATTGATACATTCCTATCAAATCCAGCATTTCTTAGCTTTCGCAGCAGCCTTCTATTTGGTTTTAGCACAAACTCCAGGATTTTGCAAGCGCCTCTTCCTCTTGAACCCCAGGTATTTCACGTTTAGTCAATAAACTTTATTTCTAAAAGTTCAGACAAGCATGAAAATTGCCCTTGCAACTCTGGAGACGTAACGAATCTTCAACTTACGGAACGACAAAAAGGCATCAATTCAATTGTAAACGTGAAATCGTGGTTATTTCTGATACTGTAAACATATAATTTCATAAGGTTACTGAAACAATGTGAGGGCTTGATTAGGACAGCGCTAGCACAGAGGACGAGCGGAACAAGCTTCTCCTCTGATTTATTATTTATCATTATTATGAAACTGTTCAAAGACAGTAGACAAGGACAATTCATAGTGTCATATATTTACACACTCTGCGTATTTACATTTTGTGTCACTTTTTCGTCATATTTCTCCACAAATAGTTTGGCCGAAGAAAGCGGAGACAAGTAAATGTTTATAGTCTTTTCGCGAATATATTTGAAATATAATGAGGGATAAATAGAGGAAAGATTTAACTAGACTGATCAGTATGTGTCTCACTGCTTCCCTCTTTATCTTCTTGAGCCAATTTTTCTGTTAAAATTCGCCATACCACTGAAAGGTCTTGCTTGAGCTAAAATTAAAAAAAAATGAATGGAATTAACTAGTTCTAATTGATGTACTGTTCATAATTATTTATAGATGCACAGTTTAGATTCGAAAAGGGTCGCGTGCCTTTACGTAAAAGTAATAAACCTCCAGTCATTAAAAACGTACAACGGGAAATTCCGTTACGAGTCGATCCACAACCGCCAACATTGATCTCATTCTTCCGATTTGGCGATCTCGTTCACTCCGGGCAGCCTGGCGTGTTGGGCACAGACGACGATAGCGTCCAGCCAATAACTGTTCCCAATATCGTGAAGCACGTTGTCGCATTTGCAACTCAATCAGATTCTAAGTGCGAAATGTTGGATGAGAATGAAAATCAGCAATAAGCACCTTTTTACCTTTTGACGGTATTCAGCAAGTTGCTGCAAAACTTGCGTCAACTCAATTGACTTCTTTCGAATCTTTTCACAGTCATTGTACTTGGACTCAAGATCACCTTCTAGTTTCTTCGATTCAACCTCCAATTTTAAACATTCATCATCGAATTCTTTGGCACTCTAAGCCACAAGAGACCAAGTTAGAAGTACATCGAAATCGAGTGTCAACAGTTCTAAATATCCAGCTGCTTATAACCTACCTTGTCGAAAAACTCCGATTACTTGTTGTTTGCAAGCAAAGTCAAAATGTCTGCCATCGCAGTTGTTTGCATTAAAGAGTATGCTAAAGGACGTACCTTTTCATAACTAATTATTTTGCCTCGAAGATCTTCAATTTCTCGAAGAAGGTTATTCTTAGTCAGGGTTTCTTTGGCTTTAACCGTCTTGGCGCACTCATATCGTGTTATGATGGAATCTCGTCTAAATAGTAAACATTTCACAAGTTTTTAACCTAGAAATGCCTTTGACGCACCCTGTTCATCAAAATAATCGTGGGAACTAAGTGGAGCACAAAAGGTCAACTCAGAGTGTTGACATGATATGAACTGTAACGCTTGTGGATCATGTAGGCTGGCTCTACTCCCTCTAAGTGGATAGGTGATAATTGGCGTACGTGCATCATGTAGTTCAGCTTAGTAACAAACATTCAAATTAAGGTCACAGAGTTTCCTCACCTTTTAGCGCAAGTTTATGTTACTATAACTAGGCGGAACAACAGATCTGGTAAAGGTCTCAGGTCAGTGACTCACCTGTAAGAGGCAGATATTGGGTAAACAAGACTCATATAAAGTGCGCTCATACTGAGTAAGAATTTTTAAAAGTAGCAGAGACAAAGGTATCTCACTTCTGAACTGACTGCTCAAGTGCCTGAATTAGTTGCTCTTGTTGGCGGGCAATCTGAGCTTTCCGAGCTTCCATGCGGTGAATCTCCACTCGAATAGCCTTTAGTTCAGCCATTCCGCTTGCAGAATTGACAGCCTGTCGGGTCTCATTAACTAGTTGAACTTTCTTCTCCCAGAGCATTATGTGCCTTCTGAAGTCGAAAAAATAATGATGTACTGTTACTCCCATTTATAATAATCAAACAGTCATTATTTTATGAATTTAAGGCTCACTCGGCTTCCATCAAGTCAGCAAGTAGATCCTCCTTGTCTTTCATAGCCTCTTCGAGTTGTGCTTCGGCTTCCACCGCTTGGGTCTCCTTCTCTCGAATACGCCTCACAAAGTCCTCTTCCGCCAGACAATTCTCCTGCTCCAGCGCGTCACTACTTGAGCGCTGTTCAAAGATGCGCTTATTCAATCGTGCGATGCTATCTTGCAAGTGTGTGAGGTCCCTGTTCAGCTGGATCTTTTCCTTCTCTATTGCACTGACCTCAGCTAAAACGATTTGGTTCGAGAATCTGATGAACCCAATAAACTCGCTGCCGCCTGCTATGCATCCGAACATATAATAACGTTTCTAGATACAACAGTTGCTTACAACTTTGATAACTTTGACCAATTTAAGTTTTCTTTCGATTATTAGAATCTCCATGACGTTCAATGGAAGTGAAAAAAAGATCATTTCAAATACTAAATGCGTAACTCGTTTTTACCAACAGAAGGCATCAGAGGTGTTAAACTGCTCAATCCAAAATATCAATGGTAAGTTTTACGAACCTTCCAGATCAAACAGAATTGTAATATTAAGAGGCGAAATTAAAATAAAAAAAATGTTCCGTAAAACGCAATGAAATCACCTGAAAGCTCTTACCAATCACCTAACAAAAATCCAAAGCTTTATTAACTAACTTTGAGAACGCTACGAATGATAAAATGCTTAAAATGCAGATGGATGAACTTTTCTTGAAATCATTCTGATGTTGCAAGGATATGCACTCACAATCAAGACGCAATTTCTTTCTGTTCAAGACAGATAAATAGACCTGTTGGCGCGATAATTCGTCAGCTAGGTCTTCCTTCGCCTTCACCTGATTCATGAGTTCGGTCTGTTCTCTCAACCACTGCTGTTCCAGCAAGGAGAGTTCTTCCTGTTTGGCAGCAATGCTTTTTGTCAACTGATTTTTCATTATCTCCAAGGGACCCAACTCAACGCCCTGTAGGAAAAAAATAGGGCGGCTGATAATGGAGAGTGATTTAATCTCCAAAAGAGAATAGAATCGTGTCATTCTGCAAAGTCGTTCAGAGAGAATGCCTAATAGTCTAAAGTGGTAGAAATTTAGCAAAAGCACATATTTCTTGATTAATGATAAATAAGCAACGACTTCGAGGGTACTTTGATGAAAGAGTTCTGAGAATAAATGCTTTGAAATGAAATAGCTGTAAACTGGTCTGAGGTAGGATATCCCCGATCCCGCCATGCAATTGTCTTTCGTACTACTTGTTAAACAGTTATACTGTAAGCATCTATAGGTCAAAAAGTTGCAATGCTAAACAAGCATGCAAAAGCTCCGTCAATTTTCACAGCTGAAAGAATGGAAAACGAACTCAGTGAGTTCAGGAAGGAAAAGGCACAATGAATATCAAGTACTAGAGACATTATTCTTGTACTTGAGACTCACCGAATGACCAACAGGACCGACAATTCCTATCTGTTTGGCTGATATCAAATCAGTGACCATTCGTTTATACTGCAGAAAAACTAGGTCTAATGAGCAAATGCGTTCCGACCTACTTCAAAAAATTCATGTTAAATTACCCACTCTCGCTGATTTGTGCCAGACTCCAGATTGATAAAAATTTTTATTCAAGCTTAACAAAAAAAGGACTAATTAAAAATTTGTAACATTTCGACTCGGCTAACCCCAGTGTCTCGGAGCAATCGCTGTAATTTCCGATTGAGAGAATCAATGAGAATCTGCTTGCGTTGAACGGTAAGATTGGCATCTTTTATCTTTTGCTGCAGAGAACCGAGGTTATCAGCCCGCATCCCGACGTCTTTTTCCAGTTTCTCTGCTTGTTCTTCGAGCACCTTTGTCTCGGCCTTTATCTTTGCTACTCCGAGCGTATCACTGGCTAGGGCGTTCTCTAGCCCCGCCGCCTGCAAACAGCGGGAAGAATTAATACGCTAAATAAACGTTAAACGAAATCACTTCAAATCCCTTCGAATAACACCTCATTGAGCTTTACCAGGGCTTTATAGCGAGAGAGAAACTCTCCTATATCAACCGTTAGAGCATTCATTAATACAAATTCAAAATTTTTTAACTAAATAAATATAAGAACAACAGTGAAATAAATGAGAAAACAAATCAGAAAAATTGATGAAGGAAATTATGGTAGTAATTTAGAATAGGACGGCAACCAACCTGAACTTCGAGCTCACGGCTCTGGTCATGCACATTAGTTGCCATACGCTTGACGTAAGTGGAGGCCTTTGTAGCAGACAGCTTGTCACGCAGAAGGACATCGATTCGATCCTCCAATTCATGTTTCTTCAAAATTTCATCTTCTAGTTTCTTTTGAAGGGATTTAGCTTCCTGGCTGAGATCTTTTTGTATCTAAATTGGATATTAGACGATTTAAGAAGCGCATTCTGAGAATTTCAGAATAAGCACCAAAAAGTGTAGTCTTTAACGCCAAGTCTGGCGATGTACCCTCACTATCCAGCTACTTAGTGGCCCGAGGCTTGCAAAAAGTCTACATAATCAGACCGGAGACCGCAATCAGTATACTGTATCTTAAGGTGGATGAACAGCAATGTGCAATAACATAATACAATGCAATGGATTTCGGTTGAATCGCTTTTTCATGAAATGAAGAGGAAGTAAGCTTACCATGTTAGCATTCTCAAGACTGCGTTCAGTTTCGCTGAGAATGCGTTGCGTTTGGACATACTCAGCTCGCATTTCGTCGTGTCGGCATTTGAGTCGATCCAGCTCCTTTTGAGCGGCCTCGATGTCGCTCTGAGTACGATGTAGCTGAAGAGTCAGACGTTCGTGCTTCTCCTGCTCTATGGAGATGTCTCTCCTCAGACCTTCAGTCTCTGCACTCACTTGTGTCATTTCATCCTGCCGTTTTCTTAACAAAATGACAGAGAAATGAAATGAATCAAGACGCCTTCAATAACAATCAAAAACTCGATACCTTCCACACAAATGAATACATATTCCTTGTGTAGAATTAGCAAAGAAGAAAATGAAACAGTCCTAAAACTTTTAAATATGGAAGTAAATGAAGCAAGGCAGTATGGGCGGGGAAACGGAAAAATTGATTGTGGATTCCTGATGTCTTTTAAGGGGATGCACTTAATATTCTGATTCCGGAACAAATTCTAATAAGTATCAATGCTAATCACACCATTACTGATTTCAGAGTGAGCGCTTGGGCAAATTAAGCCCTCGAAGTGGAGACAGTCAATCTTCCATGTCCATCAAAGGGAGAAAGACGAGTTCTGTTTAAGGATGACTATAACTTTAACCACTTGCTGAAAGTCTTTCATAAGCTCAGCATAGGCCTCATTTCTGCGTTGAAGTCCAATCAAACTGGTAGTCCAATGAGCCATGAGCCTTTTGCGATCAGTTTTAATGCCCAAGACCTGGCTCTCCATGTCTTTTAGAATGATTTCCCCGGAACGCAATTCCTCCTCAGCGGCCACAAGTTGCTCCTTCAAGAGTTCAGTGTCCTCCAAAATTTGGTCTACAGTGCGCTGCATTCGATGCGCGACCATGTCCTGATGCAGCTTTTCTTCCTCAACCTGATGGAGCAAATTTGTTGTGGGATTTGGAGATTACCTTATTTAGCTCCAGAGAAGCCTTCTCTGCGGCCCTTTGAATTATGGTGATATCACTCTTGACCTCAAGTTTAGCATTGTTTAAATAAAATAGACGAAGAGCTAGATTGTCGACTTCTTCACGCATTGTTAACATCTTCTTGTACTCCAGATCATAATCCATTTGCGTTTTCTTGAATTGTCTGCGCAAAACTAACAACTGCTCATCAATTTTCTCACGTTTAGTTTGACGCTCTAAATTTTCTTGATGCTTTTTTTGCAACTGTCCCTGGAATCTATCAAATGAAATCAATGAAATTGTGCTACTTCGACAGCTCTTGCTGGGCAGTGTATAACTCAGACCCTAACTCGAGATGAACACATTTCAACCGTTTCAGTTCCTCATTCTAATTATAAAATAGTATTTAAAATTTACATACCTTTTCTCGCAGCTCGATAGCCGCTTTTGATATTTGATCTGTCAGCATCCTGTGCAAGGCGCCTTGAAATCGTTTCATTAATGGCTATGGTGCACCTGAATTAATAATAGGCTTCTAACTTACGTGATCAGGATGGAGAACAATCAAATCTGTTGATGTCTCATAAGGACAGTCCTGGTTATTATCAAAATCTTCTACTGATCTCGCATTTATTCTGCTTTCTAACGCACCATTAGAAAAATTAGTATCTTCGTTCGAATCTGCTATCTCATCATTTTGACCAGCTATGAATTGCTCGTGCTGACTACTGACAATATCGTTCGAAATGAAACTTATGCTTTTTGCGTCAGCACAGACATGTTTCAAATGAGACATTTTGGCTACTTAAACTATACAATCACCAAAATAAACGGTTTTTCGACTAGAATAAACAAATTTCGAAGGTTGAATTATAAAATGATTTCGTGATAAACTTTCTATAAACATTTGTGTGAACCCTTTATCAAAAATTAATATTCCATGATAATTTCCCTTTGTCATTACGGACTCTATGCATTTAATGCCACCTTATAATACCAACGGCCTAGTCATTTTGATCAACTCCGCCAAGTAAAGCCTTTTGAGGATTCACAGAAATTATCCGCGTATAGGTTCCTAGTAGATTGCAAGTATGCCATAAATTATTAATAAAACTTGCTGCAATGCAGATCCCGAAAATATAGAGATTGCTGGTTACCACCTTTTATTTATCGCTGCGATTCAGACACCTCTCTTAGATGACGCTTCCAATCACCGACTAGGAAACCCGTGCTAAAATAATCGCCGCAATATTTCAATATTTTGGGAGAATGGACTACTAAAGGGCTAGGAGTAGCCCCGAGCTCGAGCTGAGCATCCCGGATGAATCAAACGACCATGCGAGGGCCACACCACGTACATCACACGACCCCAGATAACGCATATCTTAAGCGGGACTGCGACTCAAAACCCACTTAGTTTAATCCGTTTTTTTTTCCAAAAATATTGAGAGCGACAAGCGAGCGAAACAAAGCCAGTGAATAGAGCTCGAGTCCTATCGTAGAATGTCACAGGCATAAGACAAAGCGTCCGTTTAATATACAAGTCTATGTCCAAGTCTATATACAAAAATAAAATAACATAATCTGATGCGTTGAAATGCAGGAATAAAAGATAGAGAGATGAGGGCGATCGAATGGGCTAATGCGCCGTCAAAACAACTTCCTCCTCATTCTCTTCGAGATCTAAATGTGTTTCCTCGTTCGTTGAAGCGGCACTCTGCTGCTTGGCATCTTCTGCCATCGCAGCCACCTCGTGTAGACGAAGTTGATGACCCTTGGTCTTAAACAACCAAGCCACCATGCTCGGTGTCTTGTTAACCATTCGCTCGGCAATTGCCTCATAATCCTCACCGACTTCTGAAACGACCTCCACCACGAGGGCCAATTCCGCCTGTGTCCAATCTGGATTCTGTGAGTTAAGTATAGGATTAGATTGATTATACGCCGAAATACCTAACACGGCGTCCATCACTCACCAAAGGAATGCTGGGTGGTCGCATGGTCTCCATATTCGCCGTGATTTCCGCTTCCAAATCATTGAGATACTACAGAAACCGATTTAGGATTGTTCTCTAGTTGTCTTCTTAAGCGGGCACATTTAAAACAAAACGAACCGATTCTCCAGGGACCCCCTCGAGGGAATCCAATTCTGCTTCAAGAGGAGAGGCTGTCGAAACGGGAGTAGCCAGATCAGGAGGAGACTCGAGAGACTCAACGTCATTTTGAGGGTGAGAATCAGCAGTCGCTGAAAAACCAGGAATGACGTCCGAGGCCGTTAGAATATTGACGGAAACATGCTTCTTCTTGCTGGTGACGCTGTCATCGACACTGTTTTTGAAAGACAGGAAGGCAGCATGTGGGAGAAGTTTTACTTTCCTACGAGCGGTAGTAGCAGAGGCCCGTCCTCTTGATTCAATTATTCCCGCTCGTGGGTTAAAGCCGCGTTTTAACTTTTTTGTATCCTCTCCATCAGCTGAAATCTTCGACTCACGCTGCACTGCCTTACTCATAGCCATTAACTCTGCTTCAATGCGAGCTTGGACTTTCGGTGTACAAGAGCGGACAGAGGCTCCAGTAGAGAGACCATTTTTATTCACCAATTTACCTAAATAGTCAATTCGGACAACATCATTGTCCGAACTGCTAGGTGATGGAGGACTCTGTTCATCATATACTTGATCAACATTGGCCGAATTATCGGCAACAAGACGAGCGGTACGAGATCGGAGACGGGAAGTGGAGGCGGAAATGGCGGCTGAACTACCGCTCGATTTCCCAACACTTTCGTTACTTTCGCTCGAAACCAGGACGCCAGATTCTGCAACTCCGCTTAATGTGTCTAGATAGCTAGCAATGGCGCACTCGAGGGGATCATCAGGATCAAAGAGAGCCTTGAAAAAAAAAGAAATCAGATACATTAAATCTTTATCATTATACGTGGAATAGTGTGCATATGAGCAATTTACTGACTGTTTTCTCCCTCGGCTGAGTAAGAGAAGACAGTGTAAGGATATCCTCTATCGCTTGAACATGAACAGAGCTGTTGACGAGACCACTACTGTGCAGTTCAGCGAATTGTGGGGCATGTAGGGTTAATTCATAGAGAGCCTGTTGGTTGCGTTTGTTGAGATAATAGAAAAGGACCAATTCCGTTATTGGACGATTGGGGAACAATTCTTTGACTTTGTGAAAATTTTTGCAGTGAAATTCCAGGGCACTGAAAAAAATACGGCGTTCATTTGGGGTCCATTCCAAACGAATAGGCGCGAAATTCTCCAAATCCTCAATTGCCGATTCGAAGTCGAACTTTTTCCACGTCAAGAGGGCAAGAGCTTGCTCCTCAGAATAACTAATAATTAAAGGGATATTATTACATAAATAATAATGCAAAGAGGGCTTTTTAAACAGTGATACGAACCCATATATTTCAGACGCGTGATTAACGTAGCTTTCAATTTTTTGATCTTCCGAACTCGGCAATGGTTTCCAATATAAGACCTCAAGTTGGATATCTTGAGGACTTCTGCATTCTAAAGGCGGAATTACGGCTTGATGATCCGGACCAACTTTAATGGTGGCATCTACAAAAAATAATGCCAATAAGAACGGAATTGTTTCATATTTCCCAATATTTCGGAAAATAAAAAAATGAAAACTTTTCAAAAAAAAACGAAGTAAAAAATAAATTTATGTTAAAATAAACAAAAAACATTACTCGAATAACCACTTTGACCCCTTTCGGATTCCTCGTCGTCAACCCGATTCCTCGATAACATCCCAGCCACACAAAAAGAGACGCAGCACAGAACCGCCTTATTGATCGAAGACGGAATAATGGGGACTCTTAATTTGGTTGATTTAAACACGATGTCTGGCATTCAATAGTTTCCGGCAGCATAAAAATAAAACTGGCAAATTTACTTTAACAGGTCCCTGACTGCTTGGTCATCTTACATTATCAATACTAATTCACAATGTGCATTCATGTACCCACCACTAATGAACCGCAAGCATGCTTACCGGCAAAATATCAAAACAAATTCATCTCAATTCACATCAAACAATAATTTTGTCTATCAAGCATTTTAACGAACATCGACTATTCCAAACTTTATATAAATCCGGTTTCACAAGTCGCTGCCACACTTTCAAACATTCCACATTTAAAACAAAAGGGGAACTGGGGCATAAATTATCTATTCGGTTGCGCAACACTTAATGTGGAGGCACCAAGCTCACTTAGCCGTCTGGCTTCCCAAAGGAAGGCATACCAACGATAACATTGATTTTTATTTATAATACAAAGAGTCATCAAATGGCCTATCAGATTGCTGATACAATCATTGTGCCGGCTTGAGCGAAGATATGATTTATTTTTTTACTTATTTTGATTTGAATAATGATAACAATGCACTCGTTAATAGCGGATGCCGGCTAGCAAATATATGTGTATCACCCGGAATAAGTAAAATTGCTGATATAATATTAGTAAGCGTTTCGATTCAATCAACGAGCTGAGAGAAACGTAGTGCAAATTTTTTATACCTACGATGAACACAAAAGAAATTCATAACTTTCGACGAAGAACCTTAATTTTGAATAACATATAGTCGGGGTCATTTATTTAATAACCTAAGGCCTCATACACAGCAAACTAACGCAAAAGTCAAATAATATTACTTTTATTAGTTCTACAAAACCGTTCAATGATGACCACTGGGATCCAAGAAAAAGTTGGATCACGTTATTTGTTATGCGCTTAACATACTGACTTCAGGATCCTAATTAAATGCGAATAGGGTGAACGAATTGAAAAGCTTTTGTAATCTGATCAAATTTTCTCGGACCCAACACTTTAAACGTGCATTATGCGATTAGTTTAATGAATCAAGGTAGCGCTTGACAGGAAACATAATTATTTGCCATCTGAATAAGGATATTTATTAAAGTTGCCTTAAAGTTCCTGAATTAGATAAGTGAATTCAAAGTGTATTTGAATATTCCTACATGAAGATATGCGGTTCCCGTGCCACCTTTTGATAAGCGAATTTTAATTCCGAATTAAAACTTTAATTTTACAAATTCCTCCTACCGAAATGGGCAAAGTAGCGCTTTATGTGATTTTTTTTGCGATGTGAAATTACAAGGAAATCGCCCACCTAAAAGAAGGATTCTTAATAGAATCCTCTAACCTAAAGTCAAGTGAATTCCTGGCGGACCCAGTTGGGCAGATTGGAATTACTGCAAACGACCTTTCCAGCTAAAAGACGTCCTGTCATATGAAATGAAGGCAATCCATATCCCCTCGTCCCATCTTCTCTTTTGATTAGAGATGGGGCAACGATTACATCATCATCTTTAGGCAATAAATTTTTTATTTGGATTAATAATCAACTCTAATTTGACACTCTAATGCTGCCAAACGCACAAACCTCATCAAAGTGGATGTTTATTACAGATCCAATTGAAATTAACCTGACTAAGTTGAACAGTTGAGCGAGCATCAGTCCATTTGCATTGGCAACAAAATGCTCTCGATTCTGTGAGATGCAAAAGAACTTAAAAAACCCGGTCTTAAACGTAAATTTGAATTTAGAAGCAATGGAAACATACTTCTGTTAACTGTCAAACCACTCCGTAAGCGAGCGAAATTGGGAAAATTATTTCGGAGGAAAAGATAATCAACGGACCTGCATCTCCACGCGTAGCAGTTGAAAGTCAGAATTTTTTGATCGCAGTCAATACAGAGCAGTTCATCACAGGACCTTATGCGACCCGCAGTTGTGCAACCTTGTGGAAGATCTGCGCCACCAATATACAGGGGCGCACATCTGAAATAGGGCCAAATTTACCAGCTTTACCTCAGGACTGCTGTGTTACAGCTTGACTTTTGGCAATCTGGCATTTTATGACCGCCTGTGCTAGTCTAAATATTATTACGCAAAGGTGAAAACCTCCTCTAAATGCTCCAATTCTTTTTCAAATAACTCAATCATCTTGTCGACGTCACTACTATAGAATAATCCATTTCTAGATTGAGATCTACTTTGCGCTTGAATCACTTATTGTATTCATTTTCATCTCGCACAGTACGCTAGATTAGGATGATTTTCGTGTAAATAAGCTCTAAAATGGCGCAAAATATCCTGTGTGATTGTTAACTTGCTAATCGACGAATAAATGCACGCGACACTATGGGTCAGCGGTCGACTGCAGAATCAAATTTTCTCCGCTTCTATGGTTATTAAAATCATGCAGCTAAACGTTAGCCCTGACAAAAAAGAAGGTGCTCTGAAGTACAACTTTGAGGAAATCACTTCATCGATAACCGAATCGAAATATTTTCGAATCAAAATCACCAGTTTATTTATTCAGCTTGATTAGAATAATTCGCCTGTTGTTAGAAATAGCAAAAGGCACTCTTAAATAAAGCTTTTTCGCCTCTCGGTAACATCGAGAGATGCATCCTCAAGATTATTACCACATAAGACCATTTCATATCCAAAGATGAAGCTATTCAAAGGGTATCAGGATAGACATCTTAATTTCTCCTGTGGTGCATCCAACGAAAGAATGAGCTTACACTGAGCCCAAGCCCGAAACAGATACAAGCATCACACACCTAAAGGCATCAGAAATACTGGCACAGGTAAAACACGAACTAAGTTCTGACCACTCCACTTACACCAACTGACGGTTACCGTTTCATAGCTCAAGGCTTGCCAGTGCAAAGGCAATTACGTGATCCCCTTAAGTGTGAAATAAAAATTTATTTACATGAGAATGTCATACACCTTCACTGTTACTGTTTCCTAGGGATAAGCACATCAAGAGCCGATTTTGTGAGTTTCTTAGTCCTCCGCTTGACCACCAAAGCATCACTGGGAAGATTTCCCTTTCCCTCCAGCCGTAACCTCTCGATGGGTTTCAGCTTCTTATTCTTCCGTTCAATCTTTTTCCGCATCAGAGAGGAAACCTCAAACATCTTCCGGTTGAACCGAACTATCTGCTTCCTCTTCTCAATCCTCCCAGCCTTTGAACGACCCTTTTTTTTGTTCCGGTTCACTTTCGGCATCGGCACCTGAGGAATTTCTCCTAGCTGCAAAAAGAAAAAAAGCGGGAAATACCATCATAAAAGAGTAGAAATCGGAGATGGGTGAGACCAGTTAGGCCTACCAGGGCGGCGCGTTTCTTTTCCCACTCTTCGGCAATGTCTTCTCGGCGGACCCTGTTCAATAGTGAGTCCACGGAGATCATAGTGTAAGGAATCTGAAATGGGAACAATGTGTCGAGAACTTGTACCAGAAAGAGAACACATTTCTAAGTCAGGTGGAAACAAACCTTGTCCAAAAGACGTCGAACCTCGCGTTCCTGACGATAACGGAGATTGGCGAAAGGATTTTCTTCCAACGCGTCGAAATTGGGTTCACCAGCACCTGGACAGAGCAGGGAAGAAAAACCATCGGCTGTTCCAACACCTAGAACATCTTCGAAAGGAGCAAAAGCCACACAATGGACTGGTCGAAGACAATCGTGGGTCAAGTAGGCCTTGCAAACCACACGTTTGTGCACCCCTGGCGCAATGTCTGCTAGATCCTCCGCTGATGAACAACCCAATGAAAATGGATCCTTCAAAATCTAGAATAACAAAGCAAGACAGTTACACGAAATTGGTTCGTTGCGCTCCTTATCCAGCTGTTTTGATGCCAGAAGAAACAGCTCACGGCACTCAAATTATAATGATCGGGATGGGTTTAATCACCCATTTTTTCCGGCATGTTGCATGCCATCACAAGCGATCTCAATAGATGACAATGCGATAAGCCGCCTGAATTGGCAAACCTCTTGCTTTATTTAAGGTTGGCCACGTATTTAAGACAAAAAGCTGGCTGAACCAAGGGCTCAAAACAGAGGTCTTTACCCAGAGCTTGATGCAGTAGCCATACAGGACCATGAAAAGAAACAAGACCTAACATAAGGGCGAAAAAACCACCGTTCGAAAACGCCTTTGTCAAGCACGAAAGCTTAGCGGTTCTTGAGGGGAATCGCTACTATTGGCAGTTCATGTCTGCAATACGATTGCAAAACTCCAATCACCTAAATTGTTAAGATTTTATGACAAAAATTTCATCAGGTTTGATCGTTAAACAGATAAACACGTACGCTGAAATCATTCGTTGCTGAATTAAAGCTAGCTAAATAAATTCGAAAAAGCCGAAAGTAAAACATACATTTGTGACTAGCGCATATACTAAAATAACTGCTTAAGACATGGAGAAAGCTCCACAAAAAGGAGTGAGTTAAAGGTTTACGAAATTCAGTAAGTAATAACATTCAAACGAGATGAACGTCAAAATTCATTAATTTTAAAATTTAACAGACCTGGACAGTTGTAGACGAACCAAAGGCTAGAAGGCCAGTCTGGCTGTAGTTAATTGTAACAGCAGGAGTAGGGAGGGTTAAGTTGGAGAGACATTCCCGGGTCGACCTCAGATCCCAAATTTTCAAGTACCTATCCAGTCCACAAGACGCCAAATATCTGTTAACCAAGCAGAATCGCCAATAAAACATTGAAGGAAACAAAACATTAAGAGAGCAAACTACTGCCTTACTGTCCAGTGCGATCAACTGCGATGGACTTAACAGCAGAATTGTGACACAGCATCTTAACAACTGGTGTTTTTTCTGTCGGTATCCACATGGATACGGAGCCGCTAGTATGACCTGTCAGAATAGCAGCGTTGGAGGGATTTTGACAAGCCACATTCAATGAACCGCGGTGAGTGGGAAAAGAAGCAACGATTTCTCCAACAGAAGCGTCCAAATAGTACATAAAGCCATTATCTGCCATAGCAACCAACAGGAAATGGTAAGGCAGAAATTCAAGTCGGCGAATGCCAGCCAGACGCTTGAGACAATGCAATTCGATACCTTGGTTATCATATATGAAAGTGTAATTTTTCTGTGCAACTGCAATCATTGTTTCTTGATGAAGAAACCTAGCACATGCAATGAACTGTAAGAATAACTCATTACTTTACATCACGACATTCTTCATTGACATGATTTTCAAACAGAAGCCGCTTTGATAGCCAGTCAAAAGCAGCTAGATGACCGCGTTTACCACAAACAGAAAGAAATCTGAAATGAGTATACGTTGAATCTGAAAGCGACACAGCTACCTTCCATTACGAGAGTAGTCTATGAAAAACGGCCCAAATTTCGATTGGAGGTTAAATTGCTAGAAATTATTTTGGCAGACAATACTAACCTTAGAGGCTGAGCCCAAGTCAACATTCTTGCGTATATTTTCCTGAGTTATTATTTCATCTTCTTGTTCCTTTTCAATATAGCTGTTTGCTTGTTAAAAAAAAGGTAAAGGTACCCGACAGGCTCTGGGTTGACGGACAATACTTTTGAGGCCTGACTTGCGGCAAACCTGGCCTTTTTAATTTGCTGATGGAATTTTTTTCTATGAAAGCGAGTCGGGAGACCAGCCTAGAATTTTAAAGTACGTACCACAACTTACTACTTCGTCCACCATCTTATGAGCGTGGCGCAAATTCAAATAAATTTGACGGACTCTGGCCCATCAAAACTAACTTATTAAGAGAAAATATAATACTTGCATGAAGCAACAACTAAATACGTTTAAAGAATGAGTTGAGTTTTTCCCCTCCATACGCATTGGTTTTGTTTTGTTTGATAGTGGGATTGCTCGGTGGGGGAAAAATATTAAACCATGGAGAGTTAATATGCACGTATTGGTTTCCAAATTCCATTCAAAGCAAACCAAAGCGTTTTCATATGTCGATTTTTTATTTTTTTACGCCGACTAATTTGCTCACATTAGCCCATTAGTTTACCTGATTGGATATAATTTTAACAACTGAAATTTCTAAGTTGCTTTAAAACTAAAAAAATTAGCACCGAATGATTTTTCGTTGGATGCATAGGCTATGTAATGAGTCCAAGCAAAATGCCATTAATGCAGTATTCTATTTTATCCACAAGGGACGTGATGTGAAAAATTGCATAGTACTTTTCGTCATCATTCGTTGAAGTGCAGGTTAAGCTAGATAACCCTGCGAAAGAGCATAATGAATTTTTTGCTAACATCATCTTCATAAAAAAATTAATGAATTACCAGCTCAGAATTGTTAAAAACAATGAATTGTTCTAAAAGCAGCTAGGTTTTTCATACCTTCGTCAGATTTGGCCTAATAAATTCTCTTATCATTGAGAACGGAGTTCAGCCGAATAGCCTTGGTTTCTCATAGCGACGTTGTTTGATGTCGACTAGCCTGAATGCCCATATTTATGTAACCCTTGAATGAGATGAAAAGTAAAGGCAGGGTGGATGACAACGGTTTGGGTGCTTTTGAAAGTCTGTCATGCATCATTAAGGGTAATTTTTTTATTAAATCAATTCTACTTTTTTTTGTTTGGTTTGGCGTTGAGAGATGCAAATGTTGATATGGTTGGTCTATGGTTTTCATTGATTTTAAGAAGTACTTCGCACTTATTAACGATCCGAGGTTTCTCGTTTATTTCATGGAGACATCTTTGATTCTCTTGTTATCAACATTAAAATTTATTGTTGCGCATTTATTTTCATCGCTTAGATCGATTTTATTTTGCAATCAAAAACGGAATTCCAGCATCTTTCTCAAGTGTCCACGTTTTCTCCATCGATGACGTTCTTATTTATGAAAAGTAAGTCGTTTTATTTAAAACTATTTTTCTAGGTTTTATGATGATTTTGGACCCTTCAATCTTGCTCAAATTTATCGGTATTGTCGAAAAGTAATCAAAAAATTGAAGTCGCCTTCCTTTTCAAAGGAACGCATAGTGCACTGCACCTCTTCCGAGCTAACCAAATGCACAAATGCGGCCTTCCTTGTGGGATGTTACCAGGTTACCTTTCTCAACCGGTCAGCCGAAGATGCCTACAAACACCTCCTCATGGACAACTCTCGCACATATATGCCTTATCGGTAACTAGTTTTATTAATTATCAATAAATTTAACATTCTCTTCAATCAATTCATTCCCCGCATTGACTTTATACCCGAATTTCCTGCCTTCTCGACAGTGTTCCCGTTGGTTGTGTTTTAACATGTAAAAAATTTAATTAATATCCCATTGTGTGTGTGTGTGTATGTGTGCATGTATGTATGTATGCATGCTATTAGAGCGCACTGCTTGTTAGCAACTTTTATTTAATATGATGAAATAGAACATTAAATAGTCGTCGCTTCCATTCCAGACTACTTCTTTAAATGCCTTACGAACCACTGCAATTAGTTTCTCTGCGTTGCCGTTATTTTCTTCAGTCGGAAATTGACTGCAAAGCATGTACTTATAGAATTTCGTTAGCAGCGTTCGATGTGATGCCTCTAAGCTCTTTGGATTTCGAAAATTTAGTGGCGATCCTGTCAACTTTTTCTTCATTTATCCTCATGCATTATTTATTTTTGCTACACTTGAAACGCACTTTTGTTTTGATTATAAATGGATTCTTTTGAGGAGAGCTTTTCCTCTGAGGCTGGTCGTTCTGAAAATTTGTGCACATTTTTGTTGTCCACTAATAAAACCTTTTGGTAAGTCTTAAAATGCTCAGAATGAATGCCCTTTATTGGAAGATTTATCTCCCGGAGGCTCTTTTTGGGCATCAAAGCTTCTTATTTTTTATTTCGGTCATTACTGCGAATTAACTCATCCATTAGAAGAAAGTTGGTAGAACCATGTGTCAAAAATGATTCCAATTTTCTGTTCTTCTTTTTCACAAGGAAATCGGCTGACAGAATTACTCTTGCTCGAAAACAGTTATTCCCCTACGATCTCAACGAGTGGTGTTGATATTTGGCTGGGGATCAGGTTTCACTTTTGTACGTATTTGAAAGCCACTCTTCGTTTGGCATGAGAGTTAGTGCTTGTCTGCACGGGGGTGACCATTCGAAAAGTCGTAGAGTTACCAATGTACCTCCTTCCTAAAGCAGTTTGACTAAGGTTCTTAATAGCAGTCAGATAGTCAAGTTTCGGACTTCTTCCCATCGAGATCGCTCCTTCAGTGCTCATATATTCCGCCACTGTTGGTCAACAAATGAACCTGCCATCTGCTGTTACACAACAGTCGGAAAAAACAAGTTTTCTGGGTTGTTTATGATTTCTTCATGTCTGACTTATAATTTTAAATATGAAAACATCAATCGAAAATCGTTCCTGAGATGAAACTATTTTACTCATCGAGGTGTAATTTATTCAAGTTAGTTGAAGTAATTTGGCAAACTGTTTTTTCCACTTTGCTCTCCTTTCGAAATCTTGATCCCTCAAGGGCCGAAACTGACAATACGTAGACGATATCAAAAAAATTTCTAATCTGTCGTCTAATTGGACAGTGAGGAACAGTCAGTTGATAAGTCTAACTTGTCAAATAAGTAAGATAAGCCGAGACGAGGATCACTTGAATAGTAATGCTGACATGGTGCATTCTTTTCATGATTGACGAAATTTTGAGCATCGGCTGCCAGAGTGAAATAGTGGAACTTTTCCATGAAAGGGTGTCTTGGACGGTGAAGGGATGCGATTAATTCCACCAAAGAGGGGGCTGACTGCATATGATACAGACATTCTGCCAGTCTAATTTTGTCCCAAAGGGAAAAGACTTCATTGGGCTTGCCAAGGGGCTGACTCTAGTCCAAGAAAGCAACCTTCTGCAGATGTAGAATTTGACTGCAGACCGTCTATAATCGAGGTTCAATCCGACTAATTGCAAAGAGGCTTCTGAGCATAACCGTGGAGAAAAGTCAGTAAAAGTCACTGATCTAGCATCTGCCTTTCTTTTTAGGAGGTGGGAATTTACTATTATCATCATTATCATTTTACTTTTTCAGAGACGCTAGTTCAGGACCTTCTTGCTACGATCTCAATCTTCTAGACTGCCTTCGAGCTGTGCAAAAGGTGTTTATTATTATTTTTTAAATTTCTGCTTCATAAAATATTTTAATTGGAACCTGGCTTGAAGACAACATTCGTATGCGGTCGGAATATGACAATTGTGAATTACACTTTATGCGTCTCGCTTTACTTAGAAGAACAGTGAAGATTCTTATATGTGGTTTCGAACTACCAACCGCTGCTTACATATCGGGAAGGAAAAGCAATTCTCCTCGAATTTTAAGCCAATACTAATTTAAAAATATGCTTCGTGTTTCCCGAAATAAAAATAAACGATGAGCGCAATATTAATTACGATTGCATTCCTGCGATTATAACGGCCTGAATGCGGTGTTTCCAAACAGTTTTACCGTTTTCAAGAAACCAAAATTTATTCATGAAGTAGTTGCTTTAAACAAGATGTTGTTTAGAACTCGGAAAATTTATCAGTATTTCTCCATCCTCATGAATGGGGAGTTGTTTTGAATCCTTGGAACTATCATCTTGGGAATCAATAATATAACAAATACTTTTAAGTGGAAACCAAAAAATCGATCATATGATGAAAAAAAAGGTTAATAAATAATCCCAGATCATAATTTCGCTGGAATGAACTTTTAAAGTTCCCTTCACCTTTCGAAAACTTTCTATTAGGGCGTTGATTAAGCTGAATGTATAAGTGCTTTTATTGTGAAACACATTTTCAGCTCTAATAATATGACTGAAACTAATTCAAAATAAATAAAAATCAACGATAGGAGTTTCTGATTCTTTAAATCCTTTTAAATGCGAAAAATCAAGATTCTATTGTAATTTTGCAATCAGTTTCTTAAGGAAACAGGCGAACAAAGAACAATACCCAGGGTTTTTTGGTTTCCTTCGTATCTCCGGTCTCGTGAAAGGCGAAAATAAGCTACTGCACACTGAAAGTGTTTAATGGATGAACACTAGTTCGGGAATTTTGCCTCAAAATGTGTTAGGAGTCAGTAAACGTCTAATTTGAGGGCGTCTGAATTTTCGGCTTTTGATTTCTTGTACGGACGCAGCTCTGATTGGTCATCACTTTAAATGCTGTGAAAATGGATTAGAAATAACGTTGACTAAAAGGCGCGTTTGAAAATTTGGGCTTTTGTCTAGCTAAAGGCTAAAAAATTTGTTGACTACTTTTTTAATAAATCCTTTCTGATTCTCGATGGTTTATTTTTTCAGGCTGTTCGATTTGGATTTCTGGATTTCGGTAATTTTAACCTAGATGACTATGAGCACAATGAGGTGAGTTAGGTTCCTGATTCATTAGTACTCTTTCAGAAAGTGGAAAATGGCGACTTAAGTTGGATTGTGCCAAACAAGCTTATTGCTTTCTCAGGCCCTCACTCACGAACTATGATTGATAATGGTAAGATTTATGCACATTATTCCCTCAAATCACCTGCTTACTAGTCACTTTACTTAGAGTGTAATCTGTATGCATATATAAGCAGCGTATATTTAATTGCTGTGTTCTACTTCAGGTTACCCAATGCACGCGCCAGAATTCTACCTTCCCTACTTCAGGAAGAACCACGTCACCGATGTGGTTCGTTTAAACCAGAAGATGTACGAATCATCGAGATTCACTCGAGCGGGAATCTCTCATCATGAGCTCTTCTTTCCCGACGGTTCTGTTCCTTCTAAATCCATCACCAGACAGTTTCTCGCAATCTGTGAAACTGCCCCTGGAGTGATTGCCGTTCATTGTAAAGGTAAGGGAATCGTTCTCCTATCAAGCAGTAAGATCATGGAGAAGAAATTCACTGAGAAACTCGAATTTTCTAACAACAGTGTCTGATGTGCGGTTCACTTGACTGATTACCCTATCAGTATCATTAAAGTTGACAAAACTGCAAATTTAGCACATTTTATCTTAAGGCTGGTAAAAACTAGGTTTACTTCCAATCCACTTCAGTCCTTCCAGAGATCAGTCCTGAAATTTCCTTTCCCTTTGTTGAAGGCGAAGAGGTTTTGTAAAAGGAGAATCGATCAACCAGTCATTAGGGCACAGAATATTCAATTTTTATATATCACCTTGAAGTATCGCTTTCTTTGTGTTCTTTTCACTAAAAATGCATCATTGAGCCTTTTCTTTGTGGTCATTCACTAATTAGATAATTAAGAGGTGTGGACAGTTTCTGTTCTCAGGCCTTCAGCTACATGATAGTAACAAATTAATGGCCTTATTGACATTGTGAAGAGAAAATGAGGGAGGATGGAGGAGGGTATATGTATGATCAGTGCATCAGGATTAGCACTGTACTTTAAAACTCTGCATGCAATCTTTCTTGTCACGTGTGCACATGATGGGAAAGAGGAAGCGAGGTGTCCTCACCGAGGTCACTGCCTTTTCAGTGGACATTGCCATGAATTTCTCTGTCTTTTAGATGCACCATAACTAACTGAAATTCAACACCAAACCGAAGTTATTCGACTTCGAAATTGTCCCGAATAATGGGAAATGAAGGATGATCGCAACAACCGAGCCTTCCCAATTGAAGTAAAACACCTGGGGCTTGTTTAAGTTCAGGCAGATTTGCTAGATCGGGTGGTTCGATCGCGTCGCCACTTCAACCGGGCGACGTGCTCAATAATCGACATTGGAGAACATTTTAAGCAGAGCCTACGCGTGCTGTGCCTATAGCTGAATATGTTTTATACTTCATACAGTCTATTAAGATGTTTCAATTAATGCACTTTTTAATCATTGTTATTTGCCTAGAATATTCCATCCCAGTCTCTCGTTGGAGCCGTGGCTTTCTTTATGTTAGGGTAGCTCAATAATAATAAGTAATAGCTGATTCTCAATTAAAATTTTTGAATTTAGATGAACACTCAAGAGGTGTACATACATACTGGTCGCACAAATTTAGGAAATTTTCTGAAATAAGTTTATTCTGATCACTTTTTACGACTTAATGTTAAGGGAGTTAAGCCACTTACTTCGCAGCAGAACATGAGAAAAGCTAATTTTGGAAAAAAAAAACATTTCACTTTAAATTGAATCACAGCGACTTAACATTTGATCTCTTCTGTTGAAATATGTAGTCTACAGGGAAAATCGGCGATCAAGATGTGGCAATTTTGAAATTGAAAAAAAGAACAAGCCAACTTATGCAAATTTTGTATTATGGGGAGGGAAAAAAACTTAATTATAATTTCTGATTTCACACTTATTCGAATGCCACTTCGAGTCCCTTGGGGCTTTTCTTCATTGGTCTCCTAGTCTGCGTTCCCACTTAGCACAAGCCATGCTAATTACCCATTTGCTCCTGGTGAACCGCCCTAAATTGGGTCCATCTAGTTTTCTTCTTTTGAAAAACGATGACTTCATTGACAAATCAAGCAGCATGAAAAAGAAGTTTTTGGCATGCGAAATCCGACTAAGAATATTTCTGCTTTCTCAACCCAAATCAAGCTGACTGTGACCCAAACTTGGTTGATTCCAATCACATCTATATGCTTCAGATCTTATAAAAGAGGAGGATTGTTAATGCATCACATTTCATAATGTCACTTCCAATCACTGGATAATTATGATCTGAGGAACTTCAGCAGACCCCACTAGGATGTGAAAAGGCACTTAAAATGGAGAAAGAAATACTCATTAATTGCTTGGAAATCAAAAATTGTTCGATTTAGCCAATGCCGCAAAAATAGCACGAAAATTTTGATACATGTTCGAAGCTCTAACCGAAGAATAGCTGGAATCTCTATGAAAGTCAAGATCGCAAGTCTTTGAAGTCCATAGAATTCATCCCTTTAAACCGATACACTGCGAGCTGCGATTCAAGTCCGATATATATATATATATATATATATATATAAACTAAATTGATTCATTTCAGCTGGTCTCGGACGCACAGGGACTCTAATTGGCTGTTATCTGATGAAGCATTACAGATTCACTGCACCAGAGGCAATAGCCTGGATCCGTATCTGCCGACCAGGATCAATAATAGGTCAACAACAGAACTGGTTGGAGGAGCAGCAGTCATGGTGTTGGGAAGAGGGTCGACGGGATCGTCGTGACAAATCTCCATCGCCACTTCTCTTCCGACATCGAAAAGAACTTTTTGGTGCCGATGTGGCGGGCGGTCATATGCCAAGGCCCTTTGGGAAGGTCATTTATGTCAAATCTTCAAATCAGCTTCGTGATGACTTGGGTAAAAGGTAAGGAGCGAGAAATAAGTTTCAATTAGGGGAGTAACCATTCAGTAAAAAGGAAAAAATCGACCGTCATCTAAGGAAGGCAGATTACTATGGATCTCATTGGGAAATTTAACTGGGTAATTTGTCCAGAAAAATTGCAGATCTCAGACATTTTCTTCCATCCTGCAAAGGGCTTTGCACAGTTTTGATTAATCGATTCTCTTCTGTAATGCTCTGATCTTCAATGCCAAGTCATTTCAAGTAATTGAGGTAGCTCTTGAAGTTTTTTAGCCCTAGCTTACTCTTTTCAACTTTTGCTCCAAAAAGAAGGGGATTTACACCATCATAACCCCGAATTTTTTTATTATCTTACCTCGCGAACCCAAGATCATCATTCACGCTATAACAGAGAGCTACAGGTTCTAACTCGTAGTGTTATTGTTAATTTTGAGGGTGAACTTATCAGGGGTGAATTAATCACTTTCTTGCTTCTAATAATTTTTGGAATGCATTCGCCCTTACCTTAAGTTCTTTTCGACTTCACCAACGATACCATGTTAAAAGTCATGCTTATTACACATTTAGAAACTTCATCAGATATTTATTGGAGCTCCCACATACAGAAGTTTCTAAATTTCTATTTCTCTAACTGTTTCATCTTAATACTGGCAGTGTTCGAATTCACCCAAAGCATTCTTGGTAGGCTGGACGCCAACAGAGAGAAAGTTATTTTTTAAATTCCTATTACAGTTCATTGCATTCCCAACTAGAATTTTGGGCTCACATAAGTCGAATCTTTTACTATCTCAACAGTCACTCTCACTCACGATGTGGCTGATTTCTCTTCTTTTCCACTATTTAGAAACAATACACATACTAGCTGTCCAAGAAGTCGGTTATCACCTATGTATGATTTCTCCACTCATTCACTTGTTCACTCAGCCTCTACTGGAAATGCGTGTTCATTATTGAACTAGTTGACCAATAGGTATTGCCGATCTATTTAGGACGTGAAATAATTAGAAGGAAATTAAAAGAAATTTCCAAGAATCAAATATGTACATTCTTCTACCTTTAAGTTGGCTTACATAGTTATACAACTGTTGGTAGCGCAATTCCAAAGATCCAACTTTCGAATTTCGGTTTTCCACTGCGGAGTTGCCAAAACTCTTCATTTATGAAAATTTTCAGATTCGCTATTAAGGAAGATCAGTGTCCCTCCATAGTGCTCTGGGATATTTGAATGGAAATCAACAAATATTTTGCATAAAAGGATGGCTCGTAACATCAAAGAAAATTGCTAAGAAGCCGCAATTTTGAACGCTTGCAGTACTTTTCGCTAGTTTGTCTTAAAAACCGATTTTCAGAGGGAGATTTGAATTAAGTTTTTGACTATTCAACCATTTTGGAAGAATTCAAAGGGTCTTCAATTTACAATTCACTGGATAATATTAAAAAAAATCTTCGTAAATTCGCACAGATGTAACGCCTATTTCAAATCACTTGAAGACGAGAGACAAGTCTGACTCTTCAGGGAAATTTAGTGCACTAATTTTTCTGGCCTCGGATCTCTATTGTTTAGAAGAAAGACTTAAATCTTCTTTCTCGAGTAGATCATACATTTCCTACTTATGGTTTGATCATTCTTTGGGTGGAATATCCTGTTCTAATTAAGATCCTGTTCCATAGTCAAAGGCGCCAGGACAGCAGAAGGGATCCGCTTAAAAATTAAATTTTTTGAACCTTGATGGAACGTCATTCCTGATTGAGCAAATTATTTATGGTTTCTTCTAACTTTGGAATTACGTTGGTGTTGGATCCCATTGACTGACATTTTGGTTAAAGCAGCCCTGCATTAGATTTTTAAGAAATCAAATGATAGATTTTTTCCTCTAATAATCTCCGCTAGTGTTACTTTTTTTCTCCCGCTGACGCTGAACTCTCAAGCGCCTTTGATGAACGTCATTCCTTGTAGCAGGCATGCTTTTGAGTTTGCTGTCTCAGAACATCGCTGATTGAGGAATCTGTCGCATCAAACACTCACCACGGTTCTTGAATACAAATCGCCCAATTTATCATCTTCAATTAGATACGTCACTGTAATTTGTCCGACTCCTTCCAATATGGCTACATCAATCCAACCTGAAGGCTTCATTATATTCTCGCCCACACGTTTCAATTACAACAGGTAATCAGATTTCTTTGAAACAGCCTTTCGAACAAAAAGATATTACAATGCATGAGGAATTCGATGTGATTATTAAATCGAATAATTTTAAATGCGACTTCATCATCGAAGGATGGAAATGATACGCCTTATTTTGCACAGTAGGAGATTTATCGTAAATCTTATCAAGATCACTTACAATTAAGGTAAGACTTGTTACTGCTATTCAGTGATCATTTCATTATGAATTAATCGAAAAAGGTCAAAGTTGGCTCGAAACAATCGACATGATTTTAACTAGTGGGACCTTTTCCAAAATTGGTTGAACCGAGAATCTCACTTTATTATTTTTATTAACATAATGGCCGTTTTAGAAAGAGCTGATCGAACAAAAATGCAGTGGTAGCTCTGAGATCACATGCATAGATTTCCATAATGCCATACAAATTGGATTTTTTTGCTGAGGCCTAGTTTTGGATTTCTCTCGTTATCTCCTAGTAGGTAGGAAATGAAAGTAGTTCAAGGAAGCAAAAACTACCATAACAGATACTCCAATGGTAAGGTGGTCATGCTATGTTGAATACAAGTAACATCTTTCACCTGGTGTCGGTCGTGGACACATTTGGTTCACCAGATGACATGGCTCGAAACTCGTTGAAATACACCCCGTGGTTAGAGAAACAATTTTCCTTTCCCCAAGGTAAGAGTTAGAGACTGATTCTATACGTAAAGGACCTCTACCATTGGCGAATGCTTTATCTTAGAGAAGATTAACTGGAAAATATTTTTGAATGCTAAACTCTTCACAGTGGTCATATTTTGAAGGAGCACTTGTTTTTTTCAAAAATTCTTTATCGCCTCCAAGGCAAATGTAAGATGTTAATATTTACTAGCAATATGTCACTTTTAGAAGTAATCGAAGGCTAGATCTGATATCCCCATCGTTTCTTAGAATTGCTCTCAGTGCGTGCACATTTTCCTTCAATCGACAACAACGTGCGTATTGTTTTTCTGAACCAACTTGACGTTTGTCAAAAATAAGAACCTGGAAATGACCTTTGTTCTGTAACCAACCTGTTCACTTAGCAGAAATACAAAAAAAGACCTATTTGAAGTTATTCGCAAATAAGCTAAAGGGAGCGTTAGTTGAATTTTAAGTCTAGAAAGTCTATTTGATATGTTTCGGTTTCAATGGACGTCTCTCTGACACGCCTAGTTATTTCATCATGACTTCAATTTTTGACAGCCGAGTTTTTAGGTTTCTCTTTAATTAGTAGTAACTTTAATAGGATTTAAGAATTCAAATACCTTGCGTTTGGTTGCTACAATTCCTTTAAAAATGACAGTTAACTAGGACAAAACAATGCTTAGATCAATAGCATCCCTCCTTAGAGAAGTTCACTTAAGGATAATGAATCACAAACTTTCTCCTATCTTGAGTTGCGAGAGGTCGCTAGGGTCGCAGAAGAGCAGCACCAACCACTAATAAGAAAACCACAAATCGAAATCAGGCACATGCTTTCAAACTTGAAGAAAATTGATATTTCATAATGAACGCTAAGAGTAGATAACTCCATATACCCCATGCCAGATTTGTACCGACATAAACTAGCAAGTATTGATCAGAAAGATTCGACAAGTTGGAAGATTCCAATTTCCTCATCTCCTGCAAGGCAGCTAAAAGTCCAAGATATCACAGGCCTATAACGAGGATAAATCGCGCACATTGTTCAATGTAGATTGAACAGAGAGATATTTCAAGTACCTCATTTTCTCTTATTAGCATGGTTTTGCCCCAAACTGGGGGGCTAGCACTCGATCTCATTGCGATTATAACCGGCTGAAATCTTTAAAGAACCTTGTAAGTTCTTTTACTCTCATCTCCAACACCACAAAACATCTAGCTCTCATTCAAACCGTAGTGATTCGAATGTGTCTAGATGGATGATATTTTTTTCTAAATCGGCAGCTCCTGCCTGTGAAACCGAACCCGATGACTAAATGATTTGTGGATCAGTGGTCGAATAATGACTCAATTTTGTCATAAATTTTGACGCTACCCTGCTGAAATTTTTTTTGGCTATTGCACAGTTGTTTACTTTTCAGTGCATCTAGCTCAGCAACTTTCACAGTTACGCAAATGCACAAATTTTTTCCCCCAGAATTTACATGCCTGAACCTTATCGAATTTTAGAAATTCCTTCTAGGCAGAGATTCATGGCAGGATGAAAGAGGGATTGCAGCCCCAAAAAATTAGCTGACGCGATAAAAAATAGTATGTTTGGATTTTCACAGAACCCTTAGGCTGTATGAGAGGTCCATTTTAGTGTAACACGATGTATCAATGCGCCTGGCGACGAGGTCTAGGATAAAATTGGGTATGGATTCAATAAAGCTTATTTTTGGGATCCATAGCTCTTCGTTTTAGAGATATATTCTAAAAACGCGTTACTCCGTGGACAAGGTAAAAAATTTCATGGACAATTATTCGTTGCCATCTTAATCCTCGTCAATGACATCTTCAACATCCGTCTAAAGTCTTCTTTTCCGAAGTTGGTTCCGCAACCTCTCTGTCGATCAGACATATTGGATCTTAGAGTCTTTCGCCACGGAGATCTCTCAAATAGACTTAGCGGTTGTTATTGTAGTCCACCATTCCATTTATCGTCGCGCAAGATATCACTTATGCAAAAGTACCTGGTGATACCGAACTCTAATGACCCTCTAGGCAATTAGCGTTGCCCCACAGAGTCATGAAACAAATTTTTCTGGAGTCCTTGAATAATTTGATATTGAATATCAGTATTTCTGATTTTCAAATACATAAAGTCAAAGTGGAAACATCTGACTTTCTTGCTATCTTGCTATATTTCTGAAGAGAGAAATCAGGAGATATTTAACTGGACTAAATATTGAAATGGAATTTTTGGGAAATCTCGTCAGATCTTCCCTGTTTCATTATTCTTCTCCAATGACCTCTTTTAAATATTCGCCGGTTTCTTTTCATGATTTTCGTCCCCCTCATACAAAGAGTTACATTCACCGATGCTCAAGACTCCTAGCTTCATCGAACGGCTAACGTTAAATTATTTGTTTTTGATTGTAGGCTACCTTTCCATGCTAGATGATTGACTTCTCAGTCATCGTCATTTTTTATCTTTTTTTTTCAGCTATTTTTAAATGCTAAACAGTCCACTTAATTTTTGGAGTAGAATATAAAAAATGTTTTTTACTTTGAAATCATTTAAAATATAATTTCAAGTTATTGGATGAAAATCAGTAGTTGAGGATCCATCTTATTTCGTTTTGAAAACTGAAAGCATTTGTTCATCTTTTTGCTAAAATTATGAACATATGAATATATTGCTAAATTCGTTTTTCATTATTTGTGGAGCCTTTTTTCATGCCTTAAGAATGTGAAGTGAGAGGGGAGAGATAGTTTATTTAGGAAGGGAGGCGAAGTTTGCATGGGTTCGCTTGAAAAAGTTTAACTAATATGCTCTGTTTTCCCTTTGAACCAAAAGAGTGATTGAACTAGATGAAAAAGGCGATTCTAAACAAACGGGTCTCACCTCGAGTACCCCGACAAAGAACGGAGAGGATCTAGGAGACGCAGCTGCTCGTGGTCGGGTGTACCATCATAAAATTCAAGTCGCAGGACGATCTCAGTCACCACCAGCGAATTATGGCACTAATAACAACAATAACGCAGACCAAAAGGATAGTTTGGAGCCGCCATATGCTTCTGGTTCATTGAAAGACCTGTTAGGATCTCGAATGGGTCATGGAATGTCTCCCAGTCGTTGTAAGTTGCCTTTTCCCTGTTTAAACTGATGACTCCTCTGAGCACTGATTAAATTTGTGGAAAGTGCAGAAATAATGCCTGGAGCTCACAACAAATATCCTATTGTGATAAGACCATAGTACCAGTATAATCGAACTCGTATTTCTGCATCAGAAAATGTCTCGCTATCCCTTATTTTAGACAATCACCTCTTCTCGAAGATTATATCATCCCGCGAAAAGAATTTTAGAGACAAATTTAACTCATTAAAGTAAGTTATCCTGCATAATACAGCGCTCTTTAGAAATCGATCGTGCTGTAAGATCCATGATGGGTCAAACTCGCGTTTTTAATAGTTCCAGCTGGTTCACATGTCTCTCGTGAGTGAGAGCTCCATGACTCCTGATTGAATTACCTTAATTCGGCCTTTCATTCATGACCAATATAGGTGTATTCGGTTACCGCAATCCTTGAATGTCTGCCGGTGATCTTTGACCTAGTATGTTCTGATGAGTCAAATGTGTTCGACCACTACACCAACGGTGCACAATGGCTGGAGTCCTTATTCATTAATTTAAAAGCAAAATTTAAATAGTCTTTTCATGTATTAATTTTTTTGACCTAATTAATCATTCAATCAAACAATCCAGGCACATTTCGGTAAAGTGTAAGCAAATGTATTCGTTCAATTTTTAGGGCTCAAACGAGATATTTTCGTGAATTCGCAGTAGATTAAGGAAAAATGGATAGGTTAAAATGCACTGGATTAGATTTCTAGGTTTTATTCCATCAAATTATTAAAATAATGAAATTCAATAGGCACGGAAGATAAGGTGAGTTCAGAAGTACTTGTGCTTTCCTTCATATATTATGATGGAAAAGAATAGACAACCTTTGTTGACCTATCTGAAGTATTCCAACTGTCAAAAGGAAGAAGTCCTCACGAAACTGAACCTCAAGTGAGTGTTTGCTGACTATTTAACTTGCACGACCGTGCAGTTTTAGCATCCAAACAGCTCTAGTTAGAGTAGAGCTCTTGAATTCCTTATTAGGTATTGTCACAATTTATAAAAGTTTAAATGAGACTGATTTGCTATTTAACTTTCCCGTTTTCTAAAATTTACTATGTTTAAGTATCAAAGTTCGTAAACGTTAACATAAGCGGTTAACATAAGTCGGTGTCGACGTTATTGGGTTCAAATAGTTTTGATTCACAGCTGAACCTTGGTCCTTGAATGTTTATTCAATCCTTCTCACCATTCAATCTGTGATATTTCTGGTACCTATCTCTCAGAATTGATTCCTCTTTCTCCTAGGGACCACTCTTTCTTACTTGATTAACAAGATCTTGCGTTGCGAATATCTTTGTCGTAAATGGTTCCACTTTAGTAAACTGGAAGCAGACGATAATTGTAATATTTTGTACCGAAGAAAAACTACAGAGCGGCTTTACTAAAGGCAATGAAGCATTTAACGAGGCATCTTTTGTAAAACCGATTATGGTGAATCTTCTTAGGATTTGGGTCAAAATAGCACGAACAAAAAGGCCGAATTCTGCATTCAAACGTTCAGAAGTTTTGTCCACACTTGATTATTTGAGTGTTCTGATGATTAATCTTTAGGAAAGGTCTATCGAAAGCATTATGCCTGGGCTTATTTAAAAACATTGCCTTTGTTATCACAGAAAATGAAACACTTGTAGGCTTTACCGATCCAAGACGAATGTGCATGCATCATGTCCTGCACTGGTTTCTCAACTTCCAAAGGTATTCCTCTAGACTTTATATAAGGATTAAAATTCTGAACTGCTCGTTGTGATATATTCCTCTCAAATCACAATCATCTTACCATGTCTATATATGGCTCTTTCGATTGGAAACCAGCTTCCTCTCTTCTGAGCAGCACTATCTCAAGTTTCTACTCATTCAAGACTTTTTTTCACCAACTGGCGGGAAAATTTAAAGGACTGGTCATGATTCTGTTAGAAACTTTCCTTTAATGTATGCAAAGGCAGATTCTCTAATCCTTCAATCTTCCTGTTTGTAAATGACATAATAATGCCGAAAAAGCTGAAAATCTAAACGAGGTGAGGTCTGAAGACACAACTGTAGAAAAAACATTTACATCTACATGAGTGATGCATACGCAATCCGATGCTGATCCGCATTATAGAACGTTTGAATTGTTTTACGATCGGTTGAATTGGCTCAGTTCTTTTAGCGCACGCCTATTGAGTGATCACGGCCAACATTTTTCGTGTTAATTAGATTTGATTTGAAAATAAAAGAAGTACGGCTGAGCATATACGTCTGCCATTTTAGGCCTCAATTTTGTTACTAATGTGTCTCATCAAATCAGAATTATAGCGCTCATTGCGCATATGCCTCTGCTTTTCAGAAGGGAAGGCAAATGTTTCCCACCAGAAAATTTACTTCTCTTGGGAACGGCCTTTAGGAGCTAGAAAAACAGCTTCACCACTGGTGCTTACGCCGCAACCACTGTAATGATTGATGTTGCCTAAAAAACACTTTAAGATTTTGCTGTTTTATTGCTTTGGCATTAAAAGCGCACATCGACCAGATACTGCCAGATTTCATGATTTCATCCGGAATGCAGCCTGACAAATACTTCTCAGGTTCAAAGAAATTGACTAGAGCCGCGAGTATCTATTCATAAACTGGAGCCCTTTCCGGCCGAAAATATATAATCTTATGCCTGAGCAATCGAGTTGTTACTATTTTTAAAGCAGGTCAAATAATTTCGATTCAGTGGACTCATTTGAAAGCGGAGGATGGATAGCAAATTCAGGAATTAATTTTTTTTTCCTAAGAACCACTTGTATTCGCTAAGCTTTAGAGTTCAACGCGAATTCGATATGGTCTGTTGAGCATTGAATTGTAAAGGGTCCTTGGTTGTAATGCAGAATTTCATGAAAAAAATCATTTCTCATGCCAAGTGGAAGACTGATTCTTGAATTTTCCAGACATCAGGAATTGTCTTGCTGGTGGATCAACACAAATTTTTTTTCCTAAATATGCTGCATTCAATAAATGAAGACCACTGATGAGCCTAGAAAATGTGAATCCCCTATATGGCATGCACATTCAGACGTCTCCACCGTGTGGTGCCTGCTCTGTTCCTATGGGTCCGATCTAAAAATTATTCCAATTTTTTGTTTTTAAGTGCGCGTTAGATAAGTTGTTTGGGATAAATAGTGTGGTCCAACATGTGAGACATTCGCTTCGGTTATTGGCTCACTTGTGTGGTGGCAATAGACTATTGATTTTTACCAGCCCACAAACACGCACATGAACACAAACACCCACGTCCACGGGCTGATTCGGTTGTCTGTTTTTTGGCTTTTCATCCCGTTTCCAGTTGGCTAAATTTACAACCGCGTTGGAAATTGAGAGAAATCGCCTATACTTTGCGGTCAATTCAATGTAACAATCTCTCCCTCCCCTGCAAACTCGTGACCCCTTCGAGCCTGTGTCTTTTGGTAGTTGTTATTTGTTGCTTCTAACGGCCATCCGGGGTTGACCTTCAACTTGCCGATTTGTTCATGCGCAAATATGATAGAATGAAGGAGGGAGTAAACTTCGTAAAAATTTTAAGAATTCGACTTGTATTGAAAAAGGTCTTCCACTTTTAGTACGTTGTCAGTATTTAATGAATATGTATGCTTAATGTGGCAATGGGACTTGTCTAGAGACTTGAAAAAAGTCACCAGCTTGCTTAAACTTGAGAAAAAAAAAACTATATAATCGAAAAATCTGAGAGTTTTCAAATGGTTTTACGGGGAAACAACACACAAGGATGCAAAAGCTCTATGAAGAGAAAATTCAATGATATTTTAGCGAGAAACGAGACGGACTTTTTTCTACTAGTCGGTAATTATGCGTGTTTATGAAGTTTACACGCATCACAACGGGATCACACTAACTCAAAGTTCAAAATTAAGTATGAATATTGAATTTCTCTAAACCCACCATTGAAATTTATAAGTTTATTTTTAACTCTATGGCTTAGGGTATCTATCACAACAAAGGGTTTGTCAGTACTATCTTTGTGTGGCACTGAATTTCATTTGACAGTCTCAAATATTTTTGCTTCGTTCAAAAACTGTAAATGTGAATCGATACCTTGTATTTAAATATATCGTTTACTAACTAGTATTCGATCTTCCGCCCTGTCTTTTCAGCAATGGATCTAGGTCCTAAATCGAACAATTACAAGCCAATCTTCACCCAGGGCGATCAGTTGAATCGAATCAAGGCCATCCGCAAAAGGAACAAACAGCCTAAAGGTGGGGTCAGTAAGGAGCCAAACGCTCATTCCGTCTCCCCAAATTTTGCCAATTCATACCCGCGACTCGCGGGTGGCAACGACGGCGGTGGCGGCGAAGGCAGTGCTCTAGACTTCAGAGAAATTTACAATCTCCAAGGCGAGCTTATAGAAGATGGATTCTCTACAGCCGATTCTTCAGACGTGGATGCCTATAGTCGTTTCTACTACGGGATAGAAAACCCTCAAATAATCTACAGAATAATTCCTGGTAATAAGAAATCCAATGGTTCACCGAATGACAAAAAGGAACGAAATAGTGTGTCGACCAATGCTGATTTCCTTGATAGCCAATTCAGGTCAGTTGTTCTTTCTGTTACAATTTTTCGATTTTGGTGATTTATTCTTCATGCCTGTTCAACTGATGCCTTTCTCTTTTGTGAGAATATTCGCTCGCTTTTTAAGTATCATCGATCAATACGTGAGACTTGCAAAGCCTTTAATACTATACGGATTTAGGCCAGATTTAACGATTCATATAGATGCCATAGCACTTCTTCGGACTGTAGAAACAAAAAAGCGATAATAACGCTTGCTTGTTTTAGGTCATTCATCCATTCATTCACGTGACCTAGTAAGATTAAGTAGGTTGCTTCTTCAGGTTTTTATCGCATTCTCGTCGTGGCAAAGAATTGATTCTCTTCATGGTTGGCTGATACAAATTCCCATATATTCCCTCCTGAGACATTTAGAAATGGCTTTTGATGCAAGGCTGGAACACTTAGAAGTAGAAGCAAGGTCATTTGCTAGAAGGTTCTTTAGCAGATAAGCGTTGATACGTTGATATAATAAATTCAAAAATTGAAAGTCACTACTGAAGAGCGGAAATTCCTCATTTAAAGTCAGGATGTCTATTAGTCTAGTGTAAGTGGTTCATGAAGTGTTGAGTCGTTTGCCTAAGGTCCCTGTTGGATCCAAACGCGACACCAGAACTGGTGAACCCTTATGAACACGAGCAAATACCGTCTAAGCAAGTGGTTCGATAACGACTCACTAGCTGACTAATGATCCAAAATATGTTGGAGACATGGCAAAACATCAGCTGCTTACATTCTAAAATTACCAACTGAGTGAATGACAGAACGTGTGGTGCAGTAGAGTTAACCATTAATGCGTGCTTGTGTGGCCGAGTTATTTAATGCTACTCGTGTACTGAATATTGACCGATATCGCAGTTTCCACCCCCACTAATTAATTTAATCGAGGTTTGGTCGTGATCGGGTCTAGATGCCCTTCAGAAAATCGAATAGCGGTTGTAATGCACCTAGAAGCTCAATCGAATTTCTGAGCATTGAAAAAGTGAAGTGGTTATGGATGAAGAATCCCAAAATCCATTAATTAGATGATGTTTATACTTCGAATCCTTAATTTCAGCAGCATTAGGAAACGAATAAGGTTGCTTTCTTATCAGTCTACGTTGACTCTCTTATTTTCAATCGTATTTTCTTTTTCTCAAACAGTCTGTGTCAAAACAAGAGAACTTTATCACGGGGCTGCGATTATATTAGCATTGACTCCAAATAACTTTGTGAACGTGAAAAATGTGTGGTTTAGCTTAAGTCAATTTCAAAAGGTTACTAAAAATGTAATTCGATTCTAGACGTAGTGTGTCCCGACCTCTTGAATGTTGTGAAACAACCTCCTAAAATAGCCTCGTTTGATCCGTCAATCAACAGTAGAAAATGCTGTTGTTGTTTGAATACCTATTTAACATTCGAATTCATGAACTCAATCAAAAAGTCGTTATATTAACAAATCGGTGATGCGACTTGATCCTACAAATAGGCGAACTAGGTTTGCTCGCTGCCAGGATGCAAGTCATTTCATTTGTTTTTTTTTCTAAGTGATTTGTTGTAACTGTCTGATAAATGAATTGATTCAAGCAAAAAATTTTCTAACTTCTAGTATTTCGCTACTTTACATTGGATACTATTGGGGAGGTTGTAAATTACGTGGTTTCTAATTTAGTAAACTTTTTTCGTGTTCTCTTGCAGATTCGACAAAGCACTTCCTTTCTTACCTCATAGCATGTGCACTTCATGGTCTTCATGACCTTTTTTAAAGCGTCACTTTTAAGCTCATATTTTGTCGATATTGCCCCATGTTTGGTCAGCTAAACATGCAATGGAGTATGCGTCATGGGGCAATAATAACTCCTTAAAATAGGCCCTTCCGGTAAGTCACGTCTTTTAATCGGGAAGGCTAGGGAATAAGGACCCACTTTCGTTTGCTTTCGTAAGATACCTCACCCGTCATCATCTTCTTCAATCATTTTCTCAAAAGTTTTGTTGATTTGACTCGTCTGCCTGAGGGTCTCTTTAACACCGAGTGTGAATAGGTCACTCAGTATACTCTTTTTGCTCTAATAGTCCCAAGGATTTCAAAAAAAACAGTCTGCATTATTTCTCTCGATTTCATCTTTTGTCAGACAAGCACCAATCATCATTGGAAACCAAACAAGTTTCAGTTTGTGTCGCCCAATAAATTAACGTGTGTCAACGCTGATCCTGGAAAAAACCTCAAGCCGGATGCTAACTATGTACAAACCATGCAATTAAAGTTCCGTGGATCGATTAGTGGCCTACTTTTCCAGTGGTTTAGTTACTCTGCGTTGCCATCCCCAAATCATCTGTCGACTCTACTTTGCGGATGATTTTCTGGATTCCAAAGTTTAAGGAGCTGCGTGATTTCTCTAGATTCACTTAATTTTGTGTGCTAACTTAAGCGCCAAGTTTACTGCACTGCATGTAGAGAAAGTGAAGCAACTCTGCTCTTGAACATTCGAAAGCCAAGTTGATTTTCATCTTTAGCCCTCAGGTTGACCGGTTTCATTATCAAAAGGACACATCACTTTACAAAGAAGTGACATTTTGAGGTCTTGTCAGCTTTTATGCTTATACATGTGCAGCTTTCCAGGTTGCACTGAAATATCGGTGAAAGATGTCATGCATTTGTTGGCGCATTTGAAAGAGCATGTGGCCGAATTTCTCGTTGTCCAGAACTTTGAATCATAGTCGAACTTGAATATTAAGCAATAAATCAAACTCATTACATAGCCCAGATTCTGCTAAGAGGAGGCTGACCAGAAATGGTAATTGCATTGTTGCCATTTCTGATTACTCTCCCAATCAGGAGCGATGAAATAGGTTTTGAAATAGCTGCTATTGATGGCCATTGAGTCGAAGCGCTTAGCAATTAAACGTCTAATTCACCATAAATTAAACTCTTTAGCAGATTATCTAAGTCTTTTCTGGCAAATAGTATTTTCTAGAACAAATGCTTACTGTGTTCACAGTATCCATACACTTTTCTTTTTGAATTCATTTACTATTAAAAGGGACTTCGACGATTCTTTCAAATAATTTAATATCCATCATTAAAATAAAGCGAAAGTTATACTTTTTTAAGTGCGCATCTCCTCCCTGACAGGAACCATAAATAAGGTCATCTATTTAGGAACCAAAATCATTCCTGTGTTTTACATGAAAACCGGTTACACAGGTAAATTCTATTCTAAATTCATAGTTTTTCTGTCTTCTGTTTGGTTGATTTGAAGGCACTACGTAGGACGGTATTCAAATAAGACACATTGTATTGATTCTAAAATAATTTTAGGTTTAGCTTCAATTCCAATGATCTGAAGGACCATTGTATGTTACGGAAGTTTACTGATGACTTAGCGTGTAGTGTAGGAAGTAATAGTAGGCATTTTCTTTCTTCGATTAAATATTGTGCATTGGCCGAAAACAATTTCAATTGAAGAAAGGTTTATTCATTTATGGGTAAAACTGTGCAATGATTTTTGCCATCGATGGGGAATCGAGTCCATATTAGAGTTTCTAAGAGAGCGGATTGAAGGAGGGCTTGGAGGAGATTGGTCATCTGGCCATTCCTCCCTCGAATCGCTCAGCCAGAGATCCTCTCATAGCAATTGTCCTTCTCTGGTAGGCTCCAACGATGGCGTTGTCAGCCGTCTTGACATAGTCCGACGTTTCATTTGCCACCTAGACCATGCATCTAGTGTTCATTTAACTAAGACGTTTTTAACTTGTATTTCTCTTTAACGAAACTTTGTATTGAATGATCATAAAGTGAATCAGCTTTATTAAGCAGTCTCATTCACCGTCTGGTACTTGAATAGCCGATAATTTGCAATCTCTCATTTATATCAAGCCCCCATTCTCTTAGTAGGTTAACTTTACCACCACAGGGCTTCAGGGAGTTGAGGTTTGGTTACTCCCTGAAGAATGAACTAGCTAAATCGCACCATTAAGCAGTCTTAGAAAATATCACTTTCTACGTCAAATGAAATTTTTCTCAATAATTGAATGTGTCCGAAAGTATCGCCCGTTGTTTTTGATTCGAAGGATTTAGTTTCGATAAATAAATCATGGGTTAAGAAGATCCATCAAAAAGATAATTTATTGACAGAGTGGTTGAAGTAATTCAAGTGTGGATTAAGCAAATATTCCATTTGTGGGTTGGCAAAGTGAATGTTGTTTATATTATAGGGCTAAAAATGGAATCTAAGGCAATCTAAAAGGGCTTCCTCCCAGTTGACTACTTTTGATGCCTTCCTCTCCGTTTTACATCTGTGTTTTAACTTTTTTCGTGCTTATTTTTATCAAAAAATGGTTGATTTCATAAATCATCTGCCTTATTTAATGCATCCAGAACTTTAGCCAGTTTTTCACGAACTCTGACACCAACTGATCTCCCTCTAATCAGAATCGGCGCTTATTTACCTTCAAAGAACAATCAATCCCTACGAGTATATGATATTGGTATTAATAGCTGCGAGAATCCGCGGGTTTATCAAGAATCTGATAATATCAACAATGTAGGTGGTGAAATAATGCTTTCTAACCACACCTTGATCAAATATGAGCTCAATCACTTTCCTCATCACTTTGAACCATGAAACCCATCTAAATGATCGGATGTTGATGGGAGGTAGGTGAATAGCTCGTACTGTCATGGATAAGTTGTCTAGTATCGCTGGCTTTACAAGGTTTTATGACTGTGCAAATTAGATTAATGCCTCAAATGCGACTGCCTACACTCTTTCGATTGGAGCGTCAGAATTCGAAAGCAACTTAAAACTATTCCATTTCCTCTTTAATCATGACGAATGTTTTGGTGCAGCCACTTAATGAGTAGCACAAGAAACCCGCGTATTAATCAGATGATATATTGAACTAAGAGCGTTTTTAGCAAGAAATTTTCTTTAATTTCACTGCACTAGCAGTTGGAGGAATATCTACTTAGCTTCAAGAAATGGGTAGTAGGCTTCGATTCCTGGAAATTTTAAGCCATTGGTGACTATTAATCCATTTACGACAATGTAGATTTCAGCTTAATTCCGACGAGTAAACCCAACTACCTGTTAACTGTCCAATACCTCATCACCTTTTGAAAACAGGGCAACGTTTGTCATTTATGTATAACTGTTTTTACTATTAAGACTGGCAGTATTAATGGGATATAATGGACTCTTCCAGACATCTATGAAGCCGTTTAAAATAGGGATAAGATGAGAGTCTAGCTATAAAATAGCGCCCTGCATCTACCCTCTTCATACTTTCGTCCGTAACGTTTTTTCATTAGGATTATAAGGCATTGTACAACTGGAGTAGAATCTATGACTCCATTTCTGACTATTGAAATCTCATTTGTAGAAATTTGGAAAGAAAATCAATTTCGGTTCCATGAAGAAAAAAGTTAGCAGACTGTGAAAGCAGAATTGTGATTCTCAATCTCTTCTTCACTCTGCACTTCTGCATTTGCCCATGGTTTCTTCAGGCAACATTGTTCGTTAATAGCTTGAATCAGGTTCATAACATATTTGATTTCATACGATTAACTCTCAGTTCGTTGGGCGACACTTGTATGATGAAGGAAAGAAGCGATAGTTCTCTTTCACCACACTCCTTCAGCTTTATTGATAATTTAAACCATAACCGTCAAGTGACCACTATACTGTTCGGTTTGTACCTATTCTGTACGGAATCTTCTCCAATTTCATCTATTTAACATCCACCGATGGTCGTTCGTCTGGCCTTTCATTTGCAGGTCAGTCTTGCTGATTATTCGAACCAATGTGATTAGATGTGGTTATTATTAGTTAGTTATTAATCCATTCATCAGATCATTGCGATCATAGATGCTTGTTGAATGGGCATGGGTGTCTTTCAACTTTGGGATTTTAGAAACAGAAGTCTTTTTAAATCGAGAATTCTGAAACCTACACTCTGGAAAATGCGTCTTTTTCTCCTTTACTACAGTTAACTTAGACGCATGATGTTTTTAGAGAAGCGGTCGGTCTTGCCTTTGTACACCACTTTGAGATCTTTTGCGGCTTAACGACGAGCCTCTCAGGAGAAAGATCAAACTAAGTTCCACTTATTCAGGGACTGAGCATGCTTGTTTTACTGCAGTCCCGTAATCACCATTCTCTTTTGAAGAATCTGAAATATTCAAGGCTGAAATTTGATTAATTAGGGATGCAGTGACGTTCGGCCTTATGACATTTTACAGCCTTAAAGATCTGGCTGGTTGAAGCTGGATTTCAAGGAGGATTACTTCAACATTCATGCACACTTTCTAATAGTGTTAGAACGTTTTCAAAATAGTGGACCTTAGATTGGCAGACTTGCAGTTTAGCGCCAGTAATCACAGGCTTCATTCCGTTCTGCTTTTGCACCAGTGATCATCTTTGTGTCAGTTACATTTGAATTCCATCTCAATGTTTGTCAGTAATGTTTCTTATTGAAGGATTATTTGAGGCCTCTTATCATCTCATTTGCCTTCATGCATATTTCATGAGGTTCTTTCTCAGTTGCAGCAATACTTTATCATGAAATATTGCGCTAACGTTGCAGGCGCATTCGTTTGGCTCACTAACCAATTTTGGTTAACTTAGAGTAAGAACTTCCAATCGCAAGGACTTATGGAATTTGAACTGGAGCCAAATCTCTGGAATTTCCAAAATATTGTATTGCCCATAATTTCTATTTTCAGTTCTACAAAAATGAGTTCAAACAAACATAGATCTCTGATTTCGGAAGCACATCATAAAGTTCTTCAAACAGTTTTGATGATCCAGTGCTGTGTGCTTTGTGTTTTGTTGCAACGAGACCAGTGTTTACTATATTTTGTCTGGTTAGCAAGTCTAACATTGGGGAGCTAGGGTAATTTCAAAATCAGACTAGTTATTCCAATTGTGTGACACATTTGAAAGTGATGAAGTAATTTACTATTCGTTAACATATATTAACAACATCCACTTACGTACAGCAATCTGACTCTTTCTCGACCTTTTATCGCTTTCCTTTCCCTCCGAGAGTGAAATGTTGTTGTGGATTGGAAGGCTGCTAGTTTATTCAGGGATGCTGGATTGCACCACTGACCAGCTAGCAATGACTGGATGGTAATTTCCAGTCCCGTCTATAGCCATCGTAACCCCACCCCCTCCCCCCCAGTTCTACTCACTTTGAGAGCTTGTGATGTGAGGCCCGGATCTCCTGTCGATATATTTGTATGTATTTCAACTATTCGTTTATCCCTGTCTACTGTCTACTCTGTGAAAAAGTGAGTAAATACAAGGCTGTTAAAAAAGGCGTTTGAATAAGATCAAGTAGATAGGGGTACCGAGGTGGAATAAAACCCTCTGATTCTAGCACCAAGACGTGCTAAATGCCACCTGTTCAGGTTCATGTTAGCTACAAATCTGTCGAGGAGATTCTCTTCATTCCACAGCATTACGAGGAGACGAATATTGGATCTGCTGCGATTTCGTTTAATCCAGATTTCTCTTTACCGTTTTTGACCATTTTGTTCATCTGAAATGTTAAAAGGAATTCCTCAGTTACCTATTTTTTCCCTAGCATGTTGTTGTGTTCGTTTTGAGAGCCAATTCGTGAAACTTCGTCCAGAGTAAAAGTGAATAGTTCTGCATTGGCTTCGTAGCTCTTCGTCTGTTAAACCTTCAAGACTCACAAATTCCTAATTTGATTAAAACGAAATCTAAAAAGCTGCCGAGTTATCCGATTAAAGACGTGGAAGATAGTTGCGTATGTGCTGAAGATTCATTTTACTACAAAACATGATTTGGTACAGTAAAATCTTTTTTATAATAGGTGGGCCAGTCCAGAGATCCAAAACGTCTCGTTTTGCGGACCATCCCTCTCATTCTCATCTTCCAGAGTTCTCCTTAATGAAAGCACCGGCCTGAATCCTCTTGTCATTATGATTACGATTCTTCATTTGGTCCCTTCCCTGCGGATCAATCGTGTTACTGTAGATGGATAAAGTAGTTTTGACCACTGAATTTATCTTCGAGTCTTTTCGAATGCAAACCTTTTAATTGTCATTATGATAACTACGAATAGTTTCTGCCTTCGAACCACCGAGTCTGGATCTCGTTTGAGTTTGTGAATTTCGTTCTAGAAAAGACTAGCTGGATGAATTAATAAATCAGCCTCCGAAAGTTTCCTTCATAAAGCTTCTGAAGTTGAAATTCTAATGCCAGACGATTGAGTTTACCAGCCACACCAAGACGGTATTACCTGGGAGGGGAGACTCAGTAATTTCTCGCGGCTCCTGGCTTTCGTCCATTGAAAACTGATTGAATGGACACGGCATTTTTCAGCATTAGAGAAGCTCACTAATGGCAATAATTATTGTATATCAAGCTCTTCCCTTGACCTAGAACTTTTATTTCGACTACTCCAACAGCTACTTCTGCAGTTGTTAGGTTCGTGTAAAACTTGAACGATCGAAAGCGCGAAACTTTCGAAGGAAAGATTCGAGGAAGAGTTAACAGGAAAGTATTGCTCTCCTCACTTTTCAAAATCTTCTCAACTACTCGGAGAGGGTGCTCTGGTTTGATTTTTGATCGAATACCTCATCGTCAATCGGCATCCACTTCGGATTCCTCCTGCAGGGTGGTCTGTTCTTCCGGCTCCAGATCCCATGCTCATTTGAGAGGGAATCTTACTCTAAGTACTACGGGTGTTAGTGTCGGCTTCTGAAGTAGAATGGCTCTACCGTACACTAAATATTCGACTACTTCTAATCGCTGATCTTCCAAAATGCAACTGAGCTTTGAGAAATTCGCTTTCAAACTCCCTTATTCGTGGACTAATATACGCACTGAGTGCGTCCGTAAATAGTGTCATTCCTTTGTAATGAACTACGAAGATTATAATTTTGCTATTTATGGAACAGCAAAAAGAATCTCATTGACTGAATAACTCAATTTATGCTTTAGATCCCCTTCGCAAAAAATTTCAGGTGCAGTTGATTCCCATTCACCCCTACGATTTAGCTATCCCTTGGGTTCGGATAGCAGTTCCTCCTCACTTACTGCTCAGACAGCCTCCACCGTCGAGTCACTCAATCGAAAGCTCAATAATTTTGTGTCGCATTCACCAATACCACCACTGCATCCACTTCTCAATTCCAATGGTCTCTCCGCCACTAAAACCCGAACTTTAGGGGACACCTTCTACCAACGCCTTCACCAAACTACCAACAATAACGACAATGACGACAGAGTGGAAGATAAGGGATATTTCCTTCGCTCTTATAGAAATTATCGCAACGCCAGCAATGGTGACTACGTTAGCTTGAAGTAAGTTTTTGTCCCACTTGCAAGCATTTTTCTTAGTAGATTAATATGACAAAATTAGTGGATATTATAAGAACTTTCACCGTAAGTAGTCAAAGGGCAGCCTAAAGAAAGATGAAGTAAATGTTCCTCAGCAATCGAGCTGTTTTTGGGGCGAACTTTTCACTTTCGAAAAATTATGCCATTTTCCCAAATGGGCTTTTTTTCTTATTTCCTAACCTTTTAAAACATAGAAATATTGCTTTGCTATTTATGCAACAATTATTTTATTCTTAATGCTTTTACAAGAATTTACTAGGATTTTATGCCTGTTTGGCGCAAAGGGTTGCCTGGACCCTTGTTGATTGTGAAAAATTTTTAGCAGACAATAAAAAAATTGGAGCTTGGGGTCAGCACGTAGCATCTGTCTTTCCTTTCTGGCGAAACATTTTATTTTGATTCATCAAATTAAATGTAAGGCATTGCATTCTCGCCGAAGGTACATGAAAACCGCGCTACTTAAAATCGATTCCATGCCGTCAAACTGGGTATTCAGTGGCTCATATGAAATGGGGGTGTACGGTAAAGCATCTAATTTTCGCATGGTTTGGGCTTTTCTAACGGTGAATGGACCTTCCATTTCTGAAGCGAATGCATTCTTTGGCACTTCAGATTAGGTGGGATAAGGTGAAAACAGGAGCTCTAAACAGGTTTTACTTCTGTCGCAAACTGATACGAATGGAAATAACTTACCACATCTGCGTCAACATTCGGCATCAAGAAGGACAGCCGATGTCACCCTGATTGGAGATTAACATCATGAAGACACAGGAATTGAAAATTTAAGTCACTCATGCGTTGAACTGGCTTATAAGGTAGTCGCGAAATCAGTTCAGCTTCGTCATCAAAATGTTTATTTATGAGCAGACCTTTGATAAATATGCTACAGCTGCTGTTCAGGCGGGATGAATCAATTGGAATAAAAGCTGATTATTCTGTCCATAACCGTATTTATGTTTTGTGCTCATAGCCACGAGAGGTGAACAGTATAAATTCCAAAACCTCCCTCAAAACCACCATTAAACATCAACCAGCTCATCAATAATATCGTTTGCACTATTTTCACTCTTTACTTCTGCACAACTTAGCTATTGGCCTGCTATGCAACCTATTTATCTATCCACGAGTCTGACATTGGTTTCGGCGACCATCATATTTTAGCTCTTCAAGTCTGTCAACGTCTTTCTTGTGTTTATCTCTCAACGGTCCCTGAATACTCTGAAGAAAGTGTTGTCATTAGACTTCAAATTTGGAACATCTAATCAGTGTATTGCGGTACTCCACGGAACTTCTTAAAGAGGCACAAATAGCCAGGATGTTTAAAAAAGTAATTCCTTCATTCGAATGAAAGGAAGCTGACCGGATGCATAGTTTATTTCCTGTTTTGGGGCGCAAGTCCATAAAGTATTTTTGCCCATAATCCTGGTTTCAGAAGTGCGCCACTGCATCGAATTTAGCATACCATCATCTTAATTCCATTGAAGGCGAATGAAGTCCGGTTAAAGTGACATCCAAGTGCCGCACGTTCCTCAACGGAAGTCAAGACGAAATCACGAAAGAGGGAATCTTTTTTTTTTTGGCGTGTGTTACAATCAATTGATCCTTAGATGGGTAGTTAATTTTCCACTGGCGACCGTGTTGAAAGGAATCTGAAAATCTGAGCAAACGGCTATAAGAAGTTAGTATTTCTGTATCATTCAACTAGAAAGTTACTATTTAGCTAGGTGGATGTACAGTTACTTGTGACTAACTCATTGTAGGCAGAAGAATTACCAAATATAAGAATCATTTAGGAAACCTTAGACAGCCGATGGTAGAAAATAACATTAGCGCAGGCAGAAGGTTGTGTCTAATAGCTTTTAGGATTGTGTCCAAACTGCCTGCAGTGTTTGAATCTCAATACGTTAAGGCTCTTCGGCGTTGGCCCTTGAAATTAGGTGGACATAATCGTCGAGAGGCTGAACAACACGATTTGACCTATTCCAGTATATTGGATTGTATTCCGTTTCCTCGAAGAAGATCTATTGGGGACTAAATCCAAGCGGACGTAAATTCCGCTTGTGACAAAGGCTATCGGTTAAAAACAATAAGGATGTACTTTCACAACGGTTTTTCGATATTTTTAAGCTAATTTCCGAAATACTTTATTGTAATGCTGACCGTTTCTAGCCCTCATTACATTAATAACGCGCCTTCCACATCAAGTTGTCGCCCTTCAAACCTCCAAGATCCCTCTTACAAGTACGAACCTGCTTAATTCGGAAATTGATGCGTAAATGATAGATATTTTAGTGCTTATTTTAACGGTTTTTTCTTTACTTGATCTACAGCATAAGAACCTGCAGCGATATACAGAAATAAACGAACAAAATCCCTTTGAAGGCCAATAAAGATGTTTCGAACATCTCCGAAAGTCAACTAGGTACAATATTAATCAATCACTTTACTTTCTCACTGCGATAACATATGGATGGGGGAATGAAGTATCCGTCCACCTCGATTTTGAGTTAAAACCTATCATTCGCCAAGTGCAAATATACTGTACACTGAGAAAGGTTTTTGTGCCAATAAAACAAAGAGAGCAGTCAGTTAAACTGGCTTACCGCTCGGCGGTGCAGTGCCCGTTCTCATATTTAACACATCAAATAATGTGGGTTCGAACCTTTTTTGTGCGTGCAGAGTCAAGGACGACCTACAATGCTGTTGTGCATTGATCTTCAGAGAATGGCCGAATTAAAATGGCTTCTTCCCAAAAAAAAAAAAAATTTAAAGGCACTTTTTCTCGACATTATTTTCCAACATTACCTCAAAGGAAGGCCAGTTCGATTTTAAGTGTTTTATCTACCTGGTTCAATAGCAACAACTTTGCGAACGATCGAAGCAGCGGCAATTGTCCCCCTTCACCCTCACCGACTGCTACTCCAAATCAGGTCACTTATCACCAAGTTCGCAGTTCTGGTCTCAAGACCCACGTTCCGCCCTTTGCCAAAAGTCCTGTGGTCTATGCCGACATCCAGACCAACCCAGTACCTGCATTCGACTACCGACCACGAGCCAGTGTGAGTAAAACCTACTTCCTCCCACCCTTTTTCATTCATGTCTCTTTGGTTGGAAGCTTTTTGGCATTTAATAATGATCGTAACCCTTTTTCGCCCTTAGTGCTCCTGGAGATGAGGTGCTTGAGCACTTATTTAAACAGGGAACTGATTCTTCATTCGTGTCCATATAGACTACCCAGTCAATACCTGGATCTTCACAGCCAACTCTTTTAGTCCGTGTATTAACCAGTGCAGTTTCGTTCAAGTAATCAACACTGTTTAGAATAGGAGAGGTTCGTAAGAGAGAATGGAAGAATATCATGATGAAAACTAACTTTTAAAGAAAAAGTATCGTTTTTCATACTGTGGCACAGTATGCCAAGCTCTTTCCCTTATCAGAACGATGTTTTTGAGGTTTAATTTCAAATACCTTTCACAATTGGCAAATCTTAGGCTCGTTGACGAATAAGTCAGCTGCCTAAGACAGTCGGGGAAGCTGTTGGTTGAAAAGGCCTTTTTAAGCGAGCGTTTCCTGCCTCAAGAGTTATTAGCGTGCGAACAGTTCGACCTAAGGACTTGTATCATCAACTCAAAAGAGCGCTCCTAGTATTCTCTGCAACTTACTGCGAAAAATTACTGGATTCCTACTTCGATAGCTTTTTTATTTTCAGTCGACTTGCACTGGTAGCAGTAATAACCTCTTGGGTGTTTTAATTACCTAGGCAACAATGGGGATTTTAAACTGCCTATTGTAATCTAAAACCATAAACGAACAAGCCAGCATTATTCAACTCCCCATTTGGTAAAACTCAGCGTCTGACATAGAAGGAGTTTTGAAGATCCACTGGTTTCTATAATAATGATCTGCGTTCTGACAGACACCAATCACGTCTTGGTGCATTCTGCCGTGGAAACGAACTTTTAAACAAGCAGAAATCGTTGCAGAAATAAAAATTTAAGCATCTTATTCACTGCGTTTGATCTTTGAACTCAAGTACCATTATTGCACTATCGCCCCTTCCAGCTCCCACACTTTGTAGCCATTGGGTCGGGTCGGCGAAAGTGGCTCTTGGAAATGACCTCTGTTAAAGATTCGGGGTTGTTCAAATGCTGTGAGTCATCCAAGCACAGAAAATGTTTTTCGATTCTGGTGTAAAGTAAGCGTTGGCTTGAGGTTGAAAATGTTTTCAAAAGTCAATTGACTTGCCCGTTGAGACGGGTTCATTAAAACGAAATGATATCTAAACGCAAGTCTTTAATCAAATACTGTAGCTCGCTGCCGATTACGCCGATGTTGGAAGTTATCGTGCTGTTTTGACTTATTAGCAGCCCTGATTTAGCTCTTATTGTTCCGGGCTGACAACTCGTGGTAGGCCGACTGGCTCCATGGCAGATTCACCAATGAAACGTCGCATAGAGTTAGAAATTTCCAAGAAAACTGTTCATAAGGTCAAAGAACGCGTGTCTAGGAGCTTTGATGAAACTTTGAATAGTATGGTAATCAGGACTACTGTCAATGAGGCGTTTGTGCGTTAAGTCAATGTTTCAGACAAAGTTACCCTTGGGGAAAGGGACTCAAGAAGCTTTGATACATATGGAGAGAAGCTGTTAATCGAGAAGACTAGCCGTGGATATTGCGACTGTACGAAATAGCTCATCTTTCTTCTTTTATACTTAGGTTTTGTTGTAGTTTTACGAAGTAAGTTACTAAAAGATAGAAGGTAGAGCATAACTTTCTGTTCTGATAAGCGGCCGAATCGTTCTCCTCGACTTAGTCCTATAGACTTTTTGTTGAATAATAAGCCTGTTGGCGGTTCAGCTAAATTGTTTTGTATTCTTATAGTTGCTTCGTCAGTCACAACGCAAATCTCGGTCATGAACGTGAAGTTCTGGGTTAGTTTCTCGATACTACTTCATCGCATCTCTGATAACATCACCAACTCGTACAAAACAATAAAAGCATAAATAAACAGGTGGCTGGTGCTCAAGCTCACATCGTGTAACTCGCTCAATTTTGTTGAACGAATCCCATCAACCAATTTCAGTCGAAAGATTAGTGATTTTCCAATGACGACCCGAGTTAATCAAGATCTCCTACACTCATTTTTACCTTCTCTCAGCATTGCTTGAGATAAGTGCGTCTATGCCAATTTTCGCTGTTTTTTGCTTTTTTTGCCGTCTAAACGCCGCAATCGCAGTGCAGTTGCGTGTAATTATTACTTCTAATTAATTTAATCATTTTCGTCAGGCTTTCAAAGCACGCTCACCGATTGATGGGTTTCCTCTTCAACGATCAAGTTAACCCTAACAGTCAAGTAATGGAGAGTAATTAACTTAACAAACTTTTGGCAGCCGTGGTTGGAATTCACTGCTTACCATGGAAATAACATTTAGCAGTAAGGCTTGGGAAAACTCAAATTATTTGCTACTCAAAGTCCAACGTCAATGGGCGAGTAATGAGCTGCAAATTTCTTAAGCTCAAATTTTGAGGTTGTATTCGAACTTTGACTTTTGAGGTATTCGCGGCCTTGGGGATAAATCCCTTGGATATTTCGCTTCGGGTTAACCTATTATCTAGTATGGCTAACTTTATTACCGAAATGTGACCTTCACTGCTCAATTATCTATTAAGATGAAAAAAATGCTAGCACTGAATAAATTTTGATGGATGAAAGCAAATTCTATTGTTATATCAAGGAGTCTTGATGAAAAGTCGCGGTGCTGATAAAGACATTTCCATACTATGATGTCCTGGTTGTTTGACGGTCAAAGTTATGATTCGAAATGCCGTTGTGTGATGGTGTGTGTGCCTGCGGAAACGCGTCAATAAAGCCTTGAAATCACGTTCTGCACTCTCCAAGTTTCAGCCAATACTCGACAGTTGACTTATTAGAGACATGAATGTGGATTTATTAACGGACACAAAATAAAAATTTTCGCGTAATTTTCCTGCGAATCCCCAAAGTTGCCTCTTGGAGGCGTGGCACCTGGTTAAACAATTTCATCTTCGCAGCACGGACCATCGATCAAAATGAAATACTATTTCTCATAGAACATAATTCGTTTCTTTTATTTTTATTTCCCTAGTACCGCCAGTCTTTCACCAATTAAACAAGAACAATAGAGTAAAACACCCCTCTCCATGGGCTGCTTTCCACCTGACTCTCCCCTAACAGCGGACTATTTTTGTGAAATCGAAGAACCACGTTGCGATTATGAAAGTTGATAAAATACTTGCCTTTCAAGTAACACTGCTGTTCCATCTCCAATTTGACGCCCCTATTTGCACAAAAAGACGGCCAGCATGCAAATCTGCGGATCCCCAACCCCGAGACGCAACTTCACCGCCTTACCTAATGCACGCTCCCTTTCAGACACGTATTTTGCATAAATAGTAGTGACGGTAATGAGTGATGAAAATGAATGTGTCGATATATACACACATATATATATACTATATATATATATATATATTTATATTTATATGTATACGAGTTCACCTCCTACACATTTGTCTTATTCTATCTGTCCCCACCTAGTACCCAGTTCTTCCTCATTATTTCCCGCATTATCTTATTGGTTCTATTTTTTCGGCCGGAAATTAACTCAGAACTGAATTCCCTGCTGCATGCATTGATATAAATAAAAGCCTATTTTGACCATAAGCAGTTTGCTCTTCGTGGCGCTGGTAAATGCGTGCTACTTAAATAAATTTCAGTAAGCAAATCAAGTAATTTACTTTCAAAGACGCCTACTATCCCTGAGTAGAGATATTCAAAAACTATTCTCTTGAAGAATAGGAGTTTAATACATTAAAATAGCTCAAAAGTCAACGAGGGATAATTTTTAGATTAGGAGGTCGTAGAAGTGTCATTTGACCCGATTTTAGTAGGTGAATTCAATCGCAAATTTCCACCGTAAGAAGCATGAAATCAGATAAACATTCCTCTTAACATTTCATTTTGGGATCGATTAGTTCGATTTCACTATAGAATGACAGTTATTGAGTCATCAAGCGTTCAAAAGTCCCTGAAGCAGTACGTGGGATCTGGCGAATCAGGTTATCAGCCGATTAGCCGAGCCTATTTCCTTTCATCAATGCATAGAAATGCTAGCAAATTCCGATTCCTTAAGTAAAGCCATGTTTCAAATTATCCAACTTAGGAGAATTTCAAGCAGACATAAATCGGAAGTTAGATGTTTAATAAATTTGAAAACTACGAAAGATTTAGACTTTCAATTTTACTGGAAGATCAACGCTGCTCTAAGAAAAAGCTTTGAAAGAGCCCAGACGATACGAGGAGAAACGATACCAGTTCACAGATGGGCTGGATGTTGACACAACATCGGGACGAGCATATTAGCGGGAATCGTGCGGGAACAAATCAAGTGGACGGCCGTGAAGAGTGGGTAGCGTTCACAGAGGTGCATCGAAGAGAGTTGAGCGTAGATCTAAGTTAAAATAAGTTAAGAATAGTGGAATAAATAAAAAATTATAAATGGTTCAGGAACAGAGCTAGTTTATTTACTTGGCTGAAAATGAATGGGGTTCCATGGGGATATTTCCTACAGCTAGCTCAACTCTCACCGCTTCTTGGTACTCTGGAGTAGCGTCGGTCTTCTTGGTAGGACAACCTCGCTTGCCTACTTGGTTATCTGAAGTAAAGCGATAAGGTTCAGGGTCTTTAGTTTGAAGGAGCGTCGGATTGTAGGAGTGGGCACACAGTTATGACAAACAGAATGTGTGCGTGGATGATCGTACCTCAACTTTACCATCCTGAGATGTTTTTCAAAAAAGTGACATCGCCGTTTTTGCAAATAAGTACCGACAGAGTTTGCGTTTAGATACGAAAATAGACCATGTAGTACGATCATTTTAGAAAACCCATTGATCCGACGGCTGTTCAATTAGACGACCTCCAAGGCATTTTATAACCACTCAGTAGTGTCAAACACACCATTCCTATCAAACGAGGCGGGTTCGAATCTATCTTACACTTAAGTAGACGACTAAAATCAGATATTCCGCCATTATAAAAAGAGGGAGCTAAAAAACTCGTGCAAATTGCATTCTAGATGTAGGAGTTTCATCTAAATTAAAGGCAGCTAGTAACCTAGATAACCAATTGGCAAACATCTCTGAGTGGCTGGCAGAGGTCCGGTTGATTGATTTGCTGAAAAGACAAACCAAGCACCGGAAATACAATGGCTGGGTCTAGAACTGCCAAAAGACACCCGGATATGCAGAAAAGGATTTACACGAATTTCCGCGCTTGATATGGTGAATTCAATTACCAAAAGCTATTTTTGAACGAGTCAAAGGTACTCCGTTAATTCAACAACCAACTATAAGATCTGGACGTCTCTGAAAGGCGCATATCTAAAAAATAGTCCATTTGAAAAGTTGCGAGCCGGGATTAAATATGTGAAGCGCCGCCAACAGTAGGCTTCTGTTTTAGAACCATTCAATTGAATTTCAGCCGGAATCGTAAAACGATTTCGACCCACTCGCTTTGAGCGAATCAGCACTTCACCTAAAAAATGTTCGAACACAATGACAACCGATGCATTGAGCATATTTTCACTAATGTGCAAAATAGTCGCGCAATACTTGAATGAAATCCCTTGCAAAAGAATCGTTAGCTTTCTTAAGATCAGTGAATATTAAGATGAGTCTACTTTCCCCATTTATGACATGCAACTTAAAACTCACAAAGTTAAATAGTTTGTTCATTCAGCCCTTCTTAACGAAAATTAAGGCGGATATTCAACCTTTGGACGTGAAAATAATTGAAAAAAAGCATTTACCCATGGTATCAAGAAAGGAAATAGACCTCCAGTTGCTGGAATCTGTTTTTGAATCGTTACTTTTATGTATACTGGCAAGTGCATCGATCCATTCAGGAGGGAGGAGTGAACTTTCAATTGCTTGTTTGCCCTTAAGAATTCGGGAGGTGCAAAATCATAGTCTCTAGATGAGGGTTTGAAAGAAAGTCCCATGATCGATGAAGATTCCAAACCTCTTCTATTATCAACCCATTTTTCAGGGACCAGAAACATGAGCTACCTTTAAAGACAGCAAAGACTCTTCCAGGCTTTTCAGGTGACAATCACCTAGGAAAGTTGGCAAATTGTGTTTCCACATGGGATTACTTCATACTTGAGAAGTCCGTTGACTATAGTTCTTCTACATCGATATGCTTTCATTCTTACCATCTAGGCATTTTGAGTGGTTCATTTTCCCCTTAAAGTTAAACTTCCAAATTCTCTCAGTGTTATTTTTAATGCTTTAAAAGTACCGAGCACAGATTTTAAATGTAGAATTCTTTCACGGATTCCAAAATTTTCCTAGACGTTAAAGAATGGTTTGTGTTTTTTAGTAAGATCAAGTTCAGATTCATGATGTTATTAAACATGTAGAGATTTGAAGAATGGAAGTAATTCTCAGACGAGAATCAAGTCCAGCACCGAGCTTTTCCATCTAACGTGATACTAAGTATGCATTCTTTAATTCAGTTGACAACATAAGCTTTAGCAATTGCCATTCCTAGAAGCAAGGTTCCCAAGAGCATAGACGGCAAAGGAATGCCTCTCTCCTTCAGTATCGTCCTCCAAGCGCTGCTCAATTCCGGCCATAACTTAAATAATAGATCACTCGAAAACTCTGCGATGGTTGATTAATCTTATTCCAGTGATGAAAGAAACAAGCATCTATCTTCTTGGTAATTAACTTACACAGTTATGCGATTTCTATACAAAACAGCAAGGAGATACGATCGAAAGCCCATATTTAAATAGGGTTTTGAAATAAAGCACCATTGAGAGACAAAATGACGGTTCGTTTTAAGATTGTCAAATCTGAGTTCTGAAGGTCACGCTATAAAATAACTTTAAGAAATCTAGCCCATCAAGAGAAACAAAATTACAATTATGGATGTCACTAAGCTGGGAAGTGGCAAAAGGGAGACTGTAGCTTGGGATCTGATGAATCCAACCACATGTTTGTTCTGACAGGTCCAAGCCGATACAAAAAATTATGCGATCAAGGAGAGTGTCTATGGATGGAGTATACTAAGAATATCTCACTTCCGATAAATGAATCGTACTGGTCAAAAGTGGTAGAGCAATGAAAACGGAGTGCCATCTGCAAAGATAGAAATTCACAAGATTGCTCGTTTTCGTCAGGAAAATGAACAGACATATGAGAAGCGGTCATCTGTTGAACTTCCCTCAAGAAGAGAAGGCAGACTTACGTCAAGGGGGGGGGAATCATTGTGTAGCAAGAGGAGTTTGCTGAAAGCTTGTCAGAGTGGACAATGGAAAAAAAATCAGTCTGAGTTTTGATCCGAAAATTTTGGTTGCTTGGGGATAAATGCAGACTGAGATAAGGAGCAGAGTTACAAACGATAACTCGTTTTTTTGCGGTTATGTGACAACGTCAGCCTACAAGGTGAAGCCTTAATGGCGATTGACAAATGTTTCGGAAAGGATTTAAAATGGCGAATCATTTTCCGCTGCCCCATTAACACAGCAGTTCAATAGGCTTAACGGAACATTAATTCATAGGACGTAGAATATCTCTGAGGTGGAAATAAAACTGGTGGCAAGTCTTTACGCAGGCGAAAACTCAAGAGGAAGCCAAACACGATGGTGGTTAAGAGCTGAAGCTTCGGCGGTCATTGGAAAGGTCACATCGTGCGCGTAGAACGCTGCTACCCTCAAAAGTTAGGAACTCGACTAGGTCTATTCACCTGAATTTTGCTGTGACGTAGTTCTCCATAAGAGAGGACACTGTGGTAAGTCTATTTACGCTGCGTAAACACATATCAACATGTCTACTACAGCTTCAACGCAAAAAAACACCTAAATTCTACTGCAGCTGTTCGTAACAAGCCCGGATAAGATAGTTCTCAAATACTTCTTTAAATAACTTGCAGATGGCTACCAGATGATTGTCGCAACAATAGTTGGTCACGGAAAGTAGCAGCCTATTGTTCACTATGGGAAAAATTGTGAAGCACAGTTTTTGACATCAAATTATATTTGATCGTGCCTCTGAATTCAACTTTATTTGGTGAAGTTCAACTAACGCACTACCGATTGGAGCTCTTCTGATGAGATAAATTTTGCAGATTAGTACTTAAACAGTTCGCATATCAACTTCAGCGCAAGAAAGGCTGCTTTGATAGGTATAGCCACTGTAAGTAAGTTCCATACAAACTTCTTTGCATCTGCGGTCTGTCTACGCGAATGCATCGTCCTGCACAAACATTCAGATCAGCGCAAAGGGTCTAACAAGCACACCCTCACTTTTTTGGCTGTGTCCGGTCCCGAGGCCACCAAATCTGGTTGCAGGGACTGTTCGATTTGCTCGACTGTGAGTTTGGCATACTCGGGCTCTGCGAGCATTCGACCAATTATGAGGTTGTACAAGTCCCAGTCATCGCCAATTATAGGCATTAGATCACTCTGACGTAACATACCTGAAGCAGAAAGACAAGTCTACTAACATCAATTAAGTAGTAATAAAAATAATGGCGATTCATGCTGATTACAGAGATAAAAGTGCTTTACTATTTGTGTACTCCAGGCAATATTTGGATGCACTATAAAGTGAGTTGAAACCATCCCAATAGACTCTGCAAATAATTCAATTACCTTAAAAAAAACCTCGAGAAATCGAAGTAAAATTTTATTCCCATAAAATTTGACGATAAATCTCGATATTTTATTATACAGGTTTTTTTCAAAGAGCCTTCAGCGCATTAAACTTAGCAAGAATTCAAAAAAAATTCAAAAAATACGACCTTAATCGTTCGAGGAAGAGGAACTAGTAAAGTACACCTAAACAAAAAAGGTCGATAAGTGTACTTGATAAAAATAAACGTCGGAAAATCTGTCACCAGATCCACTAATAGTGCCGCCGGATCTCAGGTAGTCGTTATTTTTACTGGCCACCGAAGTTACTGAATGAGTGGCGGCAATAAACAAACAAGTTTATAAGCCTAAGCCTCATTTTACATGAGGGGCTGCAGAGGATTTTTGAATTTGGAGACGTTAATTTGAGAAGAGCTCGAAACTTAATTATGGATCGTTTGATAGGATAAGCAGCTCCTATGAGAGGCTGCTTAGAAAAGCTGAAAACGAAACCAGTCAGAATCATCATGAAGCAATAAAAAAACAGTTCACGATATAAATGAACATTGTAAAGCACTCTTTACCGCCAAGCATTTACATAGACCAGACAGTCACGTTAATTATGAGCTTTTTCGAATGCATTTGAGTTTAATAATAGTAGGGATTTTAAAACCATATTCTAAGGCCAGTGAAATTGTACAGATGCCGAGATCAGGCAGACAGCTTGTCAACTTTATCTGCCCCTTTTTTAATAGGACCTCAAGGGCATTTAAGAAAAGAGTTCAAGCAGAATGTCGATCAGCGTCGAAAACTACCAAACCGATTAGTCAACTGAGCAGACTCTACTTATAAGTGCCCTTGAAATTCGCACTATGCAATCAGCTGACAAGCGAATACTCCATCCACAAATTCGATCATTAATTCGTGTTCTTCCATAATTTTCTCTATTGATCTTACAAGTAAGTTTAAGGATAATAATTCCTTGAGCATACAGCCAGTGGATGGATGTACCACTCTACCATATTCCACTATGATTCAAAATAACTACCATCGTCCTTTGATTGAATTGGTGCATTCGAAGGAAGTCTCTTAAGGTGCTATGAGGTCGAGATAAAATTTAATGAAATGATTTGACAGGCGAGTGGTTGGATTTGATATTAGAGCAGAAGCTTTCATTCCATGCGAGCCTAATGATCATTCTTTGTTTATCGTCAGCAAGAGCTAAGGTTAGCGCAAGTGGGCTGCCGAAAGGACTGAAGTAAAGACAGTTATTGGAGCAGAAAATATGGCTCAGTGCACATCTCATCCTATGCATTCAGAAAATCTGCCGAAAATAACGATACCGCAACAGGAAATGGGGATCGGATTCCCTGTGAATCTAAACCGCTAACAAATTCCTCCCCTCTTTCCATAAGCTCAATACTCCGTCCATCCTCTAGTGAATAGTTAAGAGGCGTGCGAAATTCTTGATTGCTTCAACCATTGACTTTGGAATTCACCCAAGTCCAAAAATTCAAAAAAAAATTGTTCATTAGGAGAACAAATCAGGTGTTTCATGATTCTCTGTCATTCGTGATTATTACCAAGTTTGAATCCCTTAGTCAGGGCAATTTAAATTGTCTAATAATCAGTAAAAAAACGCATCCCATTTTCATTTAAACAACTTTCCTAGTATATCACAAGCTCAATCTCTACAATTTCTTTAAATCAAATTTCATACCGATTCTTAAAATGTACACCATATCGTCTGTTTATCCTTGACAATTATAAAACCTTAAAAAAGTGCAGTACCTGCCTCATTATAGTACAAGCTTGTAAAACATAGTCGTTGCAAAATATAAACAAAAATAAGAAAGTCTGAGGGCTGAGAAATGCATTAGCAGTCGGCGACTTGACACAGTTTAACGAAAATCTTTACTATGGAGTAACGAGGCCACGGCGTTCTTAACTGGCTTCATAGACAGAAACGTCTGAGAATGAATAAAGAGATTGATCATTCAGAAATGCCCTTTGTCAACGTAGACCAAAAGTAACATAAAACAGGTGGGATGCATTTACTATTTAATCGTTTGATCGTTCTTCTAGCAAACAAAGCAACACGGAGTCATTACTTACACTTAAAGAGTTCGGAAACGCCACAGCTCTCAAGAATAGTTTCCTCACGGGTACCTGTGGAAAAGCAAAGGAAGAAATGTGGCAGGAAACGATGCTGTTATTTTATGAATGGGTAAAACAATGAGCTAAATTTTGATGGAAATTAGATACGGCTTTCGATTTATATTTATACGAAATGTCACGTGATGCAATGATCCAAAACACTTTAACAGCTTCAAACGGTAGGTTCTGTCGCCATCGTCATAGTCCTAAAGGCTTTGTAATGCCAACCGTTTCATCAATTTTGCCGTCTGTGATTCGTAGGGCAAAAAAATTTCATTTTCTGTAGGTCAGATCAATCGCGCACCAATCACATCGGTAGCCCTCCATTCAGGTAATTTCTATACACAATCCCCTGAATCGATATTTGGGTCATTGACAATGAAAAAGTGACCGAAAAAAACATGAAACCACTGTTGGTAAGGAATTCCGGTGCCATACCACATCTGCTTGTTTGAGGAGGAGGAAGTTACCTCGATCTGTAAAAGATTCCTAACTTTGTTAGCGACCCTAGATATATCGATATTATTACAATACCAAGGCGTCTAAATAAAATAATCTTTTCTGCTGAATGTAGTACAAATCGCCTTAGTTCTTTTCCGGTTAAAAATGATTTAAGAGCAATATAACACCATATCTAATCCTGCAGTGGATAGAAAATACACCCGAAAACCAGTAAAAGCCTAAACTTATAAATGTTTTACATCTTAAAGATTGATGCATCCTAGTGTAGTGTTAAGAGTTTGCTGAAAAGTTCTAACCAGCTTAATGCAACGAGACTTGGCTCAGCAAGATGGTAGCATGCTATATTAATGCAATAGTCACAACCCTTTTGAAGAAAAATAAAAAAAATGATGGTTGCAGGTGTTAGAAGGGCCTACCAAAGTGAAAAAGTCCAAAAGCTCATTAATAAACGAACACCAATTTACCATCAAGGACGCCTGAAGGAGACAAGAGACGTGACTTCTCAATGAAGACTGCTGCAGATAGTCGCTAGACAAGGTAAATTCGTGCCAAATGCTGACCGCATAGACAAACGAGACCTTGGAATTACAAGACTTAACTTTTACCCTTGTTCACACTTTATCAACCTCGAGGGAAGAGCTATGAAACTTCTCCCATTCAATTGAGGTACAAATAAACCAACGGAAGTGGGTTCACGAATACCAATTTGATTATCATGAACCATGCATTTCATAGAATACCTGCAGACCAAAGTGCACCATATGTTTGCTTGGGTAGCAAAAATATCGAAATCTAGTGGCTGAAATTAGAAATTAAAACTAATCCAACTTCAACCACTTACTTAAATACATTTAGCATATCCATTGAGAAGTTTCGACTTCCCTTACCATAGTTTCCATACATATAACGACAATATTGTCCAATTTCATAGAGGCCTAGTCGGATGATAGCTGACTTTGTATTGGCGCCTAGCCTGAGACCGTCCACTAAACCAGCAGCCACTGAGAGGATATTTTTTAAAGCACCGCAAATCTCGACCGAAATTACATCATCGGTCCACGTTAACTGGAGATTTTCGGACTGCAAAAACAAGTAGGGCGGTAAATTAAACATAAAAGTTAATGCGTTTGTTGAATTGGAGGGGAGGAGAGGGGGCAGTACTAACTTGAAAGAGTTTTTTGACCTCCTCGGCGGCCTCCAGAGATTTAGCACCAAGAGTGACCTCCGAGAATTCTCCGTTAGCAAGACCCCGAGCTGTAATGGCGCCGCTGATGACGACCGAATCAAATCCCGTCAATCGGCGAATCTCCTCACTCACTAGACGGATGCCAGTTTGAGGCAAATAAGACTTAACGTCTTGAACAACTAGACCCTATTAAAAGATTTTTACCCAAGGTAGTCAAAAGTGTTCCTTTTCAAATATAATGAAAAATAAATTGATAATATTGATAAGTAAACGAAATTTGTGTTTACTAAACTACATAAAGTTAGGCGATATTTTGCAAGACAGGTCAGCTAATTTCGAAGAAAAAACTAAACACGCTGTGAATTCCATGAACCACGTCTGTGTATTTCAGTTTTTAGAATAGCTAAGTTGATTTACGAAGCGTAAAAGTGAATTAAATGTAGCTAAATTGATATAAAACACAACCCTCACAACTAAAGCATCTAGAAAAAAACACTCGGATTGTTCCCCACATTAACAAGGACATTCTTCAAACTAAAATAATTCTAAAGTCTACATCCAAACTATCGACAAAACAACGCGGATACCATGGTAAGGTGAACAATATTACATATCAACAAAGAACCAGCATGCGGAAATGGCACTAACAATATGAAAACGCACCTTTGAAAAAGATACAAAAAGAATATTTTCCTTTAGATGTAACCCAATGGTTTCTAGAATTTCCGTTACATGACGAGTGGCGTACGCAAAGAGAATGACATCAGCGGCCGCAGCGAGTGATACTGGATCATCTGAGATTATAATATTTTCCATTAATTTGACTCCTGGAAGATACTTGTTATTTTCTCTGAACATTTTCAAGTGTTCAATGAGATCTTGATCCCCGTACTTTTCGTTACGGACATACCACAAGACCTAGAGAGCAAACATAGTAAAAATGTGGAGCATACGTTTGGATTGTATTCTGACAGACTGGGAAGTCTTTTTGCAACTAAATTGCATAGCACAGTTCCCATTGCACCACACCCTAGGACGCAAACCTGCCGCACTTTGAAAGGGGAGAATGCCATTTGATGACAGGGCTTGATCCAAAGCTTTAAATTTTGGGTGACATTATGTGGTTCAATGAAACTATAACTTTAAGGTTGCAATGATCTCTAAATTCCTTTAATTTATCTCGTGTTAAATATTTATCAGGCACATTCAAAAAGCATCTTTGCATTAATTCATTTTTCACATTTTTTATGTTTTTCGTTTATCGAAGAGCGATAGAATGAAAATTGGCACTGAGTACCCGAAGATTTTACTAAAACTATTAGCAGATGCACTGAAATTTAGGGTGAAAATATGAATTTAATTGATTAGTTTCGTTTATGCTCACAAGCGTAAATTCCCTACACCTTAGGCGATTAGAACAAATATAGAGCGTGTCCTAAAATTCCTTTTCTGACACCACCTATCAATCTTTGCACAATTCATCAAAATCGCATTCATGTAAACATCGCTGCCACTTTTGGGCAACCGACCATACTTCCAGTCTTGTTGGGCTCCCAAATACAGTAATACAGTAATATTTCCGTGGTCATTAACACGATCACGAAGAACTAGATCGCGATTGAGACGCATATCGGCCACCAATTCCATCTCCAGGCTTTTACAAAGCATTTGTCCACCCGCACCATTCAACGACAAATAAACCCTTTTCCAAACTGGCACTGGCGTTTGAGGTGAAAACTTGGCTCAATAGTTTTGAATGACTATTTAAGAATGGTCGAAATGTGAATCTTAGTTTATTTCAACACCAAGTAACACATGTTCGAATTTAGACGAATGAAAGTAAGGAGAAAAAGGGAAGAAAGATAAGATTTCAATTGGCCCATCCAAATTAAACGGCAGCGTCTTAGCGAGTACGGTTGAATTTCCGGCTTTGATTCTGTACATCATATTCTTCCTTTGCTGTTGTCGACAAATTTTTTGCCAATCGCTTCAGTTGAACAAACTCATCTGCTTTTGGCGTCGCCAGAGCCTAAAAAAAAATTAGTGACGATGTAATCCAGTAATATAAAAGGCGTATTATAATAGGTCGACGTTACCTCATGGAGTTCAAAAAGACGTATCCGGCCGTCATCTCCACCGACGGCTAAATGAAGGCCTTTTTTGTGAAATCGACAGCGGTTCAATAAAGCATCACCTTCAATTTGTATCGTTGCAGTCGGTACCTTTAGGGGCAAATATGAATTGATAAAAGCCAACCTACCTATATGAACTAAGTAGAAATAAAAAAGTACCTCGTGGTCAGTATTGAGTGACCAAAGGTCAAGGCAGCCGGATAAATCCGTGGTGGCGAAGAGGGCTGGGTGGATAGGAGAAGCATCACACCCCACAAAGTATTCATTTCTATCCTCGAAAGCAAGGAGAGGGTAGGCCGGGGAATCACGGACACTCCAAAGACGTACACTGCAGTCCATACCAGTGGTAACAAAGAGAGGACATCCAATGCCAATAGCTAAAGAGCTATCATCCGATACGGAACTCAAACCCGTTGCTTCTGCACTGGCTAATACAGCTACACCGGTCACTGGGGCTTTATGACCATCGAATGAATTTGTCAGACCCGCGTTTCTATTTGAACAACAAACAGGATCGCAACGATTAATGCCTTTCTCAAAATCCAATTAGTTCAGAAAATCGGAAAAAGTGAATTAAAAGGTGTTAAAAGCCAGTCTTGTTTTGTGTCTTGTGGTGTTTCGCCAAAAAGCAAGTTAGATAACGAAACCTAGATTAGATTTGTGAGATTTGATGCGCGGCTGTCAATTTCAACTTTTATAACACTATGCTAACCGGTGATCCCTCGACTAAGGAACTACTTCTTGCAGGAATGTATTGAGAAGAATGATTCAAAGTTATTGAAGTAAAGAGGAGTAACATGACCTAAACCAAACCTGATTCAATTACAGATGAACTTGAGTACCACTTGTACATAAGTTAATGAAACAATACGAAACAGCTTAAAGAATACCATACATGTTTCCAGGCATGAGAATGAACTAGATTAAAAAGAAAAGTATTTCAACGACACAAATAAGCATACGAGAAAGATTAGGCTCTTTTCAAAAGATAAGCTCCGCTGTTAATTTAAGCTCTCCACTCCTTTGCTGTAAAAATTGGGTTGAATGGCAACGGGTAACAGGTTGAAGGCAAGAGAAAAAAATTTTTGTAGCAGACTTCTGGAAGACGTATGAAGATTGTCTGCCTTAACAGTATCGAAGACACACCAGGCGCCACTACGAAGTTGAAATGCTACTTGTACTATGAAATCATGCCAGAGAAGTGATCAGAGAACCAAAGACGCCGATAAACGCTTTTACTGTCTTCTATGTTGATTGTTGTGCTCTGCTTGTTTTAAAGGCTACTTATACTTCCGTTGTACCCAATAAGTCCTTGGGACTTGCCCTAATGAGTGGAAATCAAATAAAAATAAAAGTTAAAATTAAAGTGGACAGGAACGCGGGCTGACCAAAATGCATTAAGAGGGAGAGGAAGTAAATGCAAAAATATTGAGAGGCAGTTTGGTTGAAACCATAGGAAACGTTAGATAGATAACTGCTAATATTTCTTAGCGTCAGAACAAAAAAATAGGATGTTAAGAAAAAATTAAATATGAATGAAGTTAGCGATGATTAAAGAAAGAAAAAACCGAAACTTGAAGTTAAAAAAGAATCGGCAAAATTGAGGCTGATTGTTGAACTTTTAATACCACTTCTCCGCTGTCAAATAGATTAGGAATGCGTTAATGCAACTGAAGGATTACGTGTTTATGGTTTTAGGAGATATTTTCACAAAAAAGAATGTATGGCAATGTTAGAAGTTAAATTCAAGCAGATCTTGGCATGGTTTAACTTCGTACTCACCGATTTCACACTCGCTTCGAGTGAACTAAATTTAAAATAGAAAACAAACAAGAATGAATGACCATTATTCAATCGTAGCAGGTTGAAGGCACGAAAGATTTGTAATGGCCGCTACGATAAATCTAGCACTCATCACTCCGAGGTATTACCGATTGATATGACGTAGGGGAAATTAGTACAGAGCTGGCCGACAAAACACACTCAAGCCAATCATGATAAGGTCTAAAACAATAAGCTTAGACGTCACTATAGTGTCCGAGGTTGAATATACCGACGCGGTGGTGCGGATCGAAAATGTCCAGTCATGACGCTAGGATTTTTTTAAACATTTATTGAAGACAAATCGAAATCCCACATTATTTTAAAAACAATGATTTAACATAGGAATGACAGATTCCCCCCTCTCCCCCTAAGTCTGCTTTTCTTCACATGTACTGTCAAATATATTAAAACCAGCAATGGCACCTCACATCAGCTAAAGTGAGGCACAGTAATAACTGCACTACTTTTCATAAATTGGAGACTTCAATTTGCATTAAATGTAACGAGATTATCCTAATGGTGAAGTAGACGATAACAGCAACTATACAGGAAAAAGATAAGCTTGGTAGGAGCATTTACGGAATGAAATTTATGGCTTTTCTGGAGAATAGATTACTTAATGTTCCTAACGAGGAAAAAGATTCCTGCTTTAAAATCACTAAAAGGAAGACAGATGCCCAATTAACCCTCTTTGAACATTATATATATATATATATATATATATATATATATATATATATTGCCATCCTAGACAAACAAAAGCAAGAATATCCGAAACGAGGTGAAGGACCTGTTGAATGAGACCTGCTGTTTCTCATGCACTTTCGAATTCAATTTACCCATATAAGGAATTAATTCTTCTACTAGTTATTCTTGTTAAAGAAATCGCAGAACACAATCGGCTTTTCAACTGAGTTGGTAAGGCTACGAAAAGCTTTGAGAAGCCAATGATACGATTGGCTTTTGGTGCTAACACCTGATTTTAAGCAGTGGGGCTTCTAGTAGGTGTATATAGCTGAAATAACTTGCTAGAAGTTAGAAACTTTACCAGAAGCAAAAAAGAGAACTCTGACCTCCTGTTCAAGAAATACCTCAATCGAAATTGAGTTCAACTGTCCAATGATTTGCAATCGTAAGATGGATCACTGCAACTAAACGGTAATGCATACTTGGAATCAGGGGTATGAGGGCAGAAGGTGTTAACAGACTCAGGGCTCTTGCACGTGTACTTAGAAGTTTTAAGTGGGTCAACAAGGGACAAGCCCAATGAGAGACCTGCAGTCAGGGGGACACCAAGTCACACACCACCGTGAAAGACTATGGAATAGGTCGAAATGAAAGGACCGTCAGTTAAACAGTTCGACGGTCGCCCAGAAATCGAACAGCTTCAATGACCGTTTGCTCTCGTTCTCCTAGTCTCTTTCATCGCATGACAGTAGTACTAGGCCCATTGGTGCCCTCTAGTCTATAAAGCAAAAGTCAACAACGAGGTCCTCAAATAGGGCGGCTAGGATACAGCTAAAATCGTTAACTACAGGAGCATTCGGGGTGTAAGTACTGAAATTGGCCGGTATTAGTGTACATTACTTGACATCATTAATTGGATCATGAAGGCACCAAAAAAGAGAGCTAAAAATGACATGAAAAGTTTAGAACAAAAATGAGAAAATAGGAAGTGGAAAGCAACAATCGCAATGTCGACAAAGCAGTCCGCATAAATTACACTCATTCTGCGTTAGGTTTTTAGGTGTGAAGAACCCATTTCATCGTAATAATATTGAGGAAAGTTAATTCTTTAATCGAGAGTGAAAACTGACGGGGACATATGGTTTGACCTATGTAACTTAACAGAAATGCCCTCATTTTTAGGTCTAGACAAGTGACTTGATCACTCTAGAAATTAATAATGCATGGAGGGATAATCAGATATGCAGATGTCACTTAGAAATGAATCCAAACAACTAAGAACTCGATGCCAAAAGAAGTGTTATAAGTGGAGCCGAACCTACTTTACATTTCTTGAACCCGCGTATACACATCCATCCTGTGATCCGATAAGGAATCGACTGGTATCCACTCCCGGCAAGAAGGCTAAGCACGTTGGTGTGATTGGAGTGGTGGAACGTTTGATGCCGCCAGCAGCCATGTTACCAGTTGTACTGTTGGGAGGTGTGAGCTCAATCATTTGGATAGGAGCGCCGAGCATATCCAACGCCCACGCACACATCCGACCTTCAGAAGATAAGCTTACAAGATTGTTGGCTGACCGACTTCCTGTGACGCCAAGTCCGCAGATTGCTTCAACGTGTGCAGCCCCGCTTCCCGCCAAATGAGTCTTTTGCACTGGTGTCCGACGATTCACCCTGAGGGCATTAAAACACGAGCGTACCACCAAATAAGCTTGCTTTGAACTACAAAACCTTAACCTAGTTGCAGTGCGATCTAAGTGATATTGTCACAGGTTAAATATGGCATTAGCAATCAGTCGCATCCGCATTCAAAGCCTAATGACTAGAGTGAACACTTAGCAACATCGGGATGACCACTCAAAGTGGAATGTCTCCGTCAGAGGCATTAAGTTGAACTGCTTTACTTCACAACTGGGGTCAGCAGATATATTTGCTTTCACGAGAAATCGAATTCCACAAAAATCCGCAGCAATGACCTCACAAACATCTATTTAACTTTGGTAAAAGAAGTAAATTCGATTCTTCTAGGTGAGAAAGTGGGTGACAATCTTTTAGGCTTCCATTTGGCCACCCCAAGGATTTGTAGACCATAAAGCAACATTTTCTTCGGTATTCAAAGAGAACCCTTTCAAAAAAATTGCTTTCTCACTCCTATGCTTCACCAAAAGCTGCATAGTTTGAATGACAAAATTGAAAACCTCTCGTGTTGTCCAAGCAAATTAAGCGAATGTGAGCCGATTCTCAGACTCTTTTCTCCGCCTGCGAGTAAATTGCATCAGCTTCTGCCCTCCTACTTCGAGATGCGCTCAAACTTAAAGTTAGTTTTAACGAAAGAGTTTTAAAATTTGTCAAATAGATTTCATGACTGCTTACTTTAAACCCGCATTTTTGGTCAGTTCAGCTTCTCAAGCCTACAATCACTGTTTCAATGATGCTACGAGCATTAGAAATAGCGCTATTTATTGTTATGGGACTGGCCCACATAATGTAAATACGGCAATCATGAGTTGTCAAACCGAAATGATAAGGATCAACCAAAATAACTTATGAACGAGGATATACAGGCGCAGCGACGCAGATAGAGGCATGCAGTGACGGTGTGGATACTGCTAGTTAAATGACGATTTCATTGCTTTTAGTAAAAGCACGCAAATACTAGGCGATTTCGCTAATAAAGCTGAATGTACGAGTGACAAATTCTCTACTTTTGCGTCTGGTCTTCACCAAACTAACTGGCAATGAAATTTGGATTAGACATCGCACTGATATAAACTTCAGTGAAAATCCCGTAGTTGAGCTGAACTGTGATTATTACTGAAAGTAGGTTATCAAAACATGAAATTGAAGGTGAAAATTGGGAAATGAAATGAAACAAACCTAATATCCCAGAGAATGATTTGTCCGCCTTTGGTACCACCAATTACCAATGAAGGATGAAATTCAGTCAGCGCTGCCGCAGTAATATCCACTTGGTAATTGAAAGTGTACTCCGGAGCAGTTTGACGATGCTTCAGGTTCCAAAGACAACAGTACGCGCTCTCAATGGAACCACTGGTATCACCCAGCCCCGTGAGGCCTTCTCGTCTCTGATAGGCAGCTAATAGAAGTTCAGGATGTATTGAGGACCAGTCCAAAGCCACAATAGAGCTCTGGCAATCAGTAGGCGTATAGAATTTGTCAAAGAAATCACCTATATACTTCACTTCTTGACGTCTGCCTTGTCTGCAAGGAAAAAAAGACACATCATTTTTCGGAAATGGGTCGAAACTTCAAGGGCAGCCGAAGAAACTCACGCATCATCACGATCAGCGCCGCTATAGTCAAAAAAGATATCATTGGGTTCGTCCAGAGACCGCTGAATGATTCGAGCTGCGCGCAGGAAGAAATCCTGGAAAGTGTCGGTATCCATGACTGCCTGCTTTTCCTCTTCAGTCAAATCCCGAACTTCAATTCAGGAATATAAACAGGTCATACAGTTTCCCAGAAAAAACCAACAAGAACGTAAAAGGTTAGATTACCATGGGCGTGTTTAATGGGGGACTCAGAATGGCTAAATCGAACCGATTTACTGAGATCAAGTGCTTTGATAAATTGAGAGACCTCGGGAAGATGGGCATCAAGTTCGGCGTAGGGATTGACTAAAATAAAATCTAGGAATGACCAGAATGTAACTAACCTCCTATTTCATCATCCCATTCAAAACTCGGCAGACCAACAAAAGAACGGGAGGCATCATCATTCCATCTGTCCACGGTGGGAGCTAAGTTTAGGCGAAATACTAAATGAAAACTAAGCCACTTACAGGCCAACGGTTCAGTCTGAACTTGCTTTGAATAAGTTATGGGCTCTTTCGAATCGATGCTGCAGTGAAACATGCTTGATAAAGTCAGCTTCAATGGACGTTTTTCATGAAAATCACAACTAAGAATATCACTATAGCATAAACCTCATTTACTTCGATTCGAGGGTCGCAGTACTAAGAGATCTTATCAAATGCTGACCGTTAGCCTTGCCACTGGCATCGAACTTGTCAGTAACACCAAGTTCTTTCAGAATTCCATCGACAGATATAGAACAAGAGCAGGGCGACCCAGTAAGTTGAGACGAAATTTTGGTATGCTGTTCTTCTTTTTTAAGCCGTTCTTCACGCAGAGCGGCAAGTTTCGCCTTTTTTCTGGCAAGCTCAGCTTTTCGGTCTGCACCAAACATCCAAAATGCTCGACCGACGAATTTCAACAACCCGCGACATTTGCGATGGTCAAAACAACATTTGCGTTGTTTAAAAAAAGAGTGGTCGATTACTTATATATTCTAAGCTTGAGTAATTATTTGACTAAAATTATTTGTTTGAGTCTGTGGTTACTGTAGAAATGACGGTTTGGGGATAAAGGTTAGTATGAGAATATTTACCACATGTTTACTTTTGGGTTTAATACAAACTTGACTTAGACTGTTATAGTTTGTAATGCCTTTCTCAAACCATAAGGGCAACTCGTGCTCCGTGTCCATGATTTTAATGAAAAAGTTAACTTCTGACTTAGAAATACTTGTGGAAATATATATATATCTGATTGATCAAAGTGTAAGTATTCTTACATTTAATTCAAGCTAAAGATAAAAAAGATCTCATTTGAATGTACATACTTATATTTTTAGGATTCTATGTTTCAAATAAACACATCGGTCTGCTGGTTATTACTTGTTGTATACATCTATTTTTCAAGGCCCCTTGCTCGCTACATGTCTTGAGCTAGTTATATCATTCCGAAATCGCGAGTTAGAGGTTTTGGGAGTTAGCAATTTCATACAGCCTCTCAAAATGACATTTTTTATGAGAATAAACCGCAGTGGAAGGTTAGTATCCCTAAAGCGAACTACTTTTTTGTCTGGTTGATCAGTCGGCTTCTTTCCTACTTTTATTTTTGTTTGTGTTCCACGTTGGTTGTTACTGCTCCCTGTCACAAAAAAATATTTATCGGAATTTTAAAGTGCTTCTATAAAAATTACCAATAAGTTACTTACTCTAAATTTCCAGTGGTTTATCTTTTAGAACAAATGAGAAGTTGGATTTGGTACCATATTTTGATGATCTTCTTAATCATGTTGAAAGTATTCGTGCTTCTCTTCGGCCTTATCGGAAATTTCTTGAAAACTGCCACAGCGTATGTACATCTCTCTATTTTTCTTGCTTTCAATTTATTCTGTCCACTTTAGTCAATTCTCAAGATGTCCCATACGGAGAAACTTGAGTGCGTAATGAATGATTTTGAAATCGTGCTTTTGTGACACCTTTTAACTTTGTTCTACACTTAGAAAAGGTTCCGAGGATTGTCCTTTAAATGCTCTCATAAATATTCAACAACTATGCTGCAATATTCAAATGCAATTCGCCGAAGAGGTTGGGACATTTATACGATTGTTAAAGGAGTGGGAAACATTTTGCGATTCAATAATGAGGTCGAAGTATGATCTTCAAAAGACCCACGCCACGAAAGAAAAGGATAGGCTACGTGGTGGTGATGCTTGCAGTTCATCTGAAATAGCATATCAGAGCCAGAAGGTACATGTTTCTACCCAACTTTGACACTTTCTCTTATTCCCTTTCTCAGTATTTAATTTCATCTCTCCTTAAGGATGAACTGTACAAGATGTTAACTCGTTATTTTTCCGCTGAAATGGAAAGTCAAAGGAAGGTCATGGAATTTCAAACCAAATTGTCCAGTTTTTTTATTTCCTGCGCAAATGAGGTTGAAAAAAGTAGTGATAATAGGCAGCTCACCTCTTGTAATTTTTTTAAAATTAACTGTACAATCATTTGAATGCGTTACATTTCAATATTTGCTGTTTTGTAGGCCTATCGGGTCGAATTTTCGGTGCAAGCTTGGAAAATCACCTAGATGCGGATGGTTATTCAACCGTTCTGAGAAGCATACTGGCTTATCTTACGAAAAATCGTGCTTATACTCGAGAGGTAGACTCGTTTTTACATCTCGTATTACTTTGTACTCCGTTAGTACACTCTGAAACACTTTCATTCTTTTGTATCTACTCTACTTTCCTTTATTTTTCTTTATCCATTCCTTCTATATTCTTATTCTGTCGAAATATCGCCACTTTGAATATTATTGATTAAGTAGTCAGTCAATTTCAATAAAGTGATTTAATCGTAACGACGGCACCAAAGCACTTATCCTCGTAAGCGAATTATTATTGATCTCTTTTCTCTGCACACAAAGTACTACCCCGTTTTACCCCGTTTTGCTCTTCGGATTTTCAACTTCGACTCCCCGAACCCTTAATATTACCGAAATTCGACTACTTTTGCCTTTGAATAGACTCAAGGGCATCTGAAACACCATGAATATCCAGCTTTGGTTGTTTGAAATCGGAATTCAAACGTAACTGACTGAACCAATAGACTGCGACTTTATTATTTCATTGATTTTTTTACCTAACGCAATTAGGCTACCTGACTCAACAGCCTAACTTATTTGCAACAGAAGCGATGGCCTCCTGAAGCTTCTAGGTTTATTATTTCTAACCGATTCAGCAAAATTTGATTGGTATTTTTCTGCAAACACTTCATCGTTCTAAATCTCCTCTTGTAATCGATGACTGTTGTTGACTCATCGCGCTCACTGAAACGGATAGCAATTTGCATGTTTCGATTATTCATCGCCTTGTTGTCGGCCCCAGAAAGTCCAAATTATGCGGTATCGTTCTGACCACACTTGGCTTGATTTGGTTGCTTCGGCCAATTCTCGTGTCATTGGTCAGCTCAATAACTGAGCTTATTATTACCTTTTACTCAGTGTCTCAATAAATTCCATCTTTTAGGGAATCTTCCGGGTTTCGGGCCAGGTTAGCGGTATCAACGTGCTAAAAGTGAGTACTTACCTGAGTTTTTTTTGTTTTTCTGTGCTTAGACTTAGTACATTGCTCTGTCGACTAGGGTATCCTACCTATAAAGCACACAAAGTTTGCAGGTGCGTTCTTGTTTAGGTTAAATAATGCTGGAGTAAACTATGTAGCCTGCTCTCTGTTCAAGTGGTCTCTGCTTACTAACGGTTCTAGTTTAACTGTTTTTGTAACTTAAACTTTATAGAAACACTTCAAAAGGTAAATTTTTCAAAGCCACTGGTCATTTCAAGGTCGGCAACTTTACCATTGACTTTTTTGATGGTACTAATGAGAGGTTTCTCATTGTCTGCTTCAGGGTTATTGACTGCCAATTTCATTTTTGAGCCCTGTAGATAAAAACAAGCGTGTCGAATTAACCGGTGTGCTTGGTTTACTTGGAACATTCCTGCAATGGGCCATCTGTACGTTTACAGAGAGCTTAAGTTCGTCATTATTCACAGACTCACCAAATCGACTTGGACGTATTGTTTATTATAAGGATTCGCCCTTGCAGTTGCAATGCATAACGATTTGTGTGAACTCTTTAAGATCGCCTTCGAGAGTACTTATTCCAATCGAATTGATCATGCTTTTACTTTGAATCCGTCTCATTTCTGTTCATTCGTGCTTTGGTAGAAACTGACAGGATATGCATAGTTTGTCAGCAAGCTTACCAGTGGATCGCCAAGAGTTGAGAGGGAAGGCTGGCATGGTGCAGGCAAATACCAGTTTTTATTATTTTCCAATTTTATTGGTTTGCGGTCGGCTTCTATACCTTGAGTAGCTAAATGAAATCTTTCAAATGTGTTTAGCCATCTTAGTCCTCCGTGCTTTTTGGACATCATTCCACTTGACATACTGAGGCCTTTCATTTTTTTTCCATGAACGTTTCTCATGCATAAGAAACGTGGTTGTACTAGGAGAAAAATAGTCCCGTAGGCTTCTTAAACGAGGTCGGAGAATTTTTTTTAAACTAAGCTTGTTATCGTACTTTCACGTTGCAGAATGCTTTGGAACGTGGCATGGCGGATGAAGAATTGTTCGACTGTTGTGGTATCTTCGAAGTTGCGGATTTAATGAAACAGTACCTTCGTGATCTGTCAGAACCTATCCTTCCAACCCGTTTGTTGAAAAACTGGCCAACTGAGACGTAAGTTTAAGACCTCTTTTATTACTTTAGCTTTCTTGACTGATAGCTGATTTTCAAATCTGCAAATCAGATTAAAATAACAAGCAGATATATTGGCAGATCTGCATTTTAGGAGCATCAGTTTTGCTTCTGGAGTCAATTGCCTTTAATAGACCTGAGGTTCCCGTTTCTACATTCGAAATTCATTTAGCTGTACAGTTGAATTGCTCGTGGCTCCCCGCTATACCTTACTACAAGATTCAGTAAAATTCTTTATTATCGAATATTTCATTCTTTTCAATCTAGTACTCAGTCATTCTGGCCTTTGCTGGAAAAGTACCTACTTAAACTACAATGGCAGCATTAGCTGGCATAATTTATTTAGGAACTCTATTAGCTGAAGGTAGAGACACCACGGAAAAATATTCTGTGGGATGGTATCTATGACCGCCGCGGAATTTCGTAATTTTTAAAGCTATCTCCTTTATAATAAAGGTGTTTGTTTGCACGGTCCTATCTTATCTGTGCTGCGCTAAATTAGATTGCCTGTTTAGTAGATATTCCATCACGAAATGCGCTTTGAAAATTTAGTCATCACGGTGGGCGTCTTACGACTATTCTCTTGTTGAGAGTAGGTATCTTAGCACCTTTCTGATTGATTATCGCTTTGTGAACTAGCGCTTACCTATCATGGATGATTACTCCATTCACTTTATGAACCCTGGTAGTCTGATGGGTCAAGCGCGTACACGATAACCAGCGTATCGATAATCAAGTTCATTTTTCAATCTGTGACATTTCGCCAGAATGAAGATGCTTTAAGTTTGTAGAGGCTTCTTCTATATTCATCCAGGAGATTCGAATGAAGGCTGTTCGGAACTAACCTTATTTATTTTTATCCTAGGTATTTCGGAGATCTTAAGTTCGTTTTTCGGTTAGGGGATACCTGATCTTGTGAATTTCGATGTAATTAGTGATTCTCGATTAAACAGGTTATCAAAGAGGATTCCGATGTCCTACTTTCTCGAACCAAACTTTATATTGACCTTCAACGAGTCTAATCTCCGCTTTTTTATTTGAAGAAATGCATAAAGCTACGTCAGATACCTTCTTAGGTCTTCAAGTAATCCTCCTCTTGTTAATATGAAAGCCTTCTTTTCTTGCAGATGTTTGTCCATTTTCTCCGCAGTTTTCGTATACCGTCGTATAGAATCACAAACAGTCTATTTACTGAGCTTAAACGCTTATTTTATAGGTGAAACGCAGTTTCTTTTCCTCTGAACTTACGTAGGTCACTTCAACACATTCTGAACTCAAACAAACGACGAATAGCAGCGTACTTGATTGGCTGTCTAAATCTCACCGTTTTATACCGACTATTATCGCATTTATATATCAATATGCTTTGACTCAAAATTGTATCAAATTACTTTTATTTCCATTCTTTCAAATGTGTTGTTGATAGGTTTATCGAGTTTTCCTCCACTCAATCATAATTTAAATATGTACATGTTTATTTTCTCTTTCTGATGTCGGCGTTACTCGAACATTTAAGAGCTCTTCTGGGTATATTAGCCTGCATAGTTAATAAATTTTGGTAAATTTAGCTTATTTTATGACTATTAACTGTACTAACCAATCAGGAAACTGTTTTGTCTGGGCGTATTCCTACTGGTTCATTCGTTTTCTGGTTTTCCAATCACATACTCGAAATTTTCACATGAATTAGGCGCCTTTTGCTTATTTATTGCCATTTTTCCGATTAATAGAAGATCGCACACTATTCATCAACTCTAAGGTTTTTTTAAAGGCAACTAATATAATGATCTCGGCCGTAATTGTTTCAAAGGAGCATGAGTAACTCGTTCTATAGGGAAGCTAACGGTTTTATTCCAGTTTTTCGGTTGGGTATTTTTCTTCAGCTCTAGGAGACATTGGACTGTATGAGAATTAACCGAAATGACTTTACAGGCCGAATGTGGAAATGGTCAAGAAACTCATAATGCAACATGTCGGAGAGTCGAACCGACGGAATCTCTTCCTTCTTTTAAAATTCCTTTCCGAGGTAGTTGAAAATCAAAGTAGCTCAAAGATGACTTCGGAAAATCTTACTGTCACCCTTTGGAAGAGTTTCCGCTCTAATTCGTGAGTTGTTTTGAAAGATTATTAATAATTAAATTCTGATGATTGCCCTTCTTTCCGATAGTTATTTTGAAATTTCCTTCGACAGGGAATCCTTCAATGTACCCAAAGTCGTTCAATACCTCATCTGTAACGCAAAACCCCTTCTGGAAGGCGAAAGTAAGTCCTCATCAGTTCAAAAATGTACTTGGATGGTGAGCGACTAATCGGGACTGAACTACTCCCTCCTAGTTGGCTTAGGTCAAAGCTCTTCGTTAGAGTGTTTTCACATGTTGCTTTTTTGTCCGATGTTTGTATTATGTACTAACCCAGACTCTGTTTTCTACTCTCTTCTAGAGGAGGCGACTCTTCTTTATTCACATCCAGTTCAACCGCATCGGGAGTAGTAAGTAGTCATTGTTTAATAGAACATGTGATCACATCAGTAATTGAAGGATTAAAAGCAGGAATCAGCATTTTTTCCATTAGATAAAAGCCAAACTAGTCATTAGCATAACGAGTCCTCTTTCTCGATAATTTTTACTCACGTTATCAAGGTCAACCGGCCGAATCCCCTTGCTACTCTGAGGGACCTCACTCATAGATGAAATGGCCTTTTCGTCATTATACGCCTAGTTTAGTGTCTTCCGTTCTGTGTAACCGTCTGCCACATCGGTTAGGATCTCTGTACTTCTGCTTCATGGGGCTTTTCCCTCAATTTAAACACTCTTTCAACTAGGAATTCTGCGTTTTTGCAAGCCCTGGACCGCTGTTCTGACTGTACTTCAGACATCGGTAAGACGCGTTCCATGAAACGAACAGTTATTGTTGAGGATCCTTGGGTTAGTGGAGGCTCTGAAAGGAGCTTGAGAATTTCGATACTCCTCCTCCATTCTTCTTAAGTGGTGATTTATTATTTCGTTATTAGGTTTCGATTTGAAAAAAAAAACGATCTCACTGGTAGCCACGTTACATTTAGTATGTTTAAAATGCTTCAAATCATTTATCAAGTCTACTCATGCTTACTTGAAAAATTTCAATGCGGTTTTTTTAACGCACGCATTCAGAGTACGCAAACAATAAATCATCCAGAGGGTTTGACCTTGGCTTGAGCCGTCACCCAAAGTTGTAGAATCCGAGCTTCTGCCGTTTAGTTATCTGGATATGCTTGATACTGCTAGGTCACAAAACTGATGGAATTCAATTTCTTCTTACTTGATAGTGTCGATGCTGAAATATGCTTCGCTAAAAGTTCTCTTACACTGTCTTCAGGGCAATAATTTGTTTAGCGTCCAGCCCAATCGTATGAAAATTAAAGGGACTGCATTTCGTCCCTCTAAAGGTCTCCTTTGTAGCCTCCTCTTCTTAATGTTTTTACTTCCCAAATACTCTTTACTTCGAGATTTCCTTTCACAGTTGAATATTCGTCAGTCTATTCAGGGGTAAATCAGAATAGTTGAATTTCGCTCTTCTGCCTTTTCGAATTTGTTAACTTTGATTGCATTGCTGTCCTTTGTAGCACTCTATAGCTAACTATCGACTTCAGATGACCCAAAATTAGCTACAGCCTATGTGTCTCGGGGTCGAGAAAAGAACCTTGATATCTCATTAATCGAGAAACCCCCTATTTTGAGGTCCCGCTGTATGGTCATTTTAATTACTGGGCCTGCACTGGTGGGTCTCGAGCTCGTGAATCATCTGATGAGTATTCAATGCCTCTTCACTTGAAATATCTCCTATTGGACGGAGCCTGAATACCAAATTTTGGGGGAAGCATCCACTTCATTCCGCCTACCTTACGATTTTCTTGGAGATGAAGATAGTTGTCTAAGTCATTTAAACCAACCTCAGTATACTGCTGGATTGATCAGAGGCGTGCTCTCATCATCCGCTGCCATGTGCACAGTTGTTGATTATATAACAAACATCATTTCCTATTGCCTCTTCGAGATAGCCTGTTCTACATCAGAGTATGTACGTTCACAATTAAACGCAACATCGTGTCCTTTGATCATTGTTGAATTGCTATAGGAGTGCTATGTACAATCCAGTGCGCTCAAAATTGTTGGCACATTTGGCGGCTACAGATTCATGGGAGTTCCTCAATCAAATGAATGGTATGATGCCCTCTCTTCCTGAGAGGAATGTTGGAAGAATGTTCTTGAGCTTAACTTAGGCATGAAAAAATAAGATAATTAACTTAAGCCAAAATGACTCGAGAGCCCTGCATTTTTTTATTTAAAAACAATTATCTTTAAATCTAACCGCTGTCACTATGTAGACACAAACATTCTATTCTAATTCGACGTGCGGAAAGCAATAGTCAACCAATCAAACGTTCTTGGTTTTCTGTTGATGGAGGTAAATTTCCTTTTATATGGTTCAGTAGAGAAAGTGGAAAGCCTAGAGCCCCACCACCCCCTCGGCCGAATCCCCCGGCCTACAGTCCTCAGATCTCCATCAGTGAAGTCACAGGTCCTAACGTTGCAAGACACACAAGTGCCCCAAAACCTCCAACTTCCCCAACATTGGTGACTAGTTTTATCGGTCCAGATGGACGATCCAGTTCTGAGGCCCATGTCGAGATCGATCGAGACACTCTAAAAACACCTTTACAGCCATCGAATTTGGAACAGCTAGAGGCCTCTACAACAAGGGAACAAATTTCTCATACCACTGATACTGAAGTGAAATCGACAAAGGACGTTCCTAACAACGAATCAGGGATTGAAGGTAGTGAACAAAGTGATGAAGATATTTCCTTGGACATGCCTACATCATCCCCAAAAGAAGAGGCGAGGAAGCACAACCATGAGAAAACGTCCAAAAATCATATAGAAGAGTCAAAGAAAAAAGATACCAAGAAGAAGGACAAAAAGCTGAAATTTGACGAGTCGCATGACAGTGATGAATCGGCGGGTTCTATTAACAGGAAAAATGATCAGCAAAGTGCTATTGAATCTTTGCAGGATTCGGACGAGGAAACGAAAGAGCCGGATTCTCAAGCCTCGTCTAGGTCCCCACGTTCCACAAGTGCGCATAAGGAGTAGTCTTACTGAACACTGACTCATTTCGACTTTATTGCTCCAATTTCTGTGTGCTTTCCATTCCTTCCTGCCTTTCACTCTTGTCTCCTCCCTCTAATGAACTAGATCGATTCGCTACGTTTTTTTCAGAAACTCTTTTTTAAATATGCTTTCAATGGATCCTTGGCCTCGTTTTCTTAAAAAAAAAGACTATGGGCTTTTTTAACACTAGTTCGTTCGCTAGTCTCTCCTGTCAAGATTGCCTGAGATTGAATCACAACATCTAGTGCTCTACGCTTCTTGATCGCAGACCGTAAAGTCCTTAGTCTCACTTGATGGTCATGTTCAGAACTTAGCTTTCTTTGTGGGCAGATTAATCATACCATGCAGTTTTCGGATCTTTCCGATTCGAGAGCTTATGAAATAATCTAACACATGATAGTTGTTATGGCCCCCAGGAGGACTCAGGTGCATTATACGTGACATTCCTTCGTTGGATTACTTTCCATTCTAGAATGCTCTTATAGGCAGGTCTTGGCTAATGTTTAGAGGCTCTCAAAACTTGATTTGGTTTCCTACTTACATCAAATAAGTAGGCAAGTCCCAGGAAGCATCTGTTGGAGCTCGATTGTTACAATAGCTGCACTCAGAAGTCTAAGAACGAAACGGGAGCTGCATCCTTGACGGATATGAACACCTCTGTATTAATCATTCAGTGATTTAACTCTCTCATACCGAGGAGTCAATATATCACTACGCGTATTAATCTGATCAACAATAAGACGAAAATGAACCCATAATCCACTGAACGACTAGTCATCCTGATCCGTACTATCCAGGTGTGGAATGTATAAATCGATATTCCTTATTTCCGAACTATTTTAGGTTTTATGTAAGAATTCGATTTCGTCTCCACGGGATGGCTATCTCTTAGCTGAATGCTTCATGCGCTGATTTCTTGGTTTTTTTGGCGAGTCTAAGCCTAAAGTGATTGATAATGAAGAAGACTCATTCAGGTTCATCATCGTGCAAGTCCTTTTCCCTTCTCAGCAGCTCAGGCATAACGCTGAAGCCGGGAGTATTCCAGTGTATGAAGGATGGCATCTTTAGTATACTGACCATAGAACCTCATACTTTTGATTTGAGCTCAGTTTCCCGCCCCACGCCAAAGACTAGAGAGATTGATCATATCGAACAGATCACAAGCAGAGAAGTTGATGAAATGCCTGGTAGCAGCATTATTCATTCAATTTAGGCTGAAACGATTTAAAATGTATTTTGCATTTACATTCAACTTATAAAACCGTTTTAATTTTATCATACTTTTCTGACTAACAAATGTTAACATTCGCGACGCCTAATTCAACGCACTGCTTGCGCTATTCATAAGATCTGCAGCTATCAGCAACTATGACGACCATGAAATCCATTGTTAAGACAAAAAAATTCTCCAAACGCTTTTTTTCACTAGATCCGCTCACTCGGAGGTTTGAGGACAAAAACTGTTCATGCGCCTCGACTTGAAATTCCAAGTACATGCACTCAGTAGTGTTAAAGTGACTAAATGTGACAACCAATAAAAATGCAGTCGCCAAGACGATTTTGAACCAGCCCACAAAGCGACAGTCAAACGGAAGGTCTCCATTAAAGGGGTTCCGAGGCAGAAACGTTGAGAAAGAGAAACTCGTTTCGTGCTCAAACACTCATTTTACGTCTGTAAGGCAGGCATGTCACCAGCCACCACAAGAGCATTGCAGTGGGCGTAAAATTATATTCATTAGCTGGTTTTATTTGATCCCTCATAAAAGTCACTTTTTCACAATCTGAATGACATCATGGTGATTGACGGTGTTTGAAAGACCCACCCGTTGTGGGCTAAACTTCACACTTGTTCCCTAAAAATCATTTTAAACAGTTCAAATTACCAGCGAAATTTTATATAAAGCAATTTTTTTAGGGAGGGATAACCTACCCAAACTAATGCATACTTGAAGTTATTCGCCAGCGACCTATGTATACAATGACACTAAAAGGGGAATCGTTGAAGGACAAGCTAATTTCCTCTTAAATTAAGAAAGTGGACGCATGCATACCACATGTTCAACAGTTGCACCATTCCTCAAGATGATACCCTCATCCAGGTCAGGTTTTTCTACAATAAGCACAGGTCGTGAATACAGATCGAATAAAAGATAATGAATAACATGGATTCGCCAACTTACTGCCTTGCTTCTTGCAGTAGATTTGGATGAGATCGAGATATTCCCAAAGGACTTTAAGAAGATAGTCAAGATTGAGTCCTAAATTGCAACTGGAGAGAGAGTTGAAAATTCCTTGAAAACGACCCACCTTATAACAACTGAATGAGGCTGTCGGGCTAGTTTATCTACTTCCTCCAAAGAAATTTGATCGATTTTGTTGTATACCTTGAGGGAAGAGAGATGCAAATCAGGATAAAACACATTGGGAAAAAGTACATTCGATTGACCAACATGTGTCGCCTTGAATGGGACTTCACTCTGCACGCCTCTAAGGCAAATCACTATTTTCAGAACTGTTCTAAATAGAAGTCTTCATTTATTTATAAAGCCAGTAATATTTTGCGATCGCTCAAATATCAAACGTACGTCCCAAATTCAACTAGAAAGACTTGAGAACGCAGCCCGTAAACTGAGAAACATTCATAAGAGAAGTAGTGAGCATCGGCAGAGAATTTAAGCTTCAGACAGTTCATTATTCCAAGCTCATGCGGAAGATGAGAGCATCACTGGACGAAATATCCTGACTTGCTAAATAATGCTTTGCGTTAGCCAAACTTGAAATGTAAATGTAAAATATTTGGTTGGTCAGACCCCAAGTGTTTAAGACTCAACGTACATGCGTTTAAAAGGACCAAAGGATCATACGAGAAGTAGACAAGCCCCACCCTATTATCACCCCGCCGCTAACGTTGGGTTAAATAGTAGAATCGGGCATTTTGGAATGGACTAAAACTCACGTAGAGACATTTCAGATATACGCGATTGCCAACAATTACATCAATAAGCTGATCCTGCGTAATGTCCTCCCGAATGACCAAGTCAACATTGAAAATTTCTGCAAACAGATGGTAATAATTACTCTACCGAAATATGAGCATGAGTGGAGGTCTATAAAGAAGGGCGAGTAGACTAACTGTATTCGTGGAGAATCATTTGCACCAATTTCTCGTTGATGTGAGTCAGTGGACACATGGAGTTGATCTTCATGCCACCAGTCTTCTTTTGCTAAAAGGTCAAGGCCGAAAAACATCGTGTCAGTCAACTAGGCTACTTCTGCTCAATCTTGAACTCTCACACAGAAAAAAGTAGGTAGGCGAATTCTGTAATTCGTACTAATCTTTCGCTGAGCTCCAAAATGACTTTTTTTTAAACTGGGATGTGCCGGGAAGATGACTGTTTTTTTTTTCTAAAAAATAATCCAGAACAGAACTATTCACTATGCGATCCCTCATTAAAGTTATTTGTCCAGGGAAATAAGCCATTGCATTGTTAACCGACTCCCAATCATTCTGAGATAAATGAAGTTCTCAGTAGGGAAAGCTGATGTAATGACTTCTGCAAATCAAGGGACTGATCGAGCTGACAGTTGAGATTTGTTCACCCAAAAGTAAACAGACATATGTCTTGGTTAAGGATAGTTGTAACGATAGGAGGCAAAAAAAACACACTTAGAGAGTACCTGGAAGTGAAGATAAATATGAAAAAAACTATAGGACGACTGCGAGTACACCAGTGTGAGCGGAAAAATTTAATTTGCGAATTCAAAAAAATCAACATTAAAAAACGACAATTTGGCAGCTTCATAATTAAAACGATAATACTATGGCGATAGTAAACGATTAGTTAATGGCTGAAGTTAATTGATTGAAATGGAACATCAAGGGAGAGAAGGTAAGCGTACCTGTGGTCGAAGTTAACATCATATGCAGAGTCTATAAAATTTCTGAATCCCAAAGCCGAAACAGACGTTAGAGCCATAGACTTATTAGGAATTTAAAATGATTTTTTTAAAGCTCGTTTCCAGATGTCAGAAGTTGCGACGAACATCGAAATAAACAAATGAATGAAATCACACAAAAACCAGACTGAGTAAGAGACTTACTTTAAAATAGACATTGGGTTTCCGTTGATTCAATCTAATGCCAACACTTTCAAGTTCCTTTTCAAGGAGCTGACTTAATCAAAACAAAACAAGCTTTTCTGACTCATAGTCCTAACAAAGCACTGAAATCTAAGCACAATGGTCGGACTTACCGTTGAATAAGAGGTTTCGCAGCATCAATCATCATGAGAATGAGATCAGCAGTCCTAGCGACGGCAATAACTTGCCGTCCACGGCCTTTTCCCTCGGCTGCACCTTCAATGATCCCGGGAAGATCCAAGAGTTGTATTTTGGCACCTTCATACTAAACCCCGAAGGCATTTCATGGAAACAAAAAGGATATACCTACCTCAATAACTCCAGGAACGCATGTAAGGGTGGTAAACTCATAGGAGGCGCATTCGCTGTTTGCGGATGTGAGGGAGTTAAGTAACGTTGATTTCCCCACCGATGGAAAGCCGATAAGGACGACTCGAGCATCACCAGATTTGAGGACATCGAACCCTTCACCCTTCTGTGACTTGTCAACGGGCTTCAATAACTCTGCTCTGTATTTTGCTAGCTTGGCCTTTAGAAGGCCCAAGTGATATTCGGTGGCTTTATTTTTTTGCGTACGGGCTATTTCACGCTCGATTTCTGCAATCTTATCAAGAATTCCCATTTTAACCTAGACAAAAGGTAAATTAATATTTTTAAAGGCTTGAAAAATGACGATTAAATTAACTATTGGGTAATTACTCCACCTTTAAAAGACCAACGACACTGTTTGACGATAAAAGACAACTTGCACAGAAGCCTTGAAAATCACTGCCTTGAGTTAAAACGTTTCCAACCTTAAGAACTTCATGTCCAAAAGTAAAGGCAATGGTCAAATATACCCTAACCCACCGAATTTTAAAATGTGAAGATATAATTCAACGCAGGGAAATAAAGTGTATTTAAATTTTAAAATGGATTTTCGAAGAAGATTGGCAAATGAAAAGGAGCAGTAACAAGGCAGATCAAAATTTACGTCAGGAATAGTTAGCTTATTTTAGATTCACAGGCACTGCACTAATGTGCTCTACAATTAGTGCGCTTTCATATGGTGTTTATTATCAAAAGTACCAAGGCTGTGGCTCTCACATCATTCTGTTGGGGGATAAGGTCGAGCTGCAACATGAAGGTCATCCATTGGGACCTGAGGTTAAACAAAGAACATAGGCATGTTTATAATTGAAATCGCAGTTGAAACTAGTATTAAAGAAGGATATTGTCATTGAAATCGTCCAGCAGTGCTACAATTAGTTGTGTTAATGAAATTTGCACTTGATTAAAATAGCATAATAAATAGTCAACCTCACGGTATTGTAACGACTAGGAAAAATTAATGTACCTTCTAAGGCAAACACTATATCACAAACTATCACATGGTCATTCAAAAGAAAAGTGGAGGAAGGATAGTGTCCTTATCTAAAGGGACAAAAAGTGCTATAACTACGTGACCAACAATTTGAGGAGGCACTTTCGCCCCAAAGAGTCGAATGAATACAAATTTCTGGCACGAATTTTCGAGCGCACTCAATGCGTTTTTAAAGTCAAACACTCTGCCCCTGAAATCTTTTTAATTTATGTCCCCTAGAGTATATCTGGGGACTGGATATCCAGATGGATTATACAATATGGAATAGGAATTTGACAGCTAATTTTGAGTATTAAGATGTTTGGTAAACTTAAACAAGGCCAATCATGTTCCCAAAATGCACATATTACCGGAACCACGGGTCTTGCCAACTGTCTCAAGCGCCTGAGTGCTTACACTGAGTTTGTGTTTGGGGTCCAGAACTGCGTAATTTTAACTAGTGATTAATCAACGCGATAACGCGCTTCTACATGTCGCCCATTTATCACGATCCAGTAACCCTCATGGATCTGGCTCTGATGGTCTCCTCCAGCTGTGTGGGTGTTGCTACACTGCATGGCTGACCGATAAGCTCCTTGTGCGTTTATGCGCGTTAACGTCCGAGCCCTTTCATGACTTCATAAATATTCAACGCAAATATTAAATTCAAGTACTTTTGTTTTCCCTAGTACTACTGATACCCCATTGCATTCTAAAACACAGTATAGGCAATTCACAGCCGACGCCCATGCTGAATTTCCCACTGACTTAGCCGATCAGCAATTTGTTTGTTTATGCACTGGAAAAGCGAATTTCGCCATTTGTAATCCTTAACTGTTTGGTTAGGATAATAAATATTAAATGATGGTAATAATAAACAATGGTAAATGTTGTGCTAAGTCCTGGCTAAAATAACTTACAGTGATGAAATGCCAAATAGTTTTTGAAATTCATTCCTACAATTCACGAGCATTTATCTAGAATCTGCTGACTCTACGTTGAATCAAAGGCTTAGTCTTATGGCTATAACGTACACTTTCGCAAACATCTACTAAAGCGGCATGCTAATAAAGTCTCGACACTTGTTTGTTCAATAGGAGTAGTTGGCTCCAGTGGACAAAGAAGGAATCGGCGCATGTTGTTGTAGGTACGTTGCATTCAAGACAAAACCGGTGGCTGACAACCATCTCGATGCACCCTATCAATGTCTTTTTTAGGCTACTTGTTCAAATGTTAGTTTTTTCCAAAAGATTGAGTCTAAACAATCATTACACTTTTATCTAATTTAAATAGATACACATATGTTATTAATTTTAATATTTAGTATTAATTCGGAGAGGGAGCAGTTCAGGTCTGGATAACAACGCGAATGCGTGCTCGTGCAAAAGTTAATCTTGGAGTGCCGTCCTCTTTCACTGGAGCAGTCTATCCTGAGATTAGCTTGGCATAGGTCGCTAAAGGCAACTGATGAAATCAATTTGTTAATGCTTGGAATCATGGTGACCGGATCACAATTTCCCAAAAATAAGCGGATCATGTCAGCTCGGTTCTTGAGGGTTGATTGAAAATGATGTTTTTAGGGTTTATCGAGTAAAATTTTTCAAGTTAAACAACCTGTTGTGGGATTATCGTATGTCTGCTATGCTTGTGTACGTTCGAAATGGAGACGAAGCTAAGCACAATGAGGCAAGTCTTATCGCGAGCTTCTTTAAGCCAGGTCGATGCGTAGAAATATGTGCGAATTTTGAGAGGGGAATTTCAATTTAAAAACTAATCAATAAAACAACAATCAAGTTACCTTTGGAATGGATGTTGCAAATGACATTAATTGAATACCTGATGCTTTTATTGCTACTCTAATGGAATTCTCGGCTGCCTTATCCTCAACTGAGTCAAAGCCAGTCAATTAACGTTTTAAGCCCAGCTTGAGAAATCTGGGGTTCTCAATGCATTTAATGCTGGTGTGAGGCAAAAAAACTGTCAGTTTAAAGTTACGAACCTCCCGAAAATTGACAGAATTTTTCTCAGCTCGTTGAAAGCTGTGCAAATTCGATCAAATAGAGTGAACTTGTAGCTGAAATCGGATATAGCATCTGAATCCCTGAAAAAGTGAAGCCCGACCTTACATATTTCAAGAGGATAATAATTTCAGGCTAGTAACATACTTAACCAGCAGGATCAAAATGGAGTCTAACATCAATCGTTACTTAAAATGGATAAAGAGTTGGCCGACTGCGATCTTTCACCAAGGTTGGATTACCCCCGTCAAACAAGATTTCTTAAATGCATCCTGAACTAATACCTTCGCCAGTTGGAAATTTAGGATGAATTTCAAATTCTCTGAAAAAATGCCAAAAGCGTAAATAATGCCGAGCTACAACATTTAAACAGGACACGTAATTTATCCCTTAAACTCAAAATGCAAGTTAATAACTACAAATCGTCCTGTAGGCAGGAGCAATCGCTAAACTGTCTGTACTTCAATTTACTTTTGAGTGAATGCTTCTGTCTGCCTTTGCAGTTTTTAATTCTTATGCTGCATAAAGCAAAAGCAAAAGAGCCATTCGTTAACTAGAATTATACTTTTCCGTCAATTTCAGTTTCATCTTCACAATTTCGCACACTCCAGATACGAAACTTCCAGTTTCCCAAAATAATTAAATTGAGCCAATCAGAATGGTGGTTTCATTTAAACTTTGAAAATACGCAGGCGGGCCTTTCGTAAGCCTTTGTGTGTCAGAGCAAATTTTGATGAAAAAAATGTTTTTGTCTCACTCGGCAAGTGTGCCTAACAAGCGTGGCAGTTTTGCAGTTTCAATTTTAAAATAAATGTAACCAGGGTTAGTAGACGCAGATAAAAGTTAAGCACTGATTAGAAGAGAAAAAGTGTCGAAATGGTTTGAAGTGCTACAATTTAGTGCAATTCTCAACTGCTTTCCGTATGATCAGCTGTCTCACATCAGACTCTAGAATTTCTTAGACCTCGAAGGTCTCCAATTGGTTTTCACTTGGTAAACCACTGAGCACGCAAGCTGAACTCCTTCGAACAATGAGCGCTAGACAAGGACGAGAAATAAGGATTTATAATATAATTCAAATGTAAGGAGACGATTTATCGTGCGGAAAGAATTTCCAGTGCAAGGAAGGAAGAAATAAGATGATGCAAAAACTTCACAAAATGACGAATGTCCTTATCATTATGATAAAGTCGATCTCGCTTCTACACTTCTGTGTCCTCTCAGCAAAGAACTTCCTTCGAATTTCTCCACTAAATCGGTCAATGGCACAGTTAACCGGCGAGAGCGGATGTTCGGCAAAGCAAGCTCATTTGGATTTGGTTTGCGGTCGGCGATTCCGCTTCTTGATGAAATCATTTGTTTTATCCTATTTGCTGCTGGAATCTTTAAGAGATCAAAACTTACCAACCAGGCAGCGAAGAATACCTCTTAACACATTCCGAGATAGTGCCGTCGAATGGCCGGATTCCAATGGACCAAAATATGTCAATTCATATCACAAGCACCAGAATCAACATTCACAAGTGAGCTTAGGAGGGATGGGCTCAGTTCTACTCGCCACTTCATGAATTCAGCTTCGAAGACTAAAATACATTTATCCCGTCTACGTCAACTATTTATGGAACTTTACGATTAAGGCAATTGCGAAAATTAAGGCGGCAGTAAACACACTGAACCGAATAATAGTGCAAGTCATCTGCAATATGCATCGCTTAAATCCAGTGTAAATAATTTGATCCGATGAAGTGTTCCGATTCAAGGTAGATAAAATTAGATCCCTTTATTACCGTTGTTACAAGATTAATTCTGTTTGTGAAGTGAAGAATAACTAATGAAGCCCTTTCTACGATATTTACATTGCGCTCTTTCTTTTCATATAGTTGGCATTTGTGCTGATAAAATTATTTGCATTCTGAAATTCAGAGGTGCTGTACAAGAAGGCCGCTTACATCGCTGTAGTCTTCGTGGGGCTCCCTCAGAGAAGTCGAGTTTCGTGGGACGTTCTGGTCACAGACGCTAGCCTTGGACACTGTAAATTTGGTCATTAACTGCAGACCATCCAGGCTAAAATTCCCGATGTAGTTTAAGGAGATAAATGCAACCAAGAAAGTTGAAATACTCATGGTGAATTTAAGTTGTGGGGATTGTTTAGAAGCTGCGGTCACAAGAGATTGGAAGCTAGTAGACCTCGAGTGATTGTGTAGGTTTAGGTGTAAGGAACTCAGCTTAAAAGCTATAGCGGAGCCGGTCCTACTCTGAGTTTGAAACTATAAGAGGTAGTGGCTAACAATGTTCAGCGAAGTAATAACGTCCAAAGTGGCTGTCCTGTAGAGAGTAATGTAAAATTTCGAGGTGAAGGCTAATGTCTTTATGAATCGAAACCAGTGCCTAAAGGTTACATTATTTCCAATATTAAGATTGGATAGACCAGGGCTTAACTCTACCTTTCTTCCTACAGTCCTAGCGTATGCTCGGTGGTGATGCTGAAAAGCATTCAAATCCACAACCCAAGCATTTCCATCACTGATTTCTATCTTGTCATTAGTCCAACCATGACCAATTGCTGTAATTGGCAAGCGCTAAATGCTCATCGACCTCAATTGAGTGATATGTACTTTTAGCTAATGCATATTTTGTCCTTGACTGTTTGCTCCATCCATAAGTTGCGAATCCATTCGCGTGCTAACTGATTCCACTTAGCGCTGGAGTTATTTCTTAATTCCACCATCGTCTCTACACAAAAATAACTGCAACAGTTTAATCATCTGTGTCTTTTATTGTCCGAAAAGCTTAAAAATTTATGAAAGTATCCATCTTCCAAACATGTGAACACAAAACCATAATGAAAGCAGCTGTATATCGGCAAAGAAAAGCCTAACAGCAGTATTTATTATGCTATTGAAAGATCTATTTCCTGAATTGTGTGTACACTGTCAATTAAGACTCTTCCAATCCACCCCCAAGCACCATTCTTCATCCAAGGAAGCATTTTGCCTTTGATATAGAACTACGCATTAAATAGTAAGAGCACTCGACGAGACAAGGGTGGCAGTCTGGTTGGAAAGGCAGAAGTGCACAAAGATGGTGTCCCGATGGCTTTTTTCCTTACTTCGTGCTAGTTATTTATGATTAAGAGCTGGGCAAGCTTTTTCGCCTTTCAAATGACTACTTGCACCAGTAGAATTGCTCTTCATCGTTCTAATTAAGATTATGTTAGCACAGTGTATTTTTAATGTTTATTTTATTTTTAATTCTTATTTTGTATAAAAAAATTAATATGGCATGGACACCAGTATCAACCCAGGCTTTACATCTAGCGTCGGGAGATGCACGGCTAGTAATGCGAACAGTGACAAACGACCGCGGTACCCTAAGCTGACGAACGAAATGGAGCACCAGTGTTGAAGTAAAGCACTTCCATACGCTGCATTAAGTTTCCGATCTTCCAGTTCAAGAATAGAGACAAATCCAGGAGCTGTCTTTTGGCCATATATTTGACTATAGTGAAGTCAGTAGTAATACTTTGTTTTTCGAGGTATAAAACACATTGACTTTCTTGTGGAATCGGTTACCTCAAAATTATCAAGGAATATTACCAAGCCATTGATTTTATTTTGAAATAAATCCATAAATATTTAGTTTTGACAACAAAAAATCAACTTCGCAATCATGAAGTTTGCAGACTGGTACCACATCTGAAATTAAACAGGCCAAATTTATTTTCAACTCTGTGTGGATCTAGCCATACATTTTAGCATTAAATATGTTTCTTGGAAGCTACTTATTTTAATTCAGCTTCTTAGGAAAATACAAACAAATATCTGCGTGAGAGCTAGGAAATATTGCCAGCTAAGGCTCGATTTCTAAGTGGCATCAAGAGTTTTTGAACTAATTTGAATACTAAACTTAAATGAGCAATAAATCTGGTTAGTGAAAGGGAATTCTTACTCCAAAAGTTACGCTATGATTACGAAGCCAATGTACTCTAATGGAAAATATGAACAATACAACCACCACTTGTTCTGATATTAGTTGATACAGATACTTGCGCAAGAGAAATGAAATCATAGTTCATCGAATATGTCACTTGAGAAACTAACTCTCTTTCGTCATTAAATACAATGGCAGTTTCAATTTTCAGGAACAATGTTGACCGGCTTTTATTCAATGTTCGATGGTCGCTTCCGGTATTCGCTTTCGTGTCAGCCAAAGATGCACTATATTCTTTGGCTGAGATAAAATCGCCTCCAAAGCTCATAAAAGTAATGAATTATTTAGTGTTTGAATAAGTAATTACTTTATTGGCTAGTGTTTTTCAAGTATTACTACCTGTAACTTTACTTATCACTCTGTTCGCACAAAACACTACCCTGCAAATCTCTGACACGAAGTACTGATGCCAAATGGGAGTAACTCGAGAACTAGCTGTGATTACGGCGGATCAACCCCTGCAAATCTTCCTGTCAACTGAAGAAAGGGATTTAACTCATTTAGCTATTTAAATCAGATTTGTTTGGACTTTAACAAATTGAGGTTTGCAATTCATTTAATAGATACTTCGTAAAGGAATCCAGAAATAATAAGGCATACTTGGATACGGCTATTGAACCGCCTTGAATTCCTGTAATTTCGGCAATTTGCAATTTTCTTAAAACTACCGCACGGCTTTAGACCTATTCAAGATCATATTCACTCATTAAATGACTTCACTATTTCTGTCTTCTATTACTTCAAAAAATTTTCTGTCGGTATTTAAATTCATGCTCTTGTATAGCTTAGCACTATATAACCCAGGTAAAGTCACTGTTAGGCCAATTTCGCCTGCAGTAGCTATCGCCTTTTTAATGCAGTATAGAGAGCGTATAATACCCGTCAAGCTCACATAACCATTGAATTGTCAACAGGCAAGGCCATAAAGGTGGTTTAGACCTGCATAGTTAGGCGGTACCAATAAAACAGGATAAACACAAACCAGCAAGCCATGTTTAGGTTTGTTGCCTACGGAAATATCCCATCATGCTCTGGAGTTTGGCTTAACCAGGTGATTAATCAGTTAGTTTAATTACCAAAATAGAAGGCTTGCAATGAGAAGAACTTGGGACCAGAAATTTTATAACTCGAAGTTCCCACCAGTTTGTTTTAATTCGAACACAGGAGTGATTGTTTGATCCGACTTGGTGATCTGAATAGAAACCGACCTGCACCATTAGTCAATTGCAGATCTTTTTCTCAAGCAATTTAATTAAACGTTTCTTCTGAAGCCACGTCTGCCAATTTGCGTGATTGGAGCATGGGATACCTGCCAGTTCCACAACCCTCGATGATCGGCATGTCTCAAGCACACTACTTTTCGTCATTTTCTTCGGCCGGGATGGTAAAATTCTACAACCTTTCGATTCCGCACGCTTATTAGCACACCACAGTGTTAGAATAATAAATTTTAGAACAATGTTGGATTTTAGCTCATTGAATGCATCCTTCTAAGCTCTATAATTCGGTTTACTGAATATAAACTTGAAGTAATTGGTATCGCTTTAAGAAAACTGGGGGCTAGTCACTCTAGCAGAAAAACTTGTTTGGATCAGGTTAGTTCAGATGATTTCCGATTCTCTAAGGATGGTCCTTGTCCGCTCGTTATAAATGATACACTACTTCATTTTTGCTTACTGTCATGCTAGGCAATAATCTGTTGTGCGATGGTTTCTGTTTTTGAAGGAAATCAAGTTATTCGAGTCCCTTAACAGAGTATAAAACGCAGGCAATTCTTGTACCTTGATCGTTTATTATGCTACTGCGATAACCAAGTGGCTAAATGAAGACAGGTCGGATTAGGCAAAGTAGTATGTAATCGGCCTCTGTGGTCCAACGTTCTGTGTTTTTAAGGCCACGATAAAACTGTCAATGAGAGATTCACGTGATGCAATAATGTTAAAACACCCATGACATGGGATAACGACCCTATTGAAGCGGGCTTTTAAGATCTCTTCACAGATTCTGTCTGAATGTTACTTATTGCGCAAGTAAAAAAATATTATGGTGAATGGCAAGGCAAAAACTGCTGCCTTACTGCTTAGTTAGTCTACACGAGAGCCGTAGCTAGCATTATCTTCGAGATAGGACCATTTGAGACGAGAGAATCCTGTCCAATTTATGCCCATTCTTTCTTCATGAGGTTTCTACGGTTCTCAAATCTAGGAACTGTCTGTAAAAATGCTTCTATTTGGAAATTAATGGCGACATAACGGCCCAACGACAAACCGAGTGAAAGAGTAGATATTCCACGTCACCTTTAGATTAACGAATTCCAGTTAAGACCAAACAGCTCTGCTAGAACCTGAATTCATTTCCGCAAGTAGGCGTCGTTAAGATACAAGCATACGATCACTACAGCCTACTCGAAACTCTAGTAGGAAACATTTTGGCATATTTCAACGATGCTGTGAATCTAAAAAAGTAGAGCCGTGACCGAAGTAAGCTGGAGGAAGCATTCTAGACGACAAATTGCTCGTAGTAGTAGACGTGCCTAATGATATTTCATTTTGCAGAACTTCGAAAAGAAAAAGATCGATTTCCCGAACTTGTTTTGGTTCCAATATTCCTTCTAGGAGTGCCCTAATTGCGCTGAGTGCCTTAAAATTAGCATATTTTTGTTCTATCGTCGATGGACAAAGTGGTACTGCAAGAGGAAACCAAGTAGTACTCAACTTTTATTGATGGCTAAATGATGAAGCTCTTATGATTGATGCAAAGCATGCGGAGATGCTGACAATGCGCATTATGTAAGAGTAATGAGTTCATGGAGGCAATCAGACTCCTTTAACATATACCGGTCATCTTTTCCCTCGCTGTATATGACCTCTTCAGTGATCTGTCAGGGATTCCATCGGAGCCCCGTTTTTACTAAACTTGCTCCAATCTTATTTGGGTGCCGCTAGCGGGCATAGAGAACATGCGGATTTCATGGTCACGACGGTGGTTGGACCAAGTAAACCGTTATGTCGACCAGCTGCCAAAGAACGTGTGATCATTTCTTATCCCATGAAGAGCTCTCATTATCGAAAATTTCTACTTAATTGAGAGGACAATTTCACTATCACAGAACCACTAGAAGGTAAGGGTAAGGTACCTGAGGTGTCACAACTGTAAAATTTAGTCATTTATTAAATGTAAAATCATCTCATATTTCTAACACCAGTGTTGATGAACAGCTTGGTAAAGCTGTAGAAACACTTTTTTATTTCATTTTATCAAAATCTGCACCGTTTTTACTATCCCAAGGTAGGTTCCGAGAAGTCGGATAAGCAAGACCTCGAAGGGTCTCGCTTTCGGCTCCTGAACAAATTGTCCATTCTCATTATATCTAACTTCAAGTTAACTCAAAGAACAGTTTTACTCTCCATACGGGTAAGGCAAAAATGTCGGATCTTCCAATACGTCATCGAGTATGTTTTTTTGCATGTGAGATGATTTGTTTCTCGTTATGCAAATGAGTGAATCAGTCGCGTCTACGTTCCGTGCAACTTAGTAAATTCAGTCAATTTTGCAGCTCATCACTTATTCCTGAGTATTTTTGGCCTCGAATATCATAGTCAGAAATGAGGAAAAGTCCAGATAATCGTACTTAGGACCTTTGTGGTGAAGCTAAACATCCTTGGAGATACAAAAAGGAAAATCCATATTTTAGCTTCACAACTGGGGATTATGCCGAAGACGTGCTTAAATAAGGTTGGAAACTTATGTTTATGAAAAGCAATGAGAAACATCCCGAATAGTCCATTGCTCTCATTTTCGAGGCTGAATGAACTCTATGTGAACATGGTAGGTATCAAGTTTTACAGAAAACTCTCCTCAAACAGATAATCCGTGATAGCCAGGCATGCAGATTACTTCGAAGTTGATGGCGCTCGCCAAAAACCGAACTCCGAAGAATTCTGCTACTACTTTCAGGTTCGAAGATAAATGAAATCGGGCTGCTATTAATGCCAGGAATCGAAACCTTTCATTTGTTAAATGAAAGGTGGCTTCAGGGTCTTAAAAGTGCGAAAATCTGCTATCTTCATTAGTACAAGGCCGAAAATAGATTTGAATACGTGATATTGTTTGAATCCTAGAGATATGCTGCCATTATCCATAGTGTGGAAAAAATGAAGCAATCAAATGAAAACGGCCGATGAGATAGAAAAGTTGGGTTTATATCAGATTTGAAATCATAAAAATAACGTAGAAAGCTGATGTTTGAGACTGACGCTAATCAAATGTATCCCAAGGTAGGAGGAACTGATTTAAACAGTCAATCAGTTGTTTTCGTAAATTGAATGACGCAATGAATTTGTAGAACAATGTAAATTTTTTAACATTCATTAAGAGAGGAGGAAGTTCTTGTTTGTCGATATTGACATTCAATACTTTTGAAGCGAACTGGCCTTAATAGCTTCAAGAAAACTACTTTTGCCAGTTCAGCGAGGATACTTCAATAAACGTTTGTGAGAACGTTAACATGCGGAGAGTCACGACATAAGCGGCATATAAAAAAAAAGATGAAACAGCACAAATTCATCAAACAAGCTAATAACAAGCTATGTTGAGGCCAACAGTTACTTACTTAGTATTAAAATGTTAATGTAAATTTCATGGCAGTCATTTCTTTGACTTAGCATTCATAATAAACCAAATATATCAGTGTAAACTACTTGCAGGACAGATCCTGGTGGTGTTTCGTAGAAATTCAATTATTCAGTCATGGGGAATTTGAAGACATTCCTTTTGAGGTGGATTTCGCTTGTGTTCCAATAAAATTTGTATTATGACTTTTCCTACTGACCAGCCTCTGCATGTCACACCAGATACGAGATTCCGATGTTCTAGTGTAGCTATTGTTTAAGAATCCTGTTTAAAATTTTATTTGAAATGTCCAATAGTTAAAAGGCAGATTGACATGAGTTGCAACCTTCAGTATTCTCGGTTGGGGTATCTTTTCGACCAGGTCTCTCAGCTAATGATTTGTTCCAAAACTGTATTTAGAGTATATTGACTTTGTGACTCTGAAGTAAACAGCTATATTTACGATTTGTTCCCTATTTATAGTGTGCATTCTGCAGTGAAAGTTTTCTTTCACTTGATAAACTTTAGTATATGAATATGAGTTGAGGACCTCGACCAATGCTTGTATTTTTAGATTGATAAAAACATATATTGGCTAGGCTATGGGTGAGCCATGTGCTTAGCACATACCATGGAATGAATTGGGACGGTCTCTCCAGTGCAGCTTTATCAGTTAAGTTGATTGGGCCGGTACGCATTACCGCAAAGTTGTTAATCAACTGGATGAGTAATGAAGAAGAGTCAAGAGGGTGAAAGTTGAATTTTCTGTGATGTGCATAACCGAGCATCTAAGAATTCAATGCTAGAGAAATTTCCTGCTTAATCTGCGATCATAATGACTGATCCTAAGCACGAGCATATCATGCTTAAAAAATCTTAGCTATAAATAACTGCATTATGCATACACCATTTATAACTATTCATGCCGATTAAAAATAAATGATTAATGGATAGTCCACGGATGGAATGAAGCGATCTTAACTTATGGTAACTCGGCGTAACTTCAGTCTTTATTTAGGGAATTGGCCGATAAAGAGGACCTTGGATCTTGAATTTAGATCATGACCTTATTACGGAACCAACCGATATGACGCGCCAATACCAATCGTGGGTATTCAGCCTTGAGCGATAAGAGATCAGCCAATGGGACTACCAAATCTTGAGATCATTGTATATGAAAGTGCGGTATTTTTTTTCTCTATTTACTCTCCGCCCATTAGGGCAAATCCCAAGGACTTATTGGGGGTACAACAGAAGTACAAGCAGCTTTTACAACGAGTAGCACACAACAGCAAACACAGAAGACAGTAAAAGCGTTCATCGACGTCTTCGGTTCTCTGGTCACTTCTCTGGCATGGTTTCATCTTACAGGTAGCAGTTATACTTCGTAGTGGCACCTTGTCCGTCCTCGAAATCGCTAAGAGCAGACAATCTTCACACCTCTTCCAGAGGTCTTGTCAACTTTCTGGTGGAGATTCCATTCATTGCAACATGCACGCACTTTCCACAGTCCAATTTGAGACCATGAATCCAGGCATTTACGTCGTCCTTCATTTATCAGGCTGTACGAAGTTGTACTTCTGCTGGAATAATCTAATTTCATACATCAGGCGAGTGATTAGTCCAATCTGGCCGTCCCTCTCATTAGCCCCCAGAGTGCGGTAGTGGAATGATAGCACGTGATCGTTGGAAGAGAAAAGACATTTTCTCTGAGGATGGGCTTTGGTATTGCCATTAATATTCGATTTCCGAGAAAAAGAAACAATTTAGCCTCAAGGGACTGAAATGCATACAGAATATTCAATACTTCTAAACAACTAAGAAAAGGCGTATTAAAACGGACGAACCTTCCAATGCCTAGACGACATTATGTACGAGCGGTTAGTTGAGTACGTTAGCATGGCAACAGCACACTAAGATGATTAACATTTAAGACAATTTCAATCTTTCTGTCGTAGACTGCAACGTGCTATTTCTGGATTCCCCTTCTACGCATCCTTTTCGATAAAATTAGGCTTATATTGCACATTCTTCAACTTACCGTTTCTGTTTCAGTTAATACAATTGCTTTACACTTGGTAGTTAACCATTTTTAGAAACTACACTTCGGTGTCAAAAGATCTTCAACCGAAACTATTTGAAAAAAAACATTTGTAGTGCATCACGTCGATTAAGATTGATGGATAAAATAAGGAAACGCGAGGTGGCACTATTCACTAGAACATCAAAACTTAACGATTTCAACTATTTTGTGAAGGAACTCAAATATGGATTTTATAAATTCAACCTTGTAGCTCCATGGCTCAGAGATAAATGCTATTGACAACTATGGGGCTGGTTTTAGAATAGCAGGGCCAACTACTCGTAGACTGTTCTAAAGTGGTTCTGAGCCGATCAAAGTAGTTTCCAAATTTCGTCTAAACAAAAATAGGCAGGCTTGTTTCATCAGTTCTTAGTTCACAATTATCAGCATAACGGATAAAGTTCGCTGTGATCTAAAGGTTGGTTAAATCCTTTGATTAGTGCCGTACCCTTCTTAGAAATGCGAACTTCCACCAATTTAAAGTTCTGCTTTCATAGTAATTATGCCCACTACTCACAAAATTGTGGCTCCTCTCATATTGCAGTGGTACATTCCTACATACCAAAAGCCTTTCCGCTCTTGCGTATGCAGTTCACTACGAGCTTTCATAGATTTAGCGTATGATAGAGCTACCGAACTGGAATTTGTTGCTGAAAAGATTTTCCCCCAAGTTCTTTCAATTATTGAATAGAATGGTTTGTACAGACATCCAACCTGAAATATTTTAACTTAGAACGAAAATTGTCTTATCGGAAGGATTCACGATCCATGGCTATATGACAACTTCAAAAGTTGGAGAAGCAGGTAAGGCAATGTAAAGGATGACTGAATAAAAATAATATCATAGTGGTTTTGCAGCTATCAATCTCCGAGTATTACTTGTCATTTCATCTACTAATGCAAGTTAAGTCATGCCAAGTAGCCCTCTCAATTAGAGAACAATCGTGATGTTTAGTAAAGGTGACAAGAAGGGTGCGAATTTTATTTACAACACATATCTGTACATATTTGCTTTTCTGATTTAACTACTATAAGAGGAGAGTTGAAGGAAAAGATCATCTTAGAAAAAATAAGCAAGCATACCGACAAAATAAACAGGCAATAGATGCTCTATTGTTTTTAAATAATATGTAAGTAATAGACAGTTAGAAGGGAGTAATGGAATGGTCCTTCCTTTCTCAACGATCCGTTGAACTGGCACTGCCTCGCAGTATAGGAGAGTTTGCTACCGTCAGTCGAAGGGCTTCAGTTGTGGCTACAACATTTCGAATAGCACCAACTAATCGCTCCATCTCTGGCCCCAATATCACAACTGGTTTTAACGCCAGAGTCGTAGCTGTTGTAGGTAAATTCATACCTGGAGATGTCAAACACCCGGCTACATCTTTCGTCTGAGCTATCAGACCTTTCAAAGATTCACAAACAGCATTTCCATTAGTTTCTAGTTCCCCTCTTAATCGTGTTAATTCATCCGAGGAATTCGACATTTCCGAAGGCGAAAGATTTTGCAGAGCCGCAGATAAATTTGCCGCTAGGGTGACCAACTGACTTGAACATCGGAGGAGGAATTTTGCGTTTGCAACTAGAACTCCAGCAGCGGGCAAATGATACCCCCTAACATGCCTAGATTCATGGACTTTGGTTTGTAGGCTTCCAATAAATTCTTCAGCCGTTCCGCGAATTAGTAAGCTGTGAGAGTGGAACTGGGCAGCATATACATGAAGAAGTCCAGTAAGATCGGTTGGATCGTTCGAATCAAGACTAGTTGTGATACTATCTTCGCGGTCACTAATTGATAATGACCCAAAATTATCGTCTAAATGAGTTCCCTTTTTCGACTGCTCGCTGTCTGTCGAGTCGAACCAATTCAGTTGAACAGTATTGATAATGGACTGAGCAGACATAGAGATTTTTTCCAAAGAGTTAATCATCAAAGGGAAGCCCTTTTCTGGATTAGATTCCTTTATTCGCTGAAAGGCATTTAAAAGAGGTCCTTCTCGTACTTCTGCTATCTTTCGGCTTTCTGCCAGAATAAGGTTATTGATGCTTGAATCACCACTGTTGAAGGCTTCGCAAAGCCGATTTAAATGCGACAATTCGGCTGAAAGACCATGTTCGAAATTTTGCATCTTTTGAAGCAAGGCTTGAGAAGATCCACCCTTTTCAAAGCGCTCCAGTGAAGCCAAAGCTTCGGTGATAAGGAGCTCGACTCTTGAGTGCGTCTGTTGCCAACTAGAAAAGCACGTAGCAGGTCTGGTTTCCCGCAAAGCTAATGGTGCGGAAGTTGATCGCGTAAGTTTGAAGGTGTGCGTAGACGGTAACGAGCTAGAATCGGGACCGTTTCCCGAATATAATGGTGATTCGGAAGGGCTTTCAGGTTCTGGAGTTAGCTGGCGATCAATTTGATGGCCACACCACGAGCCCAGACGCCTCAGAGATTCTTGGTTGACATTCTCATTTACTACGGGGACAGTGTCAGATGTTTTTTTAAATGTGGAATCTCGATATTTAATATTTGCATTGACTTCAGAGGGTACGGGATCTGCGAAGCGAACTGTAGGTTTGCTCGACTGAGCTGCTGAGCTGGACCCAGCTCGTTTTACTGATCGTTTTGGAATGCTCTCGATAAACTGATGATCCTAGAACACCACAAAAAAAGGATTTAACATTTCAAGAACAATCGCAAACATGGAAGTTCATCTTTAATTCTATTCAATAGTTGTATCAAAGTTAATCAGCTTGTTGTCTCATTATTTCGCATAACCGAAAGATAAACCAAAATGCTATTTTCGAAATGAATTTTGCTTTCAACAGACCACTAATGAATGAATCAGTTTTTTTCATATCTTATCAGGAAGTGGCATTTTCTGCTTAAGTTTGCCGCCACAATACAGAAATGCTGCTCAGTGTCAACATTAAATGTATCATGGCGCACGAGGAATCTCTCAAGGTCGTAGAGAAATACGCATAGAAAATATGTGAACTACAAAAATCATTCGACCAAACCAAATAAATAAGAAAAGAGAATCCAAAATACTGCATGGTTAAGATAGTATTTATTCTTTTACTAAGGCTCTTAAGATTGAAGGTAAGAAATAACAGTTTTTTATAAACGTAGGCGGAGGTACGTGCCTTTTATTCAGCTCCTGGGAGTCCTGAAACAGAAATGGTTGATAACCCGTGCACTTTCATCGAAAGGCTTTGGTATACTTTTAAAGAAAATCTAATGATCTGAATAGCCACACATATAGCTATATCCCGGTCAAAAGGAGTCTAATATGAATATTTTAATTTAAGGCCACCTTCACGAAAGTCTGTGAAGAAAGTGGGTGAAGGAAACAAAACATGAACTGCTCAAAAGCGTATGACAGAAGTAAGGTCCATCACGTACGTGGTCTTTATGAGGAAAATCCGACAAGAAGCAGAACAGTTCATAAATATGAGATATTCTGTGATTTAGCAAATATAACCATTAAATTCGTTTGCTTTATCTCGCAATCAATTTTCAATTCCAAATTACCTAAGAAAGATGTCCTTTGTAACTTCTTACTAGCCTTCGACGCCCATTTTCATCCTGCAGAAATTTCACGTTTAACACATCTATCAATCAGCTTAGGGGTGTACCTGGTGACAAAAGAGATTTTAGTCTCTAAATGGATTATGACAGTAGGTACTTTAAGCAGCCTCGTTGCCTACTAAACGGATCGGTTAGCCCGCTTTTCCCGACAATCGAAACATAAACAACGGATAAATTTTCAGTGGATGCTCCACACTGAATTAAGCAAGGAAAGCTACTTAAATTTGCGCGAAAATAGAGCCCCAATTTTTAGTTTTAGAAACTAAGATTCAATCAAACGAGTTCGCCTAGTTATGCTTAAAATGAGGTTCAAATTCTCTCAAAGCACAGTATACAATATGCTGTTCAGCGTGTCACTAGTGCTCTGCATTTGAATCCGAAAAGAGCTGCTACTCATTAAGTTTTTATGATCGAAATATTTGGTTGAGAAGTGGCTTGGTAAGAAACAACCGAAAAAAACGTATTCTGTTTGCGCAGGAACTCCACTCAGGACCTCAGAACTTTCGTCCAACTTGACATCAAGAAACGCTTCAGACCATACTTCGATACGTTAACGATTTTCCTCTTTTATGCAGAGTTTTATCCTTCATTTTCAGCTGGTGCACTTATAAAGGTTCTGTACTGTCGCCAAGGATCAGGACTCTCATTTGGAGATTTCACCGAACCCTATGGATAAATCATCTTAGGCTTACTGAAAACCTCTAATAAATATCGGAATAATCTAGCGATTATTAAACCTTCGAAGGTGAAAAGAATGCCACTTAAACGTTAGTGAAAAGCGATCGCCAGCTTCTGATGCTAGACTAATGCACGTCATTGCTCCCAAAGGTGCATGCATTTAAAAAACAGTTGTGGGCATCCAGATCATATCTACATAGAGAACGAGAGAAAATCGTGACTTGGCATAAATGCATGAAAAATCATCTGTAATGCCCAAAAAACACAAATGTAAATGTCCAAAAACATAAAAAGCTACGTCAAGTGCTAGCCCAGACAAATGGCCTTGACGCAGCCAATCAGAAAGCAAGCACACAGCAAACCTAGTGACAAGGTAAGGCCCTCGCAAGACAAATTGAAAATGGACGTAGAAACGCTTGGCACGAACGCAGCTTCTGGTAAGATGAAGTCTTCATAAAAAATCAAACTGATAGGTCGTTTTTATTCATCACACCAAGAGGCTTGGGCTATTTTATGGCATTAGTGCAGCAGTTTTTGAAGTACGCAGCTGACCTATTAACTACCGTGGCGATCGAGGTTCGCTCTTCATTGACAGCTCTTGGGGCTAAATTCGACAAAACATTGCAGGTCATGCATGGAAATCAGAGTTTGTTTGCTTGCCATACAGTTTATATTTTTATGTTTCATAAAACTCGTGCTACCAGTTGAAAATGAATTTGGCTTAATATTTAACAGCGAACCCAGATGATTCGATTTAGACAAAATGTACGGACCATGAACTTGCATGCAAAAATTTCAAATGAAACCAAAGAAATACAGCCACACCTAAAAATTACGCTATGCGTAATTTTCTACAAAAGAGGATTTAAACGACCTCGATAAAACAGACTGTTAGGCCTATTATTTCATTGCAACATTGCAAAATTAAGTTTGCAAAAGGAAACATATCGAAAATGCATGCATTTTCTCAAGAACCTGTGATGATACCGTAGAGAGTGGCCTCTTTGAGTGGGAAAAGAGCCTAATTTATGGTTTTATTGTTTAGAAAGGGGTTTTACGAGCATGCGGACAATTTTAATATGGCTGACACTGACCAATCAAATAATCTCACGGATTCAAATTCTTTGAGAAATAAGGTCTCAGTGAACTGATGAAAAAGCATTACTTATTCAAACTTCTTATTACAATAGCCAGGAAAATTTAATTTTAAAAATATCAAAAGTTATGTACACCAGACATCATTGGGAGATCTTGAATAAATAAGTGAGCTTGGAGAAGAACACAAAGTAAAGGCAGCTCACTTTTATCAAAATGCGTATCGGAAGATCCTTCCGCCAGATGGTCTTCTTTGAAATAGAATAATCCAGTGAACAAATCTCAGAGGGAATTTTAGAAGGTTAATAGATTCCTGGAGCAAATAAAAGATTTACAAAAATAATACTTTCACGCTATTGAGACAGACTGTTAGTCTTGCGGGATTTCGAGCTTATCGTTTATAGATATGACTTCTAAAACTCTTCTGTTTAATCCTAAATTTGAAGCAAAGGTAATAAATGATCAAGAGAAATATCTGCTCCTTAATGTTGTGCTTTAAATGCTAATAAACATACTTTGCTGCTTGAACCAATCAGATAATCTTGAGATTTCGCGCCAAATTTAGTAAGCAGTGCGCATCAGTGCGGAAGTGATTCACTTTGAACTTTTTCAACTTTTTAGTCATCCACTGATTCAGTTAAGCCGCATTTAGATAGAGAAAAACACTCTTGACTATAAAAAAGTGTTTGTTTTAAGATAACAACTCGAAATTCCAGTAAGCAACTGGGAGGCAGCATCCCCACACGATGTCTTTGATTGTGTTAAACTTCCATATATTTTTTACCAGAAAGGTTGGCAAAAAAATTTCCAACCGAAAAGTTTTAATCACCGAGACATTTTTGATGGATATCCCTACCCGTCCATTTGATTGGTGTCTCCTTTGATTCACCTCCTTGCCGAAATTGTCAGCTAACAGAATACTTTGCGGCGCAGATCTGGTAGACTTAGCGCACACACGATAATCGTGATTTGTCAACCGGGGATAACACGATTACATAAAAAGTCAAGAATGTAGTGCGCTGGTATTAATAGCGACGCATAACGACGATGTGGACACTGCTAAACAGACGAGAGCTGCAATGTTTTAAATAATGGCCTTCGGATGGCCTCCAAACTGCCTGGGCTGATTGTCATCGTTCGAACTACCTACGTAACTTACTGTCACCTACAGTTGCCATAGGATCAGCTCTCTCCCCATGCATAAACTAACCTATACCACCTTTTAAGCAAGTTCTGCTCTTGATTAGGGTAAAAATGAAAGGCAATCAGTGCAAGCACTGGTGCTATTTCAAACAAGAATAGATCTTTTTATAGACCCAAGAAAGAGGGAAATTGATAATAGTCGAAACACTAAAGTCCTTGTCACTCATCTGACTACGTCACAAATATGCAACTGATAGTCTCTAAGATCCTTATCACAAGCTCCTTCCATGTGTTTGAAATCCACTGACTGAAAGTTTCAGAAGATAATGAAGTGCTATTTACTGAAAGAGTCTCCATATTTGACCACTGAATTTACAATTTATTATTATACTTGAGGTTTAATGGACTTACGGTTAGTGAGGGACTGATAAAACTATTTCCAAACTTGCTGTAAGATCGGCTAATGAGAAGCATGCATACCAATAGTGAATCTTCAGTATAGTGTGATTCGAGACTCTTGAAGACATGATGACGTAGGTGTGTGACGATACAGTAATGTGCACTCACGTCATAGACGTCGGTGGTTGGTTGAGAAGTGCAATTTTTTCATTAAAGACCACTGTAAAATTAATTTGCAATTTCAACGATGAAGAGGAAGAGCCACGTTTAAATTGTTTTGAGGTGTGGGGGCTTGTCATTCCTCTAATCACCAGATCAGTCCCTCACAACAGTGGGATTACTCGTTTTATCGTACTTAATTGCTGAACTATTCCTGTTTGATATAATTCAATTTTGAATCAGATTAATGATTTTAGATATTATTGGTAGTAATTTTAAGGAGCTAAATGTGCTCCATATTTGGCAAAAGTGCGGCCAGGGCGCTTACAATAGACAAGCAGATAAGCAGAGGGAAAGAAGCCTGTCAAAATGGAGGATTTTGGGGTTTTGGGCAGTGATATGCGTGAAGGAAGATATAAGTTGTAGCGGTAGTTAGTGCTTCTGGGCATTAGTAGGTGAAAAATTGACATGCTAAAGCATGCGATCAGTGATGAACACGAGTTTCAGTGGGATAGAGTTTCGGTGATGGAGGAAAGTGAAAAAAACAAGCTGGTTAATCTAATTTTACTAGAATAATATTCTATTTTGTTAAATTTTTATGAAAAAATGCTACTTTGCGAAGACGGTCTAGAAATTGCGCGGTCACCCGATACTTAGGGATTTTAAAACAGAGCACTGCGGCGTGCTTCGGCCACTCAGGTATTTTGAAAAGAAATAAACTCAAGCATTTCCATCTGGAAGTGATAACTTCTGACTTGGCAAAAGCAAATAAAAAGGTAATATTGTATTTGGTCTTAGTATCGGAACTATTTATACATTTACTTACAAAAGAGATGTCAAGTACAGCTTTCCTTCCTAAATCAACAGCAATGTTGGGAAAGAAAAGGGAAAATCAATTTGAGAAGAATTTGATGGACTAGGGAAATACAAGTGAATTCAGCTACTATCTTATTGCGAACCCTCAGTGGTTGACAGGGGCTGTGGGCAGGGTTGAAAATAGCTGGTAAATTCTTGTTGGCAAGTCAATGCAGTGAATGTACAAATACCGATGTGCTTTTGAGCGAGACAAGTTATTGGCCACCTATTTGAAAGGCATTGGATTCGCCAACTTAGGAGTCATTTGCGTGCCACAGAAGGAGAAGTAGATAACGGACGAGCACGAATTGTCTGACCCAGTAACCATTCGAGAATGAAGCTTCTCACGAATATGCAGATGATCACAGAAGAGGTTATCCCTCTGCAGGATTAACTATTTGAATCATTGCTTGTACTTCACGCTTCACTACTGACGATTGTATTCGATTTTGATTGATAATGAAGGACTTCACTAAAGCTATGAACAACGAAGTTATTACATAAGCGAGGCTAGTAAACCACGGCGGGTGGGATCAAGTAAATATTAATTTTCTTCTTATCACCATAAAGAAAGTCTTGCTATTTTAGGAACTTCTTGTTACCTTAATGGCAAAAGATTGTATGAATATATGTAAACATATATGCATCAACATATGTTGTTTAAAGCGGTCGGAAGCTGGTGATGCGGAAAATGCATTTACAAGAATGAGATCCTAAAATGAGCCGTCTGTGTAGTCTCTATTCAAAAGAACACGAAAGTACATAATATTTTTCTACCCTAAAAGAGCGTTCTTTAATGAAACGCAAGAGTTCAAAATACTTAATTCGAAGTAAGTGAAATAATGGCTAAAAACAAAAGAAAAATTCAAATGGCCAAAACGGAACTCTATTTGAGAAAGCACTTGAATGAAAGCCTAATGCTTTCAGTAGGAAAGATGCTTGCGTTTTCTTCTGTCTATGGAATAGAAGGACAATTAATACATTTAACTTTTCAATAGATCGCCAGAACTTAAAGAGCAGGCACTAAGGAAAAGAGCTGACCCAAATTCTTTCAATTCGGAGGCCTCTATAGCGTTATTTCTGGAAGCTGGAACCAAACCTAAAAGACCAGTTTGAAAGGTCGACGTATTATTGGCAAGAGACATGTATAGACACAAAATATGGTTAGAATATGATTTCTCAAGAAGTGAAATCGTTGTTTTCCAACTGGAAGATTGCCTCAAGCCCTAAAGACACCAGAGTTAACTTAGACGATATCCCAATTTGGAAAAATGGAAAAAGAGCATAAGCAAACTAAAAATACTGTTTGAAGCAATCCAAAAGTAGTTAAATAACGATATGAACAGTAATAAATCAAAATGAACCTTTATCTTTTATAGTTTGACTTATTTCTAATTGATTTCAACATACTGGTTACCAAGTTATATACACTTTTAATGCAACTTTTCTGATAAAATCCGGCAAAGAAACGCACTCAAACGAAAAGACTTGCGAAATTCGTTGAGACACGCGGGTGCGGTATGTTCAGTTTGGAAGACAAGTGTTATATGCTCAATAAGTAAGAACTGCAAAAATTTGAAAAATTGAAATTTTCTAGCCCAATGGATTGAAATGTGGCTAACATTTTTCTGGTTGTCAAATTTACTCTCATCCTCCTCGTGGTGACCACCGGTAACCTCAGCGGCAACTCTGGGGGCTAATGAGAGGGGCGGCCGTATGGGACTAATCACCCACCGGACGTACGAATTCAGATTATGCCAGCAGAAGTACAACTTCGTCCAGCCTGGTAAACGGGGCACGACGTAAATACCTGGATTCATGGTCTCAAACTGTAATGTGGAAAGTGCGTGCATGTCGTGATGAGTGAAATCTCCGCCAGAAAGTTGAAAAGACTTCTGGAAGAAGCATAAAGTTTGTTCGCCCTTAACACTGTCGAGGACGGACCGAGTGTCCCTACGAAGTTGAAATGTTGCTTGTACTATGAAACCATGCCAGAGAACCAAAGGCGTCAATAAACGCTTCTAGTGTCTTCTGTGTTAACTGTTGTGCGCTACATGTTGCAAAAGCTATTTGTACTTCTGTTGTACCCCCAATAAGTCCTTGGGACCTGTCCTAATGGGTGAGGAGAAAATAAAAAACATTTTTCTAAATTGAGATCTTAACATAATCCTTAAATCTTTGCTTTCGAAAGTCATAACTTCATCCTTCTATTTTTTGGAAATTCATTCGTAGATATTACTTAAATGGGCCGAGAAAGTAGGAATAAAAAACCTTGAAAATTTTTTATTGCTTGCATTAAGGACCCGGAAAACAACGTTTCCGGTTAAACACGTGAAAGAGCTTTTAATGATAGCCATTAACCTCAAGATGACCCTAGCAGAGTTTACCGTTTACGATGACCTGAATAGGTATTAGCGTCACCGTTTTGTCTATCTTATAAGAGCAGCAGCATTTTTGTTATGTGCAGGCAATACCCATAATGATGCGGACACAGGGTTTCGGGTAAGTGCACTTGCCAGTAGGATAGTTAAATTTTCAAATTTGTGGAAAAATCGAGCAAATGGGCTACTTCTGTTGAAAAAAAAATTTTGCCTACTACACTAGGCCCTAAATGTAAGTCTAATGAAGATGGTAGTCGAGCCGCGTAGAGGTCAGGAAGTTATGGCTAGTTGTCTGTTTAAACAACAGCTCAAAGTAAAAGGATTAAATGAAAAGAATGTTCATCAAAATCTGACAATGCAGTTTAAAGGCAGGTATTGCAGTTTAATGAATTGAAATAATGACTATTTTTAACAAGAAAATTGACACATTTAAAAAATAATTGGCCTATGAGAAGGAGAGTATAAACGGACCGATTATAAAATCATTTTTCCCTCGCTTAAAATAAGAAGTTAATGAATTTGGTCAAGCAACAACGCAGAGGATGGCTATTTCATGCAACTCACTTGAATATTTTCATTGTTAATATCTGCAGATGGATGTTTAGCAGGCGGAGGGGTGGATGTGTTTGACGAGGCAGTTCCAGAAAATGAAACCGATTTTGCTGGAATATCATTAGACCTAGACGCTATAGACCGTGAGGAAAGTGAATGTTGTTGAATGCGTGGTGATCCATCTTGTCCGTCAGGGGGGCCTCCGGACGGATAGTTCTCGTAAAAATTGGCGTAAAGTGAGTGATCCATTTTTTGTGGACAAGAAGAAGTTGCAGGAGGTATTTCAATTACAACTGGAAGCTCATCGTAAGGATTCGTTTCCGACGGATTCACCAATGCAGTAACCGTTGCAGTACAGGGATTTGGAGAGGTTGAGACTTTATTCACTGCGGATTTGTTTTTCGGCTGTGTTTGTCGAATAAATAGATTTCATTTCATCACAAATTTAGAGTTACTTGAAAAATATTTTTTAATTTAAACGCACTGTCTTAGTATGATTTTCTGGGATTGGTTTAGTGCATTCTAACTTCTAAAATAACAATTTAATTTGCTTTCCATCTTGCCACTTTTTTAATCGAGAAAGTATAGTTTCATTTGTAAACCAGTACCAAGCCAAGCAGCGTGATCATTCAATTCATCCACCCAGTGCAGACAGGCGGATTTCAAGGTTTTTCGTCTCAAAAGTTAGACACGATTGCATCCACAATTCCATTTCTATATAAAAATAAAGTCTGGCGAACTGGAAACAAATATTTCGGAAATGAACTTAAAACTATTTGGACGCAATTACTGATGAAGGGTAAATAGACGCCTGAAGAGTCGACGTAAATTTACAAACAATCGCATGCATTGGAAAGCTGTAGAAGAATGGTTTCTGTAAAAAAAACATTTTGGATATTGCAAAAATAAATCATGATTCCATAATAAAATTGGTGAAATATATACCGCCGTTTGCAACACTTCGCTAAACGTTTTATGGTGCTTCGTTTGAAATGAGAATGCCAATTTTTTGCGTGGATCTAGCGCATAAGGAAATTAAAGAAGTCTTAGAATGAAAATTAAGTTACGGCCAATTTCAACTACTGAATTAGCACAAGTTAGGGCATGTTGATTCAAAAACGCATTATTTGTAACCTATGAGAGAATTTTATTATTGGAGGGTATAAAACTAAAAGTGCTTTGATTTAAAAATTAACTAAACTTTGTTTATCTTATAATTTGCATTAATTTTTATTGAAAAAATGCGAAAACAAAACGCATTTGTTTAAATAGGCCATGCTTTAAGCAGATTGGTAGGTATAAAATATATACATCAATTATTTTGCAATTGCTCTATTCTAAAAATGATTCAGTCGCTGAACTAGTTTTTTGAAAACGAATTTTACAACTATATAAAAATCCTACCTTAGATCTCAAAATCTGATAAAATTTCTCTTTATTTTCAACATCATATCATTTTGGCTGCTAAATTTTTGGTTCACAAAATCCCCGAGATTTATTGGATGTTTCAATGTAGAACAGGATCAGTTGAAATCATAAATACTAAGCGAATTCTTCAAGCTCCAAATATAAAAAAGCACCAACATGATTTAATCAACTGTGTTGGCGAAAATTAAGCTTATTAACTGATAAATAGAGCATTGTTCTAAATTTTTAATTCGGTAAAGTTTTAAATATCGCTTTAAATTTGTAATTTGGCAGAATTTTGAACTGCGCAGTAAGCACTGCGAAACACAAAAACAGCTCAGCACATTTGGAAAAGCAGCGCAAATGTAAAGGCTTAATAAAATTTTAATTGAAAGGAAAATTCTCCCTAATTTTATAATTTTAATTCATTTATATTTACTGCCAATATAAATGCTGAAAACCACTCTAAGTTTACTCCGGTTTTGGTAACGATATATTAAGCTGCCTAATAATACTTGATGGCATTTAACTTGTAAAATATGTGATAAAGCAAATATTTCAACTTTTAATCAAGCCGTATTACTTGGCAGGAAGAACGAGTTAACCCTTATGCCAACTTGAGCAGGGATAATTTCAGTTAGAGGCTAGCATGGCTTAAAATGCTTTTTTACCACTTTAGTTGCTTTCAGTCTTGTCGAAATACGAGAGAGTCAGTTAGAGTCAGCGATTCTAAGTATCTGAATTTTTTAAAAAATGCTTTGTTACAGCCGAAATTTCACTCGAAATATTTTTACGCGTCTAAAACAAGCGTAAATCTTGTACCTAACATCATGGATCCAGAATATCAAAACCAGTCTCCTTTAAACTGTCAACAAAAATGACGCTCATGGTCAAGTTCGTGAACAAAATGGAGAGACTTTCATGAATTTGCGTTTCATCGCAGCTTAAAGCTCCAATGATTAAACAATTAATTCCTGAGAGCAATGACCAACAGGACCTATGCGCTCGAGAATTTCATACACCAAACAGTTACCGAGTAATCACTCACCAAGCACAGTAAGCTAAGCCTAATATGAACTTACATTTCTGGGTGTTTTGGGATCAGCAAAATGAATCGTGCAAAAAATAAACATTAATTTTGAAATTTGACTAAAAGCAATGAAAATGAAAAAAGCTCGTAACTTGGGCAACTTGAGAGACTTATTAGCTAAAACGATATTTAAGAAAAGTTAGACAATCTGATACAATAGGAAGACAAGCTCTGTGCCCCTTTGCAAATTGAGGAATGTCAAATGCTAATGTACTTCCTAGTTTTACACCAGATTATAAACTAAAGAAGAAGGTCCATTTTATTAAAGAAGCTTTAGCATTAATATTAAGTGCTCATAATTCAAATTACCACTTTTTACCGTAACACTAAGGAACTTCAGCATTTTCTCATTGTGACTGGTGGGAATGATTAAAACTGGCAGGAGTGCTTTTATGAATTTGTGATAAACCTGGATGCGAGTTCAACACCTGAAGTGACATCAAATGTGCTCTATTCCAGCTCACAAATACCACTGAAAATAAATAAATATTTTTAATTCCAGCAAATCTTGAGTAAAACTGAAAAATCATCTAAAATAAGCAACTGTCCTGGCGGCAAACCGTGACTCTAAAAATGAGTCTATATCGCCATGACCTTTTGATCTAACTCAAAAGTACTTTTTTTTTCCTGCTTCATAAACAACTTGAATTGACGATTAACCTATCAACCCAAAATCTTGATGAAGCTGTTAAAATATGTGGGGGCATAATAAATTAACGCATTAGTTTCTAATCTTTAAGCCAACTGAAAGTGACCATATCTAGATGCATGCCTAATGACTAGGGAACCACCTGAACCGAATTCACAGGAGCAGTTCAAAAAGGCATAAAAATTGAGTGCGTGAACACTAACCCAGAGTCATTTAAACGAACACAGTAAAAATTAATGGGAAAGCTGATGAAATAAATGAAATTTTAAAAAAAACCTAAAGGCGAGAACAAACTTATTAATTAGAGTCTACAACAGCCATGGCTATTGAATTGATTCTTAGAACAATTTTTAAGATAGTGGGCAAATCGCTGAAGTAATACTTCATTTGAAGAACTTTTTTAACTAAAATTGCTTGGTTCAAGCTATCATATTATTGAATTCTCCATGTTTTTTTTAAATTAAACTTTGTATGCAATGACAACTTTGTCATCAATAAAAATAAATAATTCATTGAGCAAATGAAAATGTGAAGAGCAGTTGAAGAAAATTTGGACTTTTAACACATTGTTTATATACTTATGGGTATCGGATTTGTGGGTAAATTCAGATTTGAGAGAAAAAAACCCCTTTAAATAAAAGCTCGAAGTGGATATATGAAACTATCGTAGCAATAAGAGAGGTATTTTGCTCTTAAGGGCAGTGAAAATAAAAATTCCGTTGCAAATAAAAGGCTCCGAAATTTTTTTTGCTAAACAACATTTGTAATGAGTGCACTTGTTTTGAATTTTTGTAAATCCACGCACAATGGTTAGAATTAGTATAACATGTCTGATAGTCGCCGTTGCAACGAACCGAATGGATTAATTTCATGCACTTGAAAGCCTAAATATCACTTAAGAAAATCTATTTTCAAAAAAGTTCATTATCAAATTGCGTTAATATATTCAGGTTTGTTTCAAGTTATGACTTTGTTTTGATCAATAGTGAAGGTGACACTCTGGAATTACGGTTCGAACTTTTGCTCTAAAATGAGAGTCAGGAAACCGACTTGCGGTAACTGGTTTTGGTTTTCTTAGCCACTACCTCTTCAGGTCTTCAGTTCATTCTTCTCCCTAGCTGTTCTCTGATATAACTATATAACAAGATATTTAAAAAGCGATTTTTAGGTACGTATTTTCATAAAGTTAGTTAAGAATTACTAATTACAACGTAACTATCTCTCTGACAGGTCCACAATAAAAGGCAGACCAACAATCTCCAAGCTTGTTGAGTCGAATCGATTATTATGTTAAAAATTAGCTATTTTTCAATGAATGTGGCTGTAATAGTTTTCGGAGAAATTTTGACAAATTATCCACGATGGATGAACGTAGGTATGCGTGACTCCTCTTAGATTAAAACTTTAAAGATAAAGCATCAAAAGCAATTACGGAGGATCGAACCTGAATTTTAAGGATTTTTGAGTTGCATAAACATACCTTAACAGATCCAAGAATTTCGAGCCTATTGCCGGGCGCAATTCCAACCTTCCCAGCCAAGTTACAAATCCACCATCCTTCAAAACCAGGAGGGTCCTTTCTGAGAACCGTAAGTATGTCCCCTCGAGAGAAGGTAAGTTCTTGTGCCACCTCGGCTGTGTTGTCGAAGAGAGCTCTCGCTAAAACTGTAGTACTTACTCCCACAGCAGCCTTTCTTTCAACTGCGTTATTGCTGGTTGTGGATGTAGACGCACTCGATGCGGAAGAGGTAAACGAGGACGAATTTTCCATAGTTTTTTTACCATGCCAAGTCGCAACGGTAGGAAACACGTTCCTGCATTGCTGTTTCACGCCGGGCTGTGCTTACCTGCCTTTGGTTTAGCTAGACTGCGTGTGTTGTAATGGTACAAGCCTGGCACAGTTGAATTGGCGAAACAACCAACGCTCTTAGTTGACCAATCAGAACACGCGAGGAGGCAGTCCAATCAAAGCGTTGCGAATAAGACGGCATTCATGCATGTACTCTCCCGTCCTCGTTAGTGAGAGAACTGGCTTTGAAGGACCAAAACGGCATGCTTTTGCAGAAATGCCTGTTTACAGTCACGGCGGTTTAAAGTTTGACGAAATGTCACAATTGGCCCAATGTTTAAAAGTCCTTCAGGCCATAGCAATGCACTGAGGTCAGTTGTCATGTTGAATTGCCATCTGGTCCCAATTAACTGTTGGGAAACAATTATTTCTCATCGTTTAAACCCCTATTTCAGGGTTTCGGCCTAATGTTTAACATGAACATTTGTTTACTGTTGGTAAAAAACCTTTTGACATCTTACATTTAGCTAATTTAAATGGATAGCAATCAATTAACGTTGTACAAAATCCCATGAAGAGATATGAGCAAACAAATTACAGCCTTTAAATGGCCAGATTTATGGCAACTCATAATTTTCAAATTGTGAAATTCACAGAATATCCAATAGTATTTTTTACCTGAGTTTACCCGAAAATCTCAACCTTGCGTTAAATAGTTTTTGTTGCTATAAAATTGTAGGCTATTCATTTGCTAATTCCTTCCATGTGCTAAAGTTGAGTACGTATCACAACTGCCTTCAACCCTTATTCAACCACTCAAACTCTGCTTTTCCACCACTTGACACTGATTTGATTGCGGCTTATTAGTACTGTAGGAACCGATAAAACCTGCTTTTTGAAGCCACGTTATGGGAAGTACTGAGTAATACGAAAATAAAAGGTAGGTGCGACAATATTTCATAATATATTAGATTATGTCAGTAGAAGTACAACATTGTACAGCCTGGTAAACGAGGCACGACGTAAATACCTGGATTCATGTTCTCAAACTGGAATGTGGAAAGTGCGAGCATGTAGTGATGAATGGAATCTCCGCCAGAATGTTGAAAAGACTTCTGGAAGAGGTGTGAGGACGCACGAGGTGCCACTCCGAAGTTAAAATGGTACCCGTATGACGAAACCATGCCAGAGAAATGACCAGAAGACCGAAAACGCCCATAAACGCTTTTACTGTCTTTTAAGCTGACTGTTGTGCGCTACGTGTTGTAAAAGCTATTTGTACTTCTGTTGTACTCCTAATAAGTCCTTGGGACTTGCCCTAATGGGTGGGGAGCAAATAAATATAAATTTCAATTTAAACCCTGATGAAGGAGTGTTTTGGTGGTTAGATGATAACTGAAATGTTTCTCTGTGTAGGATCCGGTAAGTGAAATTAATGCTCACAATAATGGAACTTTGTAAAGAAGACACTAGAATTTGTTTCTTAAGTGAGGAGTTCAAGGTGTCAAAATTCGGTCGAATATTTCTTCTCCCATATTTCGTTTATCCAGAAAGCAAAAGAGCTCAAACTGCAAGCCCAGGGGATGGGGTGGGTATTAAAGTTACGCAGTCTACTAAATGAATGGGAATTGGTAGCTGACAGGAGTTTTCAGTAGGAGTTGAAGTGATCTGCAATTTCTCGCTTACTGGTCGGCAGGCGCGACTAAATCTACTTGCTGATGCTGTTGCTAGAGCTAAGGGTAAGAGGCCCTGAGTAAAAGAGAACAATGGGTAATCGAACTTCTTCCTACAGATTTGCCGAGTAATGACTAAGTAGGCCATAGTCCAAGTGAGATGCGGTGAGTAACAACTGCACCTAAGCCGACTCCATGCTATAACCTCTTATTCAAAAACTTTTAAATATTATTCCATCCTTTTTTATCCTTGCATACTATTTCTCACATCTAAATAGTTGAATGAGACTAATTGACTCGGAAATGCCTTCAATTTAAAGGACAGTGATATTCAGGAAACTAGTTCAATGAGGTGATCATCAGTGCCATTCTTAACATTCATTTGAAAAGCAGACGCCTATTTAGTTGAGGGATTCTCGCAATAAATGCAAACATCAATGGTCCATATCTTTGCGGTAGAAAGAGCCTTTCTTTGAAGTTTTTCTTCTCCGTTTGTTTTCTTTATTCCAACTCAGGATTGATTTGCTCACAATAACGTTCGCTTACAATTGATTCCAACTCTTTTTTCTGTTAATATCTATCTCATTTTATGCTCCAACATCAAAAGGAGTTTTTCTTGCTTTCAAATGCTTGCTGCTTTCAGATGTAATGCAATCAGAGTCCTTCAGACCAACTATCCAATGTATATACGAATGCACTTCACTTGTCAGTATGCCAACCCGTTTTCCATGAAAATTAAGAATATCTGTGGTATATTTATTCAAAATAGGTTTCTAATAGAAATACGCGCTTCAAAGCACCGAGTCTCTTTTGGCTCTCCGAATCCATTTACCCCCCCTTAACGCCTACCTGCAACCTCGGTAGAAATTTTGCGACGACGATATATAATCTTGCTGGATTTAAATGTCCATATCCTCTTGTCTCAATCTTTCAAATGATCGGAAAATGGTATCTGTATGAATGACCGCTGTAAATTAGGCTACAGGTGACAGAACTGAGAATGTTAGCCACAAATCGTCCATGCCCTTTTAAAAAGGCCATTATCTCAAGAAGTTTTTGAATGGATAGGCGGCAATATTGACCAGCAAGTACTAACCATCCAAATGAAACACGATCTCCATTAAATTGCATGAAAATTTTGATCAGTTATCCATGTTGTACTCTAGCGGCATATTTTTAAATGAAATGCATTATTCACATTACTTTGTGAAGGAGACATCGTCAAATCTTTGGGCTACCAGGCTTAGTCCTCTGTGCATTTGCTTCAGCTGGCTGATTCCATATCAGAAATGGCTCAGTTTGAGAGCAAACTTCAAGTATATTGGGCTGTAATATAACGTTCTTCCACGAACTCATTTTTACCGTCCCTGTCAATAGATAACTCCAATTTTTTAAGGCTACTAACTATATTTATTTGTGTGGCGCTTATATCCTAAGGAGAGTGATGGTTTATTTTGCCAGAATACTCTAGTCGAGTCCTCCCTATTGCTACTGGTAGCCGTGGTGATCTCAAATTTTTGCGCCTATACCTTGGATCATCGACTGGAAGGAACATTCTATCCGTTTTAAAGAGTCAAAATTGGATGCAATTCTAAAGTAATGAGAAGGAATTAATGGAGAAAGTTATTGAAAGTACACCTACCTCAAAATGTGACTATCCATAAGCAATTAATCATGTCACAAGGAAGGAAATATATTAAGATACACACCATTGGAGAATGAAAGCGAATTCCAATTTGCCAGTAATTGATGAGTCGATTTTCTTGCAAGTAAAGTGAAGATCCCCTGTTTGTTCTTGAAACCCGAAATTGAAATGATTCGAAATTACTTCAGTAGACTTTGCGATAAAAACTTACAAATGTTTTGAAGCAATTCTTAGACTGAGTCCTATAGACGAGAGAATTGTCTAATCTCTAGAAAATTTGATGACATCAGTTCTCAATAAGACTATCTCAAGAATCCCTATCAAATCTAGGTCTATGTCATGATTGAACTTTGGTTTGAGGAACACATCGGCTGAAGGAACTATGCAAATTATTAATTGCCAGGACTTGTATTGTCAAAGTTTGTTTACTCGGTGTAATAAGGGAGCTATTTAAAGTGGATAGAAACAACTCATATGAGTAATAAATAGTCACGAAGGCACTTCTTTTGGTGTCCAACTTCACTGGTTAGCATTCTTCACCGTTTACATTATAGTAGTTGATCTCCTAGGTGGTGAAGCTTCGCCACTTGATAAAGGATCTCTTCACACTTGTTTGAAATGTACAATTTCTTGTTACTGCCATAATCCATCTTGCTAACTGAGTTGAAAGGGAGTGGAACAAACAGAAAGAAATAGGTAGGGTTGGCTAATTGAAAGTAAGTATTTTTATAATAATCAGTTGCCTTTTAGGGACGAAATTCTGTATACACCTATTTAAATTCCATCAGCGACAGTACATTTTTACTACAAAAGCGTCCGTAAAAAGATATCCTTTGCATGTAAAATGTGTGGAAAAGAGACTTGAGAAATGACAACTACAATTTGAAAAATGTAACCGCTGGCAGGTAGAGCCGGAAATTAATCAAGCGCCAATATTTTCATTTTAAGTACTACTTATTAATATCAAATAGACAGTAATTTTTGTTTGTTTTGTTTGCATCAAAAGACCCACGATGATTCATGAAAAATAAATATCTACCACTGAATTTGACAATTACAGGTCAATGAGTGGTTGGGGTGTAGAAGTACCACTGATTTCACAAGTGCATAAATTTAGCGGGCAAACTTCCGATCGCTCAAACGTCGCATTGGTTTTGCGGTTAAATGAGGCAGACCTTCAGTTCGAAGTTTGTAAATAAATAGTGTTTTACAAGCACCCTCTTCAATAAATGGACAGGTTGTTAGGCTTCTCTTTCAGTCTCAATAAAAGATTATGGATGGGACAGAAGAGTCTGTCGTGGGTGTTGTTCCACAGATCACCATTTCTAACAGCTTTAAATTCTTATTATGCCTCAAGTGTTACATCTGATTGTCGAAGAATTCGAGCTTACAACTCAATCTGCTTGGAGATTTTCTGAAAGCTGATTTTAAAATGTACACAGAGTTCAAAGTAGCTTTTGAAGCACCGTAGTTGACTGCTGAAATTTCGCTCAATAACTTCTGCAGTAGTGTAGGGTATTAGGATACTGTCTACGGTGATTTCATTCTCAGGGACCACTAAAATCTGCAAATTCAGGTAGCCTACTAGCACATTAAATTGGTTATAAATGGATGGTCACTTACTGAGGCTCTTCTTCGGTGATAAGTTCCAAGGTAGACTGGTGCGGAAGCAATCAACGTTTATCAATGCTAGTTTGAGCTTCTAGGTGCCATGCTCCACTGTAGTACCTTTCACTTTGACAGGATCGTTCATTGAAAACGATAAAGCCTACTTTTACAGACGAAGCCAACCAAATTTTTTGCACTTCTATTTAAAATTAATCGATTAGGATGTGGAAAGAAACAGCCCATCCGTGTAGATCCTTCGATGACATACAGCTGGTGTATTCAGGGCTCATAATCGAAGGACTACGATACCCACCAAACGATGGCGTTTAATATCAAAAATTATGCAAAGGAAGTTAACTACAACCGCCAGGAAATGTCATGGAAATTTAATTTAAGATGCACATTTACTGCACATTAGAAAGGACGAAGAGTGAATTGTGACCTTAGGCCGACTCGGAATATGTGCATTCTAAGCGATCTTTCTTAATTTTAGCCAAAGTTTGAAGTAAATTGTCTTCACCAGCTTTTGGATCTGGATTTGACTAATTGTGAAATATTTTATTCATAAGTGCAAGAAAATAGGTGTCTGCTGAGCAATTTCACCCAATTCTTAAGAAAGCAGTTAAGGTTTACAAGAACAAGCAGCTTTTCATTTGCATTTCTACGCCATTTAAAGTCATTTTACGGCTTCAAGTGCATATTTTATTGGGAGTACCGTAGAAGAGTCGAAAGGTCAATCATTGAGTAGATATTGACTCATGAAAACCTGTCTTCAGACAATTTTTGTTGGTTTCGCGGTTTCGTGGTTGTTTATTAAAAGTTATCAGACCATATTTTCAGAACTCTGTTATTAATGAAAAAGAATGGCTGAAGTCGTGCTGCTTTACCGAAAGATGCTGCTTATTTATTGAGTTACACAGTGAATACGCTCATTGCAAACGATAAAGTATGCGGTCAGAATTGGGTTACTATTCACATTGCAAAAGCCTTAATTTAACTGCTGCCCTTTTGTGCAAATTTTCGGCGACGAATTCTCTCGGTCGGGTAACTCACTAAATTGAACTAGTTAGTGGGGTGTGCATCTTGAGGTGTTGCAGGAGCATGTCACCCTTTGAACCCGAAGTCTGTGGGATATCGAGTGCATATCGCTGATCATCCCACCTGTTTCCGTCACCTACATGTCAGAGGAAGGGAAGTTTCAATGTTGTGGCGTGCAGCGTCAGAAGCATTTTTCAAAAGGGGTTCATTTGAGGGCAAATGTGACGGTTGCATTCTCCGATTTCCTAAGACAGTCGGATAACTTTCTACTGCCTTATACAGACTATCGCTTCTTCTTGAAAGCTAGAATTTCGATGCCATCAATAGTTATTCGGAATCTGATATCTAAATAAAGCGAGCCTGTACAGATCCACAGTCATTTGGTTTTTTATTAATTTTCAACATTGCCGGAGATCGTGATGCTGAGATGATTTGAGCTAATATTCTCAAACTATCGCACTGGCTACATTAGATAAAGAAGTCGGTATTCTTTTAAGTGAGAAACCACATGATTGTTTATGAGATTTCAGAGTAAAATATGTAGGTGAATGTGGAATAAGTTTTTTTAGGTCACATAGAATTACGAATGACCAAAAGTTTGAGGAAATAAAGTGCATTTTAATAATCTAATAAATCCATTAACGATACATTTTTTGAGGAAACTATCCGGATGCACTTTATGGAAGTGTTCCGGGTCCACCTTACCGGCTCCAGTTCTTTACGCTCAGTGAATGCTCTTTTGTGCTTGCAATCCAAAAGAAGTTGATCAGAGCTGTGAATCCTCGCTCACAGAGAAAGCATTCATATATAGAACCATCCATCCTAAAAAGTCGGAAGTGAAATATCAAACACATATCTTACTTTCTGCTCTAAGATGTGGAACTCTAAATAAATGCTTGCCTGCTGGATTGAAGTAACATTTAGGCTCTAATAAAAATGGCCAAAATTGGTCAGATCAATTTATCGAGGAGCAGAGAAGATAGCTGAAGATGACTTTGAAACTACGTCCTATTATTTTTGCATATCTGTGACATTTTTATAGATAATCGGCTATTGAATGCGAAAAAATGACCGGTAACGAATCTGTAACTTCACTGAAAAGAGTTTGATAGTAATTATCAATTTTTGAACTATTTGAGAGCTGCTTGAGTGTTGTCAGCAAGGTTATCTTTTTATACCCACCCATCAAAAAATTAAAATGTTTTTCGATTTCATTCCACATATTCTAATAGTAAGATATATTGGCGGCTAAAGATGCACTCTGAAATAGATTAAACTATGCCTAGCGGTGCAACATTCGAGTCATTTAGGGCTTCTTTCCATCTAATATTAAAAGGTCTTTCCTATGATGTTTCTTAAAAACCAGAATTGAGTAGGCAAAACTAGTCCAAACTCCTCCTCTGTGTGGCAAAAGAAAACTACAAGTCAAACCTACTCTCAGCCTATTCGTGGTGGGCACCAGTAACCCCAGCGGCAACTCTGGGGGCTAATGAGAGGAGCGGCCGGATAGAACTAATCACCCACCGGAGGTATAAAATTAGATTATGCCAGCAGATGTACAACTTCGTATGGCCCAGTAAAAGAGGCACGGCGTAAATAACTGGATTCATGGTCTCAAACTGTAATGTGGAGAGTGTGTGCATGTAGTGATGAATGGATTCTCCGCCAGAATGTTGAAAAGGCTTCTAGAAGAGGTATCAAGATTTTCTGCCCTTAACAACGTCGAGGACGGACGAGCTGCCACTACGAAGTTAAACTGCTACCTGTAGGATAAAACCATGCCAGAGAAGCGGCCAGAAAACCGAAGGCGTCGATAAGCGCTTTTACTGTCTTCTGTGTTAACTGTTATGTGCCACCTGTAGTAAAACCTATTGTACTTCAGTTGTACTACCAATAAATCCTTGGGACTTGTCAGAATGGGCGCCGAATAAATAAAAATTAAAAAAGTTTACACATCTGAGCAGTTGCCATCGAAGATTCAATAGGGTTTCCAGGGAATCGGTTAAAAGGTAAGCACACCAATTGTCCAAATTAGTACAGTCGTTTTGACTAACGAATGCCATGGAACTTTTCAGTTCCACTTGCCTATTCTGCCTGAAAGCTTACTTCCATTTCGAACCACTAACATTCGAAGTATGTCTTTGTGGTATGTACATGTTATTCAACTTGACAGTAGAAATTAATGACCAAGTTGTCCTTTTCTTCAATAAACAAATCAACTCGGCGGTTATGCCAATGAAATTGAGCTCTTTGCACACCAAGTGAACTGGGTAGGCGTCTATTCCAGTTTGCAGGCTTGTTAATTTCATTTAGGGACCGTGAATCCTATGAGAAGCTATTTGTCAATGACCATTATACTTGTGGTGGTTAAGATGAGCCAGTAGGCATAAAAGTCATCTGAAATCCAAATTTGAATTCCCATGTTGGTGTTTTCGGAACGCGGGAAGCTTAAAGCACCTTAACTAATATTTTGCCCCACAAAATGTCCATTGGAGTGCTTACATGAATATTTGGCACAAACTATGTTACTAAATAATTTAAGTAGATATCATGTTTGTTTTTCATTTACTACCCACCCATTAGGGCAAGTCCCAAGGGCTTATCAGGAGTACCAGAGAAGTACAAATAGCCTTTACAACAAGCAGCGCACAACAGTCAGCTAAGAAGATAGTAAAAGCGTTTATCGGCGTTTTCGGTCCTCTGGTCACTTCTCTAGCATGGTTTCCTCGTACGGGTAGCATTTCAACTTCGTTGTGGCACCTCATGCATCCTCGACATTGTTAAGGCAGACAAGCCTCATACCTCCTCCAGAAGGCTTTTCAACATTCTGGCGGAGATTCCACTCATCACTACATGCACGCACTTTCCACAGTCCAGTTTGAGACCATGAATCCAGGTATTTACGCCGTGCCTCGTTTACCAGGCTGTACGAAGTTTTACTTCTGCTGGTATAATCTGAATTCGCACGTTCGGTGGGTGATTAGTCCCATACGGCCGCCCCTCTCATTAGCCCCCAGAGTTGCTGCTGAGGTTACCGGTGATCACCACGAGGAGGTTGAGAGTAGGCTTGATCACCATCATGTTTCTAAACTGGTTTCGTATCGCTTCGTATTAGAGTACGAAGTGAGGAAAAGCCGTCATCAGATGGTCTTAACATTTAACAGCCGGTACTGTTGTTCACACGGGAAATAATTTGCCTTGCCAGAGAAGGATTCGAATGCCAGCCTAAGGAACATAATGAAGAGTGAGAGAACACCATGTACCATAAGAGTTACTATTTTTCAATGACCTCAATCCTTGGAAAGCAAAAAGCGAAGGATAAAAGGACAGAACTATTAATGAACTATTAACTAACGTTCAAAAAACCCTCGGTTGGTGGTTTATAGAAGTCCTACTGAACTTTGTAAAATTGAAATTCCGTCCTCTGAGTCGGGTACATAGGAAGGGCAAGGTTTCATGGAGTAGCATTTGTCTCTTTGAAAGGCTCACTAAGTGACGTGCAGGTTAGTCTGCAAACAAAGAAGGCAGATCGATCCCTGCTATTTCGATCGTTGTGCCGACGACCGTCGAGAAGGAATAAGAGAGAAGAAAGCAAAAATTGGAGTAATCGCCTCAGCGGATGGCATTCCTTGCTTGAGAAACGATAGCACAAGAGCCAGAAGTCATTCTAATCACAGTATAATTGTGCCTGTCTACAAATCTTCCAATGGCTTGGAAAAAGGGTGGCAATCAAAGTGCAGATTATAGGGAACTGGACGATTACTCTGCACACGACAAGAGCTACATCGGGTGGGCCCTGAGCAATGCAAATGGAGTGGAAGAATTTCCAGATCATAACCTTACCATGAATTGATTTTATACACAGAGACCAATTCTAAAAACATAATGACAACGTGGAGACAATGAAATAACGCCACCAAAACAAAAGCTCTTTCGATATGAGGTGTAGCGCATCACTCCATAAAGGAAAGAAATTGGGAGTCAAGGGCCATTCCTTGTTAAGAGATTCAAATGCCTCTTAAGAAGGGAGGACGGACTAAAGGAAAAGTATGTCTCGCTCGCTCCATAGGAGGTTCCCAGATTCCCGCAAAGTTGTCACTCGGAAGGCCTACATGTAAGCAACCAGACTCAATCTCCACGAAGTAGATCAGAATCAGCTCAACATCAGTTCGTCACGGGTTTCAATGCTGAGTTTACCAATCGAATGATTCGTTGCCTCAAACTACAGTGCAAGATGGTTCAAAAATGCTATTAACTCTTTGAAACCTGTCAGCCGTCTTTTCTGACGAGGCATTAGTAAGTGCTCCTCCACGCCATTGCCGGACAACGCCTGGTTTATTAAATACATCCATGCTATTTCTTAGTCGGTAAACGTAGTAATTTATTTCAAACGACTAATGGAAACTTTATCAGATGGCAACAGTACTTTGGCCAAGGTAAACTTGGGGATGAGTACCGAGCTTCGATTCACCCTGGTAGCAGTACTGTTCACTGCCGAAAAGTTAATAACTCTGCCACATAATTCCTGACCGGGTGTCATCAGAATTCGACCCAGTTACGCGTTCAACAGGAATTTCATAGTCTGACAGCCATTCCCTAATTTCCCAGCTGAGTTCCTACATCTTGGAGGAGGTTAGGTAAGCCAAATAACAGCTAACAGACCGCATGGTCACGTGCAATTGCATGCTCTTAACATCGTGCGCTCCGATGCATGTAGGTGAGTGATCGAAAACGGTCTCATCTCGTCAGTTTTTAGATCAAATTTAATGGGGTATAAGTAGTCACTCAAATTTGCGATGCCGACTTTGGCGCATCGATGTCAGGACCTTGTTCAACGGCAGGTGCGCCAAGAACGTTTGTCACTGACCTCTGTAGAGCAGCGATTGTATCGCATTCATCATCGAAACCGCATGCACCACCTCCATATAAGTGGCAGCAAGGAACTCACTGCAGTGGTGCTCAGCCGCAGTAGCTCTTTCTCAAGGAGAGGACATTCCAGTGCAACTCCTTACGCAGTGGCTGTATCATGCCCAGTTGTGAGTTGGCTTCATTCAAATTAAACTTCACCTGAGCGACAGCAGTTTTAATTGAATAAACACGCCCGTTTGGACATTGAGAATCTCACAGACAGTCTGATGTCAGATGCCCATCCCCTATGGTGCATGCAGATCAACACCACCAACCTGCGTTGTACAAACCCCGCTAAATAAGCGAGGCAGCAGCAGTAGTCGACTGTGGCGGATTCGTTCCAGGGTGCTGCACCTGACCAGAGCGCTATCCGGCACCCACCTCATGCTCATTCTCGCCTCATCAGAGCCTAGTGGCACTTGGGCTTGCTCATACTGTACTGCAGATCAAATGCATCACGCACATCTGACTTCAGCATATTCGAGGCGATATTCCAGCAATCTCCAATGGATTGCGAAGACGGGGCTGTTTCACCACCACTGCTGAATCAATCGCAGCAACAGCACCGTCATTTTCATGAACAGTATCCGCTCAAAGGACATTCAAATTAAGCTCATGTTTTCGTCTAAAGAGTTGCTCCTCTCAATGGTGGCCTCACTTTGATGCAGTTGACTACATTTCACTAAACCAACCGCTTGCTCAAGAAGTCAAATTGATTCCGATTTGCTATTATGCGCATAGACGTCCTTCAGTGAGTGCTAGGATTGGCGGTGTTGAACTGATTCCTCAACAAAATCGTCCACGACGTGATTGTCTATCCCAGTGCGGCACTGGAATCAGGCGATATCGAGGGAGCAATTTTGATCCAATCCACCCTGCTTCCTGGTTTGGTCTGCACCAGCGCACCCAGTAGCATCAGCGCCACAGCGTCAGTATCGAGCACAGAGAGAACAGTGGCAGACCAAATGCGCCAAACCATCGCGCTAGTTCAAAGCTTTGCAGGTTGGTGCCTTCAGATTAAGCCTCACTTCAGTAATATCGGATCGAAATTGAACTGGATTATATACAATGAAATCATTTGGCCTAAGGAAACAGCCTACACATGCTCGGGGCGATCTCTTTGATATCACTACTGCGGAGTTACCATTCATGCGATGGTAACTTGGGGTACTTTAGTGTGGTTCAACTCCTCTCGCTAAATCGACTACTCGGTTAAGAAGTGCATGGAAGTGCCATCGAATCCAGGCTGAATGGATGCACATTGTCTTTGTTCAGCATGCGGAGTTCGTGTTGCTGTTTCCCAAGCAGAATTATTGCAGAAGGCTTTTGCATCCAATACCTAATCCATTTCAGGAAAGAGCTCGCAAATAGAAGCAGACACATCTACTTCGACGAAAGGCTGCTAACATGGAACAAGTGTGCATACAGAATCACTGTAAATCAAGTGGAGGAAACCACTTCCTCAGAATGTGCATTCCTTGAGATTGCTACGCATGTAGATCTTAGTAGAAGCCATGCGAATCGATAAAACTGGTCTCGGATTGTGGAGGAAGTCAAGGAACAAACTAATTGCTGGTACAGTGGCCAAAACAAATCTACCTCTTCATCTCTAGCGAGGCTTAATCCTCTAGCCAGTCTCTGATCACAGCATGCTCTTGCCTAAGCTAAGCTAATGGGAAGCAAAGTCGCACTTTCAGTTGTCTCAATCAGAATGCCGATTTTCTCGTTCCTACCACAGTCACTGGCTTCAATAAATATGTTGACCGTTTCTGTTTGTCTGACAGGTTCTGACCAAAATCTGGAAATTCGCAATCGAGTGGCGGCAGCAGTAGCAGTCCTTCTTCATTTGCCACCGCTTGATAAAAGCGCAGATGACTGTGTGTCGCTCAGTTCTTATTCTATGGCATCCTAAGCAGGTCATGAGAATCGTCGAAAGGCATACATGTATATGTGGGCACAGTCTTTACAAATTCTTGTCTTACTGCCGAAATTCGCATGGAGGTTATTGGTGACCATCTGCAAGAGAGCTCGCACAACTTCCGTGAGGAGAATCAGAACCTGGAAAGACTATGCTCTGAATTGACAGGTCCTCCTACATCTCCCAAGGTTTAAAATCAGTTAATTCAGCCCTTCGTAGAGCTGGCTTTCTAAGGCCTTTCCACAAGAAGGCAAACGCCATTCGCAACAACTGTAAGCCTTTTTTAAATTTGTGGGTCACGCTGGGTCATGCCGTCGATTCGACTAACCAAAAGAAAAAAACAATCAGAAAACGCCCTGGCCACTGCTGGCCTGGGTCTTCGAATTTGAAATGACGTTTACTTACATCTAGGCGATAGGTAATAGGTGGAGAGTAACTTGCATTCACTTCTAATGTAAATGACTCTTTGGATGTGCACCAAGTGGGTCAAAATTGATACCGCCTTAGCTTGTATGTGAAATAGTTTCAATGGGCGGACTTTTACAATCATTTCAGCTTGGCTTCTATGATTTTGACCGAAGGGCGACAGTCCCTAATAGGTCTTTCTTCAGCCACCCTTCAGTTTTGTATCTTTTAAGGCAGTCTGCAAGAGGGCACTTTAGTCCACGGTCCAGTATCTCTTCAGTTTTATGTTCTTATTCTCCATGATCTTGTCTTACGTGTCTTCGCATCTCCTTTGTTGTGGCGAAAAATCTGTGGCAGTTTGCATTGGTACAGACAATATGCCGCTACCTTTCTCCCACCAATCTAGGTGTGTAATTATCAGCTCGAACTTTGAGGCTTTTCTTTGGATCAAGTAGCCATGATTCGGAATGCTCTTGCCATGTTTCTTTCGCGTCTTTAATTACATACTTGAAGCATCCAGTTCCTTTTATGTGAGGCTTTCTTAGTTTCCCCATTTTCAAAGTTATTTTCAAGTATGGAGAGTGTCAGACTCTCTTTGTCCATTTTCAAACTCTTCATACGTCGAGCCGTATTCTGTATTGCTTGTAGTCGATTGTCATCTTTTACTCTCAAGACAATAGTTGATAACCCATAAGTGACATCAGGATCGACAACAATACCCACCAGAGCCGTATTTTTGCCCTGGTTAAGTTTGCTTTTATTGCTCCGTCTGGCTCATCGGTGGCTTGAAGTGTGGAGCCTAGATAATCGAAGTATGAGGCAGGTCAGAAGGACATTCCTGCTGCTTCGAGGGGCCTTTGGTCCTCACCGGCACCAACTTGAAGCCAGAGAGTTTTGTCCCCTGCACTTTGCACTCCATATTTATGCAGCGTTTTCGCCAAATGCTCTATTGGTACGTTAGCTGCGACCTTACTTGGCGCAATAATGTCTAGGTCATTTGCGTATTCGAGATGATTTGGCAGCCATCTTTCGCCCGAATGATCAATCATCTGAACTGCACTGTGGTTGAGTGAGGAGAAGGCTTCATCCAATATGAGTTGGAAGGTGAGGTTGAAAAGAAGTGGTCCTTCTTTTGAGCCTTGTCTCATCACATCACATCACATTTCATCACAAAGTAGTCCTTTGTTATCCTCGATTTCCCAACCGGTGAGTTCCATCAAGGCTATACCGAATGGACCATTTGCCAAGAGCAGCCCAGATCTATCATTCGGTTGAATATTGCAGCTTTAGACAACGAGTCAAAGGCCTTTTTCGGTTCAGCGAACACTGGCACTATTTTCTGCTTCTGGTCCACGACTTTCTGCGTCATGGTTCGTACTTCAAGTATAGCCTATTCAGTAGATCTTCCTTCGCACAATCCACATTGGGTACTTGAGTGTAGATCGGCAAGATGGTGCTCCAGACGTTGGCACAGAATAGATACATATAACTTGCATCAGGCATCTAGAAGGAAGACTGATCCATCATTTGCAGGATCTGTCTGCAAACCCTTTGCGCCTGTAGATACTTACAACTTCAGCATCAATCCAGACTCGAGGTATAGGAGTGGTCCCATTGCAGAAATGAGTGATGAATTCTTAAAGATAGGCATTTAGATACTGAGCGTCCCATTTCAGTAATTCCGATCTAATTCCATTTTAGCCGGGAATTTTGTACAGTTGTATTCTGCTTTTAGCTGTCTCAATCTCCTCCATTGAAATAGAGGCTTCTCTTGGTAGACGATCCTAATTTTTAATTTCTTCAGTGGTTCTGTCCTTAAACAGTTCCTGGCAGTGTGTGACCAGATCTTTCGGTTTGACTAGTATTATAGCACTTTTTGCCTTCCATGAGGAGTTTTCATTCATTACGTCCTTCAACAGCATGAAGGCTTCACGTGGTTCTCTCTCTGCGAGGTAGACTGGAACATCGGTTATTCTCTCTTCTTGATATGCTTGTTTCCCATTTCGAATCGGGTTGCTACCTTGTTCATATGCTCTTTGTACATCATGAGCGTTTCTTGGGATGGATTTGAGAGCCAATTTGTTCTCAGCTGCTTTTGTAGCAGGAGTTCTCTCTCTCCCTTCTCGCGGGAAGCTGTGCATAATTCGTTTTCCTTTCGCGCAGCTTCTTGTCTCACTGTTTTGGTGGCAGCTTTTCCATAGATTTCAGGGCATCCTCGCATATAGTTGACATAGGTTCCTGAGGGAGTTGCCTTTTGAGGTGTTCCTGGTAAGTTTCCCTCGATTTTGTTATTTGTTAGATGTCTTTAGGCAGTTGCCACATTTGCTTTCGACTGTTCATGCCCTCCTTCAAAGTTCTATTCGTCCTTTTTCCTAAGCGCTTTTTAACAAGTGATTTGAGCTTGAGGATTGTTGTTTGTAGGCAGTGATCCGAATTTGCACCTGCCTTTCTGGAAGCACTTCTATCACTTGGAAGCAATAATTTTGACCTTCACATCGTAGGATGGTACCAAGTTAGTCTCCGAGAAGTTGGTTTTCCAAAGAAAGTATTCATCACGTTTGAACGATACTCTTGGCATAGGCCTACTAGCCTATGTCCGCCCCCTGTGGTGCCTTCTCGATCGGTGAATGGATCGACTAGTTTTGGCGCCGATGTGGCGGGCATCAGAGCCCAATCTGCAATTGAAGTCGCCAAGTATAATTATTTGTGTACTTTTAGAGAGGAATAGTCTAAAGGTTTCAGCCACAAGTTTGCAGAAGTATCCTCTAACCATTGCATCCTCCGTGGACTCGGTCGTAGCATAGCGTCCTGCCAGTCCAAATTTTACTCCTCCAATCTGGAGTGTTAGCGTGGCAAGTCTGTATGAGACAGGGTCGAATTGCGATTCTATGCCCTTTGGACCAGAAAGGCGGCCCCACCATTCGATCTAGAGACTTCACTGTGTCTATAGTTGAAGAAAGCTTAGTTATCAATTTGTAAGGAGCAGAATTTCATTCGAATTTTCTGTAAGGCAACAATCTCCATACCCCTACCAGAAGTCTCTCCAACCATGTGGCTAATTTTCCATGCACTGCTACAGGCGCGCACGTTCCATGATCCAAGTTTCAGATCATGAATCCAGGTATTACGTTGAACCTTAATTAAGAGGCTCTTGGTGGACTCAGGCTGTTCTTCCACTGGCATAATAATACGCCCATACCTTCGGTGGGTGATTAGTCCTATCCGGCCACTCCTCTCTTTAGCTCTCGGAGTTGCCCCTGTTATTTTCGGTGGTCACTACCTGGTGGTAGAGAGTAGGATTGACCACCAAGCCAAGAGAGGATTCAGCAGAAAAGATATACGAATGAGACGGCAGTAGAGAAAGTCGAAGAACTGAACTCGACGGAGATAAAAAGGTGGAGTAGGAGGTAGGAAAAAAGACTGCGAAATAGAGTCCAACCGGCAGTATGCGCAACGATGCTCCTACTCCATAATGGCTGCGAATAACTCCGACCCACATATGGTCGCCAGAAAAGAATGCCTGGATAAGGACAAATAAACGAGGACAACGAGATGCTGCAAGAAATGTAGAAGTGCAGAAGAATGAAATGTTACTGCACCACGAAACCATGCCGAGAAACGGCCAGGGAGCCGAACACGTCTAAGTGTCTAACCGTTGTACAAGCTCTTCTTGTATTTCTGTTGTACCCAGAGTAAGTCCTTAGGACTTGCCCAACGGGTGGAGATGCATAAGACAAACCATCTGAATTTTCGAATCGCGATCAAATTTCTGCAGCTTTACATAGGCACGTTGATCAAGAGGGTCCAGTTGCACCTTCTCTCGCCTTCACTGCCTTTACATAGATTGAGGCACAACATGCATGTAAAAGATATGAACGCAGTTCTCACAAACCTCCCTGAATTGCGTGAGTTGTCACTAATTCAGATGCTGTGAGATAACCTGTTGCATTGGCAGAGCATCTTGCATAAATGAGGAAGAAGAATGCAAGTTAGTAAATCACAGCGGATGCCGAATCTGATGTAAAAGAGGCTCCATATAAAGCCAACTATTACACACTCTCATTGTCGATAGTGCCTCCTCCTCCTCCTCCTCCTCCTCCTCCTCCCCTATCAGAGTGTAGTCAATCAACGTTTTTCTTTCTGAATTGGACAAGATCCTGGTTAACGATAGTCTCAATTTCAGTCTCCAAGTTTCTACTGAAAAACAGTCTGCGCTTTCCGTCGAAAAAGAAGATGCCAAATATGCATCCACATGAGGAAAAAAAGGCAGAGAATCGTGCAGTTTTAATGAAGAGCAAAGCTGTTGAGTTCTCTAACCATCAACTATCAGCAACCGAAACGTGTGTTGTGTGGATTGTTCACAGATTGATTCCTAAGCATAACTATGTGTATCAATGACATGCATTTTCTTGAATATTTGAAATGAAATGTGTGACACATGCGGCACGCACATGAAGTGCACATGTCGACAACAACTTCAGCAGCTTCGACAAGGGTACCGATCAGTACACTGACGCTAAGACAACCCACTCCGGCCATTCCTGTTATTTGGTCGAAACCAAATTATGGGGAATCATTAGTGCGGTTGGCAGATTAGAATAAGTGGTTAGACATTTGACCAAGGACTATTTAAAAAAATACTTTGGTGCGTTAAGCAATTTTTAAATAATGAAACCCGGGTGACTGGACTTCAGTTCCAGTTCACAAGCTACCATTTAACCAAATGGGAGACTTGATGATCTCGGCATCAGTAAGGTCCGTAAACTTGTGGAAGTACTTCTGAAATTTAGCTGATGGTTTATTTATGATTTCTAACTTTTACTTGTGATGTTATAGGGTTAGAACTAATGTAGAACCGTCAGTGCTACTGCCATTTCACCAGGAACTTAATAATATTTTGTGAGAAACTGGCAAAAACGGAAACAGACAACATTTCACATGAATCGAGAAGTTTCATTGGAATGCAAACATTAGAGTTCAACATTTGAATTTTGAGTGAGAACGTAATACGCAGCGGTATTCCTCATTAGTTTGTGCGGGAAGGAGTTATGGTTAGAGAGAACGCCAATGCTAGTCATGAAGAATTGGCTTCGAAGTGCCTTGGCGTGTGTGTGTGTGTGTGCACTTGTTGCATTGTAGCTGCCCTTCGCCGTAGGCAACAGCTCTGCAGATCCGTATTGCTTACTCTACTTCTAGTCGCGCGTCATCTCGCAAAGTGAATGGAGCCAGAGCGCACCAAATCAAGGTAGGTTCAATAGCGCTTCCATCTGCGTCTTAGGCAAGCGGTCAATTTAGTGAGAAGAGGTCAAGCACATTAAATTGAACAGCGATACAAGGATGGTATTGCTAGTCCCGGCCCGAACATGGGTGGATCGTGTTCAGATGAATGGATTCCATTGAATGCTTAGTACAGGGATTACTATGCCTAGACAGTATGTCGATTTGGAGATTTTTCATTCTTCCTCACTGATCGTGTAACGTGTGTTTTTTCAAGAAGAGCATCCTAAATTCTGTTGCGCCTATATACATGAATGCTTTTTTTATTTTATTTATTTTTTCCCCACCTATTAGGGCAAGTCCCAAGGACTTATTGGGGGTACAACAGAAGTACAAATAGCTCTTACAGTAATTGAGCACAAAAGTTCACAGAGAACAGTAAAAGCGTTTGTTGACGTCTTCGTTTGTCTGGTCTCTTCTCTGGCATGGCTTCGTCGTACAGGTAGCAGTTCAGCTTCGTCGAGCCACCTCGTCCGAATTCGTCCGTCTTCAAATCTCTTCCAGAAATCAACATTCTGGCGGAGATTCCACACATAGCTACTTGCCTTGCATTCCATACTCCAGTTTGAGACCACGAATCCGGTTATTTACGTCGTGTTCCCTGTGGCAAGCTGCAAGAAGTTGTACTTCTGCTGGCATAATCCAGTTTTATACGTCCGGAGGATGATTAATCTCATCCGGCCGCCCCTCTCATTAGCCCCCAGAGTTGCCGCTGAGGTTACCGGTGGTCACCACGAGAAGGATGAGAGTAGCTTTGTCCACAATTCATAATTGCTTTATTTTATTTATTTATTTATTTATTTATATACTTCCCACCCATTAGGGCAAGTCCCAAGGACTTATTGGGAGTACAATAGATATTAACACAGAACACAGTAAAAACGTTTGTTGACGTCTTCGGTTGTCTGTTCGCCTCTCTGGCATGGTTTCGTCATACAGGTAGCAGTTCAGCTTCGTAGTGGCACTTCGTCCGTCCTCGTCCGTCTTCATGCCTCCTACCAGAGATCTTTCAATATTCTGTCGGAGATTCCATTCATTGCTACATGCACGCATTTTCCACAGTCCAGGTTGAGACCGCGATTCCAGATACTTATGTCGTGTCTTGTTAACCAGGCTGTACGAGGTTGCACTTCTGCTGGCAATGTTCAAGATGGAACTTTAAAGGTATTGTATGATTATGCATTGTTGAATGTTCTGGAGTGCGATCCAATATGGATAGCAAGGGCAGTATGTGTTGTCATTGACTTTAAGCTTTCGGTTACAGTGTGTATCTGATTTTTCACGTTTAACGCTGAACTCCACCAGCACGTGAGGACTTCCAATCCATGCTGCGTCGCCCTACCGACGATGACCAGATCCCTCTGAGTTACGCGATGCTCACTTCCAACCTCCTTTTAGTTCTGTATCGAATCAATAAATACGTGGCGTGAACAAATGAGCATACAGACAGTCTCAAGTCCTGCAACGATTCGAAACTCTGTCATCGAGGATCAACAAGGATCCAAATATTTAAAACCAACTTCCAAAGGCAAGACTTAATTGACTGTCTTGCTTCGAATTCTCTAGTACTTTCTTGCAATCTGCGTATCGGTGCTAGTCAGTGAATGTCAATTGAATCGAGTCGATCGAATGCGGTAACATTGAAGTAGACTTGACCGAAGATTGATACTAGTGGTTTTGATCCACAATGAAGAATGAATCGCGTGGATTAGCTTTTATTTGATTGATATTGCTTGCATTCAGAAACCTTTCTTGAACCAACTGATCTGCACTGATGCAAAGTTTGGTGAAACGCCAGAAATATTGCACATCAGTTCAGAAATTAATGTAGTCAAGAAGCTTAATGCAATATTCCGTGGCTGAGGAGATCAAGCGAACAGGACGAAGTAAGACAAAATGATTTGAGCCGCATTTTGTTTCGTCTGAAGTGTGGGCGGTTGAGGCAGGGGTCAATTGGCGGTATTGAGAGATAAGGTCGAGAGCCATTGAAGGAAGATTAAGTATGCTAAGCCACAGGAAAGGCTCATTACTTGGTCAATGCCAATTCTACAACAAGCGACAAAGTCTTGCTCTACTGCTCAACGTAAAGATTGTATTCTCACTAATCTTCGTCCCTAATAAGCAGCTTCATTACTAGCTTCGTTCATCTACTTGCTCCTTGATTAAATTCCTATCCAAAGTCGAAGTTTACGCAACGCAAATTTTTCACATAAAATTATATAAAAGCCAATTCTTATTAAACTCAATGAGCATTTTATTAGGATTTACAACAAATGCACATTATACACGCCGTTGTTTTAATCTACTCGTTTGTTTAAATCAGCCCGACTAAGTGATCACTAGCAATTTGACGCCAATCGAAAATCGGGCAGATTAGGAAGAGTCCGAAGTAGTAAGTCAATTTCGTCCAATTCTTTCGCATATCATCATTATTGTGCCATTGCAAGTTGGTGCAGGCCCTGGTGCTAATCTCATCTAACCCTTGTTTAACTGAAAGGTGACTTTGGAGACAGTGGAGATGGTGCATCTAAGAGTTATGGATGACTATACAATGTTGAACGTTTTGAGGTCCTATGCAGTTCATACGGGTGACCAGACTTTGGAAGACCAATGTCTCAATAGCGGCGTATGTTAGTTGTGTCTACAATTTATCTACCAATCCACATGTTAAATATGCTCTAATTGTAGGCGGATCCCAACTTTGACAAAAAGTCACTCAATCCAGCAGAGCGAGAGGACTTCGACTTAGTGCTAAACTACCTTATCGATAATGGCTTGGACCTTCTGCAACAGACGAGGTTCAATTTCTATTAGGTCAGCACTAGTACTCCTTGGATTTGCTTTGACTCCTACATCATTTCTATAAATAGTGATGCTGAATACTCTTGCGTGTTTAAACCGTGCCATTTCGCATTTGGAAGCAATAGCATAATACGCTGAGAGGGCGCACGCTGAAAAGTCGATCAGTAGTGGTGAAACCAGTTGGTAGACATCGAAATGGCATTCTTAGAGGTTTTGCCAGGTTATAGAAAGTGGCTGTATAACCTTGGTGCCTGCAGATCTTATGGCTTGTGTAGCGATCGCTTGATGTTGCATGTCGATGTGAAATATAATGAGCGAAAGGATACTTCCAGGCCTTTACTGTGGCGTAGGCTCTGATGGATCCAGGGGGAGTAAATTTCAGCTTTTGCTAGCTTGTACAATGCTTGTTCTAGTGTTTATTAATAGGTTATAACCTATTAACTGGGCTTGAGCATTCCAAAGTCACCTTTCTTGGGATGGAATCACGTGCGTCCAAGTGCGCACGAAATCTGTGCAGATCCGGTAAGATCATTCCAACATCTCTATGGGGAAGATGCTTTGATCTAACAAGCTTGCAACTAGTCAACTTGAAAGCAGATGAAATCACTGGGTCCCCTAACACTTCTGCATGCTTTTCTGTGTTTTGAGCCCAATCGTCTTCTGATCTCTCATCGACCTCGCCTACTGCCCTACTTATGAATGCTTACTGACGCATTGCCAATGCAAAGTAAACATATCTGCTCGTGTTATTTTGTCGACCGCATAGTTTTCATTCGAAATATTTATATTTTGCAAAACGCTGCAAATTTTTACTAAATAAAAATGTTAGTTTAATTAGTTCAAGTGAGTCGATTTGTTTTACCAAGAAGAATCGGGTTATGAAAATAGACTTTTGTGGGTGTCCAATGAGCGACGCAAGTGGTCGAATGGTATTTACAATCACTTCTTGATAGTTTGCTTAGTTAACTGCGTTTCGTCGCATTTATTTCAAAATGGGCTCTTGAATACGATCAGTAGCGATTGGGATGCGGTCAAATGCGAGTGACTCTTGCATCCTCGAGGGTTATTTCCACTGGCCTTTTCGCCAACATGGTCTGCTGGTGCCAAGACTTGCCTTTGTTTGTTCGTCGTCCGTATTTGGCGGGCACCACTGATTGACCAATCATTTTTTGATGCGGACGGTAACACACCCGCGATTTCAGTAAAACACTGCTGCAGCTTCAAGTATATTGCTTAATTCTCCTAAATTTCAATGGAAGTTCTGTTATTTTTGTCCTGGCATCTTTGTCATGTTTAAGACATTTTGAATCGTCTTGTTTATGGCTGCGTGCACGATCCACAAACATGATTATTGCATTCGCTCTGCATTAACAGTCGAATTCGAAGGTTATATGGTGCCTACAACTTTCTCTAACATTTGTTCCACTTTTCGATTAAAGTTTTTCATTTGCTTCCGTCGAGATGCGAATTGTTTTGTTAGACCCAACTTGACCTGCTCGCTCGAATTCAGATCTGCTAACTGTAATATCTCTTCTGAAAGGTATATAATTTCAGTACCTATTCAGTCGAAGCACCAGCCAGGATAAATTCAGCAATACATGGGTTGATTTCAAACAGCCAACAATACTGCTTAGATTGACAGTGGTCTTTCTCAATACTCCAGTGCGTCTGTGCTAGTGCTTAAGAATCTCATGAAAGCTGTCCACTTGGCATAAGTTACACCATCTGAGCCTGGTGCAGCCGAGAGAACAGTCGACTATTCCGCTTCCACGCTAGATATTGAATGACGATTTTGGAGCAGAACTGATTGCTTAACTGGACAGCTGGAAGTTGCGCGTGAATACTGGAATGATGGTCTCAAGGCGTAATGAAAGAGACCCATTCGGACAATACCTTGGGATATTCAAAGAGTGTGTGTTACTTAAATCAATGGCGTGAATGTGAGCGGTTTCGCAATTGCAAACTGACCCTAATTTTATTCCAGATAACAGAAATATTTATTTTTTATCCAAATTCTTAATTCGAGTTGTAAGTGTGTGGGTTGTTTGTCTTAGGCGTCACATTATTTTCAATGTGCTTTTACAAGGAGGGCTTGGAAGCTACCATAATCCTAATTCCCCGATGTGCAAGTTTAAACACCACAATGCAACCATGGCCTCTTTTTTATAGGTTCTATTAGTCCAGCAGCATTGGGAGTTGGCCGTGTAAGATGATCAATGGAGAAAACAAAAATCTTATGCCCTAATACAACAACGGAAAATAACTTCATCCAATTAAATTATTTGTCCCTTATTCAAACGAAGGCCAAGAGTTTCGGTTTTTCCACTTGAAGTTCGGCTTATTTACTAACCACAGCAAATACCTCTATTAAACCTTTTGCAAATCAGGGTCTTCGTTTACAGAGTGGCATTGTGAATTGCCTTTCTATTTGAATAAGGTACAGCGATTGACACGAATTTGCCAATCCATCGCATCGTAACTTTGCATTATCACGTTTTACTACATGGCTTTACCATTTTGCTCCAATTCGTTATCAATTTTGGTCCCGTAAACCAAATCCAAATATGAATAAGCAAACAAACGAGACCAAACATTCAAGTTCAAGGAATGATCTTTTATGTCAGCAAAGCAGACTTAAAAACACATCGGTGTCCAGAGCGTAAGGTCCGTATGCAAATTCCAAATATAAACCATCGTTAACTGATCTCGATGTGCCGTTTTGTCAAATACTAGATGAGTAGGTGTCCGAAGTTAAGGGAAGTTGAAAAAGTTAACTGCGGTTTCGCTTCAGCCTCATTGGCAATGCGTCAGTAAGCATTCATAAGTAGGGCAGTAGGCGAGGTCGATGAGAGATCAGAAGACGATTGGGCTCAAAACACAGAAAAGCATGCAGAAGTGTTAGGGGACCCAGTGATTTCATCTGCTTTCAAGTTGACTAGTTGCAAGCTTGTTAGATCAAAGCATCTTCCCCATAGAGATGTTGGAATGATCTTACCGGATCTGCACAGATTTCGTGCGCACTTGGACGCACGTGATTCCATCCCAAGAAAGGTGACTTTGGAATGCTCAAGCCCAGTTAATAGGTTATAACCTATTAATAAACACTAGAACAAGCATTGTACAAGCTAGCAAAAGCTGAAATTTACTCCCCCTGGATCCATCAGAGCCTACGCCACAGTAAAGGCCTGGAAGTATCCTTTCGCTCATTATATTTCACATCGACATGCAACATCAAGCGATCGCTACACAAGCCATAAGATCTGCAGGCACCAAGGTTATACAGCCACTTTCTATAACCTGGCAAAACCTCTAAGAATGCCATTTCGATGTCTACCAACTGGTTTCACCACTACTGATCGACTTTTCAGCGTGCGCCCTCTCAGCGTATTATGCTATTGCTTCCAAATGCGAAATGGCACGGTTTAAACACGCAAGAGTATTCAGCATCACTATTTATAGAAATGATGTAGGAGTCAAAGCAAATCCAAGGAGTACTAGTGCTGACCTAATAGAAATTGAACCTCGTCTGTTGCAGAAGGTCCAAGCCATTATCGATAAGGTAGTTTAGCACTAAGTCGAAGTCCTCTCGCTCTGCTGGATTGAGTGACTTTTTGTCAAAGTTGGGATCCGCCTACAATTAGAGCATATTTAACATGTGGATTGGTAGATAAATTGTAGACACAACTAACATACGCCGCTATTGAGACATTGGTCTTCCAAAGTCTGGTCACCCGTATGAACTGCATAGGACCTCAAAACGTTCAACATTGTATAGTCATCCATAACTCTTAGATGCACCATCTCCACTGTCTCCAAAGTCACCTTTCAGTTAAACAAGGGTTAGATGAGATTAGCACCAGGGCCTGCACCAACTTGCAATGGCACAATAATGATGATATGCGAAAGAATTGGACGAAATTGACTTACTACTTCGGACTCTTCCTAATCTGCCCGATTTTCGATTGGCGTCAAATTGCTAGTGATCACTTAGTCGGGCTGATTTAAACAAACGAGTAGATTAAAACAACGGCGTGTATAATGTGCATTTGTTGTAAATCCTAATAAAATGCTCATTGAGTTTAATAAGAATTGGCTTTTATATAATTTTATGTGAAAAATTTGCGTTGCGTAAACTTCGACTTTGGATAGGAATTTAATCAAGGAGCAAGTAGATGAACGAAGCTAGTAATGAAGCTGCTTATTAGGGACGAAGATTAGTGAGAATACAATCTTTACGTTGAGCAGTAGAGCAAGACTTTGTCGCTTGTTGTAGAATTGGCATTGACCAAGTAATGAGCCTTTCCTGTGGCTTAGCATACTTAATCTTCCTTCAATGGCTCTCGACCTTATCTCTCAATACCGCCAATTGACCCCTGCCTCAACCGCCCACACTTCAGACGAAACAAAATGCGGCTCAAATCATTTTGTCTTACTTCGTCCTGTTCGCTTGATCTCCTCAGCCACGGAATATTGCATTAAGCTTCTTGACTACATTAATTTCTGAACTGATGTGCAATATTTCTGGCGTTTCACCAAACTTTGCATCAGTGCAGATCAGTTGGTTCAAGAAAGGTTTCTGAATGCAAGCAATATCAATCAAATAAAAGCTAATCCACGCGATTCATTCTTCATTGTGGATCAAAACCACTAGTATCAATCTTCGGTCAAGTCTACTTCAATGTTACCGCATTCGATCGACTCGATTCAATTGACATTCACTGACTAGCACCGATACGCAGATTGCAAGAAAGTACTAGAGAATTCGAAGCAAGACAGTCAATTAAGTCTTGCCTTTGGAAGTTGGTTTTAAATATTTGGATCCTTGTTGATCCTCGATGACAGAGTTTCGAATCGTTGCAGGACTTGAGACTGTCTGTATGCTCATTTGTTCACGCCACGTATTTATTGATTCGATACAGAACTAAAAGGAGGTTGGAAGTGAGCATCGCGTAACTCAGAGGGATCTGGTCATCGTCGGTAGGGCGACGCAGCATGGATTGGAAGTCCTCACGTGCTGGTGGAGTTCAGCGTTAAACGTGAAAAATCAGATACACACTGTAACCGAAAGCTTAAAGTCAATGACAACACATACTGCCCTTGCTATCCATATTGGATCGCACTCCAGAACATTCAACAATGCATAATCATACAATACCTTTAAAGTTCCATCTTGAACATTGCCAGCAGAAGTGCAACCTCGTACAGCCTGGTTAACAAGACACGACATAAGTATCTGGAATCGCGGTCTCAACCTGGACTGTGGAAAATGCGTGCATGTAGCAATGAATGGAATCTCCGACAGAATATTGAAAGATCTCTGGTAGGAGGCATGAAGACGGACGAGGACGGACGAAGTGCCACTACGAAGCTGAACTGCTACCTGTATGACGAAACCATGCCAGAGAGGCGAACAGACAACCGAAGACGTCAACAAACGTTTTTACTGTGTTCTGTGTTAATATCTATTGTACTCCCAATAAGTCCTTGGGACTTGCCCTAATGGGTGGGAAGTATATAAATAAATAAATAAATAAATAAAATAAAGCAATTATGAATTGTGGACAAAGCTACTCTCATCCTTCTCGTGGTGACCACCGGTAACCTCAGCGGCAACTCTGGGGGCTAATGAGAGGGGCGGCCGGATGAGATTAATCATCCTCCGGACGTATAAAACTGGATTATGCCAGCAGAAGTACAACTTCTTGCAGCTTGCCACAGGGAACACGACGTAAATAACCGGATTCGTGGTCTCAAACTGGAGTATGGAATGCAAGGCAAGTAGCTATGTGTGGAATCTCCGCCAGAATGTTGATTTCTGGAAGAGATTTGAAGACGGACGAATTCGGACGAGGTGGCTCGACGAAGCTGAACTGCTACCTGTACGACGAAGCCATGCCAGAGAAGAGACCAGACAAACGAAGACGTCAACAAACGCTTTTACTGTTCTCTGTGAACTTTTGTGCTCAATTACTGTAAGAGCTATTTGTACTTCTGTTGTACCCCCAATAAGTCCTTGGGACTTGCCCTAATAGGTGGGGAAAAAATAAATAAAATAAAAAAAGCATTCATGTATATAGGCGCAACAGAATTTAGGATGCTCTTCTTGAAAAAACACACGTTACACGATCAGTGAGGAAGAATGAAAAATCTCCAAATCGACATACTGTCTAGGCATAGTAATCCCTGTACTAAGCATTCAATGGAATCCATTCATCTGAACACGATCCACCCATGTTCGGGCCGGGACTAGCAATACCATCCTTGTATCGCTGTTCAATTTAATGTGCTTGACCTCTTCTCACTAAATTGACCGCTTGCCTAAGACGCAGATGGAAGCGCTATTGAACCTACCTTGATTTGGTGCGCTCTGGCTCCATTCACTTTGCGAGATGACGCGCGACTAGAAGTAGAGTAAGCAATACGGATCTGCAGAGCTGTTGCCTACGGCGAAGGGCAGCTACAATGCAACAAGTGCACACACACACACACACGCCAAGGCACTTCGAAGCCAATTCTTCATGACTAGCATTGGCGTTCTCTCTAACCATAACTCCTTCCCGCACAAACTAATGAGGAATACCGCTGCGTATTACGTTCTCACTCAAAATTCAAATGTTGAACTCTAATGTTTGCATTCCAATGAAACTTCTCGATTCATGTGAAATGTTGTCTGTTTCCGTTTTTGCCAGTTTCTCACAAAATATTATTAAGTTCCTGGTGAAATGGCAGTAGCACTGACGGTTCTACATTAGTTCTAACCCTATAACATCACAAGTAAAAGTTAGAAATCATAAATAAACCATCAGCTAAATTTCAGAAGTACTTCCACAAGTTTACGGACCTTACTGATGCCGAGATCATCAAGTCTCCCATTTGGTTAAATGGTAGCTTGTGAACTGGAACTGAAGTCCAGTCACCCGGGTTTCATTATTTAAAAATTGCTTAACGCACCAAAGTATTTTTTTAAATAGTCCTTGGTCAAATGTCTAACCACTTATTCTAATCTGCCAACCGCACTAATGATTCCCCATAATTTGGTTTCGACCAAATAACAGGAATGGCCGGAGTGGGTTGTCTTAGCGTCAGTGTACTGATCGGTACCCTTGTCGAAGCTGCTGAAGTTGTTGTCGACATGTGCACTTCATGTGCGTGCCGCATGTGTCACACATTTCATTTCAAATATTCAAGAAAATGCATGTCATTGATACACATAGTTATGCTTAGGAATCAATCTGTGAACAATCCACACAACACACGTTTCGGTTGCTGATAGTTGATGGTTAGAGAACTCAACAGCTTTGCTCTTCATTAAAACTGCACGATTCTCTGCCTTTTTTTCCTCATGTGGATGCATATTTGGCATCTTCTTTTTCGACGGAAAGCGCAGACTGTTTTTCAGTAGAAACTTGGAGACTGAAATTGAGACTATCGTTAACCAGGATCTTGTCCAATTCAGAAAGAAAAACGTTGATTGACTACACTCTGATAGGGGAGGAGGAGGAGGAGGAGGAGGAGGAGGAGGCACTATCGACAATGAGAGTGTGTAATAGTTGGCTTTATATGGAGCCTCTTTTACATCAGATTCGGCATCCGCTGTGATTTACTAACTTGCATTCTTCTTCCTCATTTATGCAAGATGCTCTGCCAATGCAACAGGTTATCTCACAGCATCTGAATTAGTGACAACTCACGCAATTCAGGGAGGTTTGTGAGAACTGCGTTCATATCTTTTACATGCATGTTGTGCCTCAATCTATGTAAAGGCAGTGAAGGCGAGAGAAGGTGCAACTGGACCCTCTTGATCAACGTGCCTATGTAAAGCTGCAGAAATTTGATCGCGATTCGAAAATTCAGATGGTTTGTCTTATGCATCTCCACCCGTTGGGCAAGTCCTAAGGACTTACTCTGGGTACAACAGAAATACAAGAAGAGCTTGTACAACGGTTAGACACTTAGACGTGTTCGGCTCCCTGGCCGTTTCTCGGCATGGTTTCGTGGTGCAGTAACATTTCATTCTTCTGCACTTCTACATTTCTTGCAGCATCTCGTTGTCCTCGTTTATTTGTCCTTATCCAGGCATTCTTTTCTGGCGACCATATGTGGGTCGGAGTTATTCGCAGCCATTATGGAGTAGGAGCATCGTTGCGCATACTGCCGGTTGGACTCTATTTCGCAGTCTTTTTTCCTACCTCCTACTCCACCTTTTTATCTCCGTCGAGTTCAGTTCTTCGACTTTCTCTACTGCCGTCTCATTCGTATATCTTTTCTGCTGAATCCTCTCTTGGCTTGGTGGTCAATCCTACTCTCTACCACCAGGTAGTGACCACCGAAAATAACAGGGGCAACTCCGAGAGCTAAAGAGAGGAGTGGCCGGATAGGACTAATCACCCACCGAAGGTATGGGCGTATTATTATGCCAGTGGAAGAACAGCCTGAGTCCACCAAGAGCCTCTTAATTAAGGTTCAACGTAATACCTGGATTCATGATCTGAAACTTGGATCATGGAACGTGCGCGCCTGTAGCAGTGCATGGAAAATTAGCCACATGGTTGGAGAGACTTCTGGTAGGGGTATGGAGATTGTTGCCTTACAGAAAATTCGAATGAAATTCTGCTCCTTACAAATTGATAACTAAGCTTTCTTCAACTATAGACACAGTGAAGTCTCTAGATCGAATGGTGGGGCCGCCTTTCTGGTCCAAAGGGCATAGAATCGCAATTCGACCCTGTCTCATACAGACTTGCCACGCTAACACTCCAGATTGGAGGAGTAAAATTTGGACTGGCAGGACGCTATGCTACGACCGAGTCCACGGAGGATGCAATGGTTAGAGGATACTTCTGCAAACTTGTGGCTGAAACCTTTAGACTATTCCTCTCTAAAAGTACACAAATAATTATACTTGGCGACTTCAATTGCAGATTGGGCTCTGATGCCCGCCACATCGGCGCCAAAACTAGTCGATCCATTCACCGATCGAGAAGGCACCACAGGGGGCGGACATAGGCTAGTAGGCCTATGCCAAGAGTATCGTTCAAACGTGATGAATACTTTCTTTGGAAAACCAACTTCTCGGAGACTAACTTGGTACCATCCTACGATGTGAAGGTCAAAATTATTGCTTCCAAGTGATAGAAGTGCTTCCAGAAAGGCAGGTGCAAATTCGGATCACTGCCTACAAACAACAATCCTCAAGCTCAAATCACTTGTTAAAAAGCGCTTAGGAAAAAGGACGAATAGAACTTTGAAGGAGGGCATGAACAGTCGAAAGCAAATGTGGCAACTGCCTAAAGACATCTAACAAATAACAAAATCGAGGGAAACTTACCAGGAACACCTCAAAAGGCAACTCCCTCAGGAACCTATGTCAACTATATGCGAGGATGCCCTGAAATCTATGGAAAAGCTGCCACCAAAACAGTGAGACAAGAAGCTGCGCGAAAGGAAAACGAATTATGCACAGCTTCCCGCGAGAAGGGAGAGAGAGAACTCCTGCTACAAAAGCAGCTGAGAACAAATTGGCTCTCAAATCCATCCCAAGAAACGCTCATGATGTACAAAGAGCATATGAACAAGGTAGCAACCCGATTCGAAATGGGAAACAAGCATATCAAGAAGAGAGAATAACCGATGTTCCAGTCTACCTCGCAGAGAGAGAACCACGTGAAGCCTTCATGCTGTTGAAGGACGTAATGAATGAAAACTCCTCATGGAAGGCAAAAAGTGCTATAATACTAGTCAAACCGAAAGATCTGGTCACACACTGCCAGGAACTGTTTAAGGACAGAACCACTGAAGAAATTAAAAATTAGGATCGTCTACCAAGAGAATCCTCTATTTCAATGGAGGAGATTGAGACAGCTAAAAGCAGAATACAACTGTACAAAATTCCCGGCCAAAATGGAATTAGATCGGAGTTACTGAAATGGGACGCTCAGTATCTAAATGCCTATCTTTAAGAATTCATCACTCATTTCTGCAATGGGACCACTCCTATACCTCGAGTCTGGATTGATGCTGAAGTTGTAAGTATCTACAGGCGCAAAGGGTTTGCAGACAGATCCTGCAAATGATGGATCAGTCTTCCTTCTAGATGCCTGATGCAAGTTATATGTATCTATTCTGTGCCAACGTCTGGAGCACCATCTTGCCGATCTACACTCAAGTACCCAATGTGGATTGTGCGAAGGAAGATCTACTGAATAGGCTATACTTGAAGTACGAACCATGACGCAGAAAGTCGTGGACCAGAAGCAGAAAATAGTGCCAGTGTTCGCTGAACCGAAAAAGGCCTTTGACTCGTTGTCTAAAGCTGCAATATTCAACCGAATGATAGATCTGGGCTGCTCTTGGCAAATGGTCCATTCGGTATAGCCTTGATGGAACTCACCGGTTGGGAAATCGAGGATAACAAAGGACTACTTTGTGATGAAATGTGATGTGATGTGATGAGACAAGGCTCAAAAGAAGGACCACTTCTTTTCAACCTCACCTTCCAACTCATATTGGATGAAGCCTTCTCCTCACTCAACCACAGTGCAGTTCAGATGATTGATCATTCGGGCGAAAGATGGCTGCCAAATCATCTCGAATACGCAAATGACCTAGACATTATTGCGCCAAGTAAGGTCGCAGCTAACGTACCAATAGAGCATTTGGCGAAAACGCTGCATAAATATGGAGTGCAAAGTGCAGGGGACAAAACTCTCTGGCTTCAAGTTGGTGCCGGTGAGGACCAAAGGCCCCTCGAAGCAGCAGGAATGTCCTTCTGACCTGCCTCATACTTCGATTATCTAGGCTCCACACTTCAAGCCACCGATGAGCCAGACGGAGCAATAAAAGCAAACTTAACCAGGGCAAAAATACGGCTCTGGTGGGTATTGTTGTCGATCCTGATGTCACTTATGGGTTATCAACTATTGTCTTGAGAGTAAAAGATGACAATCGACTACAAGCAATACAGAATACGGCTCGACGTATGAAGAGTTTGAAAATGGACAAAGAGAGTCTGACACTCTCCATACTTGAAAATAACTTTGAAAATGGGGAAACTAAGAAAGCCTCACATAAAAGGAACTGGATGCTTCAAGTATGTAATTAAAGACGCGAAAGAAACATGGCAAGAGCATTCCGAATCATGGCTACTTGATCCAAAGAAAAGCCTCAAAGTTCGAGCTGATAATTACACACCTAGATTGGTGGGAGAAAGGTAGTGGCATATTGTCTGTACCAATGCAAACTGCCACAGATTTTTCGCCACAACAAAGGAGATGCGAAGGCACGTAAGACAAGATCATGGAGAATAAGAACATAAAACTGAAGAGATACTGGACCGTGGACTAAAGTGCCCTCTTGCAGACTGCCTTAAAAGATACAAAACTGAAGGGTGGCTGAAGAAAGACCTATTAGGGACTGTCGCCCTTCGGTCAAAATCATAGAAGCCAAGCTGAAATGATTGTAAAAGTCCGCCCATTGAAACTATTTCACATACAAGCTAAGGCGGTATCAATTTTGACCCACTTGGTGCACATCCAAAGAGTCATTTACATTAGAAGTGAATGCAAGTTACTCTCCACCTATTACCTATCGCCTAGATGTAAGTAAACGTCATTTCAAATTCGAAGACCCAGGCCAGCAGTGGCCAGGGCGTTTTCTGATTGTTTTTTTCTTTTGGTTAGTCGAATCGACGGCATGACCCAGCGTGACCCACAAATTTAAAAAAGGCTTACAGTTGTTGCGAATGGCGTTTGCCTTCTTGTGGAAAGGCCTTAGAAAGCCAGCTCTACGAAGGGCTGAATTAACTGATTTTAAACCTTGGGAGATGTAGGAGGACCTGTCAATTCAGAGCATAGTCTTTCCAGGTTCTGATTCTCCTCACGGAAGTTGTGCGAGCTCTCTTGCAGATGGTCACCAATAACCTCCATGCGAATTTCGGCAGTAAGACAAGAATTTGTAAAGACTGTGCCCACATATACATGTATGCCTTTCGACGATTCTCATGACCTGCTTAGGATGCCATAGAATAAGAACTGAGCGACACACAGTCATCTGCGCTTTTATCAAGCGGTGGCAAATGAAGAAGGACTGCTACTGCTGCCGCCACTCGATTGCGAATTTCCAGATTTTGGTCAGAACCTGTCAGACAAACAGAAACGGTCAACATATTTATTGAAGCCAGTGACTGTGGTAGGAACGAGAAAATCGGCATTCTGATTGAGACAACTGAAAGTGCGACTTTGCTTCCCATTAGCTTAGCTTAGGCAAGAGCATGCTGTGATCAGAGACTGGCTAGAGGATTAAGCCTCGCTAGAGATGAAGAGGTAGATTTGTTTTGGCCACTGTACCAGCAAGTAGTTTGTTCCTTGACTTCCTCTACAATCCGAGACCAGTTTTATCGATTCGCATGGCTTCTACTAAGATCTACATGCGTAGCAATCTCAAGGAATGCACATTCTGAGGAAGTGGTTTCCTCCACTTGATTTACAGTGATTCTGTATGCACACTTGTTCCATGTTAGCAGCCTTTCGTCGAAGTAGATGTGTCTGCTTCTATTTGCGAGCTCTTTCCTGAAATGGATTAGGTATTGGATGCAAAAGCCTTCTGCAATAATTCTGCTTGGGAAACAGCAACACGAACTCCGCATGCCTGGATTCGATGGCACTTCCATGCACTTCTTAACCGAGTAGTCGATTTAGCGAGAGGAGTTGAATCACACTAAAGTACCCCAAGTTACCATCGCATGAATGGTAACTCCGCAGTAGTGATATCAAAGAGATCGCCCCGAGCATGTGTAGGCTGTTTCCTTAGGCCAAATGATTTCATTGTATATAATCCAGTTCAATTTCGATCCGATATTACTGAAGTGAGGCTTAATCTGAAGGCACCAACCTGCAAAGCTTTGAACTAGCGCGATGGTTTGGCGCATTTGGTCTGCCACTGTTCTCTCTGTGCTCGATACTGACGCTGTGGCGCTGATGCTACTGGGTGCGCTGGTGCAGACCAAACCAGGAAGCAGGGTGGATTGGATCAAAATTGCTCCCTCGATATCGCCTGATTCCAGTGCCGCACTGGGATAGACAATCACGTCGTGGACGATTTTGTTGAGGAATCAGTTCAACACCGCCAATCCTAGCACTCACTGAAGGACGTCTATGCGCATAATAGCAAATCGGAATCAATTTGACTTCTTGAGCAAGCGGTTGGTTTAGTGAAATGTAGTCAACTGCATCAAAGTGAGGCCACCATTGAGAGGAGCAACTCTTTAGACGAAAACATGAGCTTAATTTGAATGTCCTTTGAGCGGATACTGTTCATGAAAATGACGGTGCTGTTGCTGCGATTGATTCAGCAGTGGTGGTGAAACAGCCCCGTCTTCGCAATCCATTGGAGATTGCTGGAATATCGCCTCGAATATGCTGAAGTCAGATGTGCGTGATGCATTTGATCTGCAGTACAGTATGAGCAAGCCCAAGTGCCACTAGGCTCTGATGAGGCGAGAATGAGCATGAGGTGGGTGCCGGATAGCGCTCTGGTCAGGTGCAGCACCCTGGAACGAATCCGCCACAGTCGACTACTGCTGCTGCCTCGCTTATTTAGCGGGGTTTGTACAACGCAGGTTGGTGGTGTTGATCTGCATGCACCATAGGGGATGGGCATCTGACATCAGACTGTCTGTGAGATTCTCAATGTCCAAACGGGCGTGTTTATTCAATTAAAACTGCTGTCGCTCAGGTGAAGTTTAATTTGAATGAAGCCAACTCACAACTGGGCATGATACAGCCACTGCGTAAGGAGTTGCACTGGAATGTCCTCTCCTTGAGAAAGAGCTACTGCGGCTGAGCACCACTGCAGTGAGTTCCTTGCTGCCACTTATATGGAGGTGGTGCATGCGGTTTCGATGATGAATGCGATACAATCGCTGCTCTACAGAGGTCAGTGACAAACGTTCTTGGCGCACCTGCCGTTGAACAAGGTCCTGACATCGATGCGCCAAAGTCGGCATCGCAAATTTGAGTGACTACTTATACCCCATTAAATTTGATCTAAAAACTGACGAGATGAGACCGTTTTCGATCACTCACCTACATGCATCGGAGCGCACGATGTTAAGAGCATGCAATTGCACGTGACCATGCGGTCTGTTAGCTGTTATTTGGCTTACCTAACCTCCTCCAAGATGTAGGAACTCAGCTGGGAAATTAGGGAATGGCTGTCAGACTATGAAATTCCTGTTGAACGCGTAACTGGGTCGAATTCTGATGACACCCGGTCAGGAATTATGTGGCAGAGTTATTAACTTTTCGGCAGTGAACAGTACTGCTACCAGGGTGAATCGAAGCTCGGTACTCATCCCCAAGTTTACCTTGGCCAAAGTACTGTTGCCATCTGATAAAGTTTCCATTAGTCGTTTGAAATAAATTACTACGTTTACCGACTAAGAAATAGCATGGATGTATTTAATAAACCAGGCGTTGTCCGGCAATGGCGTGGAGGAGCACTTACTAATGCCTCGTCAGAAAAGACGGCTGACAGGTTTCAAAGAGTTAATAGCATTTTTGAACCATCTTGCACTGTAGTTTGAGGCAACGAATCATTCGATTGGTAAACTCAGCATTGAAAGCCGTGACGAACTGATGTTGAGCTGATTCTGATCTACTTCGTGGAGATTGAGTCTGGTTGCTTACATGTAGGCCTTCCGAGTGACAACTTTGCGGGAATCTGGGAACCTCCTATGGAGCGGGCAAGACATACTTTTCCTTTAGTCCGTCCTCCCTTCTTAAGAGGCATTTGAATCTCTTAACAAGGAATGGCCCTTGACTCCCAATTTCTTTCCTTTATGGAGTGATGCGCTACACCTCATATCGAAAGAGCTTTTGTTTTGGTGGCGTTATTTCATTGTCTCCACGTTGTCATTATGTTTTTAGAATTGGTCTCTGTGTATAAAATCAATTCATGGTAAGGTTATGATCTGGAAATTCTTCCACTCCATTTGCATTGCTCAGGGCCCACCCGATGTAGCTCTTGTCGTGTGCAGAGTAATCGTCCAGTTCCCTATAATCTGCACTTTGATTGCCACCCTTTTTCCAAGCCATTGGAAGATTTGTAGACAGGCACAATTATACTGTGATTAGAATGACTTCTGGCTCTTGTGCTATCGTTTCTCAAGCAAGGAATGCCATCCGCTGAGGCGATTACTCCAATTTTTGCTTTCTTCTCTCTTATTCCTTCTCGACGGTCGTCGGCACAACGATCGAAATAGCAGGGATCGATCTGCCTTCTTTGTTTGCAGACTAACCTGCACGTCACATAGTGAGCCTTTCAAAGAGACAAATGCTACTCCATGAAACCTTGCCCTTCCTATGTACCCGACTCAGAGGACGGAATTTCAATTTTACAAAGTTCAGTAGGACTTCTATAAACCACCAACCGAGGGTTTTTTGAACGTTAGTTAATAGTTCATTAATAGTTCTGTCCTTTTATCCTTCGCTTTTTGCTTTCCAAGGATTGAGGTCATTGAAAAATAGTAACTCTTATGGTACATGGTGTTCTCTCACTCTTCATTATGTTCCTTAGGCTGGCATTCGAATCCTTCTCTGGCAAGGCAAATTATTTCCCGTGTGAACAACAGTACCGGCTGTTAAATGTTAAGACCATCTGATGACGGCTTTTCCTCACTTCGTACTCTAATACGAAGCGATACGAAACCAGTTTAGAAACATGATGGTGATCAAGCCTACTCTCAACCTCCTCGTGGTGATCACCGGTAACCTCAGCAGCAACTCTGGGGGCTAATGAGAGGGGCGGCCGTATGGGACTAATCACCCACCGAACGTGCGAATTCAGATTATGCCAGCAGAAGTAAAACTTCGTACAGCCTGGTAAACGAGGCACGGCGTAAATACCTGGATTCATGGTCTCAAACTGGACTGTGGAAAGTGCGTGCATGTAGTGATGAGTGGAATCTCCGCCAGAATGTTGAAAAGACTTCTGGAGGAGGTATGAGGCTTGTCTGCCTTAACAATGTCGAGGATGCATGAGGTGCCACAACGAAGTTGAAATGCTACCCGTACGAGGAAACCATGCTAGAGAAGTGACCAGAGGACCGGAAACGCCGATAAACGCTTTTACTATCTTCTTAGCTGACTGTTGTGCGCTGCTTGTTGTAAAGGCTATTTGTACTTCTCTGGTACTCCTGATAAGCCCTTGGGACTTGCCCTCATGGGTGGGTAGTAAATGAAAAACAAACATGATATCTACTTAAATTATTTAGTAACATAGTTTGTGCCAAATATTCATGTAAGCACTCCAATGGACATTTTGTGGGGCAATATATTAGTTAAGGTGCTTTAAGCTTCCCGCGTTCCGAAAACACCAACATGGGAATTCAAATTTGGATTTCAGATGACTTTTATGCCTACTGGCTCATCTTAACCACCACAAGTATAATGGTCATTGACAAATAGCTTCTCATAGGATTCACGGTCCCTAAATGAAATTAACAAGCTTGCAAACTGGAATAGACGCCTACCCAGTTCACTTGGTGTGCAAAGAGCTCAATTTCATTGGCATAACCGCCGAGTTGATTTGTTTATTGAAGAAAAGGACAACTTGGTCATTAATTTCTACTGTCAAGTTGAATAACATGTACATACCACAAAGACATACTTCGAATGTTAGTGGTTCGAAATGGAAGTAAGCTTTCAGGCAGAATAGGCAAGTGGAACTGAAAAGTTCCATGGCATTCGTTAGTCAAAACGAATAATTAAATCGTTTATATGTGCACATAATGCAAACATACATACATACATACATACATTCATACATACATAATAGGGTTTTTTTTTAACTACATCAGCCTTTGAGCACAGTTGCCTCATGCAGTGTAATTAGTCACGTGGGGCATCAAGTGTGACCCGAAACCTCGCCAGAGGTATGCTAACTCGTGTATTTGTTTCACCATTTCAGCCAAAGGCGATTTGCCGTGTTAGCGAACAACACCTCAAGCCATTCACTGTCAACAATCACATTACTTGCCATTATTAAATTTTTAGGCATCAAAATGTAGGAAGAGCGCTTGTAAACGCAAGAATGGTGAATCATCTTAAGTAGCGACTACTTTGCAGTTGATTTATCGGGCATTCATAGGCTGTAGTATGTAAACGGGTGCGTTTCAAGGCGAGTCTGGTCATTTCCAATGAAATGCGTCGGCGATCAACAAAGCCTTGTATTGTTTGAGCAATCATTCTGAGGTTCGATTGAATTAGGGAAGGTGTCGTGTGCTAGTAACTAATGCTTTATTAATAACCTGGGTTTTTACGTGCCTCATTTTGGAATTGTATTCTTCGAGTGAACTTAGAGACCTGAGGAAAATTTAGGACCCAGTCATGCTTACACTGTACACAATAGAATGTGGGGATCTTTATTTTGCTCATTAAAAGTACGCACACCCGGTGAATGAGACCATTTGAATACCAGCACTTGAGTTTTTGGAATTGGTGACAGAATAAATTAAGCCCTACTTATTAAATGTAGGTAAATGTACCACCATTTCCTAACTTTTTATTGACTTTAAAATGCGGGACATGTCAACATAGCGCAACTTCGTTCGCTATTTGGCTACTTCCTCGAAGGACATTGCTGTGCATCAGCCCTGTCTCGCCTTTTCAGAGCTTAAGTGTTTTGTCAGAGGCCAAGCTTGTCGGGATATAACGCCCCTCCTAAGAGAACGCTACTCATCTCACCTTTCAAAGGTCGGAAGTACAACACTTTACAAGACTCAGAGATTGAGCGTTCTCCATAGGGGTCATCACAACATCTGAATTTGTATAATGTCTCATTGAGTGAATCAGCAGTAACCGTCCTTGTGTTTCCATTGCTCTAATTTGTCACATGGCATTAAGCATAAGCTTGCCTTCAACATGACCCCAGATGTTAGTGTTTTAACCCAATTAAGGCTTCATATGGACTTGTGAACTCTAGAAAATGGTCGCCTCTGAGGACACGTTTAGTCGTAATGGCAGTTCGTTTAACATGAACAGCGAAGAATTCTGTTCCTTCCTCTTTGTCAAGTATTTAGCACAAACGATAATCTCCTAGCTAAGGACTATGGATTCCAGTAAGTTATTAGACTAGCCTCCGATTGCAATTTCACACTTCACATGATTATATATCAGCAACCTCACTTCCGAAACACCCCTAAATCTTGATATTATTGAGCTATAGTCAGATCTTACCTCAAATTAAATAAGCATAGGTTCATTAAATGCTTAATACACTTATTAGTCCTTAAAAACTATTCAGATTGACATCCCTGTTATCATGAATCTTAAAAACGGCATCAAAGTAACTTAAAAATGGAATTTTCACCAACTGTTGATGCCACGGAAAACGACATAAACCACCCCAAGCCAATGCAACCGGAGCGCAAACACCAGTTTTGATGAAATGATTGGATGGGCAATATCGATTGGATTATCTAGGCTATGTCTATACGCGCATACCACCAGCGCTTGTATGCACGAATCGATGCCGATTAATTCGCTAGCTTAACGCACACGTAGCCTACAACTGCTATGGCTTTCTCCAGAGCCTGCCTCGTGCAAAAATTTAGAGCTATTTTATTCAATTTATAATTTTATAATCTTGCGTGGTATCTAGAGGCTTCAAAATTTGCCAGATGGTCATTATTACCTTTCTCTAGTTATGTACGAAATTTGGTTTGCATAAGTTAATAACTTGAGGAGATATTTGAGCCTAAATTGTACAAAGCGGACTCGAACTGAACATATTTTCGGCATTTGACTTAAGCCTTCATGCGCACCCTCAGAGTAACACGTTCGCACACTACGCGAACATCAGCCAATAGACTCGAGATAGTATGACAGACAGGCGCATGCGTCGCGTGCCTGATGTGCGAGGGTGCATGCACATGGTGCATTCATGTCACCGAAATCAGACTGCGCCGATGAACCCTAAAGGCCCAAATTGGACGAAAACCCCTCCTCAAAATTGTGACCCCTAATTCATCAGGTCACGGACGAGGATTAACTGTCTAGAGATTAGCTGGAGCTTATCTTTCAGCCCTTAACCTATGTTTAATGTTGATGCTATAAGCGGAAAGGTTAGGGAAGGGCAACCAGACACCGCAGATACCGCTCGCGACGTCGAACAAGGGGGCAGGAAAATTTTACTTCCCAGTGCAGTAACCAAACTGAACAGAGATCCCCGCATTGGGCTGTCCCATCTTTAAAATTCGACAAGAACAGGCGATATTGATCCGAAAGACCTCATCGGCAGGAGCAAGGTCCGCCATGTTGGATCAAAACCGCCATATTGGATTTTTAGAAGTAAAACAAGGAACGCTTAAGGCCCCGTGCTACCAAACGCTCCCCATTGCGGCAACCCAGAGCGAGGAGGCCAAATGCGAAAGAACTGATGAATATAACGAATAAGCCGGTCCAAGAACGCACGGCGAACCCCTAGGACCGCAAAGCACAAGGCCGAAAAGTGCCACATTAGACTCGAGCAAAACATACGCTCTCGACTCCGAACCAGCGACTATAGCCCATCAGCGAGATACCACACGCTCAATTAAATCAAATAATTGTTAGCCGTAAGCGCCATAAATGCACAAAGTGTCGTATTGATAAGGAGGGTTACAACAAAGTTATGAATAATAGTTATGAGACATGTTGCCTAACACACATAAAAGGGGAACGCGGTAATTAAACATTTAAGCGCGTTCACCGCGAATACGACGAGCAAGTTGGATGTCTTTCGGCATGATCGTGACACGTTTAGCATGAATAGCACACAGATTTGTGTCCTCGAATAGTCCGACAAGGTAGGCCTCAGAGGCCTCCTGAAGAGCACCAACAGCGGCACTCTGGAAACGCAGATCAGTTTTGAAATCCTGTGCAATTTCACGAACCAAACGCTGGAATGGCAGCTTGCGGATTAACAACTCGGTTGATTTCTGATAACGGCGGATTTCACGAAGGGCAACAGTACCCGGCCTGTAACGATGGGGCTTCTTAACACCTCCAGTTGATGGTGCAGATTTGCGAGCAGCCTTCGTAGCAAGCTGTTTACGCGGAGCCTTTCCACCGGTCGATTTGCGAGCGGTCTGTTTCGTGCGAGCCATGAACCAACAGCAGAGAGCAGAACCTGAGAATGAACAGCCGGCTGCAGTCAAACGTTACCCAGCTGATTTACTTAAACAATTTAAAATTAGGGTCAATGTCACCTTGGAAAGTGTTTAAATATCAAATAAAACGTTAATGTTGTAATTAACATAAATTATCTTAAATGATTTTTGGAAATTTATATAAATGTAAACCTTTAAAGATGTGAACACTTTCATTTGTGAAAAACTTGAAACATGCCATTTGCTACTGCATAGGGGTTTTTATTCGCAAACCACTTTCTAACAGGATCAAATTTTGTCCTTGGGTTGGTGACGTTTCAGCGGCAAGTTTAGGACAATTCCGAAGGTTTTAGGGCATTTTACTTCGAGGCTGCATCAATGCCTTTAAAATAAGACCTTTTTAAATTTATAAACCGTATTGTTTCTCCTGATCATTTTGGAGATTAACGATTTTATCGACAAACCCTGGAATTGAAACGTCGAAACATAAATAAGCCGTACCGAATTGAACGCGATAATTTATTTTTACCCGAAGGTTTAGATTTCAGGATTAAATGTGGTCAGTTAATGACGGAGAATCAGCTAACATAACATATATGATAGCAAAGTTACACCTAAGAATTCCTCAGTCTAGTACTGAGAGTGGGTGTACTTTCTTTCACTTGCTAGCTAGCGGCTAACGGAGCACTAGTGAGTATTTGTAAGTATCTTAAGTATTGTTTTCTCGACCAGACATGGTACCTTAAGGCAGATTTTTAACGAATCACACGAATTTCTGCACCAAACGCAAATATCTGCCGTCAAATTTAGATTTACAGAAAACATCCCTGTCAAAATTTGGTCTTCGCTCTGCAGGAAATATTAGCTATAAACTCTGAGGTTTCCAACTGACATTTTATTTCTATATGTCAAATTACGATTATTCAGTAATCGGTCATTGAAACACATAGGCGTCGTATGTAAAATCTATTGCTCAAGCTTGTACACGTGGTAATATATATGTCGTGCAGTGAAATACTGAAGTAGGTATGCAGTTTACTGCTGCATTTTTAATTGATAAAGTTTGCTAACTTAAAGCTAAGGAACAATAAGATTCATGCCAGTTTAAAATACATCTTCGTGACTAAAAGTGCCAATCCAAAATTGTATTAGCAATTATCTCTAATGTTGTAGTACTATTAATTTTGGCAACTCACAGTATGCCCCTGAGCAAATATTTGGCACTTAGGATTTCATCCGTTTGTGAATAGCGAAGTTATTATGTATCCCTATGTGATTTATTTCTCTTATAGCTAAATAAGTCACTAGGATTACCAATTTTCATGTTCCGATCCTCTTGATCAACTAATGCTTATTTATATTCAACTCAGTTATTGATAGGACGTCTTGTAATAAAAGCAATCTATTACTTATAAATTGAGCTAACAGCGCCTCTGTAAGATAAAGATCCTTTTTAGTGAGTGAAGAGGGAAAGTAACAGATAAGCTTCCTTTTAGGACAGCAAGAATAAAAGTTTACCTCAGTAGTACCACTGCAATCGGTAGTTGGTTTTATGGAATAGTTTTAACAAAGTTCAGCTGCAGTAGTACGAAACTCCTTTATGACATATGAAAGATGTTGTCAAATCTCACAATACAGCTGTATACCATCTACTATATGCATATATATATGAAAGTCTGTAAGAAGAATAAAATAAATAGATACTAATAAATGGCTTAATTTTGTTTAGGTTTGCAGCAGTCAAAGGTATCCCAATACGAATAATTATGAGCTCAATCTGACTAGTGCTAGTGTACAACCCATAGATGCTTCATATAAACCCTTTTTTCAGAGACCTTGGGAAATGAGACAGAATACATGCAATAAAGTGCTCCATAGAGTAGTAGATTTCAAGGTTTCGGTTTTGGGAGATTACCACAAATTATGAATTCCATTGTGATTAAAATCATCGAGGAATTTATAAAAGCTCACAGGTTAAGTGGTAAAAACCTACTCTCAACTTCCTCGTGGTGACCACCAGTAACCCCAGGGGCAACTCTGGGGGCTAATGTGAAGGGCGGCCGGGTAGGACCAATCACCTAGTAGATGTACAAAATTAGATTAAACCAGCAGAAGTACAACTTCATAAAGCCTGGTAAACGAGGGATGCCACATAATCTCCGCCAGAAATTTGAGAAAATTTCTGTAGAAGGAATAAAGATTGTCTATCTTAACATTGTTGAGGACATATGAAGTGCCACTGCGAAGTTGAACTGCTACCTGTATTATGGAACCATACCAGAGAGGTGACCAGAGAACCGAAGACGTCGATAACCGCTTTAACTGTCTTCTGTGTTAGCTGTTGTATGCTATATTTTATAAAAGTTATTTGTACTTCTGTTTTTCTCCCAATAAGTCCTTGGGATTTGCCCTAATGGGTGGGGAGCAAATAAAAAATAATAATAATAATTAAAGCTCACTAATGACTGATTTTAAAGGTATAGACACAAGCAAAGTAATTAATGAGCATAAGGTAGTGTTAATCCTAAATAGCAAAGGCAATGAAAATATGACTTTTAGCACTAGTTAATAGGAACTGCTGTTCTTCTGCACCAAAGCTTAGGGGTGCCCATTTCAAAAAATACCTTTTTTGATTTTTATCACTTCTTCATTTTTAAGCGAATTTCTCGTTAAAACACGAGAATATACTATACGTAGTGCATGTCTTGTTATTGACCTTATTCGCATAATTTTTCATTCCCAGTTAAATGATGAGCTTAACTGGCTTTTACTTACAATCACAACCTAATGACTTCATCTCTCAAAAATGAATACGGAGAACTAACTTAAACTTCACAGTATCAGGTTTCGAACTGGATAGAGCTCTATCGCTATTTGAAATGCTAAATAAATAACTTAGAACTAAAATGGAAGTTTTTGATAATTTAGCAAAATCTATACATTATAAGTAACAGTGAGGGGAATTCTCTAAAAGCTGTTTAATTCTGACACCTTGCCATTCCAAAATAAATGCGTTGATTAACAATAGAGATTTCCCGAGCCTAAAGAATAAGCCCGGGGATTTGCTTTAAAGTATTTAAAAAATATGGCTTGAATATTTGGCTTCAAACTCACTACCCTACTACGTTTTCGATTTTCTCTATAAATGGCTATGGCAAAGGGATACATAAAATTCTGCTATAAATATTCAGTGTCAATCGATCGCCGAATCTGTCGAACTTGCACAATTTCAAAACGCATCAGTAAATTTATGTTACGTTTATATTAAACTTATTGAACCTTCTATCACTTTTGCTCGCTAAGTGTTTCATTTTCATATTTAACTTTCTACATGTACGTATTTTATATAACTTATTTTAGAGCTAACGCATTTTTTTCACATGTTCGTAGATTGCATTCTAGCATGAGTACGTCTACATGAATCATACTGCGCTGTAGCAGACCTTTCTTCTAACAATTTGTCCAATACAAATTTTAATCTCGATGGTTGCTATGCCCACCGATTTTTATCATGAGTTCGCTGAACAGTGGGTCACGTTCTTCTCATTAATTTTGATACGTATCTTTAATATATAGACTTGTCAATGCCATTATCAAAATTAAAGTTCTATAAACGAATTTCAGCAGAACGCGATATTGATGAAGAAAATAAAATAATTTTGGATGCTTTTGAAATCTCAATTAACGTCATATGATTGATCAAGTTAGAATATTTTTATAGTTCAAATAAATCGGATTATATTTTCAAGGCAACAGGGCACAATTGACGAATTAGGCTCAGGTGAGTTCGTGGTATTTCGCTTTGTCTTATCTGCCGATTCAGTATTGCTGGACGTGTCTTCTATTTTTACTTTTTTTTGTAAAATTGAATTTGTTCAAAACGATAGATAATCAACAAAGTCAATTTCTAACGTTGAATATACCTTTTCTAACACAATTCCAAGTTAAATGGTCCTTTATTCTTATAGGTAATTCCGAGCTTGTAGAACGGGTTAGAAACGATCATGGCAAACGTCGAAATAAAATGAAATCCATTGTCTATAGGCAATTCGAGAGACCGTAACCTGTCCCACCTCGTAAATATTAAAGATCCGAAAGTAGCCTGCGATTTCACATGAAATTATGGAAACGAAATTTCTTTTAAACACAGGACATCGCTTTGTTAACACCCCCTAGATAATCACAAACTAGGTGGAAACAGTAGATGGATGTGACCGAAAAGCCGGTTTTACACCTACAAACCTTTGAATCTCAAGCGGTCGATGCTCTCTACATTTTTTATTAGAACTAAAGTGGATTAGAAATTGTTCCTTCCTGTTGTAAAACTTGGAAATTTCTTGGCCTTGATCAGAGTATGTGATGTCATTAACAAGCAAAGGTTAATTTATCCACCAGTAGATTTCATATTAGCTCGAAATTCGTTTGGATTTTTGGTGTCGCGCCAGTGCTGCTCGCGAAGCCATGCTCATTATGGATCCGTGATGTGACAAGATGAAATCGGGCGCTCCCATCACTCAGCTCAATCACAAACACACGCCAAAGCAAGTGATCTCCCATGAATCGAAACACTGCTAGGCAGTTGTGTGTGTTAGCGTAAATTGTCCCCAAAGTGGGCCATTTGTTGATTGGTAATAATGGGGTTTGATGCATGGGATTTATGAGTGTGTGTTCTGTAACAACAAAAGAGCTTTTGTCTCAAGAATTAGACATTACCTACCACATTTTGAGAGTAGCCCTGTGATCATCATTCTGATTAGCTTTGGCTCGAGCTTCTGGAGTATTCCATGTATTTCTCCTGCCTTTCATATTCAGACTTTTATTAGAATCCCTTCAATTAAAAATCTAGAAGAATAGTTTTCCTTTTCAAGTTATAAAACAACACCCTTATCAACTCTGGGTGAACAATGGGTAGGGAAATGTAATTTGAATACATTCTCCGCGGGCGTAAATGAGGGTACTCGCATCTCGGGAGTCTTCTTTATCATTACATCTACCTCTATTGTTCTTTTCTACTATACATAATCGCCTCACAGTTGGGTGAAACGTTGACTGTGTACAATTTCTTTGCCATTTCGCTTACAGTTTCTCAAACTCCTGCTGCCACTTGTGCATTTAAAGGTAGCTGATGTTAGTACAATAAAGTATTTAGGTAAAAGCTCTTAACCAAGAAGAGTAGTGTTTGACTCTGGCAGGGTATCAGCATTTGCATCTTCAACTTTGGACTATAATGAATAGGTTTTTGAACTGCACCAGCTGATTAACGTGTATGTCTCTAACTTGTCGGAAAGCGAACTCCCTTCATTGGGGGGAATCCCATCCTTGATGCACTTTTATCACCGTCAAAAAACGGGAAAAATTATAATTGAAGTCGCTTAGTGCTTAAGCTTTAGTTATTGTTAGGCTCAATGTGTCTCGCGTTCCAAAACTTAAATAGAACATATCGCAGGATGGCATTGGATTTTCTTTAGAGTCAAAATGAATAACATTTAATAGGGTCCTTTAACATGAAAACTGATATACTTTATTTCTGCTCTGTTGTGGATTTTAGATCCTGGCGCTGGTGACCCAGATTACCTTACCCAAACCGTATCTGAAATGAAATAAAATCTGTCAGAAGTCTGACAAACGCAAGATAAGTTGAGTGTGTGAATGAGATACAGAAAATAAGGGTAGGCATTTTTAGAGAGATTTAAAAGGCAAAGTACCTCAATATTACCGTTGCTATGCATAGCCTGAAAAGATACTGTCGAAAAAGCTGCGACTATGTCCCGACTCTCTTACCCTCCTGGGAGACCTTAGTGCTCATTATGGGGCGTATGGATTTAGGTTAGTTAGGAATTCTTATCGTGTTCTGTAACTTGAAGTCTTATTTCAGTTGAATGATTAAAAACAAGTGAAATTTGATCTAAGGTACGAATTGAGTTTTCAGTTTAAACATCGGGATAAAGTATACTGAAGAGAAGGGATCGGCATATCACGACTCGAGATCTTGTGGCCCTTGCGCACAGCTCCGTGAACTTACGATTTCGGGCTGTAGAAATTCATTGGCAAAGTTTAGTTGGGCAAGGTTCCTTTTGCTGGATCACGGAGCTAACCAGCGTCGATTCGAATCCTTTAACCAAAGTAACTGTTATCCTTTAGGGTTTCAATGACGGAAGACTCCAAGTACTGTTATTTGAACATCGTCGGTAAGTTTCTTTTTGGAAGCGTCGAAACTAATAAACTATTGATAAAGTTTAGCCGAGGGCTTCAGACAGTAGAATCCGAAAGAACTGGGCCGTGATTGCTGCAATAAGCCCTCTGTATTGAATCTGGGGACAGGTTTTCATCCAGGGATCTTAATCCATATTTTGAAGCTAAAATGTTCTTAATTCCGATTCAATAAACTTTATTTATTGTCTATTTGAAAACTGTCGTCTAAGCTACTCAAACGTATGCTTAAAAAAATCAAAGTCTTAAAGTGGTGCTAACTTTTGATACCTTGAAGGGCTTCAAAAACCTTCCTAACCAAGAAGACGTGGAAGTACAATACCTGTTGTAATTTAGCCGATGAAAGAGCTGAAAACGTCAATAAAAAAACATGTCTATCAGTCTTTATGCTACTTTCTTGACGCCGGAAGAGTTCCACCTTTTATAATCACAATCTCATTAACTTAGGCCGATTTTTTATTGAAAATTAGTGCTAACAGAAAATGCAATACAAAGCGAAGTCAATTTGTATATATTCGAGGTCGTTATAAAGTGCGATATTGATTTCAGGAGGTATTGCCGACTTCACTTCTGTTGCAGATGTTACGATGAAAATTTGGCTGGGGCTGAACCGTTGTTAATTTAGCCATGGCATTAAGGTTGCCTGGTGCGATCTTAAATACAGCAAAAAGGTTCATCCAAGAATCATATTCTCTCAAAGCCATTATTTGCTGGGGATGTACGCAAAGGATGCTGAGACTCTGTGAACAAATTTCTGCAGAAGAGAGCTTGATCAAATTAAATAAGATGCAAAAGACGTCACTGGCAGGCTCTACCATTCCTGGCTAGAAAATCCAACCGAAACGAAACCATAAAAGAACATCTAAAAGGCAGATGGAATGTAACAAACTAAGTGCATGCAAACAATCGCGGTATATAGAGAATTACTCCTTTATCTAAAGAACACTTTCAAATTTTAAGTGAGAAGGTCAATTAAGGTGCCATTCACTTGACTATCCTCAGGAGCCAGTGTAACCCCCACCTCGAGAGGGTAATTGGAAAAGAGAAAAGCAATAGCTAATCTCAGTTTGTAAGCTTATTCTTTTCGCCTTAACCAGGCACATCTAATGTTTTAGCTGAAGACCAGTTCATTATAAATTTAAGTCTGCCAAATTCATACCTTTTTTAAGTCCCGACCAGTTGGCATGTTTTACGCTGTCTTTTATCATATTGGTTTGATAGATGGGCTGCTAATATTCAATCTTGCTCTTAATCAGTTTTGGGTTCGAAACAAGGTTTATCTGCCCTCACTTTGAATTGAAGAATTTTTTAAAAATAATCTTTCGAAAAAATCATACAACCCTCTTTTCGATGTTCGGAGTCTGCGTCATGGTTGTGTGCTGCATTGACAACTTCACTTGCATATGTGACGTCGAATGTTATTGAAGTGTAGAACTTTATTCAGTTGGCGACTCATGATTAGTTGGATCACGTCTTTTCAACCAGCCTCTTAACAGAATTGAAGAAATGCACAGAATTGTCCAATTGCCCTCCTTGGGTTCTTTTCCATGGGTATCTTTTAGCGAATTTAGGACTGTTCAGTTTTTTATGTAGCCTCTTGACGTGTAAATTAATTCAAAACTACGGAACTAACTCAACAGGAGGTAATCCTCATCCCTGGACACCTAATTATGGGAGCAATTTTTTGGAATTTCAGGATCGTACATCCAAATACGTTCTTGTTTTCCATTTAAAAGTTCATTTGCATCTGATTACTCATGTCTCACCCAAACTTTGGTGTGAAAACGGCGGGTATTTATGCGTTTAAGCAGCAAATTGATTCGCAGCACTTTTCTTGTAAGGTTGCTAATCCGTCTTATAAAACTATGGTTTAGCGACAAAGCCAATGATGAAGAAGGTTTAATCTTTTCATCCTAAGGTCAGTTCTTTTTAGAGGAACTCCAGTATTCTATGACCCGATTTTTTTTTAAATCATTTGATCAATTTATAGCCGAAAAGTTCAGTAGCAATCGATTTCATCTCAATTTGAACTTTCGGTCCGGTACAAGATAGCCGCATAGAAAGTGAGTGACATCTCCAATCGACTTTAAATCGCTCTCCCACTCCCCAAATGACGATCAGATTACGAGTCGCCAGCAGATAGTACTAACGTCATACGCTACTAACTCATAGTCGATATAATCCTGTTTCCTTGCCTTCATAGCGTTGACAACCAAATGGCTCAAAAAAAGAAAAATCCCTATGATTTCCCTTAAAACAATGGCGTTAAATGAATATATTTACCTCTAGCTTCCCGAATGACGAGAAACGTTGAGACTAAACTCAGAATCTTAGGTTTGATGGGCTGGTGGCTTTTTCGTTAATTCAAATGTGAAAAGATTTGAAATTTCATTTTTGATATGCCAGAGATATCGGACTGTATTTTTGAATGAATATTTCGGTCCATTTCTTTTAAATAAGTGAGCACTTCCTAATCAATCATTTCTGTGATGACGATAGTGACTACTGGGAGATCATAGAGGCTATTAGCGATAACAAGGACTGATTCATCACATCGGATCCGTTGTCTGGCCCAGAGAGAATGTTCAACAGGAAAAGGGCTAGTCAAATATTTCGTTGGAGTTGGCAGAGGTAGCACTTTTGGTAATCATCTGAAGAGAATGGTCACTGCGGAATCCTCTAAGGCGGACGTGAGTCGAATGAAAGCTTATCGTTTACAAAGCTGACCCCATTCACTATCCCTTACTCTTACTCTTGACGTTTCTATTAGTTTTTCGCACCTTTTCAGTAGGTAGACAAACTCAACCTGAACAATGACTTTTCTTGTTTGTTAGCAATGTAATAATTTTTTTTTACATAGAATCTTAGTAATCGTTTCTTTCTTACACATGGCCGCAAGATATAGTCAATGGGCAAGATTGCATTCAGAGTCGAGAAGTCTAAAACCATAATGCATTCAACTATTTACCAGGGATCCAAACTTTTAAATATGAGATCAATGGTTCGTTGTTGTGATTTGTAAAAATAACATCGTGATTTGTGCCAAACAATCCAAATTTTGTAGTAAGGTGAGTATTTAAAAGTACCGGACTGCATGACCCTCAGTTAAAGTTAGGAGAAGAAATTGCAGGATAAACGTAATGCTTCGTACAGAGCTCTTGCTATATTGACCACAATCTTTTGCTCGTTACTTTTCTCATGATGAGGACTCTGAATGCGTGAGCATAGGCCAATTCATTGAGAATGGGGATGGGCTAATTTAAGTGTGCTGTTTTGGAGCCGATTAAGCTTAGAATATATTGAATAGCGTAGTTGACGTTCAGTCCGTTATATTCATAACAAATACAACCCTCTTTTTTTGATGGTGTTTTGAGGAAATATCAGAACCTACAGCTGCTTATGCTAAGGCAGACCACCCACTTTTGTTAAAACTTACAATTACTCTGAATAGCCATTCACTTTCATCAATTAGTCAAGCGGCGACCCACTTTTGCTCACGGTGACAGAGTCAAACTATGATGATAGCGTCAGCTTCCCATATGAACGAGAGCTGGCGGCTGGCTGTGTTTTCATTCGATGATGAACCTTCGATTGAATTCCGTAACGATCAGCGAGGAAATAATACACAGTGAGTGAAATGCATAACGATTCTAGATAAGTGACAAGGAGTTCACCAAATTAGATCTCCGAATCCTGTTCCATTTTATTACGCTCTCCTCGTAACTTTGTTTAGTATATTTTTAAGGCCTAGTGTCATTAGTAAAAATTGGTTTGGAAGAAAAATATCAGCAATAGAAGCGTCAAGATTAATGAACTAGGTCAACAACGTGGTGAAGTTATACAAGAGGGCTAGTCAAAGAATGGTTATTAGAAGAGAACAAAAAATATCGCAACGAATGAAGCCATTGCATACTAGATCTAACTCTTCAGGCCTTATCATCTCTCAGAAGTAATCACCATAATCACGATGAATTGACTCTCATTATAGAAAAAAATAATTCTAAAGCGAATATGACTAACCGGATGTTTTTAACTTTAAAAAAACATGAAGAGTCGCGTATGCCACTGCCAACGTCAATCCTTGAATAAGCATGATCTCGTACAATCTCCTTCACAAAAGACTATCAGATAGGCTCGGCATGATTGCAGTTGTTGCCCTTTTGGGGTTTGGCAAGTTCCGACTCCTAATCAGTGGTAAGAGAACGCAGGCAAATACTTCTGAAATCGAAATGATAGAGGATGAGTTTTCATTAAAGAATAAAAAGCGAAAACCCCGAATTTCGCTGAACATTGAAATCCATACATGAACGTTTTCAATGAATTCTGCAGATCTCCTTTTCCAAAATCGCAAAGGTTTCAGCTAGGCACCTACCCCTACGTACAATGTCCCTTTCTGTTGCCCGCCAAAGGCACGAATGAATTCAAACAAGACCAGATTGCTGCTTATAAAATAATGTTTACAGTTCAAGTAGTAAAGGCGGTTTGAAAGTCACGGTTATTCGATTCGTTGAGGTCAGCAAGTTAGCTCATCTTCGGTTTGGAAAAAAAGAAGGGTGAGAGGAGAGTGACGATTGGGATGAGAAAGGAAAAATATACAAGACGAAGTCGAGACTTCAGACATTATTTGTACGTGGATATATTGAGACTCGCTGCCAGAAGTTGTTCTGCGCTTGGAATAGCGGAGGCTCTGACGTTTTCAAGTATCCCGGCAGCACTAGTCTTTGGCTGTACGGTTGACTGGAGATTCTGATGAGTTGAAAATGGTCCTTGTTGCAAGCTGGAGACTGATTTCAAGCGTCTCTGACGGGACTTTGGTGGGTAGTATCCGTTTCTTGTAAAGAAGTATAAATCATCCATTTCCTCGTACATCTGATCCAGTTCATCAGGAGTTAGATCACTAGCAGGACCGGCCCTTGGATCCCGTCCAGTTTCTGCGTACATCGCTTTCGCCATGTTTGGTGTGATCTCGTAAGTTTGAAGGACTCCAGACTTCAAACGATTCCATAACTCCCTTCCAACACTTTCATTGTTACCTCCTGATGAAACTATCCGTGGCTTATTAGTGATATTCTTTAGGTAAACCAGAAGATATTCCAGGGAATCACGAGGATGTGCCATCGAGATGAAGTTTACTGTTCGATTTCTGTGGCTAATAGCCAGTCGTTGATACCTATCGTCCTCGGTGAAACCGATCTGGAAGAGGTGATCTTGAAGGAGGGTTGGGGTGATCAGGAAAAATCGGTCAGGTGCATCCACAGGAGCTACAATCATAATATCACCACGTAGCAGACCTCGCAATCTAATGAAGCATTTATTTGTGAATGTGATACCAGGCACCGTGGGGAAAATATTCACAGGTTTCGAGGACTGAGCTGTAGCGTAGTTGGTTGAATCGGAATCCACACTCAAACTGCTCGAAGCACTTCCTCCAAGAGGTATTGATCTTTCAGGAACTGCGACAGGGACAATCGAGAGAGGAAGGCGGAATTTTCGAAGAAGAGAAGAGAGAGTATGCACTCCAGAAATGTTCTCCGGACCCGCAATTGGACTCAAATCCAATTTGGTTGGAAATACGGCTTGATTCGATGAATCTTCTGTGCCGATGTAGAAAAGTCTTCTAGGGGGCTCCGGCACATCTGTCATTTTTCGGGTTTTCGACTTTTCAACGGCCAAAATGAGTGAGATCTGTTTCAGTTTCTTTCCCCGTGCGACTGTGCAATCATGAAGGAAATCAACATAAGTAAGAAGAGTTCCAGGCTTGAGAACAAACGGCGTACCAGCTGCTATACTTTTCGGATTTGTCGCTTCAACAACAATCCTGGAAGACACCGGAGGCAGCGGAGGAGCTCCATTGTCGTTTGGAGCCAAATTTGAACCTTCAGAAGCATGGTGCGACAACCAAAGATCACTTGGTGCTAAGAGACACTTAAGATCCCGTCGAACGAGGAAGGTTGATGGCTTTGCGCCTCGAACCTCGTCGATGGTTGTCCAATGAGGTACTGGCTCGTGATTCTCATTCATCACTTCGTACCATCCACGACACTGTCGGAACATGATTAAATTCGCTTGAGACTCAGATGAAGGCCCAGAGGAATGACCGTGTTGAAGTCGGGAAAGAAAATGAGAAGCGGAACGGGAGTTTGAAGATGATGAAAATGACTGACTCTCCTTAATTTTTTCCCAAGTTGATTCACAAAGAACTGCATCAAATAGTGGAAAGAGCATCAAAGTGTCATGACCTCGAAGCAAACATCGGCATGACTGACGTTGACAAAATGCCCGAATGAATTCCGTGTTCGGTGAAGCAAGACCTCGACGGATTTTTGGAAGGATATCAACAAGAGGCTGTGGAGGATCGGATGACCACCGAACCCCAGCTCTTGACTGCAAGATGTGGGAAGTTGTAATGTTGGACCTTGGGAGATTTTCCGAAGCGTCTTTCCCATCTCGACTCGGTTTTTCGTTCGTATATCTTTCTGGATCATCATAAGTTCCGTCGTCATCGTCATCTTCCTCGGAATTGCTTTTCTCCCCAGAATCTTCGTCGAAATTTTCATTGGTCTGGGAGTAAAGATGCTCGGCACTGGGATATCTATTCTGTGGGTCATTTCCTGTTTCGAAATCTGCATTTTTTGCACGTTGAAGACTTTGTCGCAGACGCTGATTTCGGGATTCAGTTGGAACTCGAAAATTTAAATTGGCGATTTCATTTTCTTCACCTTCACTTTCACTAGAAACAGCTGTTAGATCTCCGGGTGGTTGCGCGACTCGGGGAAACGCTGTTGGAGGCCAGTTATGGTCATTTGATCCAGATTTTGAGGAAGAAGCAAGATTTGATGAACTGTTAGCGCGGGCGGCTAAGTCCTTCCAAGGGGTTGAACCATCGCTGCCAAATGCATTGGATGAGAGATTCGTTCCCTCATTAGAACGTGCATCGGTTCTTCTGCTAAATCGTTGGTTACCACCAGCAAATCGCTTGTACAATCGCTCCGCAGACTCAAAGAAATTTGGCATCTTGATAATACTGACGGCTGGAAAGCGATGATAATAGTAATATTTACTGGTTTAGAAGTAGCTTTATCTTAATTTGACTTACTCTCAATGTAAACTTTGGAAAAGAGTCAACCTTAACCTTGGCCAATGGTTGGTTTACCTTGGAAATTAACTTGGAGATAAAATGTTAGAATTTGTACTGACTTGTTCAAATGCGATAATGGCTAAAGGTTCACGCATACGTTACGCATGACCTAGACGAAATGATGAAATAAAATATCCAAACTAAAGCGTGAATAAGTGCGAATTCGCGGCTATAAGACCGAGATCCGTCATGTCGCCCTATGAACTCAATAAAAAGGGGATCAATTTTTCTGACGGCTTAAATGTGGCTAATTATACTTGAAAGCTCCGAGACCTTCCAAAATCAATTATTAAGGAGTTTCATACGCTGTCAACCAAAAAGGAAATCGGTGAATATTTACATGCCAAATTGCATCGCAGTTTGCCAGTTTAATTGATCAGAAATTCACATATTCATAATTTTTTCAACCGAGACCATGTTTATTGTATTGAATTCCCATCATTTATAAATTTTCTAAGATGCAATCATTAGAAAACGTTTATGCATTATTAAAAAGAAAAACTCCATAAAGATAGGAAGAGCTATTTTTATACTGTTCATCTAATGTTGGATAAATGTTTAAATGGGTACCCAAATGTTAACTATTAACAGGCTATTTAGAAAAGCCGCATTCTTTGTTAGCCTGTCTTCTACTCACTAATACTCAGCGTTAACTACAGTTGCCAAGGTAACAGAATGAGTTATTATTGTTATATTCAGTAATTGACCACCTTGCATTTCAAATAAATCAGTGATTAAAAAGATTATTTTCCAAACCTATCCACCATATAAATAGATGAATCAACTAATGAGCTTTGGAGATTTCGAGGATTGCTGCTTAGCTCTTTTTATACGAGAAATTCATTTTTTATATAAAGGCCTGGGAGTATTTTTTGGCCAGAGTATGGAGCTACGAATCAATTCATGATAAGTGAGACATATACAGTTGAGAGACCACATGGCGGCTACATCGATAGCATTTTTTAGCTCAAAGAAGGTGGTCTTCTAAACGAGACAACCAAGAGGCGGATTATTTCTCCATTTTTAAGAATAACGCGAGACTGAGCCACACAACCAATTTGGCGATTTAGCTCAGCAAATGAGAAACGGAAATCCTCGAAAGATTCAAAAAAATAAAAAAATGAATCTGCCTTTTTGGGTAAAAGTGGATAAATTTAAGGAATAGGAAAATACTTTGCCATTTGATATATTCATGGAGCACATTGTGCTGGGAATTGAGTGAAAAGAAAAAAAGAACCATGACGAAAATGTTTTTGTGTGATAACGAAGCAATATTATTGGCGTTCGAAATGTGTGCAGCAAAGAAAGGCTTTACCGCACGCTGTGTCATTTGGTTACCGAAATTAATTAAAATGACGTAGTTATGCTAAAAGGCAGCTTCATGTGGTGCAGTGTATTAATGTACAATAAGCAAATACAAAGAGTAGATTTTAAAAGAACAAATTATTACAGCAAACGAAGGAAGTGCACCAATACAATCAATGGCAGTATTAGAATGCTGAAATCAATAAAGCAGTATTCTGAGTATTGTCCTAATAAGTTACAATAAAGTTCAATCGGGTTCATTTTGCGAAATAAGGGACAAGATATTTCCCCTTGCAAATGATTTTGCTTACTATCCAGTGCAAAATAAGGAAACGATTCAAAATATATAAGGCAACATATCTTAGGCACCCACAAAGAAATGAAAGTAAGCTTTACTTTATGGAAACAATCATGTAAAGTAAAATCTTACAAAATAAGCACAACTTACGATTTTTTCTATTTAGGCATGAGTGAAAGCTTGATAAGTAAATGTTTTAAAACAAATATTTAAAGCAATTTACATCGAATCAGATTTTTAAGCCATTATGATTTCATTGGTATCAGGTTGCACTTACATTTTTTGCTTCTATTTTATCGATCAAATGCTAAAACGGAATGCAACTCTGCTGCTATCAGGTTATTTGATCTTTGCGCTATTATTCTATCAAAGTAAACAAATTAAGACCTTGAATTTTGATATAGAACGCTTACGTGTAAAAATGAGCGTTTCATGTCTTTTTTTATTGACATGGCTAAAATTTATATAAATATGCATATTTTGATGGTTAAGGTTTCTTCCTATGTGTATAAAGTTACTCTCAGTATTGTTATATTAAGCTATATTATATCAGGAGCTATTACAATAGCCATGTTGTACAGTTTGTATTCACATCTAGATGAAATTGTTAAAAATCGTAGATACTTTTACTTTGAAGGTATCAAAACTTCCATTGGGTAAACCAGCAAGTATCATCCAGCCTCATAAAACCTCAAAGCCTTAGGTTCAGCTCCATCAGCAGAGTAAGCAAAATATATACGCTACACGTTGGACAGCAATTTCCAACATAAGATATTTAATTTTTTTATTTTTTTTATTCCTTCTCACCCTTTAGGGCAGGTCCCAGGGACTGTTTGGGGGTACAACAGAAAAACAGTAAAGTTACAAATCATAGCATAGAGCAGTTATTTGACGTTTATCGACCCGCTTGCTATTTCTCGGCATGGTTACGTGGCGCCGCAACATTCAGTTCTTCTGCTGCTTCTCATGGAGTACCTGGGATAGAGTTCTTCCCAGCCGTGATTGAGCAGATGTGTATCTCAACATGCCTGAGAGACTTTTCGTTGCAGTCTTTTTTCCTATCCTCCGCTCTATCGTATTTCTCATTCGTATGCCACTTTTCTGCTTTTTCCACTTCAATTGGATTCTTTCCTCATCTCTTTGGTTTCTCCCTTTCTTTGAATTCGACCGAAGGGTGACAGTTCCCAATATTTCTTTCTAGCCACCCTTGAGTCTTGTATCTTTTAAAGCAGTCAGTAGGAGGTCAGCATTGAGCTGAAGTATTTTTAATCAACTGCTTTAAAACGCGCTTAGTTAGCTTTATGTTATTCCAAATCATTGAGTCGATTTGAGAACAACTACCACACTGTTCAAGGCCGATGTGGAGTACAAATATTCGATATGAAGTAATAAACTATAGAAGCGTTAATAGATAGCATCGATAACAGCTCCAATGGCACAGGCAAGGATTTTCCCATTGAAAAGTGTAGCAAGTGGATGATGTGGCAAATGCATTTCATTTAAATTAAAGAATGAAGAAATATATGGTACACAGCTATTTGAATTAACACAAAATGCTTGCTTGTTTAAAAATACGCATGATCGAAATCTAAAGTAGTCACTACCTTTTTTTAAAATCTGGAACTGACGTCTAGCTTTGAAAGCTCGAGCTTAAGTTGGTTTGGAGCCTAGGTGCCTAAAATTATGCCGGTTTATAAAGGTTAGGGTGCCTGAATTTCTAACATAAGTTTAGTTTGTGTTAAGTGGCAAACGCAGAAATTCAAAGATGTTGAAGTTAACACAGAGGATCCGCCTGAAGAATTCAAAGCTAAATTATTTTCATTAACCGGTGTTCCGGTCGAGCGTCAGAAAATCTTTATTGCCGGCTCTGTCCTCAGGGAAGGTTCGTTTGAAGGGATGAAACTACGAGACGTAAAGGGTTAATACTATACTGATTCGGTCATTAGGGTGCTCAAGTCATGCTTATGGGTACTGCTGAAAAGTTGCCTACCAGTATAACCGTTAATGCTCCAGATGAACATATTCAGAAAGTTGTAAACCCGGAGGATAATTCGACCTTAGTTCTTCCTATTGGCCTAATTAACCTTGGGAACACTTGTTACATGAATAGTGCCGTTCAGCTCCTTTATTCTGTTCCCGAGTTTAGGGCTTTCGTTCAAAGGTATGCCTCTATTTATTAACGCTAGGCTATATAGAAATGATCTTTAACTTCCACCATTAATCTCGTTTAGGGTGCCTGTTTCTTCTTTGAAAGTACTGGAACCTAATGTCAGGGGAGTTTTTACAGCTCTTCGGAATGTTTTCAGTGGTCTCAGTTCTTCTAAAAGCGCTATTCTTCCTATTCCCCTTCTTGACGCCTTTAGTAAAGCGTTTCCTCAATTTGGAATTCAAACAAACATTCTCGGATCTATGGTCGATGCTTCCCAACAAATCTTTGAACAACAAGATGCGAATGAATGCTTCTTGGAGTTTATTCGCATTTTACAACAGCTTAAAGCCGATGTGCAAATTTCTAAAATTTTTCCTGATGTAAATCTCGTACAATCGCTTAGCGGTTTCACTGAACTGATTCGTTTTTGAATGCTTATTTCTGTTTTTTGCAGTTTGTTCCGTTATCATTTGGTCAAGATGGCGACTGGAATCCAGTAGATCGGTTCTTTGCTGGAGAGTTCTCCTGTACATTAACAAATAAAGATGATGAAAACGAACCATCAGAGCATACCACCGAAAAATTCATTCAGCTCCCATGTTATATTTCGCAGGGTTAGTGAATACAATGTTCGTATTATTCTCCGTCGAATCTTAATCATTTTCTCGCTCATTCTCTTAGATATTAAATTTTTGCATACCGGACTCAAAAACAACCTCGTATGCAAGCTTCGAAAAAACTCCCAGACCTCGGGCCAAGAGATGACCTATGAGAAAGTGTCTCATTATTCACGCCTTCCCGCCTACCTATGCATTCAAATCATGAGATTCTTTTACAAGGAAAAAACTAAGTCTAACACCAAAGTATGTGGCTAGTCGTTGAAGTAGGACTGAACTTGGAACGTTTCTCAGTCTTTTTAGGCTATTTGTATAACTTAGTTGCGTTGAGTTCCCTGATACTAATTCACTAAGGATCCACAATATTATCCATTCAACTTGGTTCTATCTTTATAATTTTCGACACCTTGTTATTGGTCGTTCGACTTCTCGCTTTATGTTTTATGTTATGCAACCTTTTACTAAAACTTTAATAGTAGTCATTTGTTTTTGGTTCCAGATCATGAAAGATATCAAGTTTCAGATGGCAATTGATCTGTACGATGATTGTACGAATGAGTTGAAGGCTAAAATGGGGCCCTATCGTGCCAAAATGGATGAAGTAGAAGAGCATGAAAGGAATGTTATTAAAAAGCGGGGGAAAGCCACCCTGGCACCATGTACGAACTCAATAAAAATGGTTTTGCTAATGATTTTACTCAATCCGTTGTTTGGAATAATTGAATTTGGTAATCTGTTTCAGCCAAGGACCCTAATCCAGAGGACAGTCCTAAAATGTTCGAGCCATACTGGTTCCCGGATGACCTTGGATCGAATAACACCGGAAGATATAAGCTACAGGCCGTTTTAACTCATAAAGGTCGCGGGAATAGCGGTCATTACGTTACGTGGGTGAAGCGTAAAGGTTAGTTAAGTAGAAATGGATCTCTTGATTCCTCTTTGAGAGCTATGGTATACTTGATTTGTTTGATTATTTTCTAGGAGATTGGTTCGTGATAGATGATTCAAATTCTTCACCAGTTCTGGAGGAGGATATTTTGAGGCTTTCGGGGGGTGGTGAATATCACTCTGCTTATATCCTTCTCTATGGACCAGCTAGGATTAAAACATCGGTTCCAGAAGCAGAAGAGAAAACCGATTCCGTCAGCTGATACTTATTTTTTTCTGCCATCTGATTCAACAAGTGCGCAATGTGCTTGCTGTTCATTTAACTTTTTATCGCTATGGGTTGCTATGGGTTAGCAGGCATGCTTTTAAAGGGAACGTTTTTAGGTTGTTTCCTTGAATGTGTTTAACAATTAAATTTCAGGCGATAATTGATAATTAATTGTCGCACACTGGTGACTATTTCTCTGATGACACTGTCGGCGAAAAAATGATCACTTCTTATCCGAGCAAGGCCGTTATTCTTCATGTTTTAACGACAGGTGTCACAATAAACAGCGTCGTAACAAACTCTCCTTTGTGGTACTGGATGGTTTAGATATTATCTTGATTGGCTCAATTGATTGAAGAGCAACGGCGCATTTAGGTAGCTAAATAAAGCCGCTCGATACAGCGGGTGCTTCTTAAGGCTGCTCGAATTGCTGAATCGATTTGCGTCACTTTTGATTGAATTGGCAAATGCCACTGTGCTTGAATGACGGTTGCCAACCGTTCCGCCAAATTCATTTAATTTGAGTGATGAAATTAAGTTGACTGCAGCACTGTCAACTGCATCGGCTTTGGAGGTCGTTTTAATGTGCCATTTGATGGAATCTCCTGAGGTGTTGGCTCTTCACTGGAAAACGGAGTTCTAATGCTATGCTAGCATTTTTAAAATGATGCAGTATCCTCGGCAATTGAAACGGGGAAAACGGAAATGTCAGTTTAAATAACTTTAGATTTTTTGCCTGAAAGTGACTAAGATTGATTATCGGCTACGATGTCGTGCAGACTGTAGAGTGCTCAAACGATAGTTTGCTTATTTATAGCCCCATAAGGGTTTCTTGCTGTTAATAAAATAATCCTTCGCTTTACACGCACTCCGATGTACTGTAACAAAGCACCAATCTAAGATTTTAAATTTTAAGTTAGTAAATTATAGATAGGAAAGCGAAAGTGAATGATGAAGTTAGTATTTTCCCCTTGCATTCGGATGATTAATGTTCTCGGCGTATCAATTAATCAGTGTCAAAAATGATAGGGTTATCCCGGTCTGGATGCACCTCCTTGATATATTTGGGCAAATTAATCATCTATTGCTGTGGCAGAGGCTTTGGACTTGAATGAACTTCACCACCGTCAGTCGCCTTGATGGCTAGGTTAAATCACATAGGGGGTGGAATCGTGCAAATATTCGTGACAATAACCTTTGGGAGATGGGTCGAAGCACCACATTCATTACATTTTACTTCCACGCCAGTAATTATTCATCTTACACTCGTTAAATATATTGCGAGGACTGAAAATGAAAAGAAAAGTGGAACCTGAAGGGAGAGAACTCTATCATCAGGGTGGCGATGGCGGAGACGTCAGGTTTTAAGTTTAATACGATTCACCAGTCGTAGGAGAACTCCTTCCAACTCTCCTTATTGAAGTAAATCAAACTGTAGAACGCAAGTGTTCAGCCAGAGCTGACCTCGCATCAAGATTAGGCTTGCGATGCTCCACTTCTAGACAACGGCTTGGCTCTTTCTCATCTATTCAACATTTCGCATGCCTTCTTTACTTGAGTTCATTGAAATTCGGCGTACCTTGATATATCTGACTGAAACCTTCCATTCGGTTCACTCTTTGTGGATCAGCAGTTAATCAGTGTAGGTGGCCATTTCAAATTAGTGGCTGTTCAAGCCGCACCTACCTTAATGTAAATACTATGACTAAAGAGAATACAACTATTCAGCCATATTTGCGCTTCAATTTGGCACGCCAGTCGATAATAGAATGTCCACAGGTACTGACTTCAGGTCACTCAGTTCAAAATATCAGCTAGCGTGCTGTTCAGCAATATCTAGCCCCTTGTACTTACTCTCTGGTATCATTATGAAGCACCTTTGGCAGCAAATTCCGTTGAAGAAATGGATGCCAATCCTGAAGATGTCAAGCAAGTCATCCTGGAAAAATCTTCCACTTTAGTTCGTTTCTTGTGAATTCTCTTGTCCCTAGCGTTGACAAGAGATTTTGGACACCTGAACCTTTCTAGCATGTAAGGGAGGCAGAGTGGTTAGGCTTCACAAAGGACTATTTGCTGCAAGATCTTTGGAACTCACATTTGTGTTCATTAAGACCTGAATCGTTCTTCCAGCTCTTCAAATGGCCGCCAATAGTCTGTTAAAAGTAGAACCATTATTCAGTGGCTATTGAGTCAAATGCGATCGGAAAATTGCCGAAAAATATTTGCTATAACGGTAACTGAAAGCGCGGTATCTTTTTGAACTAGTCTTAAACGATTTCATTATTTTTCACTTATCAGAACTTGAGAGAAATTGACCGCTAAGTCAAAAAAGAAGAGATCCAAAATTTTTAAAAGTTGTGAAACATTTCCTTATCGTACGTTGATTGACCGGTGGGGAGTGCTTCGAATCGTCACCAACGAGTTTCCAGACGTGATCACGACTTAGGATCATTTCTTCGATGTCGAGGTTACATAGTTTAGAGTGTATGTACTATTTCACTTTAATCTGTAATGCTTCTCATTCTGAAGACACCTCGATTTCATCAATCTGTTCTGAGAATCAACGCTTTTAATAGTAAAACTCTTGATCTAAGCGCTGCACCTTGTCTCTGCCAACTTTACCAATAGAATTGCTGCTGAATTAAAGTTTTCAAACTTAGAAAAATTTAATCTTTTTGCACATCTTTTACAAGAGAATCCCTGATTTAAGCAAACTCCGCCTAAAGTACTAGTGTTTTATGGGAAAAACGACTAAAATAATATCGTGATAAAGAAATTGTTCCTCAGTGTCACATATGCTCAGGTCTAGATACTGCAAACACTAACATTTTGCAAGTAATGGGAAGAAAATGTGGCGACTCAGAAGGGTGTCATATTAATAAATAATCGTTATTGGTTCAAATTTGTCAAAATTAAGGTAAATCTATCAGAGGACCAAATAGGTTGACTGCCGTAAACAAGTGATTGCACTAAGTCGGCTAAATAAAGCTTGACTTCGCCTGTCGGAATCAGTGTCATCCTAAGCAGTTACTCACTTGATGTGTTTGCCTATGACAAACTTTGATTAACGTTGTCCATGGGAGCCGAAAAGGACGATGAGGAAGTCAAGATTCTTGCTGAAGTGGTATTCCGAAGATGAGGCTTCTTCACAAAGAAGCCCTTATACCGTTCGAGGTTCATTGTGATGACCTGAAAATAACTCCAGCATTTAGTCAATGTTTACTTGAGCACACAATAAATTTACCTGACTCATTTGCACTACGCCGCGAATACATTCCCCAGCGCATCGCACGACAACTCACTAAAATTCTTCCCTAAGCTAACCCATCTCAAGAATTTTATAACTTTCTTCGTTCTTGTCCTGCATATAGTAATCCACATTAATATGTCGTTGTTATTATTTGAACTGTACTGGTGGTGATTAGGTACGATTAGATGGAATACTATTCCAGAATCTTTAGTTTTCGGTGATAATAGTCATTTCATCTCACTCCTTTCCTGGTTTCGTTCAGGTTACATTCGTCTCAGATATACAAATTCTTCAAAGCCACCTGTAGATGGTGCTAAAGCTACTCCTTTGAGAGAGCATTTCGTCAGTCATCCTGTCCAAGCTCTTATTTGAATGCAAACATCTAGCCAACCAGCAAATCCGATGTCTCTAACTATTAGCAATCATCTTCATCACTGAGATATTCCGGATGCTGTAGATTTGTGCTGCAGCATAAACCAGTACACTGATCGGCTGACAGCGCATGACTGACGATTGGCGATCCCGCCCATGATCCTCATTAACCGCTAGCTGAAATTCATCGAAGAACTGCTAGGGGGTGAAGGCTGATGTCCTGTCCCAAACTCAGTAAAAATACCTTAAAACTGCCTTCCATTAATTCAACCGGCAACTGGAAACAACAAATTATGATCTAATGCCTCAACACGCAAAAACATATTTGATCAATACACACATATACAGACCGTACTTAACTTCTCAGCTACATTTTCATAAAGTTCGAATAGTTAGTTCTTCATAGGGATTGAATTAAGTCCACACGTATGACACTTTTCGATCAGACTGTCCACTATTTGACAGTAGTTCTGGCAGCCTGTTAGCCTATCGTAGTTCCTTGATCATTGCCATAGATCCCTCATCAGGTGGTACGATGTTGTAGAAAATCCAGATTCCCATCAAGCTGTTTTACTTAAGTAAAATTTAGAAGCTGAAAACTTTAAAATCATGACCTTCGAGAGTTCCGACATACCACATAGGCAAAGAGAAGTAGGCAAGTACTTTCAAGCCAAAGTAGTTCGAAAAAACCACTTTAACTGGTCTTCATTTGTAAGGTTTTTTCCTTCTTGTTACAATTACAGTCTTCTCTGACCCTGTTAATTAGCAATCACTTTCCATTCTCTCAAGAAGAAGCAGGTTACTCGATTTTCAGTGATCCTGAGGATGTGCCTAAAAGGGCTTCCTATCCGATGCGTCCTCGCATTAATAAACTTGTACCTAGGTATATGTTTGCACTCACGATAGTTGGGAGGTTTGTAGATTGTGCCCATTTCAGGGCGGTTCTTCATATTTGGCTGATGTAAATCATTTCATCGGCGTTAAACAAGCCCACGATTCTCCTATAAAAAGCTTTCTCAATACTTTCATAAGAATTATTTAGCATCAGACTGAACCGGTCTCATCCAGAAGTTGATGACCTTGGCGAACTACACTGATTCTCTTCCAGAGATTCTCCAATTTGTGAAACCTCCTACTGCATTAAATCAAAAGCGATGATTTGAAGAGGTATTCTCGTCTCAAAATGCTAGATTCCATTACACTGACACTCTCTAACCTTAGAATCACACTTGTGACTACATTTTTGATGGCAAGATTATTTGCGAAACTGAGGAAACGTTGGGATCTAATGATTCAGCAGATAGCTGGGGAACATCAAATCAGAAAGGAAAGGGAAACTACCACTCCTTAGTGATGGTTTGAGAAAAATCAGCAGTACCCTGCCCTTTGATGATGTTCATTTTGCGCACCAAGACAGGCTCAAAGCACTGTCTCAATACAAGGACTGACCACACAAGCCGGCTTTTAGTTTTTTTGCAAAATCAGGTAACAACTCCTGTTTGCATGATTTGGCTTTCGAAACATGCAATAATCCAGCAAAGTTCGCCATATATGGGCATTTTCATCTGTAAGTTTAGAGTTACTAAAAGGAGGCTTGCTGGTGGTAGGTACGTAGCTTGTAATACCCATGGTATCCTATGGGGAACCTGGATTTCACAATCGGATTTTGACATTCAGACTTTCAGGATTGCCATTCAAGGAGGGCCTACATCTGCATTTCCCTTCAAATTCGAATAAAGCGATTTCCTAAAACACCACCTTATTACTTATGTCCAAAGTCTTTTAACAGCCGCCAAACTTTGCGCTGAGGTATGCTTTTAACGTTAGCGAGTTGCTTCATCATCATGACTGACATTGTTCCCTAGATTGCATCAATATGCCTCCATCTACTCAGCTTTTGATTGATACCAGGGGAAGTGAGCGCTCAACAGGGGGAGAGGCGATGAGCACCGGAGTAGCACGCCGAGGTTGATTGACCTTCGTGTCTGGGCGCTGCTCAAGGGGACAGGACGAGGACGAGCAAAATTGTCACATACCATCCTCCCAGTTGACTGACTGACTACTTGATGGGCAGAAGTGACTTTCAGCAATTCCATGGCATTTAGCAGGTGAATTAATGGTCTTAGTGAGTGAAACCCATTCATTTGAGAGTGAGAGAACTAAAATGGGCTCAAATCAGGGGGGAAGTACCGTCTGACATTCCCCTGTCATAACCTGTCAAACGTACATGTAGTCTTCGATTGTGATTAATAGTCGTTTATTCAGACTACTTGCGACTTCATTCGAGCTCATTTTTCGCCCAATAAGGCCTTGAATGCCACAAGGTCGTGGGCAATAATTAATTTATTTCAACAAATATGATAGACATTATCATTGACGCTATGTTTCTGAAATGTTTTGCAACCGACAGCTGGAAGGCTCAATTATTTATTGTTTTTCACCATCTCCTCGACAAGGACAACAAATGTTATTGCCATGACAAGCAGAACCTCTTGGACCTGTCTGCATTCCTGGCTCCTTACTTTCTGAGAGGGGCGCGAAAACCATAGTATTAATGCATTTTCTGTTTCACTTGAGAAGTGCGGGCTTCTATTCAAATTCCAAAGATAAAAGATTACCCTCTTTTTGAATGTGTACCGGCAATTTAATTTAGAAAGATATTTTGGACAAAATGTAAATTAAATATTTAACTGACTATCATGGCTTTGGCAACCATTGTGGGCAAATTTCATTTAGTTCTTGAATTTTAGGTTAAATATTTGATCGAATATCCATCTGCAGATGACACTCGTGCAAGGCAATTATTCCGTCATCATTAAGTGCTACATTCTCACTCAGCGTCATTCTCACCTGATGTTGGTCACTCTCAATACTGGTCATTGAATCTGATGAGTTAAATTGCAGTTGAATACCCTGATTGCAGACGAAACCAGTGGTTTATGGTACATGGCGTGGTCGGACCTACTCTCAAACTCCTCGTGGTGACCACCGGTAACCCCAGGGACAATTCTGGGGGCTAATGAGAGGGGCGACCGGGTAGGACGTATAAAATTAGATTATGACAGCAAAAGTACAACTACGTACATCCTGGTAAAAGCGGAACGACGTAAATGTCTGGATTCATAGTCTCAAACTGGACTGTGAAACTTCCGTGCACATGGCAATGAATGGAATCTCCGCCAGAAAGTTGAAAAGACTTCTGGAAGAGGTATGAAGATTGTCTGCCTTAGCAATGTCTAGGACAGATGAGGTACCTCTGCGACGTTGAACTGCTACCTGTACTATGAAACCATGCCAGAGAAGTGACCAGAGAACGGAAGACGTCGATAACCGCTTTTACTGTGTTCTGTGTTAACTGTTGCGCGCCACATGTTGTAAAAGCTATTTGTACCTCTGTTGGTCTTCCAATAAATCCTTGGGAGTTGTCCCAATAGGTAGGTACTATATGAAACGAAAAAAATGTTACATGGCACATTGACCCTAGAGGGATCATCATGACTTTGCGAATGTATACGAATAAAAATACCACATCATTGTAATACTGGTAGAAATATTAGTATATATCGTTCAGAGTCCAGTGTTCCAATTTGAAAGTAAGAGTAAAGAGCCTAGCTCCGCTTCAAGGCACTGAGAGACAGTTTAAGGTGCTAACAAAACTAGTATCAGTTAAATGAATGATTATTATCTTTGATTTACTGATAAAGCCAATTAAATGACAGTGCTCTTTTGAAGTCCTGCTCCCATGCTCGTCCACAGATAATACGCGCCTCCTTCATTAATCACCAGTTTTGGCTCAGAGAAATTAAAACTATCAACAGTTTCCTCACCTGTGTGCTCTTAATTATCTGATCCAATGAGATGAAAAATTCATTAAATGCCTAAATGCTACTTTTTTGCTCCTGATGTCTATAAGCAATGCCATCTCGCCGAATTACTACTGAGCTGTCCAGCCATCATTTTTTCGCTTTATGGATACTTTCCGATTGCATTTTAGACTTAAGACAGGATTGTCAATAATACCGATTAGGATGAGTCGATTATTCAACTTAAAATACGCAGTTCTGCTTACCCTGGCGTTTCTCTCTTTTGAAATTAATTTTAGGAAATGTATTTCATTGATATTTCCCTTACGATTACCCTTTTACAATTTGTTCGTCTATGAATGGCCTTATCATTCATCGCCTTCAACTCCTGTGCAATTTGATCGGAAACTATAACAACGTTTCCTTTGCAAAAACAATCAAGGAAACAGGTATTTCTGATCAGAGTGAGCCCTTATTTACTGGCCATATTGGCAAGTTATTTAATCACTAACTTTCAGAGACAGAGACTCGAAAATCACCAGCTAGATAAGGCGAAGGAGCTCAACAAATCTGGAATTGCGTATCTAGGCTTTATTTGCATTTGGAAAATTTCAGTGTAATGCTTATTATCTGCTATAATTCTATATCTCTATGCGACAAAATGGCGTTGGAAATGTTAAAAGGTTTTGACATTGAATGGGTCAATGCTACCGAGTATATTGCTATAGTGCTTTTCGATAATGGCAATTCAGTTTTGACGGGAAATAAGGAAACGGAAACAATTAAAACCCATCCAGGTGATAAACAGCAGTCTGCAATCTGATAGTGTTGGGAACTGGGATTTGTAAGCATCATTTGTGAACGCTGGTACTAATTTAGCAAAGAATTTCTAATCACAAATTTGAAAACAGCAATCTTTGATGCATCTGTTGAAATAGTCCTGAAAGAACCACAATTTTCCTTGTCTACCCTTCAAAGCACTGTGAGAGTGCGGCTAAAATAATTATTGCCAAGGGGTCTCCTTGCCTAATACAAACTAATCGGTCAGGACTTAATGTCCCTTCTATATCACCCACACACATGAATATCCAATCGACCCCGTTCAAAGCACTTAATGGAACCTACGTCATAGAAACTATTGGCATTTCAGCAGCCACTTTGAACCATCATGGTCTCCTTCCTGGTGCACTTTTGCGTTAACACTATTTCAGACTAACCCTAAGGACGATTTCTACACTTAATTTGATAACCTCCCCTAGTGAAAGCGATAACTCACTCTAGTGCAGTGAGGCACCAAAAAATTCTTTTAAAAATTCCCCAGGCCCATTCACTTGAAGAAAGTCAGTTTTTTTATCCACTGCACGATGACAACACATGAGGCGAATTGGAGACCTTTTTGAAGTTGAACTGTTAATTCAATTAAATCTGAATGAACATGTTTGAAAAAATGCATTTTGTTCGAAAATTTTTGAAATAATTTGATATCCCGATTGAAAACAAAGGCTGCAAATTGTTTGATAAATCAGACTCACAATAACCTATTTGGATTCTCAAAATCGCTGATTAAATACTTGAACAACGATTAGTCGGGTCTTTTTCTGGAATTGTAATTATTTCAGTTATCTAAAAGGTCATAGATTTGAATTTTAGCCAGGAAAATGGGTAAACTAGTGGCGCTTTTTCTAATAACAGATTTAACTCATTTTCTTTTAGTGTTGGGAATAGTCTTTAGTTGAAAGTATCATTGTGTTTTGTTATCCGTCAGCCTTCCTTTATTGAGGAGGTCAATGTTATCTCCTCACGATCGCGAAGGTATACGGAATTCATCAAAAAATTATTGAAATCAATGGTGAATATTTCCAACGAAGGATGGTGGTATTATTCCACAAAATGAAATTGAGGTAACAAAATTGATAGTGCTCTAATATTTATCAAAACAGTCATAACCTCGAATGAAAAAGTTATTAAATATTACCTTTTTATTGGGTGAGCAAATACTAGTGGGTGAAAATTTCATTAATATGAGGTGGTTAAAATTTGAAGTATTTTCAATAAGACCATGATAATGTTAGTCGAGGAAAGCGCTTTTTGCAGTAGGAGGAAATAAAGCCAATTTCCCGATGCTCTGCGTTTGCTTCACCGGTCAGTCAATTAAGTCAGCAGTCTTTCATCTCAGCTTGGGAATAACCTGATGGACAGATGGAAGTGACGGCCTCGTGCATTTTCACAAGATGTACGTCAATTATCGTGACGCCTATCATTACTGTGCAACAGACGTCTAAACAGAATGCCTCCAATCAAATCGGCTATTATACATTCTCATAAGGTGTAAGTCGCGGCTATAATTTTCCATTAATCCTCTGTTAATTTTCTGATTATCAAACCATCTGAGTACCCATTAATCTTATTTCTTGATTCCTGTCGTAATTTTTTGACTAGATTTGCGATAAGAACAAGGACAGAGGTCTCTTTCTCTTACAAAAATATCTGAAGAAGATAATGCTTAAATTTGAAAAATTTTCGCATCGACTGAAAAATTCTCTTTTTGTGATCAGCATTTCGTAGATTTTCCAGTTACAGTTGCTCAACTTTCCAGTTAATCTTGCATTCTGTGAAGTTACGGGAGGTGACGTAAGGTACTAGCTGGGAGAAAGTGGTGCTTTCTGGATGACTGGAATGTCAAAGAGGTGTGAATTTCCTCTCTGCCATCAACGCTGCTGCCACCTCCGGTAATGCCAGTAAGGTGAAAGGCAGGCAACCGAGAAGACAGCCAAACCGGTATTCATGACATCCCTGCGGTTTAACAGTGGGGCACAAGAAGATTTTGAACTACCTTTGACTTTAGCTGAAAATGAACTACCTCTCAATTTAGCTCATTGAGGAGACTTGAACGTACCTCCTTTAATATCTTCTTCAATATTTTTGCAGTCATGGAAAAAAAAGGGTCTGCCGACATATTGTTTATCCAAAGAACGAGTCTCAGGTGTAAAAGTTGTAAAGAGAAAAAAATGCAGAGTTTGGAAATGGAAAAGCAATGCCTCTACATTTTGCGTGGTGAAGATGTCTGTTGGGAAACTATGGTTGACAAAAAACTTTTTGTGTGGTAAAATGAAATCTATTGAGTTGTCTTTCAAATACTTTCAAAAATTCTCTGAATTTGAAAATGTGACAGAACCTGAAAGGAGAGCTGGATGAAATTATCTAAATGTAAAGAGTCCCCCGCATTAACTGACACTGTTATTAACTTCCTGGGACTAACCTAGTGGTTGTGTTTTTTTTGTAATCTCCGAAAAACCAAGATTAAGTGGATTTAGGTGCTGAAAACTAGTTTTGACTTGAAGTCCTTTATTAACCTTCATTATAAAAAAATCAGCATTATTTCAACGATTTCGAAATTCGGGGGAATGTGATTGGAAACTTTCCATCGGACGAGGGAAATTTTCATCCTGCTCTGTGATCTCTACGCTTACTTTTAATGCTTCAGCGTTTATTTTGCGGAAATTTGATTAACGCTTGCAATAAACGACTTTTTAGATCTTCGTTTCGCTCTTCATTTTTTTGGAAAATGTTCAATCTCTATCAAGTCCATAGGTAGCACCACCATCAACAATCACATTTGTTGGTGGATTCGGGGCCAAGGCTTTATATTCTGATTAGAATATGAAACCTAATGCTTCACGTCAAAATTTCGGAAAAAAAAAACAAAATCATGTGGTTCACTGGTTAACATGAAAGATTTTCAAAAGTCTTCACAATGGATGGTGATGGCTAGATAAGCAAGTTTCTTAAAGCTTGCCTCTGGAATGGCTAATTAGCAAGACCAGTTGTGATGGTCGTATCACATGCAAAAGTGTCTCCTGGCCACGAAAGGTGACAATAAGCTCAGACCACAATGCTGACGGTTGACAAGGTAATCAAATGGCATTTCTGAAATGGTGGCTAATGTTTTGAAAGCTTGTTTCTGGCACCTAGAGTGGATGATCTCTTAAACTTTACGATCGTAATAATTTCAAAACTAAATGACATAGTGCGGTCTTAACAAAGATGATACCATGTCGAGGATTATAAAAAAATTAACATAAAAGGTGCTTGATACATAAAGAGGGATTAAAGCCAATAAAGGACGCATAATTCTGAAAAAGTAACAAACCGGTCCATGAATAACGGTTCAATAAAAGAAGTTCTCTAGAAGTTCATAATCCACCCAGCTTCTAGATGTAGCATATTTAGGACTTCAAAAGGCATGCATTGGAAATGTGCGTTTTGGAAAGTATTGTATGTAACACCGGAAATCGGGTTTGCCTTGCCTATAAAAATGAAGTTTAAGTTAATTCTCGGAAATACTTATATCGAAAAATAGCCTGACAGGGATTGATATATTAATTAACCTGCCAAGTGCAAATAATTTCAGGAAGTCCGTCGTTCCTTTCTCTAAGGCCCAGAGATGGTAATGTGGGCTTCCTGATTTGACGGATAGTTGCGGCTAACTTTGATCCGGAAAGGACTGCGAATGACTGACCATTCTCTGCTAGCTAGTCATTACTGTCGTTAAGTAGGGTTGATCATCCACACGACATTGTTATCCACAGCGCCACACCATCACTTGCCCTCCAGCGGAAATCGAAGAGAAAAGTGAAGAGGTTGCATTTCAAGGGAGAAGTGCTGGCTGAGACTAATCGAGGGAGGTCTGTAATAAACAAGTCGGTGCTCTAGTGGCTGATTGACTGCCCAAATGCCTGCCCGTCTTAGAGTGTTTTCTATCAAACTCAATAATAGTTAACCAGGACTATCTGGAATAGATACGAAGCCTTCTGTTCTCAGAAGGTCAGACTCTGGAACGACCAATCTTGAAAGTTGGACACCAATTTTTTCGATTAACGAAAATTCTTCAATTAAGGGCCTAGCCTTTAATTTTTCGACTTAGTTTCAATTCCCCATCATCAGCCACTGACGCTGATGAAGCTCTTTTTTCTCATGATTCCTTCCTCGCTTCACTTGCTGTTCGTAGAATAGCAGACTAGTCTGCAGACCAGATACTCCAACATCTTGCTCACTATAACGTCGAAATGTAAAACAACTTCAACAAGATATTCGAATATCTTAGAATTACCCTGAGCATTACGTGTGGCTATGGGTCGCTTAACATTCTAATTAATTTCAGATTTTCTCAGCAGTTCGATACTCTCTGGATGAAGAATGAGGCCCAATGGCTTTAATTTCGGCTTCCAAATGCGTGTAGATCTAGCCATGTGTTGGAGTTTAAGGTACACCAACTTTATAAGCCTTCAAAATAAAGAAAGTTGAAAGTTGTGATCCATCAGTCAAGCATCAAGCATTAAAGAATGTAACTGAAGTGAAAAGTTTCGCCTGGTAGTTGGGGATCGGCCTGATTAAAGTGGAGAAATGCGGTCAAGATAGTGGTCCTCCACTAAACTGGAGTTAATTTAAGCAATTTCATGGTAGGTAGATTTTGCTAGCCGATGTTTTTACAGTGCCGTTCGTGCATAATTTACTTTAACACCGTTAAGCCACTGGCAGACCAGTCTGCGGTTAACATTTGCACGGAATACCTAGTTCTCTTAGTAGGCAAAAGTAAAGTCCTTAAGCTATTCCTAGAACCGCAATCACTCTATCTATCTTAATACTGATTTCATGTGCAGTAGATGGCAGATGTTTTCTAGCAGTGAGAAGTCAACTGGGAGTGTAAATCTAGGCCTGAGCTCCGAAGATCAGTCGGCGGAAATCTCTTTGATAAAGTGATTTACATTCAAGGAATTTCTGCATTATTTAAAGGGCTCTCCTGCAAAAATTTAGCGTTTGGGTAAGTAGTTCCTCATAGTAAATACTGATGGTCGAATCTACTCTCAGCCTCCTCGTGGTGATCACCGGTAACCACAGGGGTAACTCTGAGGGCTAATGAGAAGGATGGCCGGATAAGACGCATTAAAATTAGATGAGATCAGTACAACCTCGTACAGCATGGTAAACGATATACGATGTAAATACCTGGATTCGTGGTCTCAAACTTGACTGAGGAAAGTGCGTGCATGTAGCAATGATTAGAGTCTGCGCTAGAAGGTCAAAAGGACTTCTGGATGAGGTATGAAGATTGACGGCCCTTAATACTGTCGAGGACGGACAAAGTGTCACCACGAAGTTGAACCGCTACCTGTACTATGAAACCATGCCAGAGAAGTGATCAGAGAACCGAAGGCGTCAATAAAAGCTTTTATTGTCATCTGTGTTAACTGTTGCATGCTACTTGTTGTGAAAGCTATATTTACCTCTGTTGTACCCCCAACAAGCCCTTGGGATCGCTCCAATACGCAATATATAAATGAAAATAATAGTAAATACTGAGTGCGATAAGTTCAAGCCGATGCAAAATAAATAGCAAGTAGGAAAAGGGCCGTCTCTAGCCATAAAGTTTTGGGACCATCTTATTTCTGGAAAACGATACTCAAACACGAAAGATTTACACAAAACGGGGGCCATTTCTGATAACTCAAGCTGGTAAAATTATTTGCCTAAGTGGGAAAGCGGGTAGTCACACATGAAGCAATCATTGAAAAGTGGATGTATAGTAAAGGAACGCATCATATGTCAGGTGGGCATTCTCCTAGGGATATTCAAGGTTATCGGATGGCTGGTGGTTGTCTAACTCGAGTCATATGGTAATTCGAATGCGCGCACAACCACTATATTGCCAACAAGTCCTGCTATGCTATCACTAAGATTTCTATTAATTATCCGCCAAGTTCATCTCCACCTGCCTATTCCACTCCTTAAAAGTGACGCCATCGCATCATCAGTTATATAACAATAGGATTGTTTTTCAAGTCTTAACATTGCGCATACTTCCCCTTTCTGAGGCTTTACGATTTAATTGTGGTGTCAAGGTAATCTTACTTGTACTCTTGAGCAATTTCTAAAGTAAAGATGGACCATGCGGAGAACTATTCGATAGAATACGAAGGTCCCATACTGTGATTTGCCATTATAAGAAGTTTTTCCACGATTGCTGTCTGCAATGCGTATCCAAATGACGTAGAGTCAACGCCTATTTAGTTGCAACTTTAGAGACTGGCTGGCATTTAATGGACGTGGACAGTCATTCAAATGAATGGGCGTGTCAACAAACTTCCACTATCATTAGGCCTCAAACACCAGCTAATTTCGCTCTCATAGGTTTAACACTCTTGTAACCACGAAGATGTTAAATTTTTTGACATTTCTACTAGCATTCTATAAAAAAATTGTCACCCATGTGTTTTGGTTTTACAAGATTACCAAAAGTATACGTCTACGGGATAAAACAGTCATTGCTTTCATTACGGATATTCCTAAATCCCGCAATCTGAAGTTATTCAACGAGGCAAGATGGTGGCTGCCTATCAAGCAAACCGACTTCTCTGTACACCTACAGTAAATAAATATGCCCGTTTTCCATTTTCGCGCTTTAGTTGACAAAATGGAAAACGCGGATGCGCTAAAAAGCCCACGTTTGAAATGTGATTAGATGAATAATGGCCACGAGTTTTCGCATTTATCTAAAGAGAATCACGGCCTTGCTTTTTGTTTCCTACTTAGGGTGACTTCAAAAGGGAAGCGTTTGTGTGATTAATTTTGCACGACCTTACGAGATTTCGCATCCATGCCCATTAATTTGAATTTTACACCTAATGGGATATGCAAATAAATACTGTCAGTTCAAATATAGATACACACTTTGATAACTTGATTAAATTTGGCATTTGAAGTCAGACTTGATTGGTCTCATGGGGGGTTAAATGGAGAGAATGCCTGTCAAGGCATTTATTTGCGAGCTCTTGCCGCTTGCCAATCGGTCGATATTCAGAACACGTCTTGGAGGTCAAAAGTGAATTCAGGGGGTTCGACAACTGAAGGAAAACAAAGGCAGATTTGAAATTAATGGAGTGGAAAGAGTAGGTGCTAGATTTTCGTGACAGCTTTCTTCCTGCATGTTGGGCATCAGTTCATGTTCAAGTTTGGGTAGAGTACTTAAATACTTCTCTGCAGTTTTTTGAAATACGTGGACGGAACAGTGGCTGTTGCATTCTCTGCTCCCCTAGGTTGGCCATCCATTTCAACGGAATTATCATGGAGCATAAATGTTAAAGCAAGATATCAGGTCAAAATTTTTTCCAAAGTAACAGCCAAGGGAGAAAACAAGCCTTTGGTAGGCCAGCTCCGTTTTGACTGGAAAACTCGATCAAGATTAGTCCGCTTTGAAACTGAACAGTGCAGTGATTTCGACCACACATTAGGGTATGTTGATCGTAAGGAATTATCCAGCAGTAAATAGTAGACAAGTGCACACCGATCATGATAAATCCAGTTGCAATCAAAAACTGATCTATTTATGTTTTGACTCCTCTGAAAGGGAAATCAACTAAGACGCTAGAATTAACCTTTGTTAAAGGCAGTATTAACCATTGTCTTCCTCAGAGCATCCACCAGCCACTACTGCAAAAAGCACAGTGGTAAGGTGAAAAGGATTTGCCTTTCAAATTGGAACTGAGGAAAAAGACCCACCACAATTGATATCATGAATGAAAATTCCCGTATCGTAGGAGCGTCTCCCTTTGAACTCGAAAAAACACTGAAAATTTTTTATCTCTTTCTGATCCACTTCCAAAGTTCTGAATGATCTAATAGCTAGAATTTGTATTGAGAGGTATGAAATGACTGTTTAAGCTTAGTATTTCTCCATCTTAATTGAGTCCAGTTGGTGGCCGGGTGTCCAGCGGAGCCACTGAAGGCCAAAATTACCGATAGGAAAACAAATGATACTGTTTCGTTTCACCTCCGTTTTTTGAGTCAAGAGTACCTTCAGCAATTTGATCTTTTACGTGTTGTTGGAAACTGAAGTTGAAACTACGCTGGAAGATCGTACAAAATGGTGACACTTGTCTAACATTGCGGATAGATCTATACTAGTTTTACTCTAGAAGTACCGAAATCTGATGAAGTTGGAAAATTATTCGACACAATTGAACCACCTCACTCTGTGCCAAACTTTTCAGTAACGAGAAGAACGTTCGAAAGCTCTTCAGTCTTCCGAACGCTTCAACCGCTCCATCGCGGGTGATCAGCTGATTCCTTTTTGGAATCTGCTGCTTCTTTAATGCTGGTGGGGACTTTTTCCTTCAACTTATTTCCCCAACAAATTGGGCTCCACACCAAAGCTAACGGCTAAATTGGGCCTTCAAACCAAGGAAAATAGGAGTGCTTGATTACAGCATCAACTGGATTCAAATAAAAAGTAACAGGAAGAGGTTTAGTCGAAGAAAGTGACTAACGTGGCAGCGAAATAACATGCCTAATTGCAAATGATGGTTATTTCTGTAAGCCGCCGCCTTAAACCTATTTGAAATCCCGGGTAAACTTTCAGCATGATTTCCATTTATTTGAGCATTTCTAAATATCATATTTCTCAACGATCTAAACCCGAGAGTGCGAGATAGAGAGAGAGATACATATATAGGAAGAATGGTAGGGGGAAAATATATAGCGTCAGTAAATCTTAGGCCGTTCCAATTTGAGGCAATGAAAACGCAGTGGGGATTTATCGCTCGCAGCAGGCATTTACGACCCTTATAAATCAACCACCACGACCCTTTAAGCCTACCATCGCTCCGCTATGTTCAGCCGCTGCCACCGCCACCTAGGCCCCACTCTTCTAGTCTCTTGCATGCCGCTTTAGCTGGCTAAAGGCCATTTATTAACCCCTCAATGATGATGCCGATAATGTCAGTCCTAATAATGAAGAACTGAGTGCCTCGTCATTGAGTTGACTGTGACGCATGCAATTTACGAGCAGGCAGCTACTTTCATCAGTTCTCAGCTCTTTTTCATACAATGCCGACCTTTTTTCGTCGATCTACCACTACTAAGCCATTGCCTTGCCTAAGTAAAAATAGCTGCGCCACGAAAGCCGAAACTACGCTCATCCAATGATAATGTAAACCAGAAAATTAAGACATCTTTAGTACTCCTGAAAGTGTGTAGATTGGTTGTCAAGTTGAGGTCACTGGGTAGTTTCTACCCACAAACTTTTCCGAAAGCTTAGAATCAACTTTTCAGTTGGTTCTTACTTGAATTTATTCACTAACATATAATGAAATTACCAACCCCTTTTATATTACTAGCCCGTACTTCTGGCTATAATGACCAAAACCATACCTTCCTAGGCAAACGTCACCTTCAAGAAAACATTAAGAAAATTGGAACTTAGTAGCGCTTTTTATACTCATGATACCTTTGCTTGGCATAATGCAAACTTGAAGTCTAATTATGACAGACTTGATTTGAAAAGCCAAAACTGAAATCTTACTTTTCCATTTAGATAGTTAATATATAATATTTAAAAATTAGTAATATTTGAGGGTGCTAATGATTGTTTTCTAAAGCGTACAAAAATTTTTAAATTGTTGATTAGATGATTCCGAGATTAACTTAAACGAATTTTCTAGGCTCGTGCAAAATCATGATTGCGGTTTAAGCATGGATAGCGCTTCAACACATTTATCAACCGCTTTTGGAAAAAACTGAAGTTTACGACTTTGTAAATACCATTAAAATAGGAAAAAATGCGGCGATTGAAAATAAAAATGGCATAAATGTTTGATTTTTTGAAAAAAAAGCCAAAAAAGTTTCAGGAAAAATGTCTTAGTCTCGGTTACTTCAGAAAGAACACACAAGCGTATTCAAGAACTACCCATCTACCAGGAATATGCTGCGATAAGTGGATATTGGTCAGCTCCCATTACTTTCAGTGCCAACATTCTTCTTGTCCTAGAAGCTGGAACGAAACAGCGGTTAAAAGGCGTTGCAGTCATCTGGCTACTCCGATGTTATGGGGTTGACATCCATCGGCGTGCATTCGCTGCTTGCATTGACCACGACACTTATAGAAATGGATGACAGAGTGAAACTTTAATAATTATAAAGGCACCTGAATACCATCCTTCCTCAAAACTCGAATTGGTGGAAGCTGTCAATGAAGGTTACTTCAAAGGTTGTCAAATCTATCGAGGTGGGTTACTGCGTTGTTCAGCATTAATCTGTCGATTTTACTTTACTGGGAAATATGCGAAACTGTTAAGCTTCAGGCGTTGATTTGAACGTACGTCTAGTTTTTTAGGAGCCGCTTATAATTAGAACAAGCCTGAGTTTAGTTTTCTGTTCATTAAGGATCAGTTTCCTAGTCCCTATGCTCTCAAATATTTTTAAACCACCATGGCATTAAACTATTCTTCAGGTCCACTCTACGTTTCTTGCAGGGAAGCACTGACATTCTTGAATCTCATACTGGATTTCACGATTAAGTGGTCCCCTGGATGGCGTCGAAAATGCAATCTCACAATATCTTCTAGACCGTCTTGTCCTCCAGCACAGTGTTTTGAGGGTTTATGGCATGCAAAAATGAACCGTCAGTTTGAATTTTGTAATTAAGCGAGGAAAGCATGGTTTGTCATTGAGGGTAATTTTTACATGAAGTGTAAGGATATGATGTAATTTGTTTTCGCCCCACTTTGCAAGACTGAACTTCAGCATTGTCAAAATGCATCTATGCTCGTCACCTTGTCTACGTCTAATCATGGATGAAAACCACCAGGTTCTCAGCAAAGGCATACGTTTTACTGATAACATGCGGAATTCTATGCTTGAACGGTTTGTGAAAATCAGCGCCTTGGAGTCAAGTTTGACTGCCTCAGCCTTCAACATGCATTTGAAATCTCTTAATTTTTGCCTTACTACATTAGACGCAGACGATTGTAAAGTTATACAGTGCACCACCATTCAATCGTCCTCTCTATCTCATTATGGTGTCGACTCTCTGCGAAGCAGAAAAAATTTCTCAGAAAGGACTGCTATTCAAAATGCTATGACATCAATAGGAGCTTAGCTGGAGCAATAGAAAGAGATGTAGTTATTTCTTAATTCTTCATTGCGATAAATCCTGCCTGTACCCCCTTTTCTAATCAGCCTGTGTTCGCCATTTTTATCTTCATATATACGTCCTCAGGTACGCCATCAGGTAAGAAAGCAGGTCTGCCTTGCCTGTTTATAAATCATGTGGTGTCATCCTGCTAGAAGAAAGGGTTCTTTCTAACAAAGTTGCCGACTACAAATTTGTCAACATACCACTTTTTCCGCTATCTCAAAATGCTCCCTTACTGTTGTTGCCACTTCTTGAACAATATGCGACCCATTCTGGTTTTTGTCAACACATCTGACGGCTACACAGAGAGCTCTTCACCCTTGTACCTTGGTACACTTTCTAAAGGTTAAACGAGATTCCCTTAAGCAACATTCCCTGAAATATGATATATTAGTTTGTAGAGACAATTTTTAACAATTTTTTTTCATGCAGATAGGAGCTATTTGACTCGGAGGTGATAGTTAGAAAAAGTGCAGAAATAGTTTGGGTGATTAATTGGGAGCAAGGTTTAGTGTCCTTTCCCAAGTTATTTACTATGCAGTTTTAATTGTCATTTAACTCAGTCTACAAAAGAGCTTTAAGGCTAATTAAACACAGAAATAAATTTTTAATTACCATTAGAGAGTTGTGGATAGAGATTTGTGATATTAGAGGGAGCACCTCTTCTACGTGAAAAGTTACAAATTCGAAACAGTAGAGGAATGTTTCAGGGTATTCTGGTGACATTTTAGGGCTGATTCCATTCTCCGTTGAAATTGGTGAACTTCCCGCCGCCTTGTACGCTTACCCTCGTCTAATCATTATGTTCCGTTGAACCATATCATCTTCACATTTCGGACGAATTATCGTTCGACTGAAATTTCATCCACAAGGCAGAGTTGCATCAAAGCCTTGTTTCAGTGCGGTTGGTCACTTTAGTCAACGAATTATTATTTCAAACGCGTTTTTCGCCATATTTCAGATAGCATAATGCTAGCCGGTATCTAAAAAGTGGCTCGCAACTCAGGTGTTTAATCACTATTATGAAACTTATGTTTTTCAATGAAATTACTTCATAAAGTTGTAACTTGAGGTCTTTCCTACACGGAGTGAGTTAAAAAACATCGACCATAGCTCTTGCCACTCTAGTTAATCTTATTTGTGTCCACGATTACTAAATAGCTGCATGAACCGACGATGATCAAGTAGATATATAAAACAAACTAAAAGAACACCACGAGAAATCTAGCCCTCCTCTGTGCCTAAGTGAATGGCGACTGATAAATAACAGAGCTCAAGATGAGAGAGGAAAGTTGGTCGTTCAAAGAGCACTGGATCCAAGGTAGCAGGGGAGCCAAATGTTTGCTATTAGGAAATTACGAAAAGTTTGCTGATGATGTGATAGTTTGTGGATGATGTTGTATTTGGAGATTCCTGGTGGTTGTATTTAAATACACAAACGCGAAGAGACTGCCACATTGAAGTAATGTAAAACTGAATGAAAGCATTCCAGTGTCTTAAATTATCTCCCAAATGCGTCCTTCGAAAGCCATTATTAGCCTCTGAAAATAGTTTTCTTTAGTCGTTGATCCTCCCATGACAATCGTACTCACGGTTGACAAGTTAAATAAGTGGTTGATTTAAAATAAAGTCGTATTCATAATTTCCTGTGACTTAGGTTCCACCAGATCATATTCTCAGAACTTCTTAGACGGTAACCTTAATCTTATTCTGCTATTGGATAAAGTTTCTTTTCCAAATTAAGGTAGAAATAAATAATAAAAAATTTATAAACTCACATCAAAAGCAAAATTTTCATCATGGACACCCTCTTAATAAAACTTTATTATCCATAATCACCAAAATATTAAAGTCAATAGATCCGAAACTTAGCGTTGCTCCACGTGGAATGGGGATTAAATTAAAATCAGTTTACTTAAAATTAATTTGAGTAAATTTTTTCTTAACTGAAAGGTCTGCCTAACCATCAAAACTGCCGGGAATTTCCAGACGTAGTAATTGGTCAAAGTTGAATTAATTATTTTTGAAATGAGTAGTATGTGCAGCTGAAGTCCAAATTAACGTTAACTTTTAAAATATTTTTCCAATGAACTTTTTCATAAATTTTTCACTACCGAGACAGTGAGATTGTTTAGCAGACGAATCGTGTATTAGTTTGTAATTTGTGCTGCCTGTAATCAAGCAGTTATTTCATTAATAATTTCTACTTGATAAAATCAAGACCTTGACATCATTTGTTAAATTTGAAAGACAGTGGTTTCATTGATTATTTTACTTTGACTCCAGCAAAACACATTTTTAAAAAAGCCAAATTACTTTAGACAGTTTTCAGGCGTTAAGATTGTGATGTATACATTCTCTCTTAGAAATAAAACCTTTCATTTAAACTGCTGGCCAGCACCAACACCATTCTATTTAAACAATTTCAACAATATTGACTGATTGATTTTGACTTTACTGAAGCCAAACATATATCAGTTTGCCTTGAGCTCCAACTGATTCATTGACTAATCATTTGTTTTGTAGGGTTTCAAAGCAGTTACTACATTTATATTTAAGTTAGTTTTGTCTCCAATCTGTGCGATTGAATTTGATATCACAATCTTTTGCAAGAATAGATATTAAGGCATTACCTTTGCTTTTAATCTGGTTGAATTTAAAAATAGACCGCTTCTATGATAGCCATTCGATGGGGTGATTGAGTAACTCACGCGTCTCTCCAAGTGGCTGAATCTGGAAATCTTCCCCATTTATTTCCTTCGATGAGGCAGTGCTATAACTCGAGTCACTTGCCATGACACAGAAGCACGTAGCCTTCTAAATCAGCCTTTAAGCCTGCACTCAATTCCAATTCCACTCAAAATTAATTAAACCCATAAAATTTGCTTGCCTGTCCAACCGCTTGCGGTTATCAGTTGATATCCAGCCTCTCTCTTCCCACCAACTTAGAGAGTTCCTCCTACTCTTGCTCAAAGACTGCGGCTGTCATGACACCGAAGTCTTTTTTCTGCCTCGGCGACCAACCTACTGCCATGAGAGGCTAGAGACTGGATAGCTAGGCATCACCCCTAGAGCGCAATGGGGCGCTGAGGAGAAATGAGCACAACACAAGTAGCCAGTGTCCACTCGTGGAATCATGTGAACAGGTTCTAAAAAGTAACCAATGCAGGAAAAATTCATCTTGTTTTGACGTATTTTTCGACAGAAATTAGCTAGGGAGGATGGGACTCTACGTGGGCTTGCATGTTTCGGGACGCCTTTGATGATGATGAGGCTGATCGGTGAGGGTGCTAGTGGTGGTGAAATGGAATTCGATTCTGTTGAGCCATTGAATATGAGAGAGATAACTTGAAAAAAAATATGTTGCGGTTTTTAAGACTCTAGACAAGAGTTGTTGAGAAAAAATTTCTTTAGAAATTTAGCTGCTCGGCTTTCAATTGCATTGTTATTAAGCAATAACTGGTCTAAGCGTGTAAAACTTGAAAGGGTTTGACGCAGCAATGTATGCACTTTTGCTTCCCCTAAAACTCAGCAAAATCTGGAACAATGATGGCCAAAAGTCTTACATACGCCTACTAATGCAACCATAGAGTAAATTCGGTCCTGGTATCGTCTCATGCTGAAAATACTGGCTCTTTGCTATAGAAAAAGTTTGATCAAATGCACCGGCGTTTTCACTTGGTTTTCTGAAAGGAAGACGTTCTCTCTTCTATGATGGTTTGCGAACCGAGTGTAAATTTAGGAGTAGAATATTCCTCTTAGATGATAAGGTAACAAGGCGGCGGCTCAGAAACCACTATTTGGGGGATTCTTTGACTGAAGCTTGTGAGACCATTATAAAGATACGAAACGGCCTTGTCTTCTTGAAGTGTACCTTGAGCAAGTGCAGATGAAGGCAAAAAGAAGAACTGCAAAATATTAATCCTTCCTTTTAATCAAGTCATCAAATGTTCAACATTTGAAAATTTCATGCTAGTGGTATGATTTTGAGCTGGCGAAATCATTCAAATCAAGCATTAAAAACAAACCTCACTTGAGAAGGAGGACGATCAGGAGAATGAACTGCCTGGCACTATTTTTCATTGTAAGCCCTTTGACCGCCTACGTTTATTTGAAATGGATCTAAGAAGCCAAATGCATACATTGAAATCTCGTTGACATGTCAGCTTATTGATATGAACAGAAGCTAAATGGCTTAAATTCATGTTATTCAAGGTTTACATCCAACTTATGAGAGCATAGAATGAAATAAATCAGATTTCCCAACTCTGTAAGTAAGCTTATTTTCCAAAATTGATTTATGAAGTCTCCTAATTGCACGATGAAGCGATTCAGCGGGAATAACTTACGATTTGGAAGGTATGGAATCTTAGTTCTGGAGAAAACGAAGTTTGCCAACATTCAAGTTAATGCACGATAATGCTGAAATTCTTTCAACCGAAAACTAGGGCTGATTTTACGAGGATGTCGTTAAAAGCATAATTTATTTAAAAATAAAGTAGCAGCTGAATGATTTAAATAAACTAAGCTCTTGAAATTTGATTGCACTGCCGCTGCCGAAGTGGTTGGAGTTGGTGTTGGTGTTTATTGCCACTCAGGACGACGAAGGCGTGCGCACGATTTCCGAGTAAGTGGGCTGAGTACGAGAACGCGCGAGGCAGATTTAAACCTGGTTAATGTCAGACTAAGCGCATCTGCCTACTATCGCTTTGATTTGTGTCTGGACCATTTCACCACTTATTTCGGCAGGGCTTTATCAAACCGCGCGTGGAGCACAAGAAGAGTGGACTGTCATTCAAATGAACCTATTAGAACGGTCGCTTGCTTTTCGTGACTTTACAAAACAAAATCCGAAATTTTTAGATTGACACTCGAGATATTCACGGAGGATACGACTCTGCGTGCATTAAAGAAATTTTATATCTGTAACATTAATGGGAAACAACAGGTGGTCGGCATTACCTGAATTCAAATATAAAGCATACTTCACTTTATGCTGACTAAATTAAAGAGTCTGCATCTTTGAAACTATTTTGTTTCGGTTCTATGGCGAAAGCGAAACTCGGATATTTTCATAAGTTCTCTTACAGTGGAGAGAAGCATGACTAGGTACTTTAGGTAATTCAAGAATGTACATTAGGCGCTTCTTCAACAATGCGGGGGAAATTTTGCCTCGCCTTTGTTACTAAAATCCCCTCTTGTAGTTGTGGGCTTCAACTAACACCTTTTGGGTACTAACTGATATTCGAGACCGAGTCGGGTGGTTTTATTACGTGATCTGCTGAACAAAAGGAATAGGCTGGAGAGAGATTGCAACCAGTTGAAGGATTGTGTGGAGCTTTATCTTGCTCATGGTATTAGAGAACATTTTAATGACTATTTGAAAACTTCCAGAACCGGCTTTAGACGAACGACAGAGTTTAAAAAGGCCTAAAATGATGTCAGTGAATGGTGTCCATGCTAACTTAATGCTGTGCAGTGAGTTCGTCCTCTTCATTAAAGGGCGACTGGTGGCTATGACACTCTTAAGCACGATAGATGATTTGATAACTTAGGTACACTTACCCTGAAATGATCCACTTAATTAATAATTCTGACATCGCGTTCAACAGTTTTGGTGGATGGTGAATTTGATCAGCCAAACATTACATTAGGTCTCAGAATAATTTCTCAGAATTCATAAAGCAAATTGTTGTAAATATTGAGTAGGGTCAACTACTTTACTTAATAATATTGCTGGTTCATTATTCAATATTCAAAACACGAACTAAAATATTACCATAAAGTTGCCAGCTGATACAAAAATAACCATCACGTACGGCCTCAAGAAATCTCCCCTTTAACTTGAAGCCAAAATATATATTTTGAAAGGTTCGAATTCCATGGTCCTATTCGTACAAATATTTCTGTTGCAGAGAAAATGTATTTATAGTCACTCCCATCCATTGTGCCTGCCGAAAGTGGGTTGCTGAGCAGACGACCTTACCGTCGCGGATGAATTTATGCGGTTATGAAATCTGATATTTTTTTCCTTAAGAGAATAATTGCAGATATTGAAACAGTAAGATAGTTATTGAGGCTCAGTAGCAATTTTTTTCGAAATAGTAATTTTGACTGGGTTTTACAGTCTTACTTTTTTGAATCTTTTATCTGTCATTCTTACAATGCAAGGTCATGCTTATACAGGAAGGATTTCTTCAGTCACCGGCTATTTTGTTGAGCTTTCTAGCTGATATTTCAAAAGTTAAATCCTAATCAGATCTTTCACTGAGTTGCTCCGTATTTCCTACGACGAGCATTATAGATTCGCTCTACTAGTAGATCACGAACGGATGTTAAAAATTTCTTAGTATTAACTCATCACAGCTTTGGTATCCAATCAATTTCAGTTTAAAAGTACTTGAGGTCTATTTCAGCATCTTGAGTAGTGTACTTAAATAATGCACAATAAATTAGCCATTTGAATCCAACTGAGCTTGATTCCATCAATCAGAGGTTATAGCAGAGCAGTTTGTGAAACGATTTTACTATGTTGGTTACCATGGCTGCTCTCCATTCGCGGACAGACACAGAGATTGACTGCGAATTGAGGTCAGGGAATGAAGAATTAGACGTGACCGATGGCTGCCATATGTTGGAAGGATGGCGAATGACATAATAGAACCTTCAAAAAGTTTTCAAACGTTTCTCGTGGTTTAAAAACAATTTTCATATTTCACATGTTTGCCGCTTCAAAAGACAAATGAAGGCAAAATCACACAAATCACCCAAATATTTTTTAAAAAAATGTAACTAAAATGCAAAATAAATACCATTCAATCTTGTTAATCATTTGTCTGAAGAACGAACTGCACAAAAATCTGTGCTAAGCACTTTCCTCCCATTCGATTACTTTTGAAAGAAGTGGCCTTCATACCATTAAGTATGGAATTTTATTAAAATAATTCCACACATTAATCCTTTCCAAATTCAGTCCTCCGATCGTTCACTTTTTATAATCCAAGAGTAGTCTCAGTGGCTATTTTGTGAAATTGATACTTTCAGCAATTACTTTGGCCCGTCTCTTCGCGATCTGAAAGCTTTGTACTTCCTGCGATATTCCTGCCACAGTTGAAGGGCCGCGTTTATTGGGTCTGCTGTGCTGTCAGAGCTGGAACACTTCTTGTACTCCTTCGGCTCGTCAGATGCCATGGGCTCAAAACCCAACGGCGTACGGCTATTAAGTTAAACTACTGTCCATCTTGTTCCTTTTAGCAGATTCCGTCGCAAGATAAAATTCGGATGATGTTAAAGGCCTGTATTTATGTTTATGTTTATTGAATTGCCTTATTAGCTTCCTTGATACTGACAGGACATTAATCCTAGTTAGTATTTTGGATACTTACTGGCCTCAAACCTTTCGAATAGCCGGTTCAAAATCATTATTAGCGAATGTGTTGCCTTTAACTTGAGACTAAGCCAAGGAATATTGCAATACCAACAGAAATTCGTAGGAACCTTTAAAAAGCCGAACACTAAAAAGTCTACAGCCTCTCAAAGAAAGTGCATCGCATCTGGAAGCCGAGGCGATTCTTTTTCTTTAGTCCAACTTTACCTTGTCAAGCCTGTAAGAGTGACACTTAGTTTCCATGGCAGTTGACGCATTGTGATTCCTCCTTTGCGATGCCTTTTTAAATTGAAAAGGCAAAACATCGCAAAGAAGAAGTCTAAGGAATCCTAAGTGACAAGGCGCATTCACCCTCGACCTGTCAATTTATGTCAAATCACGTCCAGCTGATCGAATTTTTTAACCTTTCAACAAGTCTCAGTCATGATCTTATTTTAATTGGAATAAAACATTCACCACTTTTTAGCCACAGAAATATTTGTCTTTATATTCGTAGTCTATTCAAACTGAAGTCTTTGTTCTTATACAATAACCTTTTGCAATCAACGCACTAATAAGGCTTCATAAAACGGTGCAACAGAAGCAATGTACTAATGATGTCCAATTTGGCTATTAAATTTTGGTAGGATCACTAAATATAAACCATGTGAAGTGTACTAAATCTGGAGAGAAATACAATACCGTCATGTAACCAGAATGGATCGAGCATAGGCCTTAAGTTTAGTACCAGTACTCCTATTTAATCAGCCAGAAGTTTGGCTTAAGAGTTAAACTTTGCTATCTACACCCCAGACTAATATCAGAGATGGCGAGATTGATCATGCTGCCAAGGATTGCAAAGTAGCCTAATCCGCTTAGAGTATGAATACTTTATGATTATTTTGAGTGCCTGAAGTTGACCGATCCCATTATTGCAGTTGAATATGCATTAAGTTAATCACTGCGTCGAAATTTCTTGCTGATACACTAGTCCAACTTTTCCTCATGCAGATATTCCACGGAACTTCAATAAAAAAGTTGACTTCACGCAGAATCAGTGATTCATTTGATGACTGTTTCTGTTTCTACTATACATTCTATTCTGTTCTTCCATAGTTTTTCTTCCTTTTAGTTCCTTTACAAGGAGTTCAACTTTCACGTCTTTGGAGATGTCAACCTTCTACTTTAATGGGAGCTGGTAGCTAGAAAGATCCCCCTGAAGATTGGAAATGCCAAATTATTCCTTGCTGATAGGTTGATACGGTGTTCCAATAGGCCTGACCCACACGATTTTGTTTGTCTCTATTAAAAAGATAAGAGTGAGAAACTCTCAGTTAAAAAGACTCCAGACCTTCCAAATCAACTGGTAGTCTGCAGAAAAACAAGAGCTAAAGAGGATCATAGGCAAGAATATTTGATGATGTAGCTTCTGAGTGTTAATTAAGTAGACTTGGTCGTTGAGAGGAACGTTGACTGGAAAGGGACTGTGTTCCGATTTCTGACGACCCTCATGCAATTCTTCTCCTCTGAGTCTAACCCCATCGGCACCACTATATGTTTCTCTTTAGTCTTAACGGTTCTCTAAACTAATTAACAAATGAAAAAGACAGCAAAATTTTAGCACCTACTCTTCAGCCTGGATCTCAATTCCTGAATTGCATCTGGCAACCATCCATTGAATTCCTCTCTTGTAGTAGAGACAATTTTACAGATTACGTTTTCTCCATTTTGATTTTTCAGATTTGCATGGTGGAAGCCGTTTCTTGTAACTAGACATTTTCAGAATAATTACTTCAACGACGTCACTTTACTTCATTCAAGAGCCAAATTTCCAAATACTTTCCCAGATTAATGAAGTATTGCTGATGGATGAAGCTGTTCATCTTTCATCTCAGTTTGTCCACTCGGGTTGGGACTCCAGAATCAAACGCATTCAAACGGCAGGCCTTTAGCTTACTCAGAGACAAGTGTCAATTGAACAGTTTGCACTAAAATACCTCAGGCTCTAATATCATGATGAAGGGGATAGATCTGACTCATTATAACATTATTATAGGGGCAAACTTGACGGCATTGTTTGAATTTGTCATAAAAGATCTCCTCAGATGAAATTCATTATCCAAACAATATCCGGGATATAATTCATGTCTTCTGAATCAGCCACTGCATTGTCCATTGTTAAGCTAACTCCGAGCACAAAATACAAAACAAGAGGCATAATAACTTGTAGCATTCTATGTTTCTCGTCTTTTCTAAATGAGGTGACTGAAAGTTCCGCTCATCTTGAATCAAAGCTTGTCGACAGACGGGAAGCCGAATCATGGGATCTTGGTTACTGAAGTATGTAGACTGGACTGCATAACAAGACTCCCACGGATCACACGAAACCGGAGACATGAGAAGAAGATGCTCTAGACTAAAACGGCGTTTTTTGAGCCAACGATGCATTTTGAAATTGCCCTCCCTCAAGTTCTCTTTGCTCACTTCCCAATGCTGGCATCAGGCAAACGTGTTTATCAGGAAGGCCCGCATTGAAGACCAGTGTTTAACTATTATCATTGTGGAATGGTTGCATATCATGATCCGTTTCGATAAAGGTTACGGATTTTGCCAAGATTGGTTAGATTTCTAAGAATAAGATCCGTGTTCCTGGTGAATTTCAGAAATTTGTCGCAGAGCCTGAATGTTTTGCATATACCTATTTTAAACCATTCATTTGAAAATGCTAAGAAAAATTGGCTTGGAGAGCTCACATGGCAGTCATTGCAGGTCATCTTTTGAATAATTCATCAAACTTTACGGATCATTATAAGGGTATTTTCAACAAAAAGAAAATGACTTAAGCCCCTTTACACACCTTGTGACTTTAATCATATCATCTCCGTTGGGAAAATGGTAAGACAAAGGGTAGGCCTGACAAGTTAGGACAAAAGAGGCATGCATTGAAGTAGAAAGAGGCAATTATGTCCAATTAAGTGACTAAGTCCGGCTCCTGTCCCCCTCTTTCCTTTAAGCGATAATTGCCACCGCTTTTGACTGTAGATACCGCTTATCCCAACTGTCAGTAGTTTTCGGCTTCTTGACATTGAGGCAGCCTGGTTGAGTACTACCAAGAACAGACGGAGAGCGAGAGAACGAGTTTGAGTTGACGTTTCAAGTCAAAAAAACATAGCCACTTCTTGTCCTCTGGATGAGAGAAACAATTCGTTGGATGCCTTCCCCCTCCCCTCTTCTTGTACACTCGGTGATGGAAGGAAAAAATCGGTATCTTGACGTGAAACAACGGCTGGCTCTAGAAGATGACAAGCCAGTGAGGATTTCTACACGTGTTGATAGCCTAACTATTAGAGAAGTGTCGTGCATTTCGCCAAAACAGAAATGCGTTTCTCATTCATGCTTTAAATAAGTAAAGTGTTGAAAGCAATTGATCTTACAATCCATTTTAACTGATATTACATAGTTTTACTATCAATTAGCATTCACAGAATTTTCAGTTATTCTATTAAAAAAATGGCAAGTTATTGGCTATCAGATCCAAGCATATTTGAAATTGATGGATCAGCGCTCCCTTATTGAGTAGCAGCTGATATAACTATATGGAGCAAAATTTTGGGTAGCGAGAGACACTAATAAAGCTGTCTGTATTCGATCTTTCCAGTGATTGTCGAGAGATCTTGATGAAGCATCGTCTATCGTCAATCAGCCAGTTAAAAATTTCATCTCCATGCTGTGCTCTCTTAGGCTGAAAGGTCAGGTTACCAACAAAAAGTGCCTCTAAAGGGCACCAGCTTTCCTTCACTTGGAAATTTGGGTTACCACAGGACCTCGAGAAGACGAGGGTCAGATTTACACGTCAAGTATGAATGGTAAATAAGCAGTTAAAGCAGGTTAGCTAAATGTTGCAGAGCAGTATGGGAGTTGTCGCAGGTTGAGCACCTAAAGCCATAATGGTTACCTTGAATGAATAGTCATTTTTGGGAAAGATTTAGGATGGGAAAACCGGTCTTTAGGAAGATAAATATGTTGGAACTTCGGGCTCGCTCAGTCGAAATTCTATTTGCCTGTTATCTCTTCTTCTTGAACAAAGTAGGAGTTGCAATAATCATAACAACGTGAATCTGGACTAACTTATGTGGACGACTGCGGTGGAAGAAGGTACAAATTACAACTAATTCAGTGGCAAAATTAATTATTCTTTCGATATTCTCCGTCGACTAGTACCAGACTAGTGATCTTGGAGTTAGTCCGGAGAGCTTGCATGAAAATTTTCATTCTTTAAACATCTCTGGCATTCTTTCCTTGCCCAACTCTTTAAATATATTTGTTCTTAAAAATTGAAAACGTCTTTAGCTCTTTGTCGAATGGCGAATGTTGGTCAAACAAATTTATTTGCATTCCTTCATAGCACTGTGAGAGTGATGGTGGTCTATTTTGAATGAAAAGCCGGCCTGATCATTCCTTCCGGATAAACACTCGCGGTAACGACTTTGTCTGCACTAGTTCTGGGAATTCATGATCATAAAATAGTCCTAACATTCAAAATGAACACATCCTGCTTGAACTTCAAAGGCAGATTCTTAAATGGGAAATGCAACAGTTGTATGAGCACCAAAACAGAGAGATTATGGGGGGACAAATCGTAAACTAGGATGATTGTAGAGGTTACTTAGGTTTCCACGTGATGTAAAATTTGAATAATTTCGTATTCAAAACCTTGTTTTCTTTGTGCATAGAGAACCTTCTGCATAATCAAACCACTTCTGCTTTCGAGGAAGAATCATGCTAAGAGACAGGATTCGATAAATTCTCGATTGAAATGATCAAGATCTTCCGAAAACAGATCATCAGATGCCATTTGCTCTTGTTTCCGTTTTGGAGTTGCTATAAACATTGCACAATTCCGCAAAAGATAATGAGAGTAAAGCACGTCAGAATTTAATAGATCAAGTTAAAAATTTGGAAAAAATGATTTACCAGAAGGACATTGTACAATGGCTTCCTAGAAAGTATACAAAACAAGCGAGATTACTTTTTTTGCCTTGCGGTGTGTTGTGGACTCAAACTGAGCATTGAAAGTAGATAAAAAGTTGTGACAACAGTGACGAACGATGGTGACTGTCAAAAACTGGTCTCTTCGGAATTCCAGCAGCAAACGAACACCAATAGAACTTGAGGCTGTGTCGGAGGGGCTGTCAAATCCTTGTCAAGACACCGCGCGTGGCGTTGGGTTGACAGAGGGTGCGTCTGTGAATCGGGAACTGAACAGAGCCAGGGAGGAAGCGAGATGGAGAGGGCGGAAGAAAGCAGGCCTGTCCCGCGGTAACCACTTGTCAGCAGGGTGGTCGATGTCGCTGTCTTTCTCGTTCGCTCTTGGCTTTTCCTGCGTCCTGTCATCCCAACAGGAAGACTGGATTTGAATCCACGACAGGGGATATCAGAAATTATTTGAAGGCAAGAGACTGTGGAAAAATTAGTTATATTTGATCTTTTTCGGCTAGTTGCATACCTTTCTGTCCTGAGAAAATGCAGAAACCATTGTGTACTGCATTAAAGGTACTTCCGTGACAAATCAAATGGCTAGGTTTCGTGGAATATTGATGTTTAGTTCTATAGGCCTTCGTCAACATTAAAACTAATATTCTAGAGTAGAAATGGTCCTTAATAGTCTGGATTCGCCACAAGCCAAGTACTTGATTCAACACATTCATCTAAAGCGACATTTTGGAGACTCAGATTTAAATTCAATCCAGTTTCTGTTTTCATAAGCAGGCTCTCACTTCGGAATGTGTGTGGAGTTTGCCCAATTCATCTAAGATTTGATCAGTTATTTAAAGGAAATATGGCAAGATGGTGGAAGACTCGACCAGTTATCCTTTTATTCATCTTAGGTAGCGTTTCTGTTAGTAGTAAGGAAACTTGGCAAATGTTTTGAAACCCTACTTAATTTACAAATAATTTTCCGAAAAAGAACTTATTTTTAACCGAGCTTTCTTCTACAAGTGATCCTAAAATATAAAAAAAGCCTACCTCCGTGCTACACTAATGCAAACTATGTCACTGCTAAGTGTTTGGAAATGAATTCTGCTCGAGAAAGTTGGATTTCTAACTAATATGATCTTCGCGTTGTCAAAAGAGTTTTGCTAAGGCTTCAGGGCGACAATTCCTTGGATTCCCTTTGTTATGACCCGTTTATTTAGCAATTATTTAAAAACAAGTAGACTATTTGAGGATGTTGTTTCGAAGATGGACCACGATATTGGAAATATTGTGCTACCAGCCTTGTAACAGCTTTGATTTGACCTGATACTCCAATTACGACAAGCCGACCTATCGCTCTGCTATTTAGTGTTCCTGAGCCTGAACAGGATTTTACAGAAGAAATTGAGAGTTTTACCCAATCTGAGATCCTACATTGTCCACTTCTTCAGTTGATGCATTTATATCTCAGTCTTCACTGAAATGAGATCCAAATTCAACTTATCAAATGTTTTCTGCAATTATTGCACACTTTCTCTTCTAGACGGACAATGCTTTATCAGATGGGTCAGCAACAATTGTCTTGCTACAAGTTTGAGCATGTGCTGAGCTGGGATGAAAAAAGAAGGTAAAACATTAAGATCTCGCCTGACCTGCCGGGTCAAACATCTTCGAAATGCATTCAGAGACACTAATAAGGCCGCAGATATACCTGGTCAATCTAAATAAGTTTTCTTGGTCAGCTTAGAATTATCTATTGCAGTTAAGCCTCACAATAAACCTCCTCTTACCATTCACTTTCAAATGTCGGTATTGACAGTTTGATATTTTTGTAATATTCATGCCAACTTTGGTGCGAAAGGAACGCAATCTGTCCTCTCAGTTGAGTTCATTTTGCGAACTGTCGACTAACACAAATGAGGGGTGATTACCGAATGATTTTTTTATTACACGGTCGGTGTTAAATTTCAATAAAAGATGCAGATTAGCCATGGATTCTTCCATAAAAACTGCTTTAGGCCGATTGATGCACTCAAAATGTGAGGGGAAGTAGAGGTGAAAAAGCTTTACAGGGGTGTAAATGGGCAGTTTCATTCATCAAAAAGGCAGTGCCATTTAGATGAGAAAAAAATGAACAAATTTTGCAGAGCCTTTTTTTGCTGAAATGGCATGAAAGACAGCAGGATTCAGAGTGGCTTCGACTAATAACAAAACGAGGGGGAAGCGTATTGCCATCCGTCAGTGGCCCTTTCATTTCTCTCAGGCTCTTTTTATCTCCCTCTCACTCTCGCCCATCAACACAGCGAACAAATTCAGTCGGTCGAGTCAAGTCTAACATCAAAAGCGCCATTTTTCATTGAAACCAGACGAGCAAGAGCCACTGAAATTGTGAAAAGGTGAAAAAAAGTGAGATGAATTATCGTTTTAGTAGAAGGCAAGACTACACAACGAGAAGTTGGCTTTTCAGGCCAGTTTTGCGCAGAAGATAATGACAGAGAAGGAGAGAGAGAGAGAGAGAAATAGCGAGGAGCCTTCTGTATTGAAGAACACCCGCGAAGACATCAAAGGTTGTCTGTTGCTTCCTGAAATGCCACAAGGGAGTGAATTCGAAGAACGCACTTTCAATTAATTTCGATGGTCTAAAAATCGTTCGTTCGGTTAGTCGGGGAAGAATGGTTGAGGGAGGGTAAAAAATGAAAACGTGCCCGTGGAGGATGAAGGAGAAGGAAGAATAAAAAATGACCGGCTACATGCTTGGAAGTTCGTTAATTAAAATTACATTTCTGTTCTTGAATACCACCCACTTTTTCAACAAATTGCATTATCCGTGACTTCATACCTGGAATAAAAAGTGGGATTCCTCAAATTTTAACAAGTCTTAAAAAGTGATGTGACTTTATATTTTTGTCGACTGATCAAGGTGGTTCTGCAAAAGTTGAAGAAATTTACAGCCCACCTTTGCAGCCGGAGAGGGGCGTCGTTTAAAAGCTCCCTATTCGTCCCAGCTATCCAAAACCGTTTACTTCAAGCATCCCTATTAATGTTTCTATGAGTCTTGAAATGGTGGAAGAAACGAATGCGCATTTGAGAAACTAGTGCTGCGGAAAGAATTACCAAATCCCAAGATCAACAATATTTAAAGATAGTCAAAGCACTGCTTTGAAGATTGAAATATATTTCCATGGTATGGAACGCGCGGATCATGCAACAGAATCAACATTCCACTACGATTTGAAGCAAATGCATGAGCGCAAAGGATAACAATAGCTTGAAGTGATGCGCCATTTTTCTGCAACATTCCAATCTTCAGAATGTCTTGTTATTTAAATGCTGTGACTAATAAAACACAAATTTGGTATTTTCTTAACTGGTACTCAAACCTGTAATACCAGATTTTTGTGAGGTAAAGATTGTTTTAAATCTAATGAATCCAAACTATGTTTTGGGCATGCTTTCACTTGACAAATTCCTGAACGTTCAAGTGTCTACAGGATTCTCAGCATTTTCTACCAATCAACATCGAATGCTAACCGCAGGTTGACTATTCTCTCTCCTTTAGAGCAGAAAATAGGGCTCTTCAGAGAGTGCCTCGAAGTTATTTCAGAGAATTATAATTTTTGGAACAAAATTGTCATTCAATAGCCTTCTCTACTTTGCAAACCCACTTACCGCCTCTTTCTTCGTTTTCGAGAAACAGGTTTCTCAACCTATCCATTGCCGTTCTCATTTCCATGGTAGTTAGAGCTGTTCAACAGAACTGATCGGTCAAAATGATCTCCCCTAGCCTAGCCTATGAATCGACGGTCATTGAGAGAAAAATTCAAATACGATGTACAGTTGAAGGCTTGAGCATAAGAAAAGGCAATGTGAAGCTTGACTTTAGAATGTCCTCCAGACAGGGTTCTTGTAGATTTCAACGAATCGATTGCCCTTCCGACAAAGAAAAGCAGCCTTTAGGTCGTTGACGATATCATTAAAAATTTTTTTATAACATTTTCGTAACTGATTATTTAACACAAAGCAGCGTTAATTTTTCAAAATTCTGGTGCTGAAATCTTGAATCTTAAATTAAAACACCTTCAAAATCGATCTGATATTTTATCACGTTCAAATAAATTTTTCTCGTAAAATTACTGTAATAGTATGATATAGGATCGGATACCATCATCACAAGGAATGATCGCGGAAAGTTTTCTTCATTGTTGATCGAGTTTCAAATTTTTTTCATCATCGTGGGGGTTTAAACTATTAAAAGGAGTATCTATAACGACTGTAAGAAAATGCTTTCATAGACTTGTTATCTGAGTATCGGCCGGTCTAACATCAACCAGAAGTGATTTTTACAGACCCCTCAACATTACAGGAACAATTTTTAATGCAAAAATTGTTCAGTCGTAGTCCCATTACTAGCTATATTTACTTGTTAAGATATGAACTTCCCCTCAAGTTCCCAGTGAAAACGTATCACCATGACATTTCTACTTCAAAGACACCGAGAAGCCAAGGGCTTATGCGCTCGTGAATTTCTTTCTGCAAATACGCTTTTGATTTCAAATCTAGTCGCAGCCTCTCGCATCCATCATCGTTGATGCCCCCTGAATCACGGTGCAGAAGGCTGCTTCAAAGCAGGTGAAAAAATTGGAAGTTAAAAATGACAGTGCGGACTCCAATCTTGTCCACCATCCCCGCATCAGTCTCCGTGATATCCATTTGACAAGTGGCTTTCCTTAGCCTGGTTTTTTCTACTCGAGTGAGAACATGATACTACTGAGCGAAATCTATTGCAAATTCCATGGTGAATGTGTGATAAATTGCGACTGCAAAGGTGCAATGTAGCTTAAATTATGAAGCATTTCAATGCATTTAAATGTCATAATTAAACTTACCTTTCAAGCTTAACTCAACCGCAATGCCGATTTCACCTGTCCCTCAAATCTATTTACCAGAACAATACCTAATAATTATTAATTTTCTTCAGAGCTTGAAAGGTTGGAATTTTCAAATAATTGTGCATGAAAATTAATTGTATGCTATGTTGAATATTTTTGAAGGACATGTATTAATACATGATATTTATATAAGTTATTTTTGGTAAATAATTGTACCAGCACAGAAGAAGGAATGAGTTCATCTGGGATGACAAATCTCAAATGAATGATTCAGCGTATAAGGGTGGCTAAAGGTATCACATTCCGACTCTCTCGCTCACTTCTTGAAAAACTAGGTTCTAGCTCAATCTGTCAACCAAAAAGCCCCCGATACGCTTCAGTGCAAGCCTCAAAATTTTTTCTGTTTCGAGCTGTGGGCATCTGCTGCCATCCAAAAGATCCGTCCTAATAGACCTGTCTCTCTGGAACGATTCGATAAATGCTTGAATGTACTTTGTGGACAGTTCCATTCTCGGTCCAAGGCTATCGCACTGCCAAATTGATCCCTTGCTGTTTGGTCAATAACCTCTGGGGTGATATTTCGATTTTTCTAAATATATGAAATTTAAATCTCATCAATGAGCAAAATTTTTACTCCAAGTCATCCCAAGATTAAATTTTCGCAACGATCGATGGATCCGGAATAATGTGATCCAAAAGAAGGCTTAACTGTCATTGAGGGTTTTCTCTTACCAAGGAGAATTCACTCGAATGGGATTCAAGCCACATTTGTATTTAATTGAATTCAAAGATTGAATTTCGTAATGCCTGATTAGAGGAACTGCAGTCAGCCTTCAACAATTTCGCTTAATGATTAGCCAAGTAATACTCTCTGATAAGGGCTCTCGTACAGCTCAGTCTGGTTAGTATCTTTTTTTAGGTGCCTTCGAAAGAACATTGTGCCAACCTTTAGGGTCCATTGCCATTGGTTTTTAGGAAGATTTGAATAGAGTCTATGTTGTCGTTATTATTCGATGATCAATTGATAACTGTCATACTGATAAGAATTAAGTATTTTTCTGAATCGTCTGAAAGCGAAAATAGGGACTGAATTTAATACCTCTAAAAGAGAAGGATATTAGTGTCAAATCAAACTTCCCGAACATTTTAGAGATCTTCCAGATTATAAAGAGTAGCGTTTTTTCACCCGCCTTCAAAGTTAGGTTGCATCGGGTCGTCTTAGTGACGCAACTGCACTTCAGATCCTTAGCCTTATTTGTGCAGCTCTTTAACTTCAGGCATCTCCATTCCATTTCGAACATAGACAAACCTATGATACTGGGTTCACGAAGTTGAGGATGATATGCTGTCATGATCCACTTCAAAACTCGGATGCAATATGTTTGTGCCAAGCGCTGAATCAAACCGATCGAATCTAGGTATAAATAACTTTTAGGTCTCGGATGAAATGGGCTCCTGTTTGGAAGTCTCGGTGTGAGCTCTATGCCAATAAATGGCATATCTGCAATGTTATCGCTAGGAAACCAAATTTTTAGGCGTGAGCAGATACTAAGAAACGAGGGTTGGCATAGAAACTTCCATAATAAATTTTTAATTGCATTAGCTCCATTTAAATGTTTAATAACCTACGCAATTTTATTTCCTTAAGGAGACCTATACCAGTGTCGTGTGCCTCCTCTGCCAAAAAATGGAAGGGGTGCACGTCCTTCGAAAAAAATGAAAAGCAGACTTTATTAAAATAAGCACTAAAAGTTATAATTCTCTGGGTTAAACGGATTTAGATCGGTTCTACTGGATAAGTCCAGTCCAGGGTTGTGTTGGATTAATGCCTTGAAATGCTCTTTACAGAACAGAGCGCATATTCTGAAATAACTGTTTCTGCCCCGTTTTAATTTTGTCACAGTGTAATAAATCTGCTTCTTGATTGGGCTAGAGGAAAAAGCAAAAGATATAATCGGAGGGAAGATTGAGAGAGAGATTGCCGTTAGGTGGTGAGGCGAGGTAAATATAAGTGTAATTAATCTAATCTGCCACATCATTTCAAGTCCCGTCGATGCACATCCTCCTGCTCCCACTAGGGAAATATATAGATGACAGGCGAAAAACCATAGAGGAGAGGAGGCAAATTTGAGCAGACCATCAGTAGTCACCTTTGATTAGACATGTGACAATTTTTCGAAACTCGTGTTTTTATTTTCGGGGAATGAGATGAAATAAAGACAGATTTGAGGGGTATTCGAGAGCAGTTTCTTCTTTGGGACTGCTAAGTCCCTTCAGCGACGAAACAAGCTTACAAATATGAGTATATTATTATCCTTCTTCTCTCGCAAAGTAAGGCGTGGGATGCTTCCGATTATTTCTTCGCTATCTGCCACTTTAGACCGATCAGATTTGATTACTCAAAGGTGGACCAGATGGAGATTGTAAATGGGAGGCAGGATCTTACCATGTCAAGTTAAATCAGACTGAGAGAGAAGAAAATATATTACACAGAAAACAGTCATTCTTCACTATTTAATTTCGGAAAATTGCTTATTTCACTGCATGTCAAAGGAAGCCGCGTAGTCTTTATTGCATCTTTAGTACAAAATCATGTACTATGCACTAAAATTTCATTTCATGGCCTCAGTTGAATTGGTAGTTAGCTGCCATCAAATTTTCGAAATTTCTCTACAACCAATTTAACCCCCACGCCCTCAGGCTACTGCCAGGAAGCATGTCTTGAGAATAAATTTAATTGAGTGAGTTTTGAGTTGTTAGGCTCTTTACTGACCTTATCGAAGTAATTAATTGTTACTTTTTCAGTCTGGAAATCAACAGGATCTAATCAGTTCAACGATCGTCAAGCACCCTAAGATTTGATCATGTTGGCCAATCTTAGACGTGGCTTTAAAAAAGTGAACATAAGCAGTAATTGAATTCTATACGAAATGACTTTCAAATCCATGTTTAGATGGCGCAATACTGAAATAGGCAGACAAAGAAAATTGGAATCCTTGGCTTCTACTCCAATCTTTTTAGACCTAAATTCACTTTTCACTTAATGGAATGCAGTGATCTTCCCCATGATTAGGGTTAAAGTCCCTTTAAAACACTATACTATTGAATCGGTTAAGTTTATAGATGCCTCCATAGACCAAGTTAGCACTTCTTCAGGGACGATCCAAAACCACTAGACACATTTAGCCAACGGTCGAAAGTAAAATATCTATAACGAACAGTGAAATCAAAGTTATTCTTCAGGAGTGGACGTTCGCAACGACTGAAGTGCATCTCCAACTCAAATTCTACTGAAATGAGGTTTTAAGTAGCACTTAAAATTCATCGAAAGTTTTGAATTTACTCTTTTTTTTACTAAGTAACGCCTTGACTCCATATATTTAAATCCGATATTGATTTCGAATCCCCTCAATTCCAGTTCGAAACTCATTAGGCAATCGGTAAGTTTTGACGATGAGGTAATTTGGGAAACAAATGTCAAATATGGAAGCATCAATTTGAAGAAAATGGTCCGTGTAGACAAGTTGCAGTAGAAAGATTCTGTGCAGCTCAACTCGTTATCTCAATTCTTCTAAACATCATTTTATGATGTCTAACAGCAACCTTTTACGAAACGAAGTGTAAGATCACTGGTCTCTATTTCAATGCGGACAATTCGATTTTGCTTCAGAAAAAGTCGAAAGTTATCAGAGATACCATCGCTCAATGCTACCGTCTATAAATATATGGCTGGTATGCGTTTCAAGGAGGCTGGATTCATTTAACGGATTTCATTTCGTCGTTAATTCGAGTGACAGTGAGTGACAGATTATAAAAAAAGGTTTCAGTAACTCTTTGTTCATTACCCTGACACTTTGAAATGGAGTCCCACATTGACAACTTGAAGGCATTTTTATTTAGAATCTCTTGCTATTTCAAGCTAACATCGAGGATTGGTAAAGGGAGTTAAGTGCTACCGTTAACTTAATCATCAGCACCAAATTGGAAGGTAAAATAAACGCCGGCGGATGATAGTAAGGATACTCCGGACAATTTTAGAAGAACAAACTGACCACAGCGTACACTTTGACCGGCGAAATCATCAAGCCTGGCGGATTCCGATGTTTCCACTAACTGATCTTCCCATAGATCCTATTCATAACTAATACCCTTTAAATCTTCTGTGGTAAGACTTTATTCTACTTCCATAGCCAGACGGAATATTGTGGGATTACTAGCTTCTAGCTTTATTTAATCTCGAATGAAAAGTTATAAAATGAGTCAAAAATATTTGCTCGTTAGAATGCTGATTAAATTAGCTTTTATCAAGGAAACGTCAGAAATAAATGTAGGTAGGATGTCCATCAGGGATTAATTGAAGGAAGGCCGGTAGTTTGCACTGCAGATCAAATTAAGTCAAGTGCGAAAAGCTCTTGTCATGATGCTCGTTAATGCCTTATTCAGATAGCTAGGAAGTTCAGCAAGATCAAGAAGCCAAAATGATGCTTATCATTCGCCAATTTTTCCTCGCAAGCTTTAAAATATAATGCCATCCAGTTTCGTTGTCTGCAGACAGACTTCGCATCCGACAATGAGTGGCTTCCCGTTGAAAAAGGGAATCTGTGATAATGGGATATAGCTAAATAGGCGAAGCGCAGCAACATACCAAGTTCCCCTTTCCTCCACCCATCACTTGCTTCGACATTATTCCGGATCGACTGCCCAACTATGTCAAGTCTTTCTCAAGGTTGCATCAAGCTAAATAGGTAAGAAAAAGGTTCCTTTTCAATAATGATGGAGGGACCAGTTGCTTGAAGACAAGGATTCTCACATTTTGTCTCACCGATCACAAAGATGTCGGTGACCACTTCCAATTTCCTAGATTTGGTTTCCTGAATCGTGGGTGCTTTAGTCTATGTTTCTACTGGAAATATATTACTTACCGGCAGCCGGTAATTGAAGGGCCAGCCCAGACTGGTCGGGTGGGGAAATTAATGGGAGATCTTTGATAGAAGAGGCTCTGAGGAGCACAAATTGTCCATGTAGCTTCCCGCACGACCAAATGATGAGCCTGGGAAGCGACTCCTTTAAAAATATATTGATTCGAATAGGAGAAGCGTAAATACAATCACCCCATAGGGAATGTGGAGAAAGACTTCTCATCATATCTTAACGATTGAGATTTGTAAACTTCTTCAATGGCTACTTGCAATAAGTCGCAATTTCAAATCACACATTGTTTTACCAGCGTGTTCAGGCGATAAGAGCTTTTAAATTGCTCGGTTAACTTGTTGCTATTGGTTCACAAAGACGTAAAACACGTAAATCACAGACTAGAGTTTGATGAAATTCTTCGCAGTTGTTAGATGAATAACGGGCTCCTTGTGTTGATACCGTCTCATTTCTATGAGGGCTATTGGTTTTGTTTAACTGTGCTATTTTTAAATTTAGTTAGTTTAATAAGTTTAAAATGATCTTGTGCCCTTGGTACGAGCGTGTCTCGGGTGATTAGTGCCTAGGTCGAGTCTGATAGCCAAACAACCAGATGGGTCGCGAAATTGTATTAAGATAGCATATTTTCAATGAGTTTAAATCTTTTAGACTGCCGATTAAGAGTAAGGAACATTGCTGGCATCTTCCACCTGCAATGACAAAGTGGTATCATACATATCAACCGTTTGATTGCCAGTGTATTGCAGATATATCTAGCACTGCCAATACCATCAATCACACTCCGACCTGCGAGCCCCTTTTGACATCTCACCAAGACACGCCTGCTTTGCCATTAAATCAAAATCTCTCTCGATTTTTTAATCTCTTACTTTATTGCATCATTTAACGAACCCTTTTTACATTTGATGTCTATTGCAGGCGTTTGAGAGTCTCAAAAATGGTACAGTCTTCAAGGTTAATTTATGAAGTCTGACAAATTGCAATGAACAAAGGCTTGATTTTAATGTTACAATCTTTCGAGATTTCTTCGTTTGCACAAGCGAAAAGTAGATGCGCTCCAAATAGCTGAAGCTTAGATATGCGAATTCAGTATGAAAATGTGTATTCTCACCAAAAGTTGACCCAAGCCACGTTTGATTAAGATGCTTGGCATCGAGGTTAAATCGGTGTGGAGGCCAAATGTGGTCAATGTTTCTTAACAGAAAAGGCAGAGGATGTAGCCAAGGCGAACAGATGTTCGGGTATCCCGGAATCAATGTGTTAACTAGAAACCTCGATATTAACATGAAATGAGTATGAGATCGTCGAAATTCAGAATTTCCCTTAAATTGAATAAGCGATGTGACTGGCTTTTTCCAAGAATTTCGTCCGCTGATTTTGTGCTAACTAACCAATGAATTTTTGTATTTCAGTGAACCTTACGTTTTTCGTCCGATAGGCAGGTAACAAGAGTTCACATTCACCTTTCCTACAATCATCCTTGATGGTGGTGGTGGTGGTGGTGGTGGTGGTGGTGGTGGTGGTGGTGGTGGTGGTGGTGGTGGTGGTGGTGGTGGTGGTGGTGGTGGTGGTGGTGGTGGTGGTGGTGGTGGTGGTGGTGGTGGTGGTGGTGGTGGTGGTGGTGGTGGTGGTGGTGGTGGTGGTGGTGGTGGTGGTGGTGGTGGTGGTGGTGGTGGTGGTGGTGGTGGTGGTGGTGGTGGCAGTAGTAGTAGTAATAGTAGTGGCAGTGGTTATACCCACAACCTTTATCAAAGGCGCTGTTTAGAGAGTAAAATTAAGACCTGAAAACTTTTGGAAAAAATTGAAATTCGAAAAAGGACAGAAGTCCAGCTATTGAATTAGTGGTCGTTGCTCCTTCACGAAGGAGTACTTCGGAAGTCTTTCACCCAGACTTTCATTTAGTTAACTCAGTTAACTGAATCTTAAAATCCTACTAATGAATACCTGAGCAAAAGTTATGACCGATCAGTCATAGAAGCGAACGACGTCTTCCGGTTCTTGTATATTTGTGGCATCATTATGGTTTTCAACTTCTGCATCCTGTTTCTAAGCCTATAGCGGATGATATCGAGGGAGGAGAGTAAATGGCGTGTTTGCTTGAAAAACAACAGAATTCTAGCCACATTTCAAAAAATCAGGTTAAAACTTTTTTCTGGGGCAAAAATAGTTAGTCGATTGGTTTGACTTTACAATGTGACACATCTTCACAGGATGGTATCACTAAAGTCCTTTTATCAGACAACCAGCGGCTTTAGTGTGCCCATGTGTCCAGCTTTTGGAGTGCATTAGATCTGTCCAACTGATTGGACGGATGATGTCTTATCGTCTAAATGATGGCTAATCAAGTGGCATTATCTATTCCTCACAGAAACAGGACTTAATGTTTATCCGCAGCTTGCCTCTAATCTATCTCAGCCTTTGGAGCAGGAAGTCTGTTTTTTGAGAAGGCTTTTTATGAATGCATTTTGGATTAACGCCTGGAGTCCCTGATTTTGGATATTCGTAAGTCTGACACTCTTTTTGTCACGCAAGATTTGGCAAGAAAACAGTGCTAATGGGTTCGGTCAAGTATGACTTAATTATCAGCCATGAAAACTAATTGATATAGCGGTATTTCGGCTAAAATGAATGACTCTCATTGAAGCCTCACGACAATTTTTTAATGAAGCTCTGGGTTGCAAAAACGCCTGTTTACTAGCCACAGAATGGATTTTAAACCTGCCATTGTTGACGTGGGATATCCTCTCTAATCTAGGATCTCAAGAGCGATTGAATGAAATCTGCCTAAGTGGTAGACGACCGAACATTCAATTCTCCTTTGTCCTCGTTCGAGAAATGATTCTATTTCTAGTTTTCTCTATGAATAGGGACATTATAGGGATCTACTATTCTAAATACGTATAGACAGATGAAATCTATCTCTACATTTAAGCATCCTCGACCATTTCAAGTAACTGTTGAATGTGGTACTTCGTAATCGCTCATCCATCAAGCTCATTTTTCATTGGGAAAATCGGCTCGATTCTGTCTTCCGAAATGCCTCATTTTGCGACGCTTGCCTCTGAATTATATCAGATCCCATTCTAAGGTATTCTATGTTGAATAGATGCTTGTTCTATTCTAATCATTTCATTTTATTCAATTAATTTTCATTTTTTTCATTCGTGAAACGTGACCCTGTTCTGTTTTGCTTCCGCAGTCCCAAAATACCATTCCAATAGGAAGTCGAATTGAATTCTTTGTTAAATTCTTGATTCTGATTATCATTTCATCAGTCCAATTGCACAGTTAGGCCATACTAACTGCATCTTTCTGGCGGAAAATATCAGGATTATAAACTGTGAGTCGCGTATTTGTGTTGAAGTGTGTGATAGCAAAAGTAAGACTTCGTCCTTATTGATGAATCAGTTGGAAGGTTCGTTGCTATTATGGAATAATACACAAGGGTACTAAGAAAGTGAATTAACTGGTCAGCATTTTTCTTTGAATTTTCTTGATCGGCCTTTCTGTCACAGTATCTAGCCTCTGTAGCGAATGCCTGGAGATTTTACAAAACCACTTTAATCTCTCTAGCCACCATGTTTATATTATTCACAGCTTCGAATTGAAGGGATGGTTGAATTTCCGAGCCCCAAAAAGATGGCATTTATGATGATTTTGTGGTTCTTACTTATTAGTTTAGGTATTGATGTCGTCATTGCTTCATACTATGAATTACTTTAAAGGAATAAGTTAGTGCTCAAAACTGGTAAATATAGTGAAATTCGACACCGTAACTTGAGGTGAAATTCCCAAATCGTCCAAAAGGAGAGAAAAGCCGCCATACGTCACTGCATTGGTCAGCCCTTTGCGATTCACATTTCAATCCAGCTTTGACGTCCAGGTGGTTTTGATTTTAGGAGCTGTCAAATCGTTTTATCTGTACTCTCCTTTTTCCGAAAACTGGTATACCCCCATCTTGTTACTCGTCGACATGTTGGGTCACATGGTGGTCGAATAATGTACTGATAGACACCTTTCGTCTAGGACCAAATAACTCTTAGGTCACAGCTAACAAGACCTTCTCTTTCGTGTTTTGCTGCGACCCATCGGTGCTTTAAACGGGACTAGAAGTCTATACAACTGCTTACTTATACTAATCTTGAACCCTTTTGTCCTTTCTGGAATAGATGGCTATACAAAACATCTTTTTTTGGGGAACAGCTTTTTCCAAATTATTTTAGATCACATACGATTGAATTGTCAGGCATTTCAATGGAATGGTGAGGTTTTGTTTTTTTAATTTTTATTTACTGCCCACCCATTAGGGCAAGTCCCAAGACTTAATAGGGGTTCAATAGAAGTACAAATAGCTTTTATTATATGTGACAGGCAACAATTAACACCGAAGACAGTAAAAGTGTTTGTCGACGTCTTCGGTTCTTTGGCCACGTCTCTGACACGGTTTCATTGTATAGGCAGCAGTTTAACTTCGTAGTGGCACCTCGTCTTTCCTCGACATTGTTAAGACAGACAATTTTCACACCTCTTTCAGAAGTCTTTCCAACTTTCTTGCGGTGATTCCATTCATTGCTGCATGAAAGCGTTTACCACAGCCCAGTCTGAGACCATGAATCCAGGTATTTACGTCGTGCCTCGCTTACCATGCTGTACGAGTTTGTACTCCTGCTGCATAATCTAATTTTATACGTCCGGTGAGTGATTAGTCCCATCCGGCCACCCCTCTCATTGGCTCCCAGAGTTCCCCCTGGGGTTACCACTGGTCACCACGAGGAGGTTGAGAGTAGGTTTGACCACCAGTATGGTGAGGTGCCATTCTGGACACCTCCATTAATCTAATATATTTCTTCTGGGCATTTATGAATGAGCTATTCTTTTGGACTGTTCCAACTAGTAGAGCAGCAGAATTTGGAAGGACACAAGGAAGTTTACAGCTTGAAGTTTACAGGTTTGAAGTCACAGATAATCCGAAGGTCATCTCTTAATAAAAAACCACTGAATGTAATTCCTTACCCCTAAAAATACCTTTAAAATTTACTAAAATAGACTGACCGTGCTTACATGCAGTTGAATTTCTGTCAAATAAATAAATCCCAGAAAAAACCTCAACTATACCTGGTACCACTGTTTTAACATCGTGGAGGAATCTCTGAACTTTCTTCCTCAAAAGTAAACTCCGATGCAAAGAAACTCTCCAGTGAAGAAGAATAGAGACGGATTTCTATTTAGCTCAGTGTCAAATAGGAAAGTCATTTTATACATTGAAAAAGGAAGAAGGATCGGTCAATCTAATTCCTCTTTTCATTTTGTTAAAGTTCTCAAGACTCTATCTTACCTTACAGTGTTAAACTTTGGTTTAAAATTGAATAAAACTGTTTGCTAAAGCTGCCAAAATCTCATAAAATGGGTGAAGTCTTTGTTCTCGAAATCGTCGGATGTCACAGCTGATCATGCAAGACTTGAAAAGCGGTTAGGTTCACGACTTCCGGTCTATAGCATTGCGAGAAGGGGTAGGTGTCAATATCCTTTCCTACTCTCTGGTCGCCACCTCCAGCTTCCGTAAGGTAACTGTGGCTGGACACACTTCCGTTCCCAGTCTCGTTTTGCATTTTCCCATTACAAAGATATTTGGTGGAAAAATCACTGTTTGTCATCTAAGATATGCACCCTTGTCTATTCCAGCACAGTCTCATTTGTCAGCTCCAATCATCTCTAATCTACTTCTTCAATTGTTTCTACTTTACTATGAGGGCTTCATCACTGCCCATACTCTGTTTTCATAGAATCAGATCCAGAGGAATCAAGATCTTGAGGGTTATTACGATAAAATTTAAGATGGTGCGAATTCGTTCCTTACTGATAGAAGCTCAGGCATTCCGCCGTATCGAAGTCAACAGCAGGGATTCTGACCACAGTCAAGGATGGCGCTCAATTCTGATGGTAGCTGAAATTGTAAAGTATCCTCCAGTAAGAAAGAACAGACGAAATGTTCCTTTCCTCTTCAGGATGTTTTAAAGCAATGAAATTTCTAATGATGCTTGGGTTTGCTTCGAGTAAATGGACTCCGGTCAGGAGATACATTAAATGCAAGTTGATGTCAATCGGCCTTATAAATATTATCGCGCCGAAAAGTAACGAGAGATCGAAAAACTAGCCTGTCCATGAGCTGCTTGGGGGGCGCACAATGGCTAAACGTCAACAAGTATATCTCTTATAGTGTAAGCAAAATGCACTGATGGGTTGAAGATCAGGTCAGCTCTGTCCTTTTAATTTCGAAAGTCCTATGTGAACTTTACAAGGTTTGATGACAGGGGAGTAAATTGTTTTGTTGTCAGTAAAGGTGACTTTAACTTGAAGGCAAAGACGCTTTAGCAAGTTCAACCTTAATCCTGTCCTTTCAAAATAATGACGTTTTGAAAACCATTTCAGGGCAGTTGTTTTTCGCTAAGGCATATATAACATCATCAACTTCGGTATTGATCTACGACCTGCCTTTGCGGTATTCTTCCCAACTTTGAACAAACTTTTTGTTTTTCCTTCCAGATTTTCATTTAATTACTTCTCCCTCAATCAATTTCGTTATTTCTTGAACAATGCACCATCAAAGAGTGTCCTCTGAATCTTGCTAAATGCATTACCTCTTGCGTAGGAAAGTTGGAGAAAATTGCACTCTTGCAACGCCATGGGGGTAATTTTTCTTAGCAGACAGCTTTCTAAGCCAAAGTTGGGCCTTTGTGACACTCGAGCCGTATCAGCGGAGTCAATATTATTTCAGTGGTAGCGGTCGCAACCCTTCTTTGTTGATCTTCAGTTAATGCAACCATTAAGATAAATGGGAAGGGTGTAGTAATGCAAGTGGAGTAAAAGGATAAGCCATTGAACTATAATGGCTCATTCAATGTCATCATCTGGGTGGGTTTTATTCTAACCGAATATGGGCAGGTCCAATGATCCCAATGAAATGTTCTGTTATTCGTATCGCCTCATCCTATCACCAGTTTTAGAAAAACCATGGATGTCTGCTACTCATGAATGATATAACTTCATACCTTCTCTTCCTTCTTTGCATTACTTGACAAAGTAAAAATTTCATCTTTGAATGAGCAAAAAAAGGCCCACGTGTGTGATGCTTCATTGGTCTCCGGTTAGAACTATCAACAAGACCATCATCCGTGACGCCAACCAAACTCCTATTGAGCTAAAAGGTACTGCTACAGCGGACTATTATGTCGGTAATGTTCTTTAAGAGACTGCCATAATATCCACTCTGGTCAGCTCTATGGGCAAGAAGAACGAATAGTAGACGGATGGTTATGTCAGCTTATGGTGGTCGAATCTACCTCCTCCTCGTGGTGACCAGCGGTAATCCTTGGGGTAACTCTGGAGGGCTAATGAGAGGAACGGCCGGGTAGGACTAATCACCCACCGGATGTATTAAATTAGACTATGCCAGCAGAAGTACACCTTCGTACAACCTGGTGAATGGGGCACGACGTAAATAACCGGATTTATGGTCTCAAACTGGACTGTGGAAAGCACGTGCACGTGCCAGAAAGTTAAAAAGACTTCTGGAAGGGGTATGAAGATTGTCTACCCCAAGTGGTGCCGAGGATGGACGAGGTGCCACTGCGAAGTTAAACTGCTATCTGTACGATGAAACTGTGCCAGAGAAGTGGCCAGAGAACCGAAGAAGTCGATAAGCGCTTTTACTGTCTTCTGTGTTAACTGTTATGTACCATCTGTAGTATAACCTATTGTACTTCTGTTGTACCCCCAATAAGTCTTTGGGATTTGCTCAAATGGGTGAGGAGTAAATAAAAAATTATAAAATATCAGTTGATTATAACTTTTCTATGAGATTTAATCACACATTTTGAAAATTTAATGAAAATAATTTTTGGTTTAAGATAAGCTCTTTGAGAAAGTGAAGAACTTTCTCTGATTGAGTTTTTCAGGAATATTTCAAACTCTTCGGTGTTGAAATTATCAAAGGTAATCCTATCATCAAATACAATTAATTTAAATAGAAACGCATTTTTCAAACGCCTGCTAAATGGTGACTCTACTAACATGCGTTAATATTAAATTATTCTTTCTGGAAATAGGGGAAGCCTCTCCATTAATGTTTCGGCTGAATTTATCAAGAGAGTCTTAGGTTTCGCAGACAAATGGTATCATTGTGAGTCTTGGAAATCTAAAACGTACAGTCATATCTTTTAAATAGCTTCAGGTCCTCTCTTAAATTCATTGAAATACCCAGAAAATGGACCGTCTCCAATCTCCGTCAATTTATCAATAAGGGGTAGGTTTAATGCTGTGTACCGAGCTAATGTCACCATAACAGAATGATTGACAGAGATGGGCTGTTCATAACCCTTTGCTCAATATCTGCTCTAAGCGAGAAGGTTTCCAGACCTAACGAATCCGCGCGGCTACTGTCTTTGAAAGATTAATGCAGGTCAGATTCGGCTATTTGTTAAACACTAGAAATCGCTAGAATTCATTGATCAATCAGTTACCATGGAATAATTTTTCTAAGGCTTTAGCGAAGCCTGAATCGCGATCTCTTCATTTCCCACGACCAACGTCACTTCTGGCTTCTCTCTAGTCATAAGTAGCTGCCTAAAACTTGAACTCGGCCACCAGCTACTACTCATCAAGGAAGCTGAATGTGTTTTTCCATCGTTGGTAAATGAGTAACTAGTGTGTGGTTCATTATTTTCTCCCTCTTTCAAACATTTATTGAAATCTTGTTTCAAGAGGATTTTCCCCAAAATGCCATTATGAGTTCCATGGTCAAAAGCGTAGGCATGTACTTTCTTTATGTAATATTGGTTGACATGAATGAATGAACTGGAAGAAGCTTTCGGGATTGAACTAAATTGGCATGCGTTTGAAGATAAATAGAATTTATTTAAATGCCTTCCAAAATGATGAGAGGCAAGAACGAAATTCTCTTGTATCTGCTACGAAACGATCAGCTTGGTCGTCGAAGGAAAGTGGCAGAAGCAGTCGTCCTCTGTTTGAGGATTCATCGAGTGGGAAAATCAGGTGGCAAAGAAGGGGTTGGCTTAGGACGTAGTAGCAGTTCAAGATAATAAGGTCGAGAAAAATTATGGAGCCATAGTCAGTATTTATCAAAGCGGCGGGAACATTTCCAAGGAGGCCAGGCTGAATGTTGGATTTTAAAATCAATCCTCAGAACTTCTACTCGACCTGGTTGACGCGCTGTTTTCCTTTTATGACTTAGTTGCATGATCAAATGCACTACAAGGTGCCATAGTTCATTTGAAACGTCTAGAAATTTTCCATTCAACACTTTTGGAACCATTACTTTGGACCTGTAAATGTCCTATTAAGCTTAGTTGTGCCTTAACTAACACTAAATTGAGTCATTGCAAATCTTCATGAACTTTGACAGCCTTCGAGGGAAAGACGGCTCTCTCGCCTGTCAATTTGGATACCTACTGACATATAAGTGTCATGGCTGTGGCAGTCGCCTTGAGTATTCACGCGTCCATATGTGCTTGATATATTTGGCGTGTTAGACAGGTGTCCGCCGACGTGTAAATGTTTATTAACACCTTTCCTAACGATATCTCTCTGACTCGGTTTCTGATATTGAGGTCTACTCTCTCCGCTAGTGCTGCCGTAACCGAGATACCTTTTAAATGAATGAATTTTTTTCAGAAATTACAGAAAATAATGGTGAAAATAGATACCCAATTTAGAATTGAGAGCTAAGAAGCAATTGAACTCGGTCAAACAAGAACCTCAAATGAAAAGCCACTTCACATTTTTACTAATTGTCAGTTAGGTCGTAACGTCCCCTTGAAGGGACTATTATCAATCATTTGGGCATTTTCTAGAGGAATTTACTTTCTTACCAAAGCGGTTCCGGTGGTCAGATTGTCGTTGTTTGTTCTTTTTCTTCATAACGGCAAGGACTTGCTCACACCAGCTGATCATAATTCATTTAGGCTCGACCGCTGAAAGTCCTATTAATCAAAAAATTCTTCTCTGTAGGATACATTCTAGCTTGGTCTTTAGACCTTCCACTTCCAAGGGATAATTCTCTAAAAAATCATATTCGAGTGAGAACTTGATTTCACTGTTTGGCGATCTTCAACCGCTCTCCAATAGGAGAACACGGCCATCCTCTAAATGTATTCACAGCAATTAACTTTTAAAAAAAGTAGCTGATGGAGTACAAGCTCTAACTTTGCTGGCGGGAGGCCAGTTCAGTCAGACGAGCTGATTTTTCCATACTGTGAGTATCAGTTCCGTCCGGTGATTTTCATATTAATAACCCTGCAGACCTTCATCAGAAGGCAACCTTGACCAAGCTGTTGAACCACTAACTCGTTTATCACCGAGAGAATAAGTAAATGAATAATTTACCGAAGATTCAGCAGATTCGTCACTCTTCCCTCTTCTGCCATCTCATTTTACCAAAGACATTTTGGGATTCCAGTCACCGTGCTCTGGTATGTGATTTAGTTACTCCAAACTGCATGGGTGGACTGACGAGTCTCTGCTCATAGGAAATGAGCACTATGCAGAAATATCCACGCCTGCTAGAGAGGGTTAAAATGTAAAATAAGAACCCAACCCGAATTCCCGCTTTGTAGACGCTGACTTCCAAGTACATTGAATATGCTCTAGTTCCTCCTCATCCATTTCAACGATCTTCGATCTTGGCAATTTCATGGCCAGAACATTTCCCTTACGACAATTGGATTGAGGGTGTTCGGTCGCTGGATGCTAGATTAAGGATTTCTCAAGAATTATTAAAATCCTGATTATTTTACGAGTTTCAGAATCTAAACAGCCATACAATTCAACTGCGAATATGTCTAGTGTGTGAAGATAATTTTCTTTTGGACAGTAAGACTTCAAGAAACAGTATCATCGATTCACACGGTATGTTATAGACCGACCACTCTAGCAGGTTTGACCATAAATAGAGTGGGCAATCGGCAGGTCCTGAACATCATTTAAAGAAGCGTTCGTTTTCTCGTAGCGCCGATTTCAAGAGCTAAGTACCGTAAGAAACACTCAGGAAATGCGTCATGGCCTTCGAATTCATATTTCCCAACTGATCCGAGAATTGAGCTCTAACCGTCGTCAATCCTTTAACTATTTGCTATTTATCATTGTGATTCATTTTATTTTATTTTCTCCTGTTAGGGCAAGTCCCAAGGACTTATTAAGGGTACAACAGAAGTAAAAAAAGCTTTTTTAGCAATTAAGCACAGCAGTTAACACAGAACAGTAAAAACGTTTGTTGATTTCTTCGTTTGTCTGGTCTCTTCTCTAGCATGGCTTCGTCGTACAGGCAGCAGTTCAGCTTCGTCGAGCAACCTCATCCGAATTCGTCCGTCTTCATATCTTCTCCAGAAATCAACATTCTGGCGAAGATTCCATTCATAGCTACTTGCACGTGCATTCCATACTCCAGTTTGAGACCACAAATCCAGTTATTTACGTCATTGTAATAATACTTTTTTGGCCTGTGAATCAAGAGACTAAATAGATCGACTGCCAAAACACAAGCCAACTTAGTGTTCGCAGAGAGACCAAAAAATTTTGAAATCATTTAGGGATATGACCGTCACCATCGGAGGTCCAAAGCGGCAACGTCATTTTAATTACCGCTAATCCATGCTCACAGGTTCTCGAAGGCAATTGCGATCCCACCAGAGCAACTCGACAAGCACTTGTCAACTAAGCAGCGAGGAGAAAAAGGCAAGGAGCGATTGATGGTGCCGAGGAGGGAAGAAACGTAAATACAGCAATAGCTCCTCTTACGTGCATTCATATGGGCGTTCCTGATTGTCCAAAGTTAGCAGGAAGTGTGCCGAAATGTGAAATGCCATGACAATGGAACCTTTAAAAACTTTTTAGGCAACTTCAAAATGGTTATTTGACAGCCCTAAGGACGAAAAGTGGAAAATGATGGGAGAGAAGGAACCCAATTTGAAACCTTTTTATGACTTAGTTTCATGGTTTTAATGGACAAGCAGTTCATTTAGATGCAAAACCTCTTGACTGAATGGGTTTAAGTACAAAATTTTGCGAAGCAATAGGCTAGAAGTGAAATATTATTGAATGGCACTTTATGGAAGGATGGGGGTGCATGTATGTGGGAAGGAAAATGATGAGGAGGTTTTAAGCAATAAATAGACGAATGCTTATGGATTGCTCTAGAAAAAATTGTCCGAGCTGTAGAATAATTCTAGTAGATTGATGAGGAAGAAAGAAAAAACAAGTTGAAAATGGAAGACTGCGGAAACCACAAAAGAGTTTATAGTGGTAGCCACTCTAGTAAGAATTTAGGTAACGTTTGTCTGAGATTCCCTGCTTGAGGTTAGTTTTACTACAACTACTCGCACATTCGCAGTTTCAATTATTAATTTTGCATTGCCTAACTAATTGAAATCGGCCAAAGACTTCTTGCTAGCAAGGTACTAAGGCAGCCCATGGGTCGGCGCCTCAACAATGAGCGTAAGTTCAGCTGCCAGTGTGAACGTTCTGAGCACATTCGGTCTTAGCCAACAATTAATTGAGAATCTAAACAGCCGATACCAATTTGTTGGATTCATCGTAAGCATCAAATGGTTTGCGATGTTTATACATTAACTTCAAAGTAAACGGCAAAGTAACGTCAATATTGAGCTCATTGAATCAGTTTGTAACGATTTTTGACTATATATTTACAATCCTTTCAGTCCTCTCTGCATCAATTAGAAAATGCATTTAAATAGTTAAACCAATAGCAGGATAAGCTGTGATGATCTGCCCGGAGGCCTAAAATGCTTGGAAGGCAGGTGGTGTGGAAAGATAATAGGCGATTTTGCTGACTGTAGAAAGCAGTGGAATTTCACCAAGGCTTCTAAGTCTTGCACTGGCATGCAATTTCCATACATCGCAGCAGGAATGCACAGTTCAAAGTCCCAGCGTGTGCGTGATTCTGGAATTCTTCAACGATTTTTCGTTAACGTTTGCAGCCACTGAATGGCAGAGTGGCTCTTCTGATCTAGTGCGCACGTCTCAACCGAAGCTGAAAATGGAGAACTATGGCATGAATTTTCAAACCTGTGGTTACGGTAAGTCATTCGTGCTTAGTAACGCTCCGGCTAAATTGTTGCTAAATCAGAATCAAGTTTTTAAAGGACGAGTATAAAGCTGAGATCTCGAAATCCCTGGTCTTTGTTTACTATCCATTCCTAAATGAGTTTGAGCAGTTTACAATTTCAACTCTACTGAAACCAAGAAAAGTCGATCTCAACAACTGCTTCTGAAAAATGGTTGTCTTTATTTCATACCTGATTCACTGATTGTTAAATGAGTTACTGTTATAGCGACTCCTAATGCTAGTTAAATTCCGATCTTCAAAGAAAGACCTCTTCTTACAGATTCATTCATGTAATCAGGCTTGAAAAAGATGGCTGAGATGTGAATGACTGAAGTGGTCTCTTAAACAGAACGATTGCATACACTCTTCGCTTTTCAAATAAAATCGCCCCGTCCACACTTTTCCTTTTGTTGAAATAGTGTTTAACTAGATTATTCAGCAACCTTGTCCCAACACTGAATCCGATCCGATATTTAAATGAACATGTCTTCCTTTTATCTCTTAAGAGCTGATAAGAATATTGCCTAGCATAACTAAGCATCTTCAGATTATCATATCAAAGTTCTATCATTTGTCTTCTGGCTTTAAAGTCTTATTATTCAAATGGGGAATTCGTTGATCTATGTTATTTCACCTGTTACTTTTGATTGGTACTTTGAACAAAGGAAATATTCAGTGTGTAAGTCAGCTTTCTAACTTGTCTAAGATTATTCAGTCAATTAGCAAATTAGACAAACGATCTAAGGGGTTGCCGAAAAGGGCCTAGAAGATGATAGAAAAACTGAGTTTGCAAAGGGAGTAAATTATGAAAGGCATGGATCCGTTCGAAGTTTCACCTATCTAATCTCTCATCGATTTCATCGATGAAAATCTCATCCAAGGTTCTGTATTATGTTCTCAAGACTTATTCAAAGCCGCCAATAGTTCTTGAATTCAGCCTACCTTCAAACCGGCAATTGTAGGATCATTTTAGGCGATTACTAGAATCATGATATCGGCTAGTCAAACTAGATCACTTACTCAAAACCTTCTCATCTACAGACCTCTTCACTGTTTAATTACCTCGGTATAAATTATGGTGCCGATTTGACGGCAGCTCAAGTCTTCGGATAGCCCATCAATAAGATGCCAAGAAAAGCATGAGAACTTGACAGAAAATTCTGCCCTCCGAACGTCTTTGCAAATAAGAAATAAATCAAATTTTTTATAATACTGGAATTCGTACCCCCAAGCAGCAGCGGGGTCATCAACCTCGAATCTTTCGATTGAGCAGTATGTGCTTGAGACATTGGGATTATAAACCATTGAGAAATTTCAATTTTACGCATTGATACAAAGAAATTTAGTTCTTGAGTGTCGGTTCCTAAGGTAGAATTCTCAGTTGGCCATGCTTTTGTGGGATGACTGCGGTGTGAGTATTTTATCGAGGACCGACTGCACAGCACATTTGTATTGGCTGATGATCTGTGAGTAATCGGTTTGCTGATCCATACTGATCTCGAGGTGCTCGTGCGATAGTTCAAAGAAACAATGAAAACAATATCTGAACGATAAATGGCGAAGAAAACCCAGGAATCAGTTATAGTGGCAAATCCAGGACGAATTTTCTCCTTCAGACATTGAGATGCAGGGAAATGGGAGCAGGATTCAATAACTTTAGTGGCTACATCTTTTCAGAAAGTTTTTATTCATGTTAATTATGCAAATACTTGTTGATCACGCTTTATGTCCAGTCCACTACAAATGTCCGATTCTATTAGAAGGAACTCAAAACAGTTCTCTTCCCAAAAGTTGTTCATTTTTATTACCTTTAAAGACCCTCAGTATCCATGTGCTCCTAATCTCCTCAATTGATGTCCCGTTGGATGAATTCTTTGCCAAACTGACTCCCAAGCCCTGCCCTCCCCATTTATGAACCGTAAAGCAACGCTGTGCGTTTTCGATCGCAATCCTCACTTACAATAGGTGATTTATTAAGAGGTTTATGAGCATGAAACGCTGCAAGTATCGCTGAAACACTCATTGGCTCAAATATTAAAGATTATTCGTTAACATGACTACAGAAATCTTGATTCCATATGGACACATATTGTTTGATGTCTACAGCATCTTAAACTACATGCGCTCAGAAAAGGAGATTAGCGGTTTTTTTCGTTTATTTATAGCTGAACTTTGATAGAATCGATTGAAGAACTTAGTGCCGAAAGTAATGGATTTAATATTCGAGATTCACACAGGGAGATAAGCTGGGGCTCGGGTTCAGCCAACTCGAATACTTGTTCTCTGCTTCAACTTATTCGTGAAACATGTGGTTTAAAGCAAAAAAATGGAAGAAATTTTCAAAACTTGGTGATGAGTAGGATTTGAAATGAATTTTTCAATTTCTTAACAAAAGTTACTTAGAGGTAAGAATTAGTATTTTAGTACCACAGAGTAATGTGTCGACATGGGCAGCAACCACTCGAACTTGCCACAACCTTAATCTCTTCATCAAATAACTTTACTTGCCATCTGTCACAACACAGTTGACGAAATGGAATTTATCACAATGCGAATTTCAAATTGGTTCTTACCAAGAAAGATAGACATAGTACTGCACTCAAGTTATAGACTGAATTACTAACCAGGCAACTACTTTCATTAAAATTTTAGATCATTAGTGCTAAATTTAAGTGGTGATTAGACTGAACAAGTTAGGAATAATCTAATTCGTTAATATAGGAACATAGGCATAGGAGAAATATGCATATCTTGATGCATATACATTGTTGGTATTTTGATGAACGGATTCATTTTACAGAATTAAACTGCTGATTGCATAACCACAAGCAGAAACTAAATGTTCATTGTCAAATTCGATTTGACTCTACAGTAAGTTGCTAACCTACAAGATAGCTGTATAACTTTAACATTTCCTTGATAAAAGTGATGCTATTTCATAATCCACAATACTTTGAAAGACGTCCCTAATAGGGAACACTTACTAATGAGAGAACAGACCATCTCAACAAATCTAAGTAATTTTGATGAGAAATAGAATCACTTTACAATTTCGTAGGACTACAATAAATTGTCTGGGTGCCTGCGAAAGATCTGGGAGTATGGGACCATGGGCAGTTTCTGCTGTCATTCCTCACACGGCAAGACAACCCTGCCTGAATTTAACCAAAGTGAAGATCTGATTGTTTGCACTTGTGATTATTGATGGAGCTGGTATATACCCATTAGAAGGTGAAAATCGTCTGCCTTTCGTTGAACTTTAGAATCCTAAAAAACTGAGACAAGTCTAGACATTAAATGCCGTTGCCTCTGATCGCCTTCTGACTTCCCGCTGTCAAGAAGCCATTGTTTCTCGACAGTTTGGCTAATCAGCCCTCCATTACCATACGCCCGTGAGGATAGAGCATACGAGGTCGCCGTCTCATGCGCTGAATCTGCAGGCTGCAGCACAATTAAGTACTGTCGATTCCAGATTCTGAGGAGTAGACATTTTATCTTCTATCTGGAAACGAGATTGCAAGCTTCTCAGAATAGCCAGGGTCTCAATTATATCTTTTCGCTGTTCAATCTCGAAAACGAACATCATGACAAATCAAACTTTCCATCAATCCAATGAATTTTTTAGAGCTGATGCTTAGGAGAGTTAGAGTCTTGAATCACTGGCCACTCCGGCTTCTCATGCACCTATCTTTGCTTAGGGCCTCATTTTAAGGGGGCATTATGCTCAAGACTCGACGGATATCAAAGAGGATACCAAAAGAGCCTAGTTTAGAAGAGATGATTGTCCAGGGATTGAATTTCGGTGGGATCTTCAACTAAGACTTGGGAAGGTCGGATCAGAACAAGGATTCTTCTAGGTTCTTCCTCCTTAATTGCGCATTCTCTCTCTAGTTTTTGCCCCATTTCGACAATTTTTGCACTCTTCTGAGTTTAATCTCCTATTTAATTCCCATTTTCTCTGTTTTCGATTTATATGTGGCATAAATAAATGTTGGCAGAGCGTCTCCGAGTCCTCATTACATGAATACTTAAAGCTTCAACAAGCAGAAACCACTGCAAATTCAGTTGCTTATTGGTACCCATCGTTTAAAATAATTCATTCAGGCTCATTTGAAATAGATTTGCGGACTTTCTACAAAGAAACCCACTAAACTCATTTTGTTAATCTAAATTTATTGTACAGCAAAAGTGAAGCATACATTTCTTGGCTGAACTGTCTAAGATCTTCAACTCGACGGCATGCCAGAATTTCAATCCCATACATGCGCAGAGAATCTGAAGTTAGTTTAAATATTCTTATTAAATGAAGCAGTAAGTTACCGAAGTCAGTGGATCGAGGAGTACGCACGATAGTCTTAGAGTGTCATCCGGCCTCGATATTGGAGCTCTTAAGTATGCTTTCCAGCAATAAACTTGTTAATATTTTGTTGTAAGTGATCATTACGATCACTGTAGCAAACAGTGTTCCAGTCCATAGCTTCTTATCCAGAAGTTTTTTTAAGCTACTGCTCTCTTCTCTTGGGGCCTTGAGAAACAGAAACATGGTTTCAATACGTACAAAGTATTGTTATTTGAAAAAAAGGCAATTTTGAAACCAAATCTCCTTTATAAACCCTTTGCAGCATATTTAGGTTAGTTCATTAATTAACAAGGCGTTTAACGCTGACTACGTACTGATTGCTTCTTTGAAACCTCTTAAATGATACAAATAGTTGCACCACAATAGCCGCCAACCCCATGATGCTGTGGAGATCGTTTGAAGCTCCGATTTTTGTAACCCTGTTTTGACAGCGATTTCGTTCATCAATATCCTATTCCTACTCGAGGCTGCTAAATCTAAAGCATAATAAGAAAACATTGTGCTCAATTGTGGGGACTACTCATTGAGAGCTTTCAATCAAATGTCAGTTATAGCACCATTTTGTAAGGACATTTTACAAATTAAATCTTTAAGAAACCATGTCGCAATAAGTGCAATATAGCTTGTATCAAACCGATTTAAGCAACCTCTAAACTGCTATCTAAAGTTTACTGGGACTTTGTATGACAACTTTGTCCTCCATACTATTTGAAGGATTAAAGTTTGGAGAAGCAGTCGGTTTTTTCTAAATAATCAATTGAGACAATAAAAAAGCTTCAGTTTCACAGAATTAAAGTAAGGCTCAAAGAGAAGATTAACCTTCATCGCGCCTCAGTAGATTTTCCTGCATCGTAATCTTGACGCCTAGCCCTCAACTTACTATTTTCTTCCAGTAGTTTCCTTTTAATTTCACAAAGGTTTCGACGATTTCCCATCCTCTTTATATACTGAGGATTCGTTCTATTGCAGTTATGGCACTGGAATTAACTGCTCCTTTAATAGACTGAGATACTGGTAGAAGATCGAATTGTTAGTTTTGGGTTAAAGTGAGTGACGAACAAGTCCATCTCATGGCTCCTTATCAAGACGGGCGAACAAAGCTTGTAACTGTCATAGTCCCCCTTGGATCTTTTCAATCCAACAGATAAATAGAGATTGAAGGTTGTGACAGGTGACAGCTCAGCTCTGACTTCTCTGCAAAGAATGTCACTTTACTGATCGCGACTTCCCAAATAGTACCTATTGTTGTATCTAAATTAAGGGTTTCCCTAGGCTATTTTCAAATTTAGTACAACAAGGTACTATAATACTTCTTTGCGAGGCCTGACTGGAGACTTGCCGAGTGAGTAATTTCATTATGAAGTTGACAGCTGCCATTTGCCAAGTCAAAACAATCAATTGACAGAGTTCACATGAAGCGTTTTTGTTTTTGTATCCAAAAGACTTCGGTCCTTATCAAAATAGATCACTATTTCATAGTTTCTGTGTGTCAAGGGGATTCGAGAAACTAGTACCGCTTTTAGTGATGGATTAGCTTCAAGGAGGCGGAATTCGACAGGTACTCTAGAGGGTAATAAGTCATATCAGTTATGCCTAAGTAATTACTGGTTTTTACTTCACTAAGCAATGCAGTTACTGGAAAATCATAAGTGCACTGAGCTACGCAACAGGATGCTTTTCTAACGCATAAGATGGGATTTGAAGCGATGGAATCCCACTGAACTTTCCACCTACCTTACCATATTTGTTCAAGTCTCCGGCCTTCTTTCCAAAAATGACTGCAGTGCTTGGAATTCAGCACCCATACTTTTATTGGGAGGGAGAGCCTATGCTAATATTAGGTTTCACTTTAACCAATCCGTAGTTCGGTAGGTTATATGTAAAGCCTCGGTTTGGCATTCAAATAAATCTGAATTTTTGAACTCTTTGGGTGATACTTTTCTAAGTGTCACTTTCCCTCCACCACTACGGCAGAGATTCTTGCATAAATTGGATTTCGCTAAATCTTAACATTCTCGCGTTGAAGATTTACACTACAATGAGTCTCGAACCATCCACAGTCAAGATTTAAAATCTGCTAAGATCAACTAAGTGCGACAGTCAGCATGCGAATCAGCACTGCTACTGAGTTTAAAGTTTTGATCTGATATTCACAGTTATATTAAGACTGTCTAGATCATCTTTGAGGGTGCTGTTTATTTAATCATTATTATATTTAATATGTATTCAAAAAATAACTAATCTAGACAGAATGTACCATAGCCTTACCCAGGTTTTACGTCGGTTCTAATTTAAAAAACAAATATTTTGACTTATTTTTAGTCTGTTTTCTAAAAAAATATAGATATTGTAGTTTTTTTTCAACTCCTCTCATGCCCTCGAAAAGCAAGAAGAGTACAAGGGAATCTCAACGTAATGCAAAAGACCTGACAGACGCTTCGATAAACAGGTCCAGCAATGGGTAAATCATAGAAGTTCGGATTCCACTAAAGTCGGTTGACTTGTTTTGACCAACGATCATCTCGAAATGCAGAGCTCCTTCTGCATATGCGTTGAGAGCTCACCAAAGCCACATCCTTGACCAAGTAACGTGCCAGATATTTCATCCTGGTCTTCCGCCTTCAGAATGTATTTTATCATATGGTGTTCAAACCTACTCTCAAACTCCTCATGGTGACAAGCGGTAACCCCAGGGGCAACCTTGGGGGCTAATGAGAGGGAGTCCAGATGGGACTAATCACCCTACGGACGTATAAAGTTAGATTATGCCAGCAGAAGTACAACTTCATACAGCCTGGTAAACAAGATACGACGTAAATACCCGGATTCACGGTTTCAAACTGGACTGTGGAAAGCGTGTGCTTGTAGCGATGAATGAAATCTCCGCCAGAAAGTTGAAAAGACTTCTGGAAGAGATATGAAGATTGTCTGTCCTTATCAGGGTTTAGGACGGGCCAGGTGTCACTACGAAGTGGAGCTGTTACTCGTACGACGAAACCATGCCAGAGAAGCCACCGTTGAACCGAAGACGTCGATAAATGCTTTTGCTCTTTTCTGTGTGTACTACTTCTTGTAAAAGCTATTTGTACTTCTGTCGTACCCTTAATAAGTCCTCAAGACTTGCCCAAGTAGGTAGGGAGTAAATAAAAAATAAAAAAAATTAACATGTAATTTTAAAATATTATGAAAAACCTGTCAAAACTTTTGCAATCAGTCGAATGTCACACAGCCGTAGAACAGGATATTATTTTTTTCGAATTCAAAAAGAGTTTAGTCTGAAATAAAAAAAAACCTGAAAGTGTCGACCAGTTTCCGTAAAATGGAATTGAAATTAAGTAGATTCTCAGTGAGCAGCGCCTTTTTAGATGATTCGAGATGAATTGATACAATGGCGACGATTTACGATGTGCAGCGACAATAAATCGAGTCTGGTCTACTTTCAGCGCACTTCGAATGTCTGGCATCTGATAATATACTCTCCCTCGATCCATTAAGCCCGAACACTTTATCCCTTTTGTCTACAATGAGTAGCGTTCCATTTTAATACTGTTTTCCTGATCGTTTGAAGACTTTGTTTATGCTGATGAAATATGGAGAATGTGAGAACTTTAAGTCGTGGTTGTTTAAGCGCTATACATGGATTGTTTTAATGCTGTGTGCAATTGGAGTGTCAAAAAAACTGAAGAATCTTAGAAACGAATTCATTCATAATGGATTTCTTAAATATTAGCGCAGCTGGGACTTAAATTACTTTGAACCGTTCCCTCAAATCAAAAGACCAGAATAGGCCTTTTAATAAGGAAATAACGATTTAGACGAATGGGACATGGAGATCGGTATTGAGTCACAATTTCTGAAATTGTGGATTACCAATGGAATGTTTTTGACAATTTGGAAAACTCCTTTGCCTTAAAAATAAATGCGACAGCTTCAGTCTGATATGATTGAACTTTACATGACAAAAGAGGACGTATTAATCTTTTAAATGTGATTAATGGGTGATCATGTGCAACTTCTAGCAAAACAATTAAGGTCAATAGGCGATGGTTGATAGGACTAGAATAACTAAGACGATTGCTGACAGAGTTTGGAAGCCTTGGATTGGCGAAATTTCGGATCAGATGTCTACTAAGGACCCTAGGTTATAGTCCTAGTTGCAGATTCGAAATGCAACCTTGCGAGCTTCTTCCATTGTAGATAAAAGTAATAATACCATCATATTGGTGAAAGTTTCAACTTTGCAACTCTAAGGCATTGGAATAGATGAAGAGGACTGAGCGTTGCCGGAAACCAAAACTCAGAATATCTTGCCTTTCTACAACCATCTCCTTCGAAATACCAATTCCTCTAACATCGCCTAAGCAGTTACCGCCTATTTTCCTCTTCAGATTGGTGTCTTCTTTAACTTGCCTCTTCTAGAGTCGAATTTCAGAGAAAGCTTCCGCTCAATTTACTTTAGCTATTGCCTTCTTGTTTGCAGACCGCTCATTAGACCATCCCTAAGTCTTCAAATAGCTTCGTTCTTAATTCATATTATGGAAACCAACCTTATCAGTTATTTTTAAATTGTTTCTTAATAAGTTGAATTGCTGAATCACATACCTGTAACGCAGTGCTAATGACTTGGAACAAAGTTGAATTTGCAGAAACTTTGGTTACTCATATCAATCGCAAAAATGTACTTCAGTTATGATTTCTGGTTCATCTGTCCTCGACTGACGCTAAGTATTTCTTGTCTCTCTGTGTCCTCCTTTGTACCACATCATACATTTATTTATTTACTCTTATGCCTTCGTAATCTAAGCACAGACTCTGATGTCAACTGCTGGAGTGTTGGATAAAAAGTGCCACATCAACCATGCTGCTCTTAACGTCTTCGAGGTGAAATGGCTTAAATCAATGCAAAAGCAAATACATGGAACCCACCGGTTTCTTTGACCACTTCGTGCAAGCTGGAAGATTATTGTAAAGCCTATGAATAGCTAGTTGATTGAACGGCACTTAAGACTGACATCTAATACCTCAATCGGAACAACTAGCACTAAATGAACTGAATTCGACGATGAAATATTTTGGATTCTTCGATGAACTTGCGCCTTTCTTCAAAACTGTTGTTTATTGGGTCTCTAAATAAGATCGCTTGGTTGTTCTTGCAACTGAATTAGATGGCTCCTTTGATTGAAGCGATCAATTGATGATTTGCAGTCAAACAGGTTTAGATTTTCACATTCTCCTCAAGTGGGATTGAAATTAGTCTGCCAAGCAACCTGTTTCCCATTAAAGGCTTTTCGATCTGAATAAATTTACTACTATCAAGACTAATGCCTAGGAATCAGGAGCGTCATTACCGGTTGATCTTCGCCATAAACTCCGTGGACTCAACCAAGAAGAGTTCAACCTTTCGAAATCGATGTTGTTGACCCTGCATTAGATCTTTTAGGTAAATGGTAGAATCTTAACTGATTTCAGTTTAATTCCTAAATTCTCAAATTTTACTTATCAAAATCGACGTGTTTATAGACTTCTTCACTTGCCTTTTATTAGCATTTTCAAACTTATTTCAAACTTTACTATCTGAAGCTTCGACAAAGTCATTGCAACCAGAGGTGTGCATTCATTAAGTAAATGTCTGCGGGTATGAAGGCAGAAACCATCCTTGGGTTTTGTCGAAATAACTTTTTATACAAATCAGAGACGTCAAAAGACTCTTGATCTCATTAAAACTATTTGAATGACCATTAAAATAAAGGAAATACACCAATATGATTTATCTAAAATGATACCTCTCTCAAAAGAATCGGTTAAATATGGTTATTTGAGAAGATGTCTTTAATTAGATGGACTGGGATTGGTTATCTTGGGGATGATAATGAAAGCATTCAAAGAGGATGAGAGTGGACATTATTTTCGTAAGATGGCGAGGCCGGCCATATTTTTTTGTTCAAGTGACACAAAAATTCCCAATCTCTAACCGTGGCAACAATTTTCCATTTTCAGGAAATCGTTTGAATGAAGTGGTGGTTTTCTCCGCATCAGCTTTCTAAATCAATGCCGAAACTCGGACAAAATGTTGAACTCGGTAGGTCCCTCACGTGAATGCAGACTTCACATACTTCCGTTCGTCGCAAATGGTAAAAATTCAAATGTCAGATTGAAGTGAATGCCCAACGGTATAACCTCTTGAGCAGAGGAATGGACTCGAAACTCACTTGAGCACATCTAGTGAATGGTCTCGGAATTCTCCCTCCCCAATAAATAAATTTTGAAACACCTTTTTCTGCATTGTGAGCCTATTAAATGTCAAGTAGATGTAGAAGAGTTGCGAGATAATAAAACAAGACAAGATGTGGCGTTGGTATTGGATCGCTTATGTAATAGTAAAACACTGCAAAGCCGTAAGTGGATATCATTCTTCATTCCCTTGATTCATGGAATAAAGGATACTTTCAGGTGCCGATTAAGAGCAACTTATCAACAGTTCTGTTTGTTTGAAAATGATTTTAGAACAAAAGAGTCGAACGATATTATGCAGATGGAAGCCGTGAGATGAGGTAATGAATCTTTCATTAGAACACAGATTTTCGAAAATCGTTCTTAGCAGCAAATATCTTGATCCTCGAGTTTCTCGGTGTTTAAAACCTCCCATTTGTTGAATGCTCGCCTGGATGTTTGCATTTTAATCAAGGTAAAATATCATATCTTTACTTAGATATAATTTATTGTTAGTAAAATATGCTAATCACTCATTATAAGTTAAAACATCTCTTAGCATTTCAATAATCGGACTGTTTCAAGGCCTTTTAGAACTTATGCTCTCATTTAATTCACTGCCTAAATATAGGAAGACCTAAAGGCTGAAATCCTTTGCTGAAGACGTAAATGTAAAATGAAAATTTGAGTGGTCATCAACCATAAAAACACTAAGATAATGGATTATCTTTTTGAAATGGGCTTCAGAATAAGACGATCTGGTATGCTGAGGAGTAGGTCTTAGGCGAATGTAGAGGAAATGGGTGAACTTCGAACTCAAATCGATGTATATGAATGAGGCATCTTGTTTGGATGACAAGTAACTCACTCATCAATGAAAACCCTAAAATCCTCTTGAATCAAACTAACTATGGGTACCTCCATCGCTACAAGAGTCTCTCAGGTAGACATGCTCTGATCCTAGGATTCATTCAGCTATTCGATTAAATTTGTACAATTTCGCAAAGGCTATTCTGATCAGCTGTCTTATTATGGAGCCGTCCACATGACACCTTAAACATGTGTCCCATAAATGTGTGGAATTTTTCCTTTCAAACAAAGCCGTGGGACTGGCCCCAAGGTTGCTTTTCTTGTTTAATTCAGTGATTCTGCTGTGTCAGAATGACGGTTAAATCAATATATGAGGCAATAAAGTGTTAATACTTTGCAGTAATTGCATCCTTAATTTCAAGCGCCAGTGGACCTAAGGAGATTTTCGGGCCTGGCGGATACATGAACATCAGCCCAGTAGTTTGGCAGGCAGCACGATGCACTTTGACTTCAAAACCCGGCAGATATTTCGACTTCCGGTAAAAGAGTTTTTCGCAGCTGAATCTTATGACCCGCCTCAGTCAATGATCTCGCCTCCAACGCGACTAGGATATGCTTACCTTCCACTTCCCTCCTCCTTCAAACATCCTTCGGAAAGATAGGTAAGCTCCTACCAACAACTGGTGCTTCGGCAAAAAGGGCACAATTGAGCAGCCCTCTTTCCATAAGGATTAACATTCGCCTGAACTCATTGAGAAATCACTAATTAAATGGGAAAGGATTTGGGCCTTGTTAGGTGTATCGATAGAAGAGGTACCATGCTCAATTAAGTTCTTTACTATTCTCATCTATTTCTTTCTTTCGACTGGAAGGAATCAAGAATTGACGTCTTTTTAGAATAATTCCCCATTCTATAAGTCATGGCTACATAGAAAAGTAAAAGGTTTTAACATATCTTCCCGTTGAAAAAGCAATGGTCAATAACATTTTAAGCAGCCAAGCTGACTTCGGTAAGGTGATGACAGCCGCTTGGGGCTAACCAGTCATTTGAGATAAAATGCCCGAAAGATCATTCCAGTGACATTTATACAGTCCTTTAACGACGGATGGGGCCTTAGAGGATACCTGGAAATCCGAGAACAGGATGATGAAGTGTGCTTGAGCAGAACGTCAACGGAAGTGCTGGCAAGAATGGATGATAAATTAACTAGCCAGCGTTTCGAATCACTGAGAAAACTGATTTTATAGCAACACTGTCAACCTCAAGACATGAAAGGACTTGGAATAAGATTTTTTCTTTACCTCACGAAGCTCATTCTTGGTCGGCTTATTTAAGTTATGGTGGCTTGAATACTTAACATTTAGAAAGACGCCAAGGCAAATCAGACTTAGCGATGTCTGTAGAGTGTATTTACAACAGAAACTGAATGTAAAATTTCATAAGGAGAAGCCTAAAATATTATGATTTTTCTCCTTAATAACAAACATTTAGTATTTCTGCCAAAGGCTAGGGTTGTAAATGACGGAATGATCATGTTTCGTGACCATCTAAGCACGAAATTCAAGGTGTAAAACTGGTTAAGACATCAAAAATCCTGAATCATAATGACACCAGCAGTAAAATAACGGTCAGAAGGGCCATTCGTACTGTTCAGGAGCTGATCCAAGAGCAAAGAGCATCCGGATCACAATGCTCAAGCTATATGGGCACCGAGGACTTTTCACTGAACTGCCATCTGCTAGACTTTGACGTTATCGCTCTGGTAGGTACATGCCGATGCTCTGTTATTTGTTCTTAATGACGTATAAAATCTGCTGAAGCCGTAAGGATTTCAATTTTGTAAATATAAAATAGCAAGCGAGCCCAATGGAACTCGACTAGATAATTGCTCGGACAACATTCACAACGCTTTTTAACAATTTGGAGCACACCATCAATGATCCCAAACTGATAACAGAAATTGATGGGAGATCGTAACAAAAATATAGAAGCAATGTCGGTGGACTAAGGAGAACTCTTCAATGACCAAAATTAGACAAGCCAGGGGACTATAATGTGACCTTTGGTTTGTCAAAAGTTGGTTTTTTTTTTCTGCCAATGATCATGCTTAACATCATCTAAAGAACTATCGACGTTTTGGTGGTAAATCCTGGTCCTATTCGCTGTTTTCTCTTTTGACTTTCCCCTCAAACTGGCTGTCTTTCTAATCTGATCGCATGGAAACTCGATTTCAATAAACTTAGATAGATCTAGTTTTATCGGAGATAGGATAACCCTCGCATCCTAGCTCTAATTCTGCTGAGGAAATTGGAGTTGTTCCATGGGGGTGAAAACTGAATTTTATACTTTCCATTACAATTCACTAATTCGCTAGTATAAGCATCGACTGATTTCGAAACCCATCAGGAGCCAAGAAACGTCGATAGATATGTAGCTGTTCTTGCAGCAAGGACCATTTTTGTGGAAATTTTTTACCGAAACGAAAGTCTAATAAGTTCAAACTATCACTTTGATGGACGCTGTGTAGAAAAATGGAAAATAGGCTTATGAAGATGTCAACAGTCACATAAAATCAGACTGTCAGCACGTGCAGGTGTAGCGTAATTCAAAAGTGTTTCAGGAAAAAGTGAATTTCGCCATTAAATGTCACATCACGTCAACATCGTAGACACAGAGAGGACGAAAATAGGGTTTTCGGTGAATTGATGAATTCGCATCACCAGTGGCAACTGAGCTTAGCAATGGCCTTAGTTACGCGAATAGCTTGCCTTTTGCCAGACATACTTTCCTGCTTATTTGGCTAAACTGTCGTCCCCAACGCTTATCGACGTGATGCGAAATCCATCTGGCCATCCAAATTTCCAACATTTAGTTCAGATCTACAAAAAAATTAGTAAAACATATGTTTTCACCGAATTATGCACTGTTAAGTTATCTTTTTATCACCGATCTAGCATCAACCTCTTCGTTTTGCTGGATCAAAATAACTCCGAGAGAATGACATAAATGGCTAGTTGAGTTCATCAGTTTGGTCTGATTGGCCCAATCCAAGCGAAAATTCGGTCAAGAGAACAGTGAGAAATAGAATCGTCTGTCAAACTTAGAGGACGCCAGCTGGGTGAACAAAAAGGGTTTAAATGGGTTTCAGGATGCCAACAGATCTCATCATTTTCAAACTACAATGCCACTTTTTTTTATAGACCAGTGGACTTATTTCTGCTGCTTGGTCACCCCATAAAGGCAGGCAGAACACTAGCGATACTGGAATTAACATTCAGTCTGAATTTCTAACTGAGTCAGTGGAATACTTGTCGGCTTATTTAACTACCGAACTGATACTGAGTGATGTGCAATGGGTTTGTTTAGCGATGGTGCAGAGAAAGTTGTACATTTTCTTCATCTAGTAAATTGCGCTATCATTGCATCGTAAATTTCCTTCCAATACTAGCAAGCCTGGAACGACAGTCTCTTGCAATCGCAGAAACAGTCACATTTTCACTGATTCTTCGTATGTTCTCTTTTAAAACTTTCATTTGGTAGTGATCCTGTTCATTCCATCCGAAATAACCGGATAACTGGCCCGAAACGGTCGTAGCATATATCTTTAAGGAATAGGTATTATAATACCACCATGGGCCAGCTGCTTTATATGTAGCTATCTCTATTTATAGTTGGGCACAATCATTTCAGGTGAGGTGCTTATGATCAGATGAAGAGCAGAAGGGCACCGGCTTGCCCACTAAATGTAATGGCCATTCAAATTACTCAAAGCTAATCTATGAAGAAATTTTTTTAATTGTATAGTTTCAATCGAGAAGGTACCTATCCTCTAGGTTAAAATTAGACTTAGGTATTATTGCTGTCCAGATGGAATTAAAAGCTTTAACGCCAACTTATTTTTAAGCTTGAATTTAACTGATACTTCACTTGAAAACTCTTATTGCTTGATTTAGTGAACGTGAAGAGAGACAGGGATAAAGTCTGGGAGCGGACCTCAAGCATCATTCATTGCTGAGAGAATGCAGTGACGATTGCTAGACACTGAGACTCGTTATAAGCGGTTTCCGACAGTCATTGTCACTTCAAAGATATTGAAGATTGGTGCTACTACGAAAGTGTCAATCGCAACAATTGAGGGTGTACTGGAATCACAACCCGATCGCAGGCGAAATCTGATAAACTGGGATGGTTTTCGTTCAGTAAAGCACTTTAACATTTTGATTCTGTCAACGTTTCGTTTCTCATCAGACTGTTAATGCCTCATCGGTATTAACCATTTAAACAACTGACAAGTTTTCAGAATCACGGCCTGTCTCTTGATTGCCGAATTAATATCCGTAAGACATAGGGTTATTTTTATTATTATTCTCCCAATTTCCGCTTACTTTTGGCTCCTAATCTAATGATTATGAGTGGGAATTAACAATTTCGGCGGCTTAAATAAGACTGCTTTGAAACAGTTCTCTTGAGTCACCAGTCTTTCAATAAACTGGTTTCGCCCTGACAGCAACTGAACGTGGAACAATCTGTCAATTACTTATTTTTTTCGTCTACTCATTATATCAAGCTTGCGTTTTGAGGAGGTTTTATGCCTACACGTTATCCGCACTAGCAAAGCGGCCTGTTTTAGACTTATGTATCAGTTTAAGTTCCGTAGTTCCGTCGTTTTTCAGACTTCCGATTAATGCGAAGATCCATTTTCTTCTGATTAATCCAAGTAGAAATGTTAAATAAGCTTTCTGCTAATGGGTGACCCAACTCTCACCCCCTAGTAATCTTAGCTTAACTTGATCCAAGCTGTCGGCTAAGGAGGGCTTTGGGCAGTAGTAGTAAAGCCAAACCACTTATCGTCTTTCTTGACATCTCATTCACAACTTCTCATTTGTTTTAAAAGAGAGGATCAAGATGAGAAGTCAGATTTTTTGTGCTTTGCAAAGACCTGCGAAAGGTCAGAGCCGAAGACTACGCGGAAAGGGAACAAATGGCTGACTCGATGATCGTTCAAAAATAAGGCTTCTGAAAGCTCAAGGTAGAATCTCCATATTGCGTGAGAACCACTAACCGCATCAAGTCGAGAAAAAACCGCATTGTAAGAAACTTTTTACTCTACCAGTCCGTCCCTTCATCAGATTTTGTCCTCGTTTAACCTGTCCTATTAGTATCTCTGCAAATTATACTTTATTCAATGCTCGTATTAAAAAATGGTCCATAGTAACTTTTGGCAAGTGATTTGTTATTTTTAAGGAGGTATTATAAACAGTGAATGTGTCACCAATTCCACCTGTTGATATCAAGCAATGTAACCGGGCTTACAGATGGAGTCTTCCATAAAGAAGGCATCTGGCGTCGTAAGAGACCGAATTTCCAAATGACAACTTCATTTTTGCTTCTTCCATAGTATCAGTCTTCCCAATGTATTCTGCAGAATCTGACGCACCATGAGCTCAGCATCGTTAATTTATCGAGAATAATGTCCAAACTCGAAATCCTACCTTATGCGATCAGATTTAAACCGATCCCATCTGCCAGTCAGATCACTTAATTATCAATACTCAAGCTACCCATTTGTTCATTATTCTTCAAATCATTTGAAAAGTCTATCTGATAGCTAAATTTCAAACTTTCTTCCAGTCAGTAAAAATATTCTCGCTAACAATTATGATGCTTCGTAAAATGCTCATAAATCTTCTCTGTGGAATGCCAAGGACCCTCTCATAAACCTAGATGACAAATCCACTTGAAAGCCTTGCTTTTTCAGAATTTTCTTAAGGAAATAGAAGTAAGACGAATGGTTCAACTTTGGAAAATGATAAATATTATTTGAGGCAGTTTTATGAGGACAGCGCACCCACTAAACATTATTTTCAGCGTCCAACTGCATCGCTGCATTCGCTTTACCAAAATTCGACATGCTAACGTAAGAACGTCAATCTCCTTCCCCTCCCTTCCCTTCCCTTCCCCTCCCCTCCCCTCCCCTCCCTTCCCCTCTCCCCAAAAAAATATTTTCTTCGTGACGATTTGACATTTATATGCGGCCAAACCTCGCTTTCTTCAATCGACAAGCGTGGAGTATTACCACACCCAATACTTTAATAACAAGAGTGAAATAAAACTAACAGATGCAAAAAACCGTTTGAAACAACAGGGCAACTTTGTCGAATAACTCGTTCATTTATTTTATTTATTTATTTCAAAAAAATCGCAATTCTGAAACATGATCATTCTTATCAATTTCAACAGGTTTTTCTACGTCTAGCATTTCTTTTGTAAAGTTTCATTTTCCATTAAAACTAACCATCTAAAATTTGCCCGTTTTCAAATGTGGTCAAATGTCGAAAGAAAAAATGAATTGACACCCATTAGGCGAATTTATTCAAAGATGGGCTTTTTGACAGGCAAGAAAAAATGAAAGGGCAGGAATCAGGTAAACTGGTGTAATTTACAATGCCCGCTCATCCCATCCGACCAATCATAAGAGTGCATGGCAATTGATAATTAGGTGAACGGTGTTTGGGTAGATTAATTACTGTCTGAAACACATGTATTCATGCGCACACACGGAAACAGGAGGTTTTCACATAAGATGAAAGCATGTGGTTGCATTACAGCATCAAAATACCGACAGACGAACAGACGGTCGCTCTCTAAATGATGGATGGGTTTCGGTTCGCCTCGACGGCTCTATGAATTAATCAAGCCTGCATCGATCTCCACTGCCTGTTGTCTAGGCGTTTCGAAACATGGCTCTTTCTAAAAAAGTAAAAGTGTTGTCGGAGAAACTAGTAGATCAACTATTAAACCTCGAGCTTGGTATAATCTCCTAGAGTCCAACGAATTTATCCAAATCAAGGCATTATTACGAATGTTAAAATCCACTAATTTTTTTCGAACCTTAATTTGGGGGAAAGCGCATTGTGTACGAAGTACGAAGTACGAAGAGAAAACTTCTATCGGAGAGGCTCCGGCATTTAAGATAAGGAATTAATAATAAGTTGCCCCTCAACAGACCTTAACAGGGCAGTCACGTTCAATGAATTCTAAAAGCCCCAAAGCACATATGGGGAAAAATTTGAAAGTTATCGAAATTCCCCCAACTTGCAATATGATTTTTCGATAGGATCTCTGGAAATCTTTAACAAGTGGCAAATGGAGAGAACTCGTCTGAAAGTCAAATTTCTAATGCGACGTTTCCATGAATTAGACTGAAGGGGAATTAGTCAACGTACCTCACTAGATAGTGTCAACAGAGAGAATAAGTCGAGTTTTTGTAAAATTTACCTCGGCTAGCTAATATAATATCTTGGATACCTATTATATCTCTTCGAGTGCCACATTCAACTTTTACAATCCTATTTTTGGGCAGATTTGACATTCAGAGTCAGCTTTATTTAATCTTTCTCCAAGGCTTCTTTGGGTCTTCGATGCTTGAAGATGGATTTTCGTTTTCTTAAATTTCCACTTCATATGTTCAACTTTCACTCCGCCTTACTAATCTTCTAATCTTACTTATCTTCCGTAAATTTAATCAAACCCCCTCAATTTCTTTCAGTGAAAATGTTTAAAAGCAAGGAAGAGTTCTTAAACGGAATCAGCTCTTCATGTCTCATTTGATACACTTCGCACTCGACCCTATCTGGCTAGCATTTCTTTCAGAGCATACTATATACTCAAGCGCCCCTTCGGAGGTTTCGCTGAAACTTCATCTTGCATCCATCCCCTTGGCTCAGTCTCCTTCTGGCCAAGATAGAACTTTTAGAAGATCTAGAAAGCCAGTTGGTCTTGATCTCGTAGAATGACGGCAACTTTTCATTCTAGATATTCATGTAAATAAAAACGATATTTCAGATTTCGAAGGAGTCTTCTGGCCTGCTTAAATTATCAGCTGCCGTAGTTCGGAATTTCTGTCATCATTTCATAAGAATCCGATTCGGATATCCGCATCTAATAATGTAATATGTTTCCATTATACACCCCTTGCACATTCATCTGACGGAAGAATTTAACACGTAAGATATAGAGTTTCACCTAGTTTTTCACTGCAAATAGCTCGTTTCTGGTGTTTTGACATTCTCTACAACTGACTAGAGACTTCGTTGCCATCAAAGCAGTGGACCTGGCAAAGTCCCACAGTAAAGTGTTGTGGTGAGTGTCTGTATCAATTCGATATTATAAAGGTTTTGATCACGGAATATGAAAAGGTTGTTGGGGCTTTTTTCATTCGATTTTAGCAGAAAATCGTTACTTAGATACATGAGAATCTGCTATTTGAGAAAGACGCATTTTTAATTTCCTATTTGAGAAGATAAATTTTTACTTTCTAAATTCCTAACCAGGCGTGTTTTTTGTTTTTCTCCATCACACATCCTTATAAATGTCAACTTACAGGCCGCAAGGACAGGTGCTGGTTCATTATTCAGATTGGGCTCCTTTCTCCTACCTCGGTTCCCCCCCCCCCCCCCCAAACATTTGTCGCACGTGTGTCAGGGAAACTTGCTGTCAAACCAACAGCTCACATTGCGGTTTTCAACATCACTGGTCATTCCGAGCGAGAGAATATAACCATTTTCCGATTGTGACAGAACTTCCATCTACATTGCCACATTGTCGGGCAAAAAGGTGCTGACAAATTGACCGCTGCTGTCAACTGTCATGGTTTCACTTCTTTAGGTCTGCCCTGCCTTCCTCATTTTTGTCACCTCTTTTGCGAAATATTTAGTTTTGTGCAGGTGATGTTCTAACTGAAATCCTGGTCTTTTTGGACATTTGTTTGCAAATGCCACCAAATTTGCAGTCGCGTTCGTCTAATGGTGCATGAGAAAGGCAGGCAGTCAGTTTGAATTCAAAACTGCACGACTAGTTCTAAGACCCAAGTTTGAAATTACATAGGGCAAGCAGATGCCTCTCTTAGATTAAAGAATTTGCATCAATTCCCTAAAAGTGTTAGTCCGAACTCCAATAGGATAAGGCCCTTATTTTAGCTGGAGAAGATTGCAGATATTTGACTGAGTGGAAAAGAATATTGCAAAGGAATGTTTTTAAGGTAACAGAATTTTGCTTCTTTAACTAAGAAAGTGAATATCCCCTAGGCATAAACTTTAAAATATAGGATTCAATAAGTGGAAATATTTAAACCTCTTACGACTCGAACTAACAAAATAAGATCCATAGAGAAGAATAGAGTAGCGCTTTTGCATTCTCCACGTTTGGCCTATCAGTTTTCTCTGAATCGACATCAATTTCGGGTCTATTTGTGAAATGCTCAGGTTCTGTCATTCTTCCTGTTGTCGACAAAAGGATTTAGTTTCTGCGGCAATTTCTCGTGTATTAAAAGGAAAGTCTTGGGTTTTGGTAGATAAATTTTTTTTCGGAGCTAATCTTTCAGGCTTGAATGTTACCTGACATTCCCTGAAAGTGAGTTAATTTAAGGGTTTTCCACCCGGTGACGTTCTTGTTCTGCCAGTTTTTCATACTGGTCTAGCAATAGGTGAGAGGCCAATGACTTAGCGCTCGCTGAATTTCAATCCGACTCTCATTGCTTCCCTTGAAATCATGTTCGTCAGCTTATGCTCATTCCAGCTTGGCATTTTTAGTGTTCTCTGTAATGGATATTACATTTAATTTGGTTCGCTTATAATTTTTAACTTAGTTCTCTAACTCATTCACTTCAATAGAATACAAAACAACTCCAGAAAAAATTGTGATCGCAGCCAATAAAAATTCTATATTCATTTTAACTGCCATATGATTGGCTCATCACAGTGACTAATTCCAGTACTACCAATCCAACAGGATTTTGCTCCTTTTCTCATTCGTTAGTTTCCTTTTACCTTTCCAAAATTCAATTTAGGCTTAAAAGAGGCAAAGTTATGTTAATTATTTGCCTATTTAATCATTCAAATGCGAAAAAATAGAAACGGTTTGCCAAACATCGATTCTGCATCCCCGGTCGTCCTATTTACTTGGTCCCTTTTTTTATCGAGTGTGTTTACCAAAAAAGCTAGTTGCATTCAGGACAGCGTTAGCTTTTTCAAACATCCGCCTGAGAAACTTGTCCATCTGACACTATGAGTCACTTTTAACTGTCAGTTAACTTGAAATACGTCAGGAATTTAACTCTGCCGAGAGGGATTTTGGGTCTGAAACGCAGAATAATGTAAACAAACATCCATCAAAAGTGGCATTAACTTTGGCAGGTTCAGAAGTAATTAGTCTTTGAAAGAGTTGACACTCAACTGCATGGGTACAGTGAGGACAGGTTGTATATGTTAGTTGCAGGAGTCCATTTTAAAGTAGAGTGGGAATTCTTACACTTGAAGTTATGAATAGAGATCGTTTGTTGGATGTAGCAGTGCTTGGATGAGTTTGACATTTTGAATCAGCCATCTTTATTCTTTGAAAAGTAGATATAGAGAAGTAATTGGAAGTACGCTTTTTCCTGAGCCAGGAGATTCGCTTCATAATTCATTTCATTCTATGAGAAAAACGTCTTAGTGGGATTTCGATGGCATTTAGAATTTGGGAGTGTTCAATTTAATGCGTCAACGTTGATTAGAATGCTTTGATGCTCCACTATAGAGATTTTTATAGGTAAACTAACAGATTAGAACGCGATCCTCAACGAGAAACCTTTTTAGTCTATCCGAGCTGGGAATTTGTTGAAATGTGGCTGTTTACAAAGACAGTTGGCAATACAATGTGGAGGTTGTCAGCAGACTTAATGGACCGAGATCGTTACTGAACAATAAACCTCAGGCATCATTCAGATTTAGATATACTGAGTCAAGACCGCTTAAGGAGGAGACCTAATGAAACGCCAGTGTTTCTGATCATTGACTTCTTCACCGATATCGCCTTTTTTCTTCTTACAGGTTAGTTTCTCAAAAGTTGAAAAATTTCGCTATTGGGATTGAAAAACAGGGGACTGTGCATGATAATGGAAATAACGAACAACTATTTTTTTGCTAAATATGTATTTTTGAGTGGCTGGTGTAAAATATTTCCGGGAATAAAGTATTGGTGCTGCGCCAGCGTGCATACCTGTCATATCAAATGGCATTTATTCCGAAACTAAGTGCATTCAGCTGTTGAAATGACCGCCCACGTTGGTTAAAACTTGTCTATGATCGGACGGTTGAATGTCAGTTTGTCAAACAAGGAGGCCTCAGGTTAGGTCCTCTGTCCACAAAATACTGAATATGGTTTTATTCAACAATATTGTCTAACTGAAAACCCAACCAATCAAAATTTTGCCGACCTCGTTCATCGCTGATAAGACACTTTAATAAACTAAAGTTGTGGTCTCTTTTCGGTAAATTCAAAGGTTCTGCCAACCAATATCCACCGACGAACCTATTTTTGTACTTAGTATCTAGGAGCACCTACTTATTTCACCCACCTGATGGTTGCTAGTAATGCTCAAAATCTCAAACCAAGCGATGAATCCTTTCCCCTGTGGTTATTAGTAGGAGCTGCAGATGCAAATTTTCGCATATTTCATTAAATTCAACCATAAAATGGGTATAAACCTCATGAGCTCAAAGTGGTTTTTGCACGGTTGAGCAACGCCAACGGAAGTCCCATGAGAGGGGACTCTTCGGAGGAGATTAATGGCCCATTAACCTTGCCGCCTAACGATGGCTTCCCTTTAACGTGTTTGTGAAGAGGACTTGCAAATCAACCCTCCGAGTAGAGTGTTCGCCGCTGTTCGCGTTGATTAGGTATCTTTAAAGCGCCATCCATCCCGAAATCTCGATTTTGTTTATTGACTAATTTTTTTTAAATCTAATTTAATCCGTCTTTTGGTATTTAAAAGTCAGTGGATTATTGATGCTAGCTTATTTATTCTCACTGTTATCTACCAGTTTATTGAATCATTGTTTCCCTTTACTTGATGGAGATTCCGGTGTGGACGAGCTCTTCAACGAGTTTATCATCAAATTTTAAGCTGGCTTCCAAAATATTAACAATTAAGTATTTTCTTTTTAAACAATGGGATTATCTGACTTTGAAATTAGGTAACTAATTTAATATGTATGAGTTCAGTGAAACAAAACGATCACATAAGAGTTCCAAATTATCAGTAAATGGCTAGACTTAGCAAGACTCCGCAGTTTCCGATGGACTTATTAGGCCCCACCTTTCCTGACCCATATAGCCTGTAAACTATTGGATTTATTTGAATGAATTTCCGGAAAACGGATTCTCATAATTCTAGCTCTATACAGTTAAAGATAACCTGTCTGCCCAATAAACAGCCACATTAGACAAGAACATTATTCAGCATTTTCGATATTCTGTCTTTAGATGGATACAGAATTCTTATAAGATACATTTCAATTCCGCAATCATAAATCGGTTTTGACTAAAATACTGATGGTAAGAGACATGTTTCACTAAGGAGCTGCCATCTGTCCTCCTATATAAAGCAACTTTTTAGGTGTAACTGACTGAAGTAACTCTTAGCGGTGAAGTATCTTGAACCTAGCGGCTGTTAGATTTAAGTAGTGTGCGCAGTGTGGAAGAAAATTGTTCGTAGGGCTTTCTCAACACGCTTCATTGCAGATTGGGCATGAAAGAGCCGTCAACATGCGCACACAAGACAGGCGCACCCATGCGCTATTACCCCTAGTGTCACGCCCTGGCGCACAACCCTTTTCCGCAGCCTTGGCATGCGCGTGTGCGTGTGTGTATGCGTTTTTGCCATAGGAAGTGACAGCGGCCTTCAATCAAATTCACCTTTGATCCCGTCGTGAATGTGTGTACCCCACGTGCGGCGCGGCGAGCAGGCCATTATGATGGGCTTTCGTGCACACACGACCGCACGCTTCAGGTACGCACGGGTTTGGCTAAAGGGAAGAACTGAGTGGCGCCGATTTTATCAAAAATTTTTTCGCCTGCCCCATTTTTTCTGTGAATGAACAAAACTAAACCTTGCACTGCGCACAGACTAGTAAATCTTCAGTCGAATGAAATCCAACAGTGCCTTATTCCCAGTCCTTCTATTTGTAGAAACTCGGAATTGAAATATCCATCTCACAGAAGCCCCAGTTAGGCTCATATTTGAGGGAATAGTTCACTTTACTGGGAAGAATTAACTTTTTTTGGGTGATTGAATCAGGTCCGACTTAATTGATCAATGAACTAAACGCTCAACGATAACGCCAGTGTGTCGTGCTAGTCAGTGTGGTTGAAGGACTCTTTTTACTGGCCACCCAGTCGAATGACACTTTGGTGTCTTATTGCCTAAACCAGTGTCTTAAAGTAACTTTCCACAATGCTTTTCTCCACATAGCAAAACGACTATCACAATTTGGGTTTTGATGGACTGCAGGCCTCTTCTATCGGTCTTTCATGTGAGAAGGGGTCATTACCCCAGGACTTTTCAGTCTTAGGTGTCAATTTCTAATCAACAAATCTGAGTTTCATATGCTCCTCATTACATTATAGGTCACTGAATTGCTGGTAGAATTTGTATGTACTATTACAATTAAAATCATTCATTCATTAAGGTAAACAATTTCATTGTAATTGCGAAAATGGCATCTAGCATCTGTCATACATGAAATAGACACTCTTGATGAAGTTATTAGTGTATTTTGTGCATTACTGTACGTTTGATGTGGTCGAAAGGTCTTTCAAATTTTAGTCAAATACGCCCTCTATTTGGTTTCCAGGGTGATGCTGCAGAGATATTACCTTTCCATCTTCTCGGTTCAGTCTTTTCAGTTGACGCGAGAGTTTGGATTCGATGCCTTTTGGGAAGTAAATATTCAAGGAGGCATCAAAACCCAAAATAAGATTAGCATAGTCACCTCACATGTAATTCAGCTTTTATGTCTCGCAAGATGGTACTTGCGGCTCAGTACCAAGGTAATGCAACGCGCCGGTAACCTAAGTTTCGAATTTTCAGAATGCATGTAGTGTGTTGATAAATACGATAGGCTCATCAACGCAGTTGACATTAATAATCCAAAATTTACTCATTCGATTATATTGGTCAGCGTTTATTATCTTGGGTGAAATAGGAATGTAAAAAGCACCGAAGATCAAGAAACACGCTGACAATTTCAAATCCAACGGCCGTCTCGACGCAGCTCTCTAATGACCTCATATGGATATTGGTATAATCAGGCGTCTCTGAAATCAACATGAGCTACGATGGAGAACCTAATTTGGGGACTTTTTAAATTCACAAAAAGTCAGGTGCGACTGCTGCGATTGGGTATAGTTGGTGTGGACTGAAAGCGAAAACGTCTGGAAGAGATATTAATATCCGAAACACTGTTTTTTCCTAAATCATTCCTCTTACACGGTCAGAACCTTGTATTTTATGGAAATAAATAATTCCAATAGATTTCGCCCTCAATAAACAGAAATACTGGGTTAAATTTAACTGATTAGGATTGATGCATACTGCTTTGTAAAAATATAGCTCCACAGCTATATTTCTGGCCGGAAGCAGCATTGACAATGTGGAGGATCGATGTTGATGAAGATTTTAAGGCACACAAGTATGTCATTGAAATAGGCATCCACTAGATGAAGGGGAGAAAACAATAGCTCCCCTCTAAAAGCCCTAATGAGTTCCTTCTTCAATGACCACATGAAGCTTCGTGCTCGAAAAGTCATTGCAGTCTATTTCATCGCCCTATTACTAGGCTCTTGACGCGCGTCTCTGTCGCCAGTTCAGTTTCCTCTCAGTTGACAAAGCCGTTATATCTGTTTGAAATTAGTTTTGACATCATAGAAGTTGTTTTCACGGTTTTAATGTATCACAACAGTGAGGAGCGTGTGTGCAGATAGTCAGAGAGGCAAATCACTGCTATGACTTTTAGAGAAACGAATTCCTCTTCTTTTAAACCGGAAAAACGATCCAAATGACTGAAGAAAGTAGTTAGAGGATAATATTTTGTGGATAATGTCTACTCCTCCTGCTTATAAGTGAAAGGTAGAATTTGAAGTTAAAAGTCTTACTGACAGTGCAATGTAGTGCCTGTAAGTATTGAAGTTCATCATGACCAATCCACAAGGACGCCTAATAGTGATTATCTTCGAGTTTGGTGGTCAAACCTACTCTCAACCTCCCCGTAGTGACCACCGGTAACCCCAGGGGCAACTTTGGGGGCTAATGAGAGGGGCGGCCGGTTAGGACTAATCACCCTCCGGACGTATAAAATTCGATTATGCCAGCAGAAGTTCAACTTCTTACAGCATGGAACACGGTGCACGATGTAAATAACCGGAATGCACGTGCATGTAGCAATGAATGGAGACTCCGTCAGAATTTCGAAAGATTTCTGGTAGGAGACATGAAGACGGACGAGGATGGACGAGGTGTCAAGACGAAGCTGAACTGCTACCTGTAGGACGAAGCCACACTAGAGAAGAGACGAGACAGCCGAAGACGTCAACAAACGTTTTCGCTGTGTTCTGTGTTAACTGTTGTGCTTACTTGTTATAAAAGCTATTTGTACTTTTGTTGTACCCCCAATAAGTCCTTGGGACTTGCCCAAATGGGTGGGGAGAAAATAAAAAAATAAAAATAAAAATCTTCGGGTTTATTCGGAAATGCAAACGAGCTGTAAACATGACAACAACTGGTTAAGGCATTAGAGTGAGCAATAACAGTGACACTTAAATGGAATTTCCTCATTTACATAAACATATGGTGCTTCTAACATTGTCAAAAGCGGATCGGGAGGTGACACCTGAAGGGAAAATAAGGGTCCCACTAAGACAGGTATGGAGGAGATGGATGTTGGGACAGAGAAATATATTGGCTAGTTTTGATTTCATTCATAAACACATTCATGCATTCATTCTGCTAATACCACCTCGGTCAGACTGAAAGTGTTGGAGAGAAGGAAGAAAATTGGTGTTAAAACCAGTAAATTTGGGAAGTTTCGACTCTGTCATAATCTTTAGATAAGCAATTAAAGATGTCAAGAAGAGAGTGTGGCCATGAAACTAACTGAAATGGTGACTTTTGGACGTTTGCTAATAAAAATAGGTGAATTTCTTTTTGTGGATAGTGGACGATGGCGTGAACAATAATTCGAAGCAGAGGTGACGAAGGGCAGGGGAAACTAATACGAAAATTAGGGCGCATGATGAACTACATCAAGCTTAAACATGTATCCTACATCTAAGTCGGACTTGATTACTTACAGTAGGCCTTAATTATTTTGATCTTAAATCAAAGAGATTACAGTTACTCGAGTTATCCGATTCTTAACGACATTTCCAAGTTCCGTTTCTTGAATTGTGGACGTTGTATCTCATAAATCGAATGCTGTTCTTAAGGGAAAAAGAATTTCAAGTTCGCCTTATTTATGTGAGATATCAAATTTCCGTAATATGTGTTCTGCATCATCTCCCCTGCATGATTTATTAGAAAAGTTGACATTATGCAAGTTTCGGCGGTGCATTATGACGTATAGTTAGATGCTTTAAAAGCCAACAGAAACACATTCCAAGCTTTGAAGGTTTCTTCAGACACAAATAACGAGGGTTGATCTATCGAAATGTTATTAATACCCACAAGAAAAATTTACATAGGCTGATTACTCCACCAAAAGGCGATAGAGGAACTAGTTTACTGAAAAGCATATTAGTACTAATATTAGTACGCGCATATAAGTCATAGAAATTACCTGCCACTTTATCCTTTAACGGTCGCAAACTTTGGATCGTGTCTTCCAATTGTGGTAGATAAAACCATATCGAGCATACAAGCCTGACTAAAAAGCCATTGAAATCGCCTCCAATGGGCTAGACTCATGATTAAGACGCTACATTCCTTTTTTTTCAATCGAGAATATGATGAACAAAAGAAGAAGTAGCTCCTAGTAGTTAGAAGGATTAAAGGAACGGAATAAAATGTAGAATGCTATATGTCTTGCACCACTTTGCTTCTCACCAAACTTTGCAAACGACCATACAAATGGAACAGTCGTAGCTCTCACCGTCTTTTAGTACGCCTTTAATACCTCTGAGTGCAAGCTACACTAGCTCGGACTTCCACACCGCCATCAACAATAAGATGTTTTTATTAACATGATTAAGCTAAGTGTAGTCATTGGCTTTATTACCTGAAGAGCCAGGCCACAAATTTGCGTTGTTGGTGACAGGTAGAAGTTGGAATGCAAGTTGAATCGATGGCAGATATTAATTCAATGCATTCAAAAATTGAGGATTTGCCAGACCGATATTCCTCCCAAACTTTCATGAGTCAACAAAATGAAATTCTTGTATGTGAAAATAACTAGGAGATCTTTAGTTTTTTTTGTCATGACGACAACCAGGTTAACTTTGTTTATTTAACTCCCTATATCGAGCGGATGGAAAACATTTCGGAGGCGTTCCGTTCAACTACCACTCATTCAACTATCCTTGCAGAGATCAACAGATGCAAGATGTCCTTCCAAGAATTGAATATGCAGCAACGAGTTTCGAAGCATTGCTGTCCGACTTCTTCCATTGGCCATATGACAGCCACACTACAGCTCCTTCCGCATCCATTCACTAATTACTACTCGCAAGGATGTCGATAACATCCAGTCAAAGGGTTATTTGGCAACAATGCCATCCACAGTTGATAGAAGTTTTGAATGACCAAAATGTTACGAAGTCTTGTTGATTGCTTTGTATAAATTCAATGATCTCTAATACGGCCAGCAGCATACTTTATATGGTTAAATATTGCATTCATGTATCCAACTTTTCGCGATGAGTTATCGTCTGTTACAGGAAGCCTGTTCAATAACTTTACACCTGTTGAATTTCCAGTAATTTAAGTTACCAACCGACTGTTCCTATTCAGTCTGTGATCAAATTCAACTGGGTCAAAGTTGTTGACATCAAGCACCTAAGCGTATACAACTTTGACTATTGACTGTCTTAATAAGAGATGAATGATGAACATCTCTACACCGACCTCACTTTAGAACACCCCAGAAAAAGAATGCGCACTAGCAATTAAATCTCGCGTTTTTCAAAGTCAAAGTGCGCTGGTACCAACTCGTTCTAGTCTGATATTGTCCGCTGAATTATTTGTAGATTCCAATAATTCGCCCGCTGCCAGTCTCAAAGCTATTCACATTCTGATCAACGTAAATGAATGTAAGAGAAGTGCACAAGTTGAGGCCCATCCCCGACCTTCAAATCGATAAAAATTCATTGTGACCTGGCAGATAAGCCGCATCTACGTCGCTCAATGAGGTGTGAAATGGAGAATGCGAGGAGTCGGATTGTGGTAAACCATGAGGTGATACCTCATCTTTTGCAATAATAATATATCTTTGTACAGAGGATGAAGAATTTCGATTTTAGCAGCTGTTCTTCGCGTCAAACACACTTGCCAAGCACGAACAACCAGGCACACACGTACGAAGGCCAACAATTCAACGTCAACATATATACAACATTTCACAGGATTTGGGCAGAAACCAAATGAAAGAAGTGAAAAGAACAAACAAAAAGAGAGAGATGCAAGAGGAAGAAGTCGAAGGACAGATGTGAGGAGGGTACGGTGATATAGAATGAGTCTTTATTCCGGGTCCTTGGAAGCGGCAGTCGTGCTATCTTCAGTTACTGACAAACTCTGAATCCCCGAATTCACCAAATTAGAAGCTGAGGTACTAGGCGTGGATACAGTGGCCGAACTCATAGCTGCGCCTGAATTATTACCCATTGAAACAATTCGCCTGATAGCAGAAAGATAAGAGATGAGACCTTCCGGAACCGTAGAATCCTGGGTCGGAATAGAAGTGGGTGGAGCGATGTTGACGTTATGAAGCAGATTCGTCAATGGAGGTGGATATACAGGAATTGATGGCGGGGGCGGCGCCTGGGACTGGTCCATCTCCTCACCAGATTTGTGAATTGCGTTCGGAGTAGCAACAGCCAGCGAGACTACGGCCTGGGCGAAAAGAAATAAAGCCTTTTGTTCAGGAGTTAGTCCAGACGTATCGACTGACTGTGAAAGTGGTGGTGGAGGCGGAGGAGGTGGTGGGGGTGGAGGCGGAGCTGCATTTCCAGCACTCGGAAAAAGGATGGAAAATAGAGCGCTCAGCGAGGCTGAATTAACGTCTGTAGGCCTCGTCAATGATGTTAGAAGGTCCGCAGGTTTGAATCCACTTGGACGTGAAGTTGGAAGAGCATCGAAATGACGCAGTAGTGCCGCCAACGCTGCACCGTTCCCCGGGGACTTGGAGTCCAGAGTTTTCTGTTGTGAACCCTGTGAGGACGAAGGTTGAGAGGATGAAGGCTGAGAGTGAGTCGGAGGAACCGACTGCTGTTGATGCTGAGGTGAAAAGAATCGACTTAAGTCGGGAGCTCCGTGTGGAAACCCAGGATACGGAAATGGTAATCCCCTCTTATCTGAAATCTGTGGACACATATTGCCTGAAGATCCTGCCCCACCAGATGGTTTAGCCATGGCCGATTGTTGAAGTAAACACGGACACTTATTTTTACTGATGTGGAGACGGACCTGACCCTTGTTGGCGAACGGTTTGCCGCAAAAATGACATTTTGCCTTCTTGGTGATGTTAGCGACCATACTAGGACCAGATGAAGTCATAGTTGGAGGATTCATGTGAACAGAGAGAGGCGTGGACTTCACAGCCGTGCCAAAATCAAGCCGACCTCCAGGAAACATTGTTGATGGTTGTTCAAACATTTTAGAAGGGGATGAAAGACTCCCCAAGCTAATATTTCCCTCAAATCTCTTCTGCTCCGAATCTGACTGCTTAGCTACATTCAAAACCGCGTTAAGAAGACTCATCCAGTTCGCATTATCACTTTCACCGTTAGTAGGTAGAAGAAAGTCCAAATTCGGTGGGGCTTGTGGCTGATTGGAGGCGTTAGGCGACGTTGAAACATTTGACATTATGTTCTGCAAGGCTGACAAGGCTGCTACTATGTTCGGTTGCCGATTTCCAGTCTCTGAAGTCAGAGGAGTGGTCTTATTAGAGCCAGAAGCTTCCACATCATTCGAGTGGTTTGAAGGAGCTGGTGACATTTCACTAGTCTGACTAAATGGCTGCATTGGGCTTTTCATCCCTGCTTCGGATTGATGGGCAGTTTCGACAAGCTTCTGCAAAGATGACAGGGGGTTTTCAGAACCTCCAGCTTCCACAGAAAATCCTCCTAGATGCAGGCGCTTATCGGTTGAGGCTTCTGTGGATGAATTGCCAGCAGGAGTTATTGAATTTGAAGAACCACTAGAAAAACGGCGCTTCCTTGAGGCACCTTTATCTATTGTAGATCTAGAGGCATCAGTCTCAATCATTGGAGAGAGATTACATCGTCCAAAAGCCGTTGAAGTTATAGGCTTTACAATGTTTTGACCTTGCTGTCTCTGTTGCCAGTTCGAGATTCTCTTTGTCATGGGACTTGAAGCGCCTGAAAATGGAAGACTCTTCTCGACAAAACTCTCAATCTGTCGAATTACACTATCCGTGCACCCACGCCTGGACTGATCATCCTCTGAAGCCCTAGGACTGTTATTCTCGCGACTAGAAGTGGGCGAGTTGAGATACTTCTGCTCGGTCTTGTCATTATCATTTCTTGGTGAAGAGGCTGCACTTCTTTGAAGTTCAGAAGGGCAGGAAAGAGCTTCCGGAGAAGCAGCTGGCTTGGGAGACGGTTTCACCGTGTGAATCTCATGAGAACTAGCGGGTCGTTCGCATTTCTGAGGTTCTTCTAGACGTGGAGATTTGATTCCAGCTTGAGGAAGTACTTCCGGATGACCGTTTATCTTCTCCGGTTCGAAGGAGCTTTTGAGAGTATCTGATGGTACTACGATTCCATTCTGAGGTGCAGCATTACCTCGGATGGGCCTTTTCATTGTCACGGAGGGAGACGCCGACTTTAGACCAGGGCCCCAAGCTGAGTTATTTATTGAACCTCCCGCGAGTCGATTGCGCTCAGACACAGAGGAGAATGTCTGACTGGCCAAAAGATTTCTTCCCGCATCGCTATAAACGATCTCAGAGTAGTGGCTCGTTTTCATCATGTGCATTGTTAGTTCAGGAAGGCTTCGAAAGGACTGATTGCATCGCATACAACGCAGAATCTCTCGTGTTTGTTCGGTTTCACTGTTGATCCACATATCTTGACCTCGAACCAGTTTGGGGATATCACGTTCTGGCTGACTACTTCTGGGTTTGTGACCGGTGTCCCTCATATGGAGAGTAAAGACATAGAGACTCTCAAAATCTTCTCCACAACTGCACAAGAAGGCCGTCTCGCGACTTCTAGGAGGTGACGTCAGCTCACTCTGCGCTCGAGGGCCCTTTCCAGTTGGTTTCGGTACTGATTCCACGCCACCTGATGGGTTAGGGAAATGACATCGAGCTTGGTTTGGAAGACTAGGGCCATTCACACGTCTCGACGGAAATCCGAGACGATGGAATTGGGGGACAGTGGTCACAGTAGACTGTCGAAACGATTCAGCTTCCTCCATTGTTAGATGTTTGCGGTTGTGCTGATAAAAAGCACTATATTTTTGATTACCTCGCATAGAAATACCGGATATTGGAGGGTGAGGATGTGGGATCGGAGGCTGTTGGACCTGACTCGTTGTTAGAGGGGTTTGATTTGCTTGAGATGATTGTACTGGAGGTCGATTTCCAGACACCCACATAGATGCACCCACGGAAGTTGGAACTGACGGATTAGAACTTAAATTACCTCTGCCGAGATTAATCAACTGCCATCCGAGTTGATGCAGGGCCTCCAGAGAACCGGCATCTTCCTTATCGTTCCTCTTTCCAATCAACGCTTGCAAGGAAGCCACTGTTGCGTCAGCGGGACCAGACGTTGATGAAAGGGTCTTGAAGAATTCTGTCAATATTTTGACTTGAGAGGCGAATTCACCAGACTTGGATTGAATCACCTCGGAAGGGATGGGATTTTCTGATTGTTTCGACGATTGTTCTGATTTGTCTTTGTTTTCAGCCTTTAAAAGTGGTCGCTTTTCGCACTCGCTCAATTTTTCCTCATCTAAGGGTGCCTTGTTGTCTGACTCTTCCATCTTGATTAGTTTCGGGCACTCCATATGGATTGGGAGTTCGGTAGAACTTTGGTCTGAGGCGGAGAGGTCTAGGGGTCGCGATTTGCTGATAGACGGCGGAAAGGCCATGCTGATAGTCATTGGTGAATCTGGACTAGATTTTTGGTTACGAATAGGTGACGTAGGGGGTGATTCTGTGGACGGCTGAGGAGACTTGGTTGCAGCTGAGGCTAAAGAGGATGGATTGGACGAAGACAGAAGGTTCATTGCGTTTCAGAGTCCAGAGACATCACTCCCCCTTCCTCTTATATTCTTTCTCCTACAAGGAAAAGAAAAATTGATGACGATTCAGATTAACCTGTCTTAATCGCGTTCGTGTGTCTCTCATGTGCGTGAATCGTGCACGTGTGTGTTATGCACAAATTTGACATGTCGGCATTTTGACAGCTCTCATAGGCCGGCTGGTTTTTCGAACACACAATCGCAAACACACGACCATGTCTGAAGACACGGCATGGACGATAATAACGACTCTAGACCAATACAAGCCGCCGTCGCCGACAAATGATTGATGCGATGTGTGCATATGTACAAGTGCGCGCACGCCAATGTGCGGTCTTAACGTTGTCAAGTCACTGTCACTCAATGTTAAATACTCCCGCTCTTCAAGGTTACCTAGATCGATTGAACAGCAAGCGGCCAGCGAAACGTCACATCACCGAGGTCACAAAATGAGACCTAAAGGTCTAAACTCTATTTAATTGCTCAGCTGATCATCAAACAAAGGTGTAGGGGCGTGAGTCATAAAGTCTTGTCAACGATAGCGTAGGAGGGGCTGTGAAATGCACTAGTAAAGAGGTATTCTAAAGGCTAAATGAGACGGTGAGTGATGGATTGACTGATAGAGTGACTAATTATGACAAGGAACTAAACTGGCAATTTCTTTTGAGGTTGTCAAAAGCCATGAGAATGTGCATCGGTTGTTTATGAAACGCGAGTCAGACAACTAAATCTGACTATTCTGCCGACCAGATCGTTATTCTGACCTTGGGGGAAAGTAGTTAGATCTAGATACGAGCAATTCATTCCACATTGAGTTTAGTCAAAAGCGCTGACGATTAGAGTTTGTGTACGAAATCAGGTCTGTGAATGAAAACTGAGACAACCAAATAGAAGTAGTTAAAAATTTTGAATTGCTATCGGAACCACTGGATGAAATGTTTGCGTCATTTAAAAAGAGTATTCATGAGGCGCAAGAAACTCTAGTCTTGAGAGCTGAGACTGTAACTTACCTTGATACTGGGGAACGTTTATTCAATTGTTAGTGAACTTGAAAATAAATGATTATTTAAAATACAATTTCAAATTCCGGAAAATTTCGGTTCCACCCCGATGGAATTATTAGACAATAAGCAAATATGTACCGGTCAGCCTTCATAATTAATCTTTCAAGTTCCTAGCAATTCTATTAAATTTCTGATCAGTTGATGAGAGTTACAGCTGTCACTGCAGTCATCTAGGAGAATTCAAAAAGCAAAGGAACAAGAACTCAGAATGACCACTAAATAATTCATTGACTCCGGCAAGCACCATATACTGCATCCATTTACGGAAGTGCATAATCAAATCTGTCTATTTCCAACCAGATAAAGCCAGTAATACAATCTGAATGCAAGTTAAGTGACCATTCAGTCCCAGCTCGAAGTGTCTATTGAAAAAGTGCCAGCGATTCATCACCCCTAATCGTCAATTTTTATTAGTTAAAAGACTGGTAACGGATTATTCAACCTAATTTATGCCAGTTTCTGGGATAAGTTTTCCAGTAGCATATCGAATCCTGTCGCCCAAATGGTAATATGTATCATCTAATATTTGTGTCCCAGTGAATGAAGACTGTTTTACAAATAACTCCTTCAGATAAATCACCGGATCAATGTTTTCGAAAGATCTTATAGAATGCATTATTTAAGAGAAAATCAATTTGGAAATCAACAGTGTTTTGTGAATAAAAGAAGTTCAATCGTAAAACAGTGGCAATATTCTACACCATTACTTACTTAAGAACAGATCTCAACAGACGGTGGAAGATAGCTGAATGCGTCTAACTAATTCCAAATAGTATGAGAGAGGACTCGGGTTAGGTGGCGGCAGAGGTTTCTGTTCTCCAACAGTGGTATAAGGAAAGGCGACGTCTTGGGAGATGTGGAAAAGTATATATATTTAATAATATATATGGGAGGCAATCGAATCGTAAACCACCACAGCGACAGCAGACAGTCTGGGGGCTACTAACCGTTCCTGGATGACGTTTACCATACGCAAAGGCCTGAAAACTATCTTAAACCAATACCTGTTCTGCGCGTCGTCTCGCGCCATGTGATTGCAGGGTGTAAGCCAATTGAAGGGCTAGAGTAGGTAGCACCTATGTAGTCACAACTCGACCATCCAATGGGTGCGGGATGGCATGCTTATAGGTTGTTTCAAGGTCACTGGTCAGTGATAGGCCGAGACATCTGCAGGAAGACGGGCGCACTGGCGCAGTGCTGAACCAATCAAATTGCGTGATTCATTATTGCCTTTTGCGATGTCAATCAAGGGAAGGTAAAGAACCAACGAGAAGCACGCGCGTCCTTGGGGGCAGGTTAACTGATCTGCCCCCTTTGGGTGAAGAAAGTTGCAACAATCTCACCCCTTTAGTGTTACTTGCCCATTTTTAGCTGCAAAACTGAAAGTCACATTTTTTTGTCTCCCGGCTTTACTATATGCTCATTGCCATATTTTGCGTTGTCAATAAACAGTTATAAACTAGTCGCATTTATACAACTCATAATTTCTAAGATGACATTAAAAGGCAGAGACTTTCGTTGTCTTGGTAACCTTGTCCTTATTGAATTTCATTTCGTAAAAAATAAACCTTATGTTAGTTGTGAATTGGGAGTTTGCGAAGCTATCAAGTCCCGTTCAACACTCTAGTACCTTAAACTGCTTGTCTTCGTGCTAGCTCCAGTATCAATAATAGATTTAATGTTGTAACTCACAATCATTGGTAAATAGAAAACAGGAACCGCTACCTTTCTCTGGTTCTCTACTTAATTAACTATGTTTCGGCATCACTTTATCGGTCTTGAAGAAAATATTTTACTAGGGCCAATTTGGATACCTAACGCCATATCGGATTCTGAAACACTTTATCGATATTCAGACTGGGTAGGAAGAATTTTCTCGAAAACTTGACGGACTTCTAACTTTTTAAATCAGTGTTATATTTCTAGTATTGCACATAGATTACCTGAAAATGTCAACATAAACTGATGGAATCTCAGGTTGAGGATCTAAAATCGTACATAACTGGTTAAACGATCTCCATTTCCAGAGAGGCCTTTATCAATTGCTAGGGAATAGAGATTTGCTTGACATTCAACAAGGAACTCAGTTAACTTTAAATATTTAGCGGTATTTCAAGATAGAACAGTATAGAATAGAATAAAAAAATGTTATCTTGAACTTGTGGTGGTTAAACCTACTCTCGACCTCCTTGTGGTGACCACCGGTAACCCCAGGGGACTAATGAGAAGGGCGGCCGGATAGGACTAATTACCCATCGGACGTATAAGATTAGATTATGCCAGCAGTAGTACAACTTTATACAGCCTGGTAAAAAAGGCACGACGTAAATACCCGGATTCATGGTCTCAAACTAGACTGTGGAAGGCGCGTTCATGTAGCAATGCACGGAAAGACTTCTGGAAGAGGTATGAAGATTGTCTGCTCTTAACAATGTCGAGGACAGATGAGGTATCATTGCGACGTTGAACTGCTACTTGTACGATGAAACCATGGCAGAGAACGTCTATCAAGGCTTTTACTGTCTTCTGTGTTAACTGTTATGCGCCACATGTTGTAAAAGCTATTTGTACTTCTGTTGTACTCTCAGTAAGTCCTTAAGGCTTGCCCTAATGGGTGGAGAGTGAATAAAAATAATCTCGAACTTCTATCTGGGCCGTTTTAATTTTCTTCTTGGAATACCATAGGGAGATTCTAATCTCTGGAAAGGATCAGTTTGAAAGAACTTCGATATACGATAAGCTGAAGGACAGAAATAAACTCTTTAGCAATATCTGCGAATCCAGTGACCAAAATAAATTTGCCTCCATTCCCTAAAAGCTCTTAGCATCAATCGATCTTTGGTCATCACTAATGTCTCTCGCCAGTCTCTAATCCAAAATGCACTGCCTTCCGCAGTCGGCTGAAACCAAAAAAACATGCGAAGAGTTTTTAAGATGAGCTTTTGTGGCTATGCAAGAGGCGATACACTCCTTCCTCTCTCTCTTTAATTAACCGGCGTCAGAAATTGCATTGTGGTGGGTAACTGAAAGCAACTGATGGTAACTTAACCAGAGAGAAATACCCGTTCACTACTTTCAAGAAGCTACTAATCAAGGCGGAGGTATTTTTAGTCGAGGGTCTCTGTGTAGATAAGCGCAGTGGACTAGACGAGGTTAATGATAATAAAAATGCCCAAATGATGAGATTATTTTGCATGACAAGGTGCATGAACCGGACGAACAACTGTTATCTCCTTCCTCGACAGGACATCAAAGGCGGTTGCGTATTCAGGGGCGTCTCAGTTTAGAACAACACTGATCTCCACCACCTCTCAGACATTTTATTACCGATTGTGGCGTTTAAATTCCTCTCAGCATTCGTCATTACTTTTATATGTTAATCAGACCACGAAATTAGTAAATTTATCCTTGAATTGTCGATTTTCAGTATGTGCAAGCGGGGTGTTTGAATGACTTGGGCAAACAGGAGAACAGGGAGGGAAAATGAAATTGCGTCTTTCTAGTGTTCAAATATCAAAATAACATAATTTTTTGGTTTTTTCTATGATCTCAAGAAAAGACCATCAAAATGGTTGAAAACATGAACAGAAACAACGAAAATATTGAATCTTCGGAGAAAGTGAGCCCTATTCACCGCCATAAGCACGTCATTCTACCAAAAATATCATTTTTCAAGATCATGCTCAGTAGAACCGATGGCTGTTGAATTCACTTCCATCAATATCAGTCATTGTCCGATTGCTCTAAAAATGCCGATTAAAGTCAAGATTGCCCGAAATGAACACAGAGAAGGAGCGTTTCAATCAAAACAAAGGTTGGCCAGTGAAAGGGGTGGTAGTTGCTTCATCTCGATGCAAAAAACCCGGAGGAAAACTATCACGAGTAAAGAGCTAAACTTTGCTCCTGGTGTTTCAATACGCGATTTCGATTTTCATTCTGATGTACAGGGCTCGCATTTCCCCGTTTAATCAGCACTGGGGTATTGCAGTGGTAGAATGGCGTATAGCTTTACCTCATCAAATGGCTTGAATTCGAAATTCATTCGACCATTAAAAAAAATTTTATTCGCTGAAGATTACTGTGCATCCACAACCTGTTTAAATGGTACTACTGCCTTTTACAATCGATAGGCAAAAGCGGCCACCGCATAGTGTGACTGGAACAGGTGCGAATTCAGTCAGAACTCGATCTTGTTTTCTACCGCCACGTAGCCTCTTTAGTCTAACGCTGTAGTAGCACGCTCATCGATTGCTGCTAGTCTAAAGAGGAAAAGTCAGCTGGACGATCCCTTGTCGGAAGAGCACCAATGTTAGAATTCGCTTTCCCTCAGTATAAGCTCCGCCGAACTTAAACGATAGTAACAGCTGAGTCCATGGCTTTGTTTCTGATTAGTAGAAATCCTCGTCATTCATAACCTAGGGATCAGAACTCTCCAAATATCAGATATTCATCAGGAACCTGCGACCCAGAATTCAAGCGTTCTCTCCGAGCAATTACTTCGCACGTCTTCTCACAGTGTTAGATATAATGACCAAACATTAAGTAATAGTTGGTTGTAAAAAATCATTTTTTTACCAATAGATTTTAAGATTTGTTTTATTCGTTTGCAGAATTCTACTTGGCCCTAACACTGTAGTGTTTTCTTGCTCTCTCCCGATCTCTGTCGAATTCTGAGTGCCTCTAATAGAAATTAAAGTACTTTAAGCTTCGTTTTTATTAACTTCACCCATAAAATAAGTGCGAACGAAAGAATTTTATGACCCTAAATCACGAGGGTTGAATTATTCCTTCCCCAGAGCCCTCGTTCCAATGCTATCACCTTCAAATAACAGGTGTTCTCATCGCCTTCTAGCCTTCCTCTTCAGTTTGGTCTATTTTTAAATCCTCTCCTTCTAGAGCCTCAAATCAACGGAGTAACTTGTTGGTCCCTCGGTTAAAGAACTTGCATTAAGATCCCCTTTGCAGATCAGATCACCGGCAGCCTCTTTTGATCTCTCGTATTACTGGATGATAGATCCTATTCCAGAACCTCTATTCGCAGATAGAAGACCCGAAGCTGTCTGGCAATATTCCAATATTTCAGTCATACACAGGCATTGCAATACAGTTATGGACATCTTTTGGGCTTCTCTTATCTGCTTCCATGAACATTTATTAATATTAATTTTAATGATAGACTACATCGACGGAAGATACTTCAGAAGATACTTCTGGAAGTAGAGTATCTAAAGGTCCCACAGTTGTCTAGTTATGAGACCATTCATTGATCATTACGCTCTTGCATAGATACCGATTGCACCGGGGACGTACAATCCTAAAATTGGAAGAAATAAGAGTTTGGGGAATTCGAGCAGTAGATAGTCATTTTGAGTCCTCTAGTCATTTTCGGAAGCCTCGGTTGAGGTAGAGAGAACGATTTTCAGATTGTGCCTTTGACCTTAATGTCACTCCCCAACTGAAATAGGGCAACCATCGAATTTTGCTAGAGCTAATCTAGGGATCTTTCTGGAGGACGATGGTGCTGAATCTTGATGTTCAAAGGTTTGAAGGTGATAGTCTAAAATAATGTAATCAACTTTTTGTTTTTTGTTTGACTTGAGAAATCGACAGGGCGTTTGTTCTCTTTGTCTGCAATAAGAGCTAATTATTGATTTAAAAAAAGAAACAAATTATATGAATGTTACTAAGCAAATTAAGTGAGGAAAACCTAGCAATTTCTAATGGAAGACAGGCGACTTAAATGCCATTTAAGTGATCGAAAAGCCTGACGCAGCTCTTAGTGTGAAGTGGATGCGTCTATGATGCTTTGCAACTAATGACACTAGTGCGACCACTTTGATTAGATGATGCATGTCATAGTCACTCATTCATCGCTCACTCTCTCGCTTTCATATTTAACTACTTCTCGACTCTTCAGCCTCAATGCCATCGTCGTTGACGGGAATGTGTTGAGCTGGGTATTGAGGTGTGGCACTTTTTTGCATCGTTGATGGGTGCACCTTTATAATGGTGATGAATTTGACTTTGAGCACCCATCTAGTCATGGTACACCCTCTCCTGTTGGCGCTTAAATGCTACATAAAAGGGAAATTTCCCGGTAAGGTAACATATTTCATTGAAACGTAAACGGAGTCAGGCTGCGAATCAATCTTTAAAATAAAAGAGATCCCTTTCGTGCAACTATTCTGCTTGCTGCAAAACAGCCCGTCTTACTATTATTACATTTATTTCTTGCATCCGTCTCACCAAAAAATGTTGATTGCTGGATATTTCCTGGCTTTTTGTTTGCAGATCACCATCCTGAACAATCGCAGGTTAAATTAACTAGTGTCAGAGCGATTCCATTTGAAAAAAAAATTCATAATTGGAGAGTTCAGTCTATTTTGCTGAAAGAAAAGTGCTTTTCTATACGAAGACAGCGTTGGTGACTATTAACTTCTAACCAACACTTGTCTTCTTCCGGTGTGCTGGTTGCTCTGAAGTATTCTAAGCAACCTTACTATTTAGAATGCTCTTCAGGGTATACTGCTATATTTCTATGTATTATACACTTCAGAGGCGAAGTATACACGTTCCTTTCACATACTTCAAGGACCTCTGAAGTAAGCTAATTGGCAATTATCTTCAGTTATACCATAAATCAAGCACAGGTGATCCGCGAGTACCTCTTATATGTATTCAAGTCGGCACTGCTAGCATCGTCCGCGCCACTGATCATCGCTGAAATACTCAAACGTGTTGCTAACTTGATCGTATCAATAATAGGCGCTCTTTGTTAAATGATATGATTATAGATGATAGAAGTAGAGCCAATAGATAAACAATTCTCAGTTGTCTCAGAGAAACCAGTTTAGCCTTCCTTCAGAGAATAGTCCCTTATCAAACCTTCATTTACTAGAGTCTTTCTAAAGGAGAGAGCAGACTCAGCCTGTGTATCATGCTTCATGTCTGACAGGGGTCCAGATAAACCTAGAATTGGAAGTCACTTCAGTCACTCCATCGTCCTTTAAAGTTGATGAGTGCTTGTGCACATGGTTTTAAACTGAAGGGAATGGTTATTCACGTAGTGAATTCACTCTACAGTTGAAACTCGCCATTGAGTTCTCCTTCTGAATATTTAAGTCCAAGAACCGGAGTTGTTTGCATAAGCCTGATTAAGGTACAGACGTCATTCGAGTGGAAGTTTCGTTGTAATTTCGAGTGAGATGAAGACAACAAATAACGACAGTCCGGACTTCGACAGGAGATAATAAATAATGGGGAGCGGTCAGCCGGCGCCCTTTGAAGTTTTTGAAGAGTTGATGGGACGTGAGTCAGACAGCTCCATCTCTCTCCCCCTTCCATTCCCCCCAAAACCCGTTACCCCACCTCACCCCTCTCCCCACCTGACTGTCTGTCACTCCACCGGGCGACTCATCGATTTTCGGTTGTATGTAAGCATAGGCGGCTTTGTCTATCTACCCATCCGTCCTGCGCCAACATCACGAGTCACTTGATCAAAGAAAGCATGTCGGAAGTGAATACCGACAAAAAACGGATTATTGACGCTTGACGAGATCAATGGCCAGGAATGAAACCACCCCCGATATCAGAGACGAAGTTACGACTTGTTTTATTTCTGCGTAACTTCAGAATATCCGAAAGTCCTTAAAAAAGGATCCAAGTGCATTAAGTCTTGGCCTGATAATCCCAACATTGTGAACCATCAGGGACTGTGAACCTAAGCAGGGACTTATTTATATTTACCTGAACATTATGAAGTTTGAGGTTTCTGGGGGTTAGGGAAGGCAAATCTCAACTTTAATTGACCCATTTTAATCCCATCTAATATTAGCTTAGAAAAAAAAGAAATAGTCCAGAGCTATTAATCACGTGTTTGGATTTAAAAAAATAGAGCTACGGAGAGGAAACATAGAAAGAACTTAAAGAGTCCAAGCAATAACCTACCCTGGTGAGGCTTTATATAAGTTGATGAGGGCTCTAGGCAGGATTCCAAAATGACCAGCATTTTTCGGTGGTATTCTATGGGTGGTACAGTTCATATTGTTTGCAGACATAAAAGAAGACAGGAAGACACAAGGTTCTCAGTTAAAGTGGTAAAGAGTCCATGAGTTTGACGACGTCGAAAATTTCCTCTGAAGGGGACCTGATGTCTGAATAGGCGAAAATTCCTCTATTAACCTACATTTTGGGGCTAACTGTTATCGCGACGACTGAAAAAATGTCGGAATTAGGTTTCAAACGAATTAGACCGTTATTGTGTGCTGTGTTTGCAGTCACGAAAGGCACAACAAGAAGGCTAGGTGAACGATTGAGTGACGGCAGGAAAGAAGAAGTTGTGTAGGTAGGGGAGGGGGAACGCCTGGCAGGAGGGGTTTCAAGCCTTTTCCCTTTATGTTTGTGAATTCAGAAGATACCGCGTCAGTCATGCTTGAATCTCTCTCGTCGGCATTTTCAAAGACGTCTTCTGTGGACACGCGTGTAAACAACAACATCATCATCAGTGCCGACTGTGACAACACAACGCACCATGTGCTCTTATCAGTCAGTCCGTCATTCAACCAGCCAGCAAATGGATTTTAGACATTTGATTTTGTGCCGCGTTTCTTACCGTTTCCAGTGCTTCACGTATGTGCTTCGATCAAAGAAAAAGATTATTTTTAAATAGTCACTTTAGGTCCATATTTCTGCCACTATCGAATTGATGAATTACAAACATAGCGACCGATGGAAATCTAATCGGATCATGAAGCGAAATGGTAACTGAGAAAATCTGCATCGTCCAAGCGGCTAAATAAGTTGTTATTGGCTCTTTTGAACTCAGAAAGGAGTTAAAATGATCACTTCTTTTTACGCACGGAGGTTTGAGCATGCAGAAGTTTTGATCCATTCTATTTGAGGAAGTTATCAGTTTCCTAAGATTTAGGGAATTCAAAAGGAATTCCAAAAGCGAATGTGAGGTTCCAGTCGGGCGAGCTGAAGAAAAATAGGTAGTCGGTGAGATAAAAGAGTATCAGAGACAAGGTGGACGATGACTTGAGAGTTTGTCCACTGTGATGAATAGCGGTTGTGGTGATGGCAGTGTTGACGGGCGTGAAAAATGTCATTTTCTTTTGAGTTACCGCGGGCTTGACTCAGCATTCCGTCTGTATGCTCGCGACGGCTTCCCTCCTTTGTATTAAATGACGTCGCTTTTTACAGACTATGAAATCAGTAGCTTTCCCGGTACGATTTACTCCTCAAACTGATTCTAAATAATCTATTTAATCCCAATTGTTAGCTCAAATGATCTGCTAGAAAGTTTTTTTTAGGGACTTCGCTTGTGCCAAAAATCGACAATTTTGCGGATTTTAACTTTCACTTGTTGAGTTGTCAGCACTTTTTTTAGTGATTAGCTGGATATTAAAGCAACATGATTTGCTTAATTATTCCACTGGATTGCCAGCTTTAAAATCACTTGAAATGGATTTTTTAAATAGGTAATATCCCGACAGTTGTTAAAAAGTATGTCAGTCTGGTTTCTTTTAAGCGCTCTTTTATGTGCATAGATAGTCACACACGTGTGGCGTCCAACCGACCAGATGGACATAATGCCAGGCCCTACTTTCCGAGTAGTGTGCAAGACAGCATTGAGGAGGGCAATTTATCATTACCCGCAGGCTCATGCAGTCTCACGGTGGCTCTAGACAATGACAAAAGAGAATACAACAGTGGGCATCAATTAGGAGGTCCCCTTCTTTAGCCAGCCCATCATTATGAAAGGTGAGGAAGTAGGGAGAGGAGACGGAGACACATGAGTGCTTTTAATTATTTTCGGCAGACGCAACTAACTCTCATCTGATAGGTAGGTCTTGATTTAAGGCTACATTTTTTTAAACAGAAAGTTCCTAATCACAGAAGGTCACTTTAAATCATTCAAATTTCTTTGTATCTTGAGGAGCAAACTCTGGGTCGAATGTTAATTAAATGACGCAGAAGGCGCATGTGACCTTGAGAAAGGAACCAACAAGAGAGTGGTAAATTCAGCTGAAACATTTGAATCAGGAGCGAGGAAAATAGTTTTTTTCTTTTGACGAAAATCTTTTAAAGTCTGACTTCCCGTTAATTCATTCTAGCCTTTACGGGAAAAATGCTTGGGATTTAATAAACAAGAAGTCAACTCTTCGCCTAAATGAGACTTACAACGTCTAAAATGGTAAATATCAAGTCTGGCCCCTTTTCTTTCGTTTAGCTCAAAGTCAGTTATGGATCCTGCTGACTTGGGCTCAGCCCTCACCCTTCTAGTTTTAACTGATTTTTGAACAATTTAAGTTAACGTTTCGCTTGTAATTTGAAGGACTTTAATTTTTGGTAGCATTTGGCTCTAAACTGGGTCTAATATGACGAAGTTTTGGTTTGTCTCGTGGACGTATTCATCGCCCAAGACCTTGAGGAATCCCTAGTTTATTGCAAGATTAACTGTCAAATCGCTTCCCATTTCTTTTCTTGGGTCTGCAATTTAGAAAGCATTGAATTTCACGGGCCGTTGGCAAAGTGTTCTGAGAAGCTTGCCTTTCTTGGTTCCACACCGAAAACTCAGACATGTGTGTGCCTTCATGAAACGAAACCGCCAGGAACATTTTGCGGCTTAAGCGCTTGGTCTCGCGTTTTTCTGATATGTAGTGCTTATTTTATGGAACTCCAGTACAATGAAGCAGAACTTCCAATGTTAGCAGATCTTGAAAGTTCAGATCCCCCAGTACAAAGCAAGGTGAATGTAATTTATTTCTGTCCTCTAAGTGAGCCTACACCGTTGAAAATTAGTCTCACAGGCTTCCGGAGGAAGCATATTATTAGCACATTTTACTCACTTCCAAAAAGAATAGGATGTAGATAGCAAGTAAACGGCACCTTCTAATATTTCTTGTCTTCAGTTCCAACCACTTTTAATGAGGTTTTATCATTCCTGGGGCAAAATATCTAAATGAAAACTGTAAAATTCAATAACTACAAGCCTGTATTAATATTGACTCGAATGCCTTGTACTTTCTAAGCCTTGGAGCTTGTCGGAGAGCTCCATGACTTTAATGACCGTGTATATTGTCTAGGTCTCTCTTAAATCCTTGTTTTATGCCCTGACAGCTACGGGCTTGTGAAGCGCTAGGAGTAAGTATCGATTTCATTGTGATCCTAAATGTTTGCCGCAATCTCATTTTCGAATAATCACTTTGTTCACCACAACATCTGCTTGCATTTTCTCCGATTTCCTATCCGTACCTAGTTTGCTGCCCAGCTCTCGGGCATTCCCTAGTTGTCGCGGGTGCGTTCTACCACGAGTGCGGTATTCGTTGACCTACAGTCAGTGATTAGGATAATCAACCTCATCGGTTTATTGATGATCCAAAGTGCGGTTTCTGAAAGGGAAATCCTTAATTAGAGACATCTCATAGTACCTACTCTAACTTCAAAATTGCAAGTATCGAGAACTTCCTATAAAACAGATTTGAGTGTGTACATCATTGCTTTGATTAGATTCGTCTAATAGTATCTGCTAGTTAAATCCATTGATATATTATTCATAGTATCATTACAAGGAAGTGAAGCTTGAGTTCGCCGTAACGATTCCATTTCTGATCAGATCGAGTAGTTGAAGACGTTAGAATAAGTCATTTAATTTGAAAATGAATAGAAGAAACATATGTGCTCTAAGATCACCTGATCCTCAAAAGTTTCCATTTAAACTGTCATGACAACTGACAAGCACTCGTGAATGGACCTGCTGCCCGTTCACAGTGCGATTTGGCACTTTTATGGCATCCTGACCAACACAGTAGTCTCTATCAACCTTTTGCACTTCCCATCTCACGAGTTGGAGGCACCCATTCTGGTTCTGACTAAGTAGATAACGCAGGCTCAAAATCCATCGGGATGATTTCATTGGTTGGTTTGACCACCCATACCGGTTATCGCTGGGTTCATCTCATAGTGACCAGTTGGCGGCTTTTCTCTGGGAAATGGCAGTATCAATTTGGATCAGACAATCTTGAACTCCAATCAGACCGGATGTTAACCAGGATGGTTCCTCTGCGGTATTATGCAAGCTATTATTACAAAAGACCATATTCTAGACAGTCTAAATCATGTAACATTTAATTTTGTCAGAATGCGTTCATGCTTTCATCTCGGCCTTTGTCGAGGAAAAAGAATAGGCAGGATAGGTCTGTTTACTCTTCTGGAGGGTTCTGGCCATTTGAAGGGAAACGGTGCGAAAGAAGATGGAGCGATTTCTCTGAAATTGGATTTCAGTCACACTGTAAATTCTTCTATCTGATGATTGTTTTACGCAAACATTATTGTTCCATTCTTCATGGCAAGAACGCGCGACCCAAAGTCGTAGCTTGAAGTTCTTATTCTACAAGTTTCCGCTGAAGTGTTCAATAGCTATTGGCTAAAGTGTTAAGTTGTTTCAACCATTGCTTTTCCAAATTTGGTTAACCGCCTCAACCAAGGCAGACAAATTTTGAATTTTTTTCAGATTTGTAATTAGCATTTGCCAGTATCACTAATCAGCCTTGCCATTTTATTGGAAATCCCTATAGGTTGCCGGTTTCCACCTCTTGACGAACTTCAGATTTAAGCTACCTGAGTACGCTCATGCCTAGATTGCTTCCAGGTTTCAACTCTAGTTAATATAGCTATTTATGTTTTTCCTCATATGAGTAAGCTCCACTTTGCCTTTATAAATAATTAGCGAAGTTACAGTGGGCCAGATGTCGTTGCCTTTCTCATCGCTTGAACCTGATTTAATGCATCTCAAAAAAGACAGTCGACTGAAGTTTGTACGACACGTAAAAATGATCTAAATTGATGAAATTGGAATATCGATGCTTTGAATATATAAAAGACTTTCCAGTTCTTCCTTTACAGACCCCCTAACTCTTGAAAGTGAACTATTCAGGAAGAAAGTTATGTTTGTGTGGTGCTTGACGCCTGCATGTAAGGTGAACCATCCGCAACAGCAAACAGAAAAATCCATTGCATTTGGTCCAAATTAATGGCACTAAGGGAAGGCCTATAGGAGGCTTAAAAGTTTTTTGAGAGCACTCAAATTTAAGCATTATCACCGAGAAAGGAGCTGAAACAAGGTGATAATGAGTAAGAATTTCCTGTTGAGAGCAAATCTAAATCGAAAAAACCGGACCACGAAAGGGATACCTACCCTCAATTGATTTATTAACTCCATTAGTCTATCCTGCAGCGGACTTTTAGAACTGCTTTATTTCAGATGATTGCCAAACCTAGAAATCTTTCAATCAAATGCACTGGGGTGTTAATTAGCCCATTAGGTCCTTTGTAGTCATAAATTTCGAACTAAGAAAACTTCGATACTAGGTAAAAAAGGTGCGAGAGATTGAATAACAGATTAACATTGTTCCATTTCTTCACATGCGTTAATAATGGTACTAGACAGACAGGGAGATCTGTGGGATCATTTTTGTACAGGGGCAGAGGTGTAGGGGGAGGAGACCAACCGACGAATGTGCTCTCATGATAAATCTATTCTAGATGACAGGTAGGCGACGAGCCGAGACGGGGCAATTGACTAGTCAGCTGATGTGGCATCAATTATGCAAGAACCTGGCCTACACAACTGACATCACATTAGGCCATTACCACATTCGCAACCAAGTGCTATGCCTGTGCACGCAGTTCTGGCCTCAACCGAATTATAGGTAATAGTCTAATCTCCATATGGACAGACGTGTCTTGGGCGTCGGGCACTAGAGCCGCTATATCCGAGTAATAATGGTGAATATTTGGCGTTGATGATAAGAAAAAAAAACTTAGTTGTGCTGCAAAAGACTATCTCAACTTGATTCATGGCACACAGACAAGCGCATAGGGGTCCTTCAATAATCCTATGGTGAAGCGTCCTACTTTCAAAACCTTCTTAGCTAGGAACCCAGCTATGAAATTGTTCCGAGCAGTTGGATCTCGAAAAGCAGGAGTCATTGGATGTATAACTTCTTATGTTAGTAATGACGTTAGCAAAATTTGGAATTTTTCATTTTCTCTCTATTTTGGAATCGAAAAAGTATCTGGCTTTAGAGGAGATAGGGGTATGTTGGGAGGTTTGCGGAGTGTACACTGCATCAGATCCTTATTACCATAGAACTTTGGGTGTTAATCTCAAACTCGGTGTCTACATTTGAATTCTCGTGAGTCTGTTATTTGGGCACTTCTTTGTTATCAGTGAATATACGACACACTAACATCAACACTCCATCATCTGCTGAACTGGCTGAAATCCAGGGCTAGCAATGGGACACCACCGGAAGGGAAGTAGTGCTTCTAATGATTTCCAATCACTATGTTATAACTATTTCATTGCAACTGTTGAAGTTGGGATAAAAAATGGATGATATGATAATGAAGAATCTAGATATTTTACTTCACAATCTGATGACTGGAGGAACCATCTCTGATCGTGAGCTCAAGAGCTCGTATAAATGCTAAATGTGCTTATTTCTGACAAAAGCTGTTGGTGGAATTTAAAAAAATATACTTCTTTAATTTACTAAAAATATAAAATGCCCGAAGATTCGATCGATTCCTATTTAAAAATGTCTATTTTTTTGTCAAAGTCTGTATGCTCGGGTGAGATACTGATTCTAATTTTACAGATGCCCCCGAGAGTAATATAGATATGGCCTTGAAGCGAAATTGCATCCGATTTGGCGAGGCAAAGTTGCAAATAACAGCTGGAGCAAATATGAGCATTCTAAGGTCTTTCGGAAAGCAGAGAAATCACTGAATACTCGATGCTGAACGAATAAATTAACAATCTCGGATTAAAGAGAATGAAAGCGAGATCGGAATCAGAAATCACCGACATAGAATGGATATTGTGAGGGGGGGAGTGAGAGTGAGAAAGAGATTGGGATTGCTGACACGGCGGAACATGAAATATGAGTGGTGTGTGGAGCGGAGGTGGTGAAAACGCCAAATCCGAACCCACCAATCGTGATAAATGGTGCAGACTAGAGTCGAAAAAACGAGGACAAAGACTCTTCCGTGTCTGACCAGCGGCGACATAAATTATAATCTATTTCGCTTCTGCCTACCTGCCTTCGTTCCTTCCCTTCTGCTTCCTCCTATTTAGTTCAACACCAGTCGTTTCAGCAAGTTTTTTCGTGTGTGCAAACTTAATCTTTTACACACGAAGGGTTAAAACGTTAAAGAGTACTTACGATGTTTTCTACAACAGCATCGTTCTACGCATCTTCAGTGGTTTAATTGATAAGGCTTTTTGTATGTAAGGCACTGAGTAAAATAAGTCTTTGAGATTGTTGAAGCATTCGAAATTCAATAGAAAGAACAATGGATCGGCACTAATAACATTGCATACAGCCACAGAAATGACTTGAATAAATAAGTTGACCATAAAACCCCTTCTTATGAATGGAGGGCCGATGAAGTAGGATAAATCAGCTTCCGATTGACGATGGCATCATCTGAGTTCTCGAGGCCCGACATTTCAGAAAGATCAATTCAAATAATTTCTTTTACAGCGTCCAGTCCCAGTTCAGGTAATACCTTTGTACCTGAACTGGGACCCCTTCGTCAAACCAAGGGGTTGCATGTTTGAGAGTTCGCTTTCTCCACAAAGCTAAATTATCAGGAATGCGCATCCGGTTACGAACAAGGTTTTCGGCTTTTTCAACTTCCAAATCGGTAGATGAACAGATAGTATCTACTTCTTCGTAACCTAGGCCGGTTAGTAAACCGTATGAGCATTGATTTATAACTCTCAGTAAACCAAGTTGGCTAGAATAAAGCATTTTCTCCATAGCATTTCAAGTCCTACAGGGGCAGCGACTGCAGCGATTCCTCTGGTGCTGTGAAATAGCGTCAGTTACCTTGGAGACCATAGCTAAACAGAGGGTAGCCCGATAACCATTACTATAATACTCTCGATGTATTTTAGCGGGTTTGTTTAGCCCGCAAACGTCCACTTTCCAACCAATTCAAATTTGAATTTGATCCATGAGAATATTTATGAGGGGATGCTTAGAATGACGATTCGCCATTTGAAAACGTAAAATATCTACACTGTTTTGATGATGTCAAAAAGTACCTCAGGCCAGCAGCAGATCATTTCCTTATTAGCAATGAATTTTTCGCCTTAAAAAAAAAAACTATTAGAGTGGAAAAAATGAATTAAAATGTGCTAGAAAAGGTGCGGAAGAAATGAGAGGGAGGGAAGCAAATAATAGTGAAGCTTAGGAGCTGTGAAATTGCGTCGACTTCTCTGCCTCCCCGGCATGAGTTCTTTTTGCTTTGGATCGACTCGCGACAGCGAAATTTCTGGAAAACAACTACTAGTGGAGAACTAACAGAGGATTGAAAGAGCCGCATACTAGAATAGATCACCGCATGTGAGTGTATATGTTTGTTTATCAAAGTGATAGGTTGAAGACAGTAGTACCAAAAGCAGCAGCAGAATCATAACAAGTCTTCTGACTCGATTCAAAACCTCGCTACCGATTACTACTGCTGCTACTGACACGGCTAAATTCCTTTTCAAATGGGCATTTCTGATTACCAAAGCAGTATTCATAGAAAGTGATACCTCACTCACATCACCTTTCCGATCACTTTACCCTCATCCACTACTACTTTCATTTTGTTGACGTTTACACGGTCAAAATCAGCGTCAGCTGAATGAAATATAGTAATACATTGTCAGGATTATGAAGACGGCGAGGAATGAAAGAAACACTTTGGCCCTGAGCAATGGCAAGTGAACGTTCAAAATTTTTGTCGTCTTCGGACAGTGGCGTCTTTGGTAAATTTGAGAATAGTGAATTTGAAGCGAGTTCTGTCAATGTATCGCGCGCTGGTGGCCCGAGTGATTCTCAATCGAAGTCACTTTGGAACCACTCCTGCTGCCGACCAGATCCAATGTTGCCAACATCGCAACTTGGTCGCTGAATCGCAGTGGCAACGCTTTAGGTCCTATTTCTTGCGCATATCGAGAACGAGGTCATCATTCGAGGTAGTGCTAGTAGATCGACCAATGTTCATCTTTACCTAATGATTAATCTCCAAGTAAAATTCAATTCCTTTAAATCCTCCTAAGCTCCTTGCACCTATTTTCTCAAATAACATGAAGTCAAAAATAGATGGGTTTAAAGTGACCTTATTGTGATTTAATCTCTTTATTTCACTAAGAACTTTAGGAGTTCGCACTGTGGATTCACAATTGGCCACATGACAAGTTTCACGTGTACTTTATTCATGAGTGAATGATGTCCTTGCCATAAATTAGAATGCTGATCTGGCGCATATGTTTACTCACAGACTTCCGGATTGTTAAAAATGGACAAACAAGGAATTAGTGATCAGTCACTTCACGTGTCTCCTTCAAGAGAGCGGAACTTCCGGTTTTACTCCTGCTCAAGTTACATAAACTGAGATCCGGGTTACTAGCAATGGTGTAGATGTCGATGATGCCTATTAAGCGCTCAAAATTTAATTCCAGCCCGACGCTCTGTAGAATATCGGGCTTTAATCATTTTTAATCAGTTGTCCTCACAATAGTGGGTCCTTGTTCCTTTCGCTTTAAGTAAATGACATTCAGGAAACTATACTAATTCCTAACTATTTTATTTGTCATTTAGTTAATAGAATCAACAAGACTGGAAAATGGTAGAGAAGGATGCCATTGGGGAAGGGTGAAATGGAGGAAGATCCCCATGTGTGGACTCCTCATCAGTCAGGCAGAGAGTATACTTAGGCCGTTTCACATTTTCGTTCACCTCGGCCTCATTCGAAGCGCAAACCACCAACTAGCTCTCAAAAGAAGTAGAGTTTTAGAATAGATTTTCATGGTGTATACTCGCGAAAAATGGCCGTTATTAGTGCCCAAAGTTCTAATCACCGACATGTAGGAGGTTAATGTTACCTTCGGAAAGAGTTGGAGGCCCATTAATAAGTGAAGCTTTATTAGTCACTTCTGTATGAATTTACTGCAATTATAAAAAAAGGTTTAAGGAAGTCCAATGGAATTTTTACAGCTAGAAACACGCAGATAAAACGTGCTTTCTGCCTCCCAATGCGTGGGCGGCGGTATCCCGTTCTTGATGTTCTTCCGTATCCCCGATTCAACATGAGTTATATTTTAAAGCAGTAGCTAGAGCATGTTGTGTGGTCAAAAAACACAATCAAAATTCAGTTTACCGATTTCGATAGTAACTTGTGAGTATTAGGAGCAAGAATTATACAATTCTAAAAATCAGAAATAAATCAATGTAAATACAACTTTAAAACGCTGACTGATTATAAAACAGATTATAGTCGATTGACTTTTTAATCTCGTTTGTTGTCAGAAATGCATCATGATTTGTTATAAATTGTTAAAAAATCCCGATAAGTAGTTTGATCACAATCCGATAAACTACTCGAAAATTGCGAAATTTTTTTGATGGTTTTGGTGGTTTGGTGGTGACATTAACATCACACTTAATGTGATCAGAATTTATGACCATATTTAAATCAAATGGAAGGTAAAGTTGTAACTGGAGGACGACTCTTTGCAGTGCTTTGTGACAAATAAAAACTCTTGAACTCCCACTTAACGCAGATAGGCTGTCAGCCAGCCACGTGCGTGATTTATGCTACGACACAAGCCAATCACTAGGCCTCAAAACCACCGCCTGAGCATCTTATTGGTTGCACCTGCATGTACATGCGTGCGTGCACCCAAAATGGTAGCTCCTGCATTATTGCACCACGGCAGATGGTCGACTTAGGAGGTAAGCTTGAGAAAGTGGGATAGTTTAGTGGAGTTGGGGAATAACTTGGTGAAATTGAGACTGATTTGTCATTAAGGCTCCGAAGAAAACCCGAGAGATCCAAGTGATTTTGAATAAATTAATTGGTTGTTGGGAGATGTGCTATCTGTCTCCGACCAAATGGACACCATTCCCGTCCCTCCAGCTGTCCCGTCCAGGACTGTTTTCTGTTCTCCCTCTCTACTCTCGGCCATTTCCGGTAGACTTGTCAAAAAGCAAAGCTTTATATATCCCTCCCCTCTGCGTATTAAACTTAAAAATACGCTTTCCGTGATTTAATTAGACGAATTAATTCATTAATTGATTAATTAACTATGGGGTAATTTAAAAAACCCAAATCCCCTTCAACAGATTCAATGGAGAGAATTTTACCAGGTCCGGGTCAAATACGTACCAAAAAAGCACTTTCATCATAAATACAAAAGCCATTAAAAAATATTTTAAAATCAAAGTTCGTTTTTGCTATGAGAGATAGCAAAGAACGACTATGTAAATTTTGATTATGTTTTGTCTTACTAATATTCATGAAGTATACTTGATATAGCTTCCAAGTGTGCACTTCAGCGTCGAGTATGTGAAAAGTAAAAGTAGTTTTTTAATGAAGTGCCCTATAAATATCCTATACTTAAATGACCCTATCAGTAGTGGCTGCGACGAGATTGGTAGATGAAGTGAGTTTTAAACGAATAGCTGACTCTAACCATTTGTGGTATATGCGTTATTGCTATCATACTGAGATGACCAGTATTTTAACCTATTGTAAATATGTATCAATTTCCGGGCATTTCATACCTGTTTTCCGGAGCAAGTGGATTTCAAACGTTCAGCTGACACCACAATTTCGATTTGTAATTAGCAAGCATTCAATTTAAACTGTGTCATATCTGGATCTATTGTTATTTAGGACATGTCTAAAGAACTGAGTTGTTTATTCAGAGCTTCGTGATGGGACTTCGATACTTAATTAAAATATACTTCAAAGGCTAGTAAATAAATATTCAAAAGAATTGGTTGGGAAGGCAGATGGCCAGAGCAGTCGGTTTATTCATCCCTCATCCTAGTATTTTGGAAATAAGATTTTACACATCGATTAGAAACTTCATTCCTTCCGCTGTCATACACATTTCGGGGCCCGACAGATGCAGTGAAACCCTAGATTTAAACGATCCTTACAAATTAGGCAATCCCAGTTCAGGCGTTTTTTTGAATCTAGCAGTTGTGATGTAAGGTGCTTCTCATAGCTTTCACTGCCAACGGCTCCTAACAAGGAGGCGTTCCAAGTGTGAGTTGAACGAGGTGGCAAAATATGTGCAACATTTTTCGTTTCAAGGGATTTTGTTTTTGTTAATGTCTCCATGGTTAACCTGTCATCGGGTGGAGATCGAGAGGCGAATTAGTGCAGACGCACACAGCCTTTAGGGTGGGCGCAGTATCTGTGAGCTATTGTGTGTGTGCCAGTGCTATCGGGCTTACGGGTTTCGAGCATGTGAGCCAACAAAGCGCGCATATCAAAGTGATTGATTACGTCGCGTTCTCCAGACACCGACATCGAACTTCAAAGTGCCGTCCTCATGGCTTTTTTCATTTGCCACCGCCACCATCACCACCACCACCATTAATCGTCACTGTCATTTCCATCTCGCCCGACGACTGTTATTAGTGATTTATCGATCCACTATTCTCTATACCCACCCTTCAAATGTCTGTCGATGTGCTCAGCTAAATTCTACTTCCCTATTTCGGGGCGCCACCATATCGCTTAATTTCCACTAATAGCGGTACTACAGGGTGTCATCCGTAAATCAACTAAGTGCACGACAAGCCATTGGCGTCCATTCATCCCAAAGGACCAAATTTCCCACCCAAATACCATTGCCTACTGATTTGATTTATCTAAACCTAAATCCTATCTCCGACTTAGATGCCTTCCGTGTGTTCTGTAATGACAAAATCATTAGTGGAGAATTTCATGCCTCCGTCTGTGGGAATTATTGGGCTCGTTTCCCTCTCGAAACACGCTCTATAAGCAATCGAGTTAAACAGGATTAATCAAAACATTTTTATTCGCGATTCCGCTACTTAATATAACATTTAAACCCGATAAAGCAAACGAACCTTTTTTAGAAAATCAGTCGAAACTGGGGGCGAATTTATTCAATTAATTGAAAACACGAGCCAGAATAACGTGGCTGAAATTGCAAAAAGATATCGATTTTGTACTTGCGAGTGGATGAATTAGCCCAGCGAACTTTCGATGCACCGCAACTTCAACCATCGATTTTCTTCTTCTAGTACCAGCATTGGCAAGCAGATGTTTTGTAGATTTTCGACAAAATGGAGTAAGTTGTTGCGAAGTTATTTCATGATATTTGAATAATTTCGTGCCATTTTTCAGCTGTCAAAAGATGGGCCTTTCCAGTTCAGCTGCCCATTCAGCTCCAAGCTTACCCTTTTTTTCTTACATATCAAGCCAACGCGAATTGTGAATATGCAACGAGTGTGTGTAAGTGAGAGAAATGATATACGACGTCTGGCTCGCACACAGCCCCACAAACACATGTCAAACGGCCACGATGCAATTGTCATCTGAGACAGGAAGTAGACATATGCATTCAGACGGAGAATACAAAGCGCTAGGTGTTAGCTGCTGCAATGCATCAAGCGTCTGGTCATGAGTCTCAGCAAGCAGTGCAAGTGAATAATTATTCTTTTTCCGTTTTGTCGTTGTTGATAATTAAAAAAATCTGGGTCCATGTCATCAACGAGCCACCTGGACGAGTTTGATCAATTCTTCTCCATAGAGTTCATTAGCGCTGCTTGAAGGAGGTAAAAATAATTTAGTGCCACGAAAGGAATGACCAGGTATCGTCGACTCAATCAAGCTGAATGCGGTTGCCGGTCGAATTCCAATGAATCTGAAGATTTGTGTTGTAATTTAATCGCTTGAGATAAATGGCCTGCAATTCGCACCGATAACACCCAGTGCTTAATTATATGGCGGCTTCAAATAATGAAGCGTTGTCTCCGGTGTAATTCAACCAGAGTTCGCTATCAATGAGTGATTATTAATTGATGATCTTTGGTGAAACTATACTTAGACATAAACTTTATCTTAGAAGCGTGGAAGTTTCACAATGCAAGCTTGATCCGGTCATTCAATAGCAATTTTGGTCAGTTAAAGAGTACAAGTTCTTAGCCTGATCATTTATCATCTTGTTTGTAATGTAAGCCTTCAATAATATCTCAAAGACAGTTAATAATTCAAACAGTCACTTGTTAAACAGACTGAATATCAAAAAGCGTTCTGATAGCTAGATGAGGCGCGAAAATGTATCCGAGGAATTCACTTTAAAAATTATAATCATTAATTTTCTTCTGAGTTAAGTTTTGTCATATTCTTAAAAAAATATCTCTCTAAAAACAATGGAAACCGATTTCATCACCCTATGACGCTTTGGAGTATCACCGGTCCTCAAACCGCTAGCGATAAGTGGTTCCGTTTAATGGCTATCACCTAGCAAGGAAACGATCAGATTTATAAAATGCACCGGCAGTCCCTCAAGCTACATTCGGCAACAAGTTAGGTTGCGGGTAGAAGCTGAAAGCGACATCGGGCGAAAACGAGATGATAAGGCGTTGACGGAGTCCTTGCGAATTCACGAAGGAACGAAGGCTAGAAAATATCCATGAAATTGGCATTGAATAGGCAACTACTGTGTCTCTCCTTGGCTCTTGTCTTTCACCCCTTATTTGTGGACTCTATACAACCTTAACCTTTGTGTTTTTTCTGCAGTATACAATCGGGTAGAGTCTATTCTCCAGGTTTTCGGTCACTAAAATAACTTCAGAAAAGCCATTCAATGTGGCGAAAGCCGAATTTCCATTCTATGCAGCTTCCAACTTACTCGAGGATACCTCAAACTCGACTGAAGTACCAAGTGACCAAACAGAATAGTAACCGTTTCCACGGTTGCTAATATAAAACCATTGAAATAATCTTGACATCCTCATCAAGGGCACTGATCTATATCCGATTAATAAAAGCCATGCCTGAACGTATTTGTGTTGTAAATCTTTACTGTCCATGTATAGATAAGCGAGAAGATGGAATTGCAGCTTTTGTGCTCTGTATTAGGTAGTAAATTTGAGAAAGGCTGCTTAGTTAAAATTTACGACGGGATGCAAAACGCTAATCATAATGAGATGTTGCGTTTTCCCTCCTCACGTCAATAAATTAGTTAAAAAGTTCAATACAATGGCGATAAGGCGTCGTAAATCAGGCCCTCATTAAATGATTAATGAAATGCTCTTACACAAAAGGTGACAATTCAATTTATTTATCCTAGACAGAACATATCCTCTTCTTCTGCTCTTTACTCCAGTCACTACTACAACTACTGAAATATAATAAAGGAAGTAGCACTAGAGGGGCAAACAAATCAGTTAGAATGGGACGCGGGGAAGGAAACTTTAGATAAAGTAGGTTGAGAAGCAAGGAAAGAGGAATTACTTCTTTGTCTCTCTGTCTTTAAATACAGAATTTTCTGGATGAGGAATTTTTGCTTCCGACTGATGGAATGCGTTTATCTGCCTTTCTTTCTCCCCTACCTCCATCCCTAAAAGGGCTTGAGGAAGTGAAGAACGAGGTCAAATGATGGCGGCAATCTGACAAGTCCAGTGTGCGTTTGCTGTCTGCTGCAATGGCCAGTTAACATGTCCAATTTTTTTACAACTCCTATTCCTCTTCTCTAGGATTAAATCGCGCTTGAAGGAGGGAGGGGGGAGGAATATGTAGAGGATGGGGTTCGAGTAAATAGTTCGGCTTTTTGACATTTCCTAGCGTTTATGCAACCCTTAAACGCCGATGCGAATAGCAGCAAACACACGTGTTCATGTTGTCAATTGGCTAAACTATCAGGAATTTATCTTCTTCTTATTCTTCTTGCTCCTCTGATTTCTCACTTGACCTAGTCTGTATCCCATCAACTTTAAACCAGTTTTCCCTGATCCGAAACCAATGGCATTTATTCGCAAATAAAGCATTTGATTTATTGCCACTTGATTCATTTATTTTTTTCAATTTATCTTCGACTTTAAATGAAACAAACATCCCTACTCTTGATTTCGGGAAGAAGCAATATCAGTGCTTTAAAAAATTGGTTAAAGTTTGGCTCTTCAACCAATTAGAATATTGATTTTCCAGCTCGCCAAATGTTGTTCGATCAGCTGATGCACACATGACCTGATAGATTTTTGCAGCTGACTGGAGCGGTTTGGAAATATTTAATGGCTCAATTGCTTTTTCGCGTAGAGCCCACTTTTTTAGTTCCTGTTAAATCCGATTCTGATCAAAATAAACTAGATGTTGTGAATTCCAATACATGGCTGATCAAATTTCGTACTAAGCGGTTTATGGCTGAAAATGGCAATCGCTAAGAATTTCATATCAATCTTTGTAAAATGAAAGCTATTTAAATTTAATATTTTAGCAAGACAAATCATAAAGTTAAATTTTGATGACTTATCCAGCAAACAAAGTACGGGGGAATTTAAGGTGGTGCTTCTGAGTGTGTTGATTAGTCAGGGTTTCATAGTAGAGGTGGGGGTTCAACTTCGACATTGCTAAGAGCAGACAATCTTCATACTTCTTCCAAAAGTCTTCTCAACTTTGTGGCGGAGACTTAAATCATTGCTACCTGCATCCGCTTTCCGCAGTCCAGTTTGAGACCATTAATACAGGTATTTACGTCGTACCTCGTTTACCAGGATGTATGAATTTGTACTTTTGGTGGCAAAATCTAATTTTATACGCCCAGTGGGTGAATATTCCTATCTGGCATCTTTGCACGTAAATAAAAAATATCAATTTTTGTTTTATCCTCAAGGTCGACCAAAAATTCGATCGTTAGTTAATGAAGTTGAAGCGATGAAATGCATGATGGGGTCTTGACAGGTGACACTACTCTCCCAAACACGTTTCGCAGCCGGCAGAATCCAACTTCGATTTCGAAATATCAAAATCGGGGTTAACTTCCTACATAGTATCGTAGTGCTATCGCTTATAATTTAGTCGTCAATTAGCTTTCGTACCGATATTATTGGAGACAACAGCATACCGCTCGATTTCTTCTGGTTTTCTTAACATTCTTAACATCATCCAGATAGAGGAGGATTGCTTCCACATAGAATGCTTCCCCCAAAAGAGAATTAACTGAAAAAAATAAATGTGTAATTGTGTCTGAGCTTCTTATCGTTAACCTTCCTGAAATCTAAAAACGATCTTGTGCATATAAAAGAGTTGTTTAAAAGAGAGTCAAGGAGCTCTCAGATGATTGTTCTCAAAGTTAAAAACTAGAAGTAAGGAAGAAAAATAAAGTATATACAAATTCATTTAACTAGACTTAAACTAGACTTCGGCTTCCCATATTAGCTATCAACAGGAAGATGGTAACCATAACCAGCCACGCTTCAAGACCCTTTCTAATATCAAAATATTCCTCTTCTTCTAAATGGTATTTGCACTAGACCCTCCTTTAATTTATTAATTTCAATTTCAATTACTCCTCCCACTGTGCGCCGTCTCCAAGCCCATGAAAATAACAGCTTTTCTCTTAATCTTGATTAGAAGCCTTTTCAGCAATCCAATAGTAAATTCTGATTTTATGATCAGCAAAAGGACAAGTTCAAAAAGATACCTATTAATGTGCTTGGCTATTATTTAGGTCAGAAGTTTCGAATGATGCGCAATTTCGCTTCATAGTTATTCAACAGACGATCACGCTCGTGAATCTACTTAAAGATTGGCGAAAAGTTTCCACTGCAAGAAGACTAAAGCACAGCAATCACTACGGACAGCATCATTCAAAACTTATTGTCTGTGACCATAATTCACTGGTAAGGGGTAGAATTCGTTGACGTTCAGGTATAAGACGGATTAGAAATTAGTGTCACGCAGATGAGAAAAACCTCATGTAGAAAAGGTCAACATTAGATCAGATGCAAAACAAACACTTTATAAATTTGTATTTAAATGACATTACTTTATAAAAATCCTTTTTGCAGTATTTTCACCGATTCACGTCAGTACCAAACTGTGATTTTGATGTTAAGATTCTCATAAATTTTCCTGATCATTAATTATACCTGCGGTGATTAGCATTCATCCAGTAATGCCAAACCCTCTTTCTGATGATAGCGATGATGACATCAATGAAGACGTGGACCTAGACTTCGCGCGAAGGGGTAATCAATCATCCATCTACTGAAGAACGATTTCTGATATCTCCTTGTAGACGTGACATTTAGCCCTCCTAGAACCGCCTCTCCAATGGACTAACCTACCCACCTTTCTGTGGAAGATGATAAATACCCCCCAACCCTCACCCGAAATGGCGTTCACCTGTCTACTGTAACACTGCTTGGCTCGGCTGCTCGGCAAATGATGCTTTATGCTTTGCTTTTGAAGGTTAACGACCGAAAGGGATGTAGCACCAAGAAAGAGGGGTAAGAAAATCATTCGTCACTTTTTCAGTGCGTTCTGAGACCCTCATTAGCGAAATTGGGTAAAAATACGATTTGGAAGGACTATCGGTTTGGTGGTACCAGTTTTATTGAAGAGTGGTATTGCAAGGCGAAAAGAGAAGATGGTCGCAGTTCGCTGCTATTATTGATGCTCAGCTGTGCCAAAGGCATATTCAAAAGCAATGATTTCAAGATTTGCTATACAATTTAACCAAATAAAATTTACCTACTTTTGAGTTCGCATTTTATTGACGAGAATATTAGAAGTAGAAAGAGAAGTCGAAATACCCAAATCATGAAAAATTTAACATTACCATAGAAAATCAAGACAGCTTCAGTTCGCAATCTTGTGTCATTATGGAGAGTTTGTTAAATGAATGTGGGTTGGCGACTAATGAGAGCTCTGTGTAGGAATGAAAGTGACTAGCCGCATGGTGGTAGGATAGAGCTGACCTACTCTAGGGCCGACAATCTGTAATAATTGGTTGGTTGCGCGAAAGGAAGCCGAAAGGAACACCGCATGTGGAGAGATGGAAGCTCGAAGAGGAACTTTCGACAGTCAAAGGGACGAACGCTGGTCGTGACAAGTTAAGAAAGCATTACACCAAGTGAAACTTTGCGACCTAATAGTTAACACTTTTTACTTGTCAAATTGAGCTCTCTATGCATCGTCCTTGTATTCAATAGGCTCAATAATTAACTCATCATCGAAACAGCACTGCTATTACTTCCTCAACCGATTCTCAGGACATAAATCCCTTCGTATGATTTGATGAAGTCCGCAACTAGATCTTCGAAATTCTCTGCTAGTTAATGAAGCTCAATAAGGTGAAATGCATTTTATTCTATTCCAATTCAAAAAAAGACTTTTATTTGAAAGAAAACAAATTATTCTCTGCAAAATCTTGGATCATAGAATTCTTCATACGAGTCTTCAGGACTTGCCTTGCCATTAGAATAAGGTTATAAATTTGTTTGAATAATAAAGAAGCTTGGTATCAAAACTCCTTTTAAATTGATGTGCTAGTTGGAAATAACTGGTTACAACTGCGGAAGGTTTGACTGGAATCCAACGGTCCGAGAAAGTGAAGTTGCGAGATCATTTAGGTATATTCACACCAAACCGACTGCCCTCTTCTTCCCGAAGTCTTTACCGAATTTAGCGACTAAACCTGGTAGGATGGAATCTTGCTGTTCTCTCGACTTACCGACACCTGATTCACATGACTACATGAGTTCAAACTCCAACTAGACTCAACCAATTTTCTTAGCAATCACTCCTATCGATTGGTGCTGCTCTATTGATAAATAGCCAACTAGTCGCCTTTCAGCTAAGCAGCCTCAGTTACAGGAGATTCAATATATAAAAACCAGGGCGATACTCGCGGTTAGAAGCATCCAAGAAACGATATTTCCGAAGGTGAAAGTCTCTGACAACATTCTCATTTAAGATCTAAGTCAAGCTAGATTGGATTACTGTCCTAGCTTCCTTTTAAGACAGAGCACCTTTCTTTTGATAAGTTTTCTGGTAAACTTAACCAAATTCGAAATGCTTTGTGATGATCAATTGCCAAATGTCAAGCGGCAGATGCGCTTTTATGTGCAACATTAAGATAATGCCATAGATCACTTTTCTGCATTGCCTTAGATTAAAGGCTATTTATGAGAAAAGAGTGAAACGCTTTTAAGCTTTAAGGTGTTTGTGGGGTGTTCGGTCATTGAGTGTCAGGAACGGGGTAAACAGACAGCATTTAGGGATGACATATCGCATAGATATACCGCCTAGACAACATCATTTCCAGTCTTACACATCATTTAAAAAGTGGAAAGCAAGTCCATGAAGTCCTTGAGGAGAATCAATGTATTTTGATCTACACCGCGAAACCCACATTATTCTTTTTAATCTTATTGGATTTCTTACCGTTGTACATGAAAATTAGATCCAACTCTTCTTCACCTTGTTCACTGTGCCCTCATTAGTCATTCTCATTGAATCTCTATTAAATCACCCACTTTCTCAAGCTGCTGTTTCTCTTGGATGAGTTTGAGCTGATTATCATCGCTTGTTTAGTTTTAATGGATCTATACAGACACCAGTGCTCGATGGAACTCCGAGACTAAATCATTCCTTTGGTACCACGAAGAGGTGAGGTGTCGAATTTCTGGTGTAAGCAATCAGAGAATTTCTTGAGACGTTGAGAACAACGAATCTGTCCGCCTCCAGTATTCGTGTACTTAAATAGATGGGCGGGCTGTGAGGGTCTCCTCTTGACGGGGCTAGCAGGGACGGTTGACAATAAGGATAATAAGTCCAGAGACCCGAAGAATAATATTTTCTCCTCGGCACCATAATAAAGATAGTACTCGAGCCTCTACTGAATAAATGCGTCCTATGATTCTACCTTAGTGCCACCGTGATTGAGGAAATCTCATCTGGTCAGCACGTTGTCGATTAACTTTTAACCGAATTCGGTGGCTATTCCAAGCGCTGGATGTGTGGCGATCTGTTTTCAACCGGCGTTGCATAATAATCTAATGAGCACGTGGTCACCCAACCAACTAGCCCACACCGTAGTGGTCTCAGTTCGCCGAAAGCTGGCATGCCCAAACGCCAACCTATATTCTGAAAGGAAAACATTTTTGCTACTTATAAATTCCACAAGTGAAAATCTCGCAACAATAGACTACACCAACACCAATCAAGGTTAGCAATAAAGCAGAAAACAGATATAAAATATTAAAATTCCAAAAATATTCTTATCAGCTGATTACTAAGATTTGTTAACGGAAAGCAGTATGAAGAACTAACTGTCGAATATTTTGCCTTCATGGCGTGTAGGATGCTTAGTTGAGAAGTGCACTTAGTAGCTGTTTAAACAAAAACTATTACAGGTTGATTGGAAGTTACTTTGAACTAATCAGAATCCGAACTAGAAAAGATACTTTTTACTGAAAAACTCTCTTTGGTTCCAAAACAAGTGTACATTTCCCCACAGAAGCAAGAAAGAGATTCGAAGAGAAGATTCGCCTTATAGGACCTCGCTCTTGCCATAATTTGCAGTCGAAATCGACTCTATCAGTGAGTCCGATATCCTAAGGACCGCTCGCAGCCTTATTTATTACCCTTCCTTTCCTAAACAAACATTCTTCCACAGCTCCACAACAGGATACAGGGCAGATTCGCTACGGTTGAGACGGCCTTCCTCTTGAACAGGTCTAATAAAAACATACCTTAAAACATTGGTTGAAAAAAGGCTAGAGGATTCGTTATTTAATGTCAAAGCTTTCAATCATTAAAGGGTTCGTGAAAACAAATGATTAATTTGATAGTCATATGACTTTGATTTAGATCTGAATAAAATGTTACATAAAAAAAACAAAACCGACAAGATTTTCAGCAGACGAGGTCTGATCCAATATTGGGTGGCAGCACACAGAGATATGATTCTCATAGGAGTACAAATAATCATCCTTTACTTACGTTAATACTCCGTTCTCCTCCTGTCCCGCCCAATCGGTCGGTATCTCTGTTTCTCCTACCATGTATGTCATCCTCTTCACGCACCATAGCAATCGGCTGATCCTCTGCCTTTCGCATGGAACTGGACGCGACATCAGAGGGAGATGGGAGTTGAGACAAGGGGTGGAAGATTAGGGAGGATGTTAGGGGGGGGGGGGAAGGCGGCAGAGGAGGAGAAGTACGATAGGATTTTCAGCTGTTAGATCAAAGTCCCCCGAACCGTCCAGATTCCTCATATCCTATCTTTTCGGTCTATCTACCTACCGTTGTCGGGCGAGACGAAAACACCCAAATGTGCGAACTCAAAATAAAACAGTCTGGTGCGAAATTAGATTAGGTGATGGATAGAGGAACTGACGAACGTTTTACTTCTGCCGCTTTTCCCGATAATTCAGCTTTTAATCTGATCAAAACAGCATTTCAAATACTCGACAAATGAAATTGTAATTTCACATCAGCGTGATTAATAGTCGGCTTTTAAGAGGAGAAAATGGAATTGAAATCGCAGCTATTTCCTCATGATGAGTACCATAATCGGTTGTGTATAACTGCTAAGGCTGATAAATTTTGCCTTTCAAAACTGACAGCTACTATTTTTTACAAATTTATCAATTTTATCAGCTGGTTATTTTGGGTTTAGCAGATTTTGATTGTTACAAAGCTAGTTGGTTCAAGTTTGAACGCATTTTTGGTGCAAAACATAAAACTGATTTATAAATGTCGCCTAATTAATGAACTCTTCGAATGTTTTTACTGAGTGTCTTAGATGAAATATCAAGAAGACTTAAATATGAGAGTCAAAACATGGGGCTCTTAAGCATAGCTTATTACCGCTGTCCTGTGAATAGAAAAATATTTGCTTAAAATCTGACCCTGGTGAAAAACTTAACACTCAACAAAATTCCTTCCTTTTCACCCGGGAGACAACCAAGATCATGCAGTTGCTAATTGCTGCCACCCTGTTAACCAAATAAAACCTCTATTCTCTACATATTCAGCCAACTTATAAGGAAGCATGCATTGCAGGAGCTCCCCAAAAGCAGCTGGGAAAAGTGCGGGTTTCAAAGCTCAGGTGATAATGATTTTGCATTTTTTCGCATTGCAAATCATTGATCGTGTTCAACCCGAAATTGACTGGTCTCAAAGACCAAGAGAGCCCGGAACGAAGGCGATTCATTTAATCATGATAGATCACATCAACCATTGCGAATTGGTGGGATGAAACGCCAGCTTCTAGTGCCACGGAAATGCACCGAGTGGGGTCAACTTTGATGTGGGCAGGGGGAGATGGTCGCTTATCATCCATCACTGGTCATGACGTTCCCACAATCCCGGTACTTTTCATCAACCTCGCCTTCTGTTTGCTGCCTTGGAAATGTTATTTGCTACTACGAGCATATGCTTACGTCTTTATGACCATGGAAAACTGGTATTTATGCAAACGTATTCAACGGGAGATGTAAAGAATTAGTTAAGTGTTATGTTGAGAAGTATCATCTTTGTACTTTGCGGATTTTTAAAATTTCGCTCATTATAAAATTCTAACTTTCATGATTTAGAACCCGGGAGCATGATATTGGTTTCATTTACTACTTATGGATGTATTAGTAAATATAGATAAAGCAGGCTTTTTTCAACTGTGATTAGTGATGCCTTCGGTCATCCTCAGCTTATTTCCACAGCCTTAGGATAGCGCTTGAGTCCTGTTGGATCTTTGCCTCTCTGGGGGGGGGGGGGAGATTGTTCGGATTCGTAATTACCCATAATGATCTTACTTCAATAGCATTCCTTTCACTTCATTGTTATGCATTCTACTCTGCGATGTATTTCAGTATAAATGACTTGGTCCATTTTCAATTGTTTTTTTCACCTCTAAACATATTTTGCGATCTTTGTAGTGAAAGAATAGAAATAAATAGGAGACCAAGCACTTCCGACATGATCCATTCCTTCGTGTGTGAAAGGAAAACCGCTTCTAGGCTTGAATCATGGATTGGTCCAAAGTAAGCCCACAAGATTGTCGTCCAATCTGATCATCAAAGCATTTAAATAAGACTTCGTCACTGGATTCTACTTCAGATGAAATATCGAGCTATCCGGTGCTGTTGTAGTTATCATGTATATTTTTGATTGAGTCCAGTATTTGATGACTCAAGACAGTTCTTCTGCTCATTGGCCATTATGCAGCTGACTGTCACAAAGTGAAACATTTTTGCAGTAAAGGGAGGGATATATGGTGAATATCGGCTAAAACACTGTGTGATTGTAAATTACAGAGAAACATCTCACTTCCAGCAAAGTTTTTCTAATTTAGTCAGAAAAATAGCATCTAGATGTTCTTCTACTTAATTACCAACCCTCAAAATCATTAACCGAAAGTGTTTTCTAATCCAATTGTGATATTTCCTTGTCTGCTGACCACAATATTGATATTTGATGCTTCTTCCACCTCTCATCCTTCGTTCCGAAATTGGTAAGCGATATAAGGGAGCAAATAAAAGTGAGAGCGAAGGAAAAAAGGAGCTCCATTCAGCTGTCTAAAGTTCTCCTTTCCCTCGTTCTTTTTTCGCTACAACAACTAAATGCACTGAAGTGAGCGTTTTTTCCATTACGAACCTTCCGCGTGTTAAAGGGAGTCTTTGCGAAATCATTACGTTTTCTCTCCCTTGCTCGTCTCGTCTTGGCTGGCCTTGTCTCTATCATCTTTTTCGTAGCTCTTCACCTTGGTACCGAGGTAGTGAATTTGAAGGGTGAGAGTTTCACTCCCCACTCTAGGGCTCATTTTGCCGTCTTTACATGGTCATGTTTCTGAATTTACAGGTCATGTCTTATTTAAGGGAACAGAAATAACAGCCCTCGATTTGGCAGCTATTTTGACATTTGCTTGACTGGCTAAATGAATAATGCGGATCGAAGAAGGCCTGTTATGCTAGAGATTTAAGATAAAGTTGTTAGTGGCATCAGCTACATAACATTATTAACCAGGTGATAAAACCAGAAATTCTTGGAAAGAAAAGTGTAATAAATCGGTAAAAGAGAATGATTAAAAGTGAGGGATGTAGGAGAGAATTTAAAAGAGATTGAGGAATGAGCACCTGACGGTGACCGAAGCATTGTGTCCTCATTCTATTTTCATTCTCTCAATAAGAGTAGTTGGATGTGATTCACTTTCAGTGAAAGTTTCAGAGGTAATCCTTTTATTCTAAGAGTCTAGGATAGATGACATTCAGCTTGGCCACATCCACAACGATTTGAAGTACTGCGACTAGTTTCTTTCCAGATTCTTAAATTGTGTTGCATTAGGCGACACTGTGCGTAAAATTCGCGCAAATGAAGGTCGAGCTCGGATCCTTGCGTTCAGCAAAGTTTCTCTCGATAGGAAGTTCATCTGTTTACCAATCTGTGTGAAATTGCTAAAAGACTAAATAAGTTTTGAATTTATAGGTTAAAATATATTTTCGGCTCCGTTTAATCCCACGAAATGAATTCTTAAGTACGATAAATTACATGACGAAGTAGCTATCCATGTATATTTTCTTAATCAACTTAATGCACTAATAAGGAAATTCATTCAGTAATGCAATAGCACTAAATATTCCAAAATAAATTTCAATTCTTGAGTATTTTATTTTTAAAGCGATATTCTTCTCTTACTTTAGGCTGATTTGGAGTCAGCTTACAGTATTTCGATTGGAGAAACGAATGTTGCCTTCAAAGCGGCTTTTAACTGATCTCTGTTGAAGTTTGGCCAGCAGCAATTCATTATTTCACTAATCAGATTTCCAAGTCGATTGTGTTCATATTGTGTTGAACCTTCAGATATTCTTGGTACGAGTCATTTTCGATATGAAGTAACCGCTCAAAGACGTCCCTCTTCGTAGTCTCTTAGTTCTTTACCATAGATTAGAACCAGCTGGTCTGGTTTTCAACTGCTTGTCCTTACCCAGATCAGTTTATCCAGGTTGGATGTCGACGAAAATAATTTTCATGTAGAGCGTACTTAATTAAAACATACCACACCTAGACCTAATTCAGACATGCCGTAAATTACTGCAGAATCCCTAATTAGTATTCGGTTTGAGCACCCATCCACCAAAATGCCACCCTCTTTGCAAGAAATGCTCACAGTGTAAATCTTCTTTACGCCTCTTCGGCTACGCATTTTAGATGCAAAATTATAGTTGATAAATTGGAACTCATTGCTAGCTCCTAAGGATTTCGGCCTAATTCCAGGTCCTTTAGATTCTATTCTGAAATACAATGAGGCATTTGTGACCTCGACATTTAGAGCAATCAGTGGAGGATCGAAGACTGCCAGAGGTCCTAAAAAAAGGTCAAAACTATTATCTTTTGAGAAATTATTCTGAGGAATCGGTTTCTTCTTTACCTTTTCATCAGTACAGTTTCATTTGAAACCCATTCAAGGAGGCCAAAAAAAGTGAATAAGATGGTTTCTTAATTTGAAGCGATACTGAAATTGAGAGCTCAGTCGCGAGGAACACTTTGGTGATGCATCAAGTAGGATCCAGCTGAAAAAGGAAATCCACACAACAAGGTTTGCATCATTTAATTATTACTAATCTCTTCAAAGTTCACAACTCTATGCCACCAATACAGTCCTATTAATATTGAAATATCAGGGATTTTATAGAATTCATATTTGAGCTTATAAGGAGCTAGTCACCTCTAATACTGTTTAATTATTCAAGCATCCAAATCAGTGAACTTCTGGACTAGATTAGAGAGTAGTCATTACCTTCACGTTGCGTTCAAATTTCGACCAAGAGAATTAAATTCGTTGTGGTACAAGATCTAGCCAGGTGGTCTGATAGTAAATTAGTGCTGGGATTTCAGTTCAAAATGCTCTACTCAACAGTTGAGAATTCGCAAATGAAATTGCCTTCAGAGAACAGCTGCTGTATAACTCTGAAAGATGAATCTTAACCTTTGTTTTAAAAGAGCGCGTGCAAACGACTGTCAGAAGCCAAACTTTTGTTTCTTCTGCGTAGCACAAATCATTCCGTCGTAAGTGAATGCTTGCTCACTCACGAAGTATGGAAAAGTGTAAAAAAGCTCTCTGACACCGAAGTGACGATGATTTAAACGAAAACACGCTGGAGGGACACCAGATGTCATACACTGATATCTCTCACTTCCTTTTCGCTTTGCGTGCACTCAGTTGAATTTGTCCGCTTTTTTTCAAACACGCTTTTCCACCCTTATCTGCCTCCATTCTGGCAGAGATGTTATCCAAGAGGACTCAAAATACAGCCATTTTTTATTTCCCAGTTGTGTAGTTTAATCGTCTTCGAGAACTTCATTATTTAAAGTTGACTCTCATTGTTAGAATTAAAATGGGTACGTTATAATATCATATTATATTATGCGATGTTGCAGAGTAAGCTGTATTATCTCCTTTAAAATTATTGAATTTACAAGAGGTTATGATTCAATAAATCGATTTAATTAAAATAGTTTTAGGCACAATTCAACTCACGAAAGTGAAAAATCGATAACGAAATACGCCCGTCATGCCAATTTCAGTAACCTGTGGGCAGCTCAACTGATAGGGATGAAAATCGATGAATAAATGAGCCAATTAGAAGTGCGAATCAATGGGTGAAAGTGTGCAAAGCGGACAATAATAAGATATGCAATTAAACAGAGAAAAGGAACAATAGATGAGGGAAGAGAATCAGAGAGGAACAGTAGAAACAAATATCAGCTTGCAAGAGTTGTCCACAAAGAAAAAAAACGCGATAAGTCCCATTTCGCATGCGTGATCCATCAACTGGATTATAATTTAATTTTCAAAATGTTGATTATAATTACGTAAAGAAGGTGCCAGGAGGATGAAAAAAGGTGATTGGGTGAGGAAGAGACGAAGTTAAGAATCCGCATAGGTGTAATTAAACAAGGCCACCCTAACTCCAAACAATGCGCGTCTGACGCTTTAAGCCAGGAACAATGAGAGGAACAAAGGTGAAGTGGTCCCTCATTTGGCCGACATGTCAGACTACCACCGCGCCACCGCCGACTACGAGGGAAGAAGGTTAAGATAGGTAAGACTTGCAACAGTGTTCAATTTCACTTATTTTCCAACCTATTTACCTCTGAGGACGTAAATTAGGCAAGGCTTCGTGAATTATTTGAAGGGCGTAATTTCAGGGTAAGGAGCAAGCTGGGAAGACTCAGGAAAAGACTCGGAACGAGATCTTGCCGATATCGAGTTAGAGTGCATCATCTCAATTCTTATAAGCCTCATTTTAGTCAAATGTTCCCTACTTTCGACAGATTTAGTTGTCTTGGACCTGGAGAGCACTTAACTGCGAGCACTAAAAATAATATAATTACCATCTAAATAGATATTCTTATTATCCATTCATCCACCACATTTATGAAAAAATTCCTCTAAATTTCAGACTGGATCACCAGAGAAGCATTGCAATGGTTGTATTAGCAATTCTGGACATATTTTATTTATATTCGATGGCCTTCGAACCTTTAGCTCTCTCGAAAATCTTGAAGCATTAGTGAAATTTTGTGTCTCAGGGTTAATTTTTAATTCTATTCCTTCCAGTTTAAAATGTGACTATTAAGACTTTATTAGCTACCACAACTGTCCACCTATCAATGGGGAGAAGAAGAGAGGTTGGCAGTCAGTAGTTGACAAAAGCCTTTTTCTCACGTTTAACCATACTTCATTGACGGCAGTAACTGTCGTTTAGGCGTACCAGTTATTGTCAACACTTGGAATACGCATTTCAACCAATGTCATCTTGAAAGGAAGTAATCCCCGTTGATTAAGATCATAAGGGAAGATATTATTCAGAATAAAAGAGGCATTATAGGTGATTCATTGTTGCATTTGGTTTCCAAGAGCCCTATTAGGGAGGAAGTTAGGAAGCAACTAAGTTTGGGTTGGCTGCTAAGTTATGGGTTTCCGTGCCATTTTATGGGAACACTTCCATCCAACCCATCAAGAAAACTTACTAAACCCTTGAGAGTAGCAGTTTATGGAGCTGTCATTCTCATTTTGTAATATTCAAAACGTGATTGACAATGAGATTCCTTTAAGCCAAATCTTAGCACTTGCTGCTGCTTTAATACTCTTGAGAAGTTTAAAATGTTACAAAATCAGCTCACTGGTTAAACTTCCGCAGAGCATTTCAGCTGAACGCTAGAATGTATTGGGCATTTAAGGGTTGGTATGAAACGAAGCCAGTGGATCGTTTTAGCCGTTTAACCGAATTTTTCAGCACTTAACCTTTCCAAATTAACTGTGCTTCAGCTTGACTGTTAACTCGCACAAACCCTCCTGGCATTTAAAACAGGCCCTTTTTTTGGTTTTCAAGACTAGTTGAATAGAATGCTCTTGTTCTAATATTCAATTTATATTAGAAAAAACTGGCTCATGAAAATTGATTAAATGTGCTTGAATTAAAATGCCTAGAGGTATCAAGCCTTCTTATTGGCAAACAATCGGCATATTTACCGAGAAACAATGTGGGACCCAGATACACAAACCTGGTAAATCAAAGAGGGGAAAGATTCTAGGGAGGCATCAATCACTAGGCGTTCTCTCAAAATATGACCTCAGCGATTGTCCACGAATTCGGCGAAAGCTTCAGCCATCTGGTTCTTGTATAAAATTTTTTTCCGAGTTTGTGCTGGCACACATTGGAGACGGGCCCAAAGACTCAGTTTTCATGTACTTTCAACTCACCCTCCAGAACAAATCGTGCATTGCAGATAAGACGGACGAAAAATTAGTCAGGCCCGTTCATATCGTCAGCCCGGAATATTGAGCCGTTTTCATATCTACCCAGGGTTGAGGTTGGCTACCTGCTAGCGCTCGCTTAGAAGGCCGGGAGCTACCACCACAGGGTTGGAATAGAATCAGACAAGTATGAATCAATCAAAATAAAATTCTTTTCTTTAAAGAATGAAGTTTTGGTGAAAAATTATGCTTCTACCTCCCCTTCAAGAAATGACTTGTAGTGCCAAATTTGGAAATAAATGCGAGATCTCCAAAAGCTGCTAGAGGCCATAAGTGGAGATGGTAGAGCAATGAACTAGGGATTCAACGCTCGATACCTCGTTATTTTGGCATCGAGTCAAAGACCAGATAAATGATTTTCAAAGAGAACGTCATGCATGATGATGAATGAATCCTTAGGTATCCTGGATAGTAATCCCAATTGAATCACATGAAGTGTGAAGACAGTGTTGATATCGGCTTTCAATAAATTTTCAAATATGCCGGGGAATTTCTGTCCAGACAGTGATTACAGGAGCTGTTCAGTGCCAGAAGCAGGGTAAGGATATGTTTAATACTCAACAATCAACGGCTAGGGTACACGTGGGAAGACGCACACCCTTCGATTGTTGACATTGCCACATTTTAACACCGTTTCTAGCCTCTGCCGCATTCTGCACATGATTACGACTCCTGCCCCCTGACAGACTGCCTTGACCAGCGAAGAAAGCATGCGTGCGCCCGCAAGTACCAGTTCGCACTACGTTAATAAGTAGCTCTCTGCATATTTTCACCTTTATTTAGATAAGCGGGGTTGTGTCGTCTACTCTCATTCTTACCCTGTCTCCGCCTCCGCCTTCAGGCACTCGCGCGAAATCGCCGTCTAGGTCGTCGGCACAACGTCAGTTTGCCGACGTAAAAATGCCACTTCCACGTCACTAGGCACGAATTTCTGTTGCTGCTGCTGATGCCGCCTGCGTGTCGGTGATTGCATAAGTACTCGTGTGTCCGCATTCTTTCCCAATTTCCTGACCACTCGATACAGACTCTCACCTACTGCCTTCTGGTTTGGACATTTTTAATCACTGAAAACTCATTGGATATGGTAAGTTTTGTTTCAGGAGAATTCATTCCTTGATCAACTCTAACATAAAGGAACCTACGTTTGCCTCCACATTCTGGAATTGCCGAATCTATCATTCACCCAAATTTTTATCTAAGAAAGTCCTCCAAATCTGCAGCTCATTTATTGCACCATAATAGGGGTATCTGAATTTACAAACAGCTGTCTGCAACTGTAGTCATAACTATTTTACTATGAAAACCATTTGAATGACATGATTCCAAGCAACTGAGAGGCTAATAGCACCATTTCATCATTCCAAACAATGAAGCTACCACTCATGAGCATTAAATGCATGTAGGATGCATACTTTTCAATGCTGAGATATTAAAAATTAGAATACCTGGAAATTTTAGGGATATTAGCGGTGCTATACTATAATAATCCTCATCCTTCGTGCCTCAAAACTGTCTGGGATAGAGCGATGGCAGCAAATCATTGCTCTTTCCTGCAAAGTCGCTTCTAGAGGGAGTAAGCGGGACCTCGTTTATGGCAGGGATGCAGGTCAAAACCCAGTGACTGTAGAATTTTATTTCAGCAAGCGGTCCTTCGTCGAATTTCTAATCTATTAGGCTATGAAAAGTTTCTCAACACGGATGATATCTCCTACGATCTCTGACGAATTTGACTTATAAGTGCAGGACGAATTTTTAGACACAGTTCCTTGCGCCATTTTGTTACCGGATTCATTGAAGAGGTTCTTCTGTTTGCAAAAGTGGCTTTACTTCTTTCCTGTCCTGTGTTATCAACCCAAGTTTCTAGAGTTTACGTTAGACATCCAACTAGCTGACACCAACTGATAAGTTTTGGAAAAGATTGGCATCCCACTATTTTTATCTCGGTTTTGAGGTTTTTTTATGCTGTTATTGACAATCGGTACTAATTGATTTGATAAACCTTTTTTCACAATGAATCCAAAAATTTGCACTAATTAATGTATCTATTGGTTATGGTAACCATGGTTGGTCAGAACCTATGTTCCCAGTAATCAAGGAAACGTAATACCCAGGAAGTCCTTGAAAAGATACTGCAGGCGAACAATGTAAGGGATTATGGTTTTTAGGTGGAACAGACAATCAGTTTGTAGAAATGGAACATCATCTTTATGTGAGTGCAAGTCTGATAGAACGCGGCACAATGCACCAAACGAGATATCGTATTCTGCAAACTGTTTCATTTGCCTTATCACTTGCCCTGTTACCTAAATTAGGAGTTGTAAGAACATATTTAACATAACATGAAAAGCAAAGGAAAATAAACATTGATGGTAGTCGTAAACGCATAAATTCAAAGTGGAAATTCAAATTTTGACAGTAGATTATATTTTCTTAATCCTAAATCAATATAATCAACTTCGTCATCATTGTTATCACCTTTGCCATCTGATATTCACTTGAAATGTCAAATTATCCCCCAGGCCTACCGCTTCTGCATACCGAAGATTAAATGTAAAGTGAAGGCATGAGTGATGGCCTGTATAAAACTCATTATATTAATGTTTATCTGTCAAACAGCTATTCTTTCACTTATAAGGCCTTGAATCTGCTGCCTAACGCTTGTAACTTTACCAGACAGCAGAGGTTAGAAACCCATTAATGTAAAATGGGGCAAAGATCGAAAAAACGGCATTTACTCATTCTCCGCGTCGTGATGTGGGTGTTTACGAAACTGCACATTTGGTTCTTGACTGTGAGTTGACAGAAACTTTTCACAAATATCATTGGATTTTTGAGCATAGGACTTGGAGGAGAAATCAAGGGAAGCGAAAGGGGTCCTCCTTCATCAATCCGTGATCATTTTTCCTTTTACTCGTTTAATTAAAAGTTGGTCTTCTCGGGATTCGTATTCCTTTCGCACAATTCTCCAACTTATGCCGTTTTTGGTGGTGGATCTCTGCCTCTTTGTTTGCCTCAGTTTGGTGTCTCTTCGTTCAGGATAAAATCTTAGAGGTGAGCCAAACCATGTCATTCGGATAGTAATTTAATCCATATGGTAGCGAAAAGTCAGTAATTTCGTGATACTTAGGCGAAGATTTTTAATGTTACTTTTTCACGTATGTGAGAACTATATCCAAATCCAATTTAGAACTCATCCCCTAGTAATTCAAGGCACTGTAGGAGAATTATCACTCCTTTTGCAGAATGATCATGTTGTTCATTAATATTTACTTTTTAAATTGCTCATGTTACTATAGCATTATTAAACTCAATGCTTGTCATACTATCAGAAAACGGATTTCTGTCTACCAATAAAAGTACCTGAATAATTTCTGTTGACAAGCAAATTTTAGCTTGAAATACAAAATTGTAATCAATATGCTTTTGAAAAACGCATTTAAGACAGATCCAAAGGGCATATAGGAGCAGTAATGGATAAAAGTGACAGTTTGTCTTTAGGACTTTACCCAAGGTCTTATCCGATCATAAAGTTAATCAAAAGTAAGCATAAATGGATAATAATTGTACTGAATCAACGTACAGATTACCATTCCTTGAAGTTTGGAGGAGAAATCGGGGCTTTCACAGTTGAATCGTTTTACCTTCAGTTTGAGTTTACTAATACATACCTGTGTTTTATTTTATTTTATTTTGAGGTCTTCATCGACGGTATTAATCAGGATTTTCAGTTGGTCTTAGAGGTATTTCTATTGGATTTCAGTGATTGCTATACAAAAAAGGTCTTTTGATATTCTGCTTGCAGCCACTGTGGACGCAAAATGCATCCCTTTTTGACTATCCAAAGACTGAGGGTGACACTCTGAAAGATGTTTACTTAAAAACTCTTTTTTTTGTAGAACTTAAAGCGGTTAAATACGGGCTATTCATTTTCACCGGAACTCCCTGAATCTGATTTATAATGAATATGTCTCAAAAACTGAGCATTTTCCTGTTTTCAGCAAACGTTCATTAACGCTCAGCATCGTTGCATTCCACTATTCTAGGGTGTGAATCCTAATGATTGCGTGGCATTGGTTGAACTCTTCTGCTAGATTTGTCTAAGCTGTGACGCAGTCAGGAAGATCAGCTACTTCTTCCATCGGTGCTAAAAATCATTTCGATAGAAAGCGTTGGTTCATCGGTCTAGATTCCGAAGAACCTTATCTTAGACTGCAGCTATGACTGAAAATTTATTTCTAAAGCAAAGGTGTTTTTTGAAAACAGCAACAAAGGTACACCACTTTGGGAGCTTCACAATAATTGAGAACCTCTCGGAGCGAGCCCAAGTTCGCCATGCCGATATCAAAGCACATTGTTCTTGAGTTGCGAACTTTTTCTGCAATCATTCGGATGCTTTTTATGAAACACCACAATTTTTTACTTCCATTTACAAAAAATTATTTCGTACCTACGTTGTTTTCAAGAAATCATAAACGAAAATGCTATCTGAGAAAAAAACTTGTGGCATGCTTTGATCAGTTAGGTGCTTTTAAAATTAAATAATAAAAAGAATTTATGAACAAATCTGTCATCTTCTGGCTTTAGAGTGAAGACCTCTCAAGATCCAAACCGATTAGCAGTTAGGTAAACTTTTACTTATAACGAAGGATTTCACCAACACAGTTGAATTATACTTTCGATATTTCGGAGAAAATTATAGATTCGAAAGCAGAAAATGGGGTCAATTTTCAAGAACAGCGGGCCTATAAGTGCTCTTTGTGGAAGGCTTCAGAACGACTTCATCGGGTAAACTCTTTAGGTAGTTTATTTGACCTATAAGGTTTTGGTTATCTCGACAGGCGCCAGGAGAAAAACAATTTATTCATTCGTGGATCAATGGATTCAATGACGGGATCTACATCCGAAGTTGCACAGAATTCAATATGTTGAGTGGGACCTTTTGTATGTCTTTTACATATGGAACCCTGGTTCGCTCGCTGATTATCTGCGGAGATGAAATGGCCCTTTCTCGAAAGTTGAGGTGCTCTCAAGACGAAAGGGCAAAGTAAAGTGATATTAATGCATCGGCTTTATATTCCCGCAGCTCCATCACAATGACTCGATCTTGCACCGCGCTTATACGCTAATGAGCACGCTTGAGCACCTGTACCGCCTAGATAGCTTATTATTGCTTGGTTAAGGCTAGCGACTCCCACCGGCCTGGTATCTTTCACTCTGAATTCACAACTGTACTATTCGTATATATCACCTGGCTCATTGACAATTGATCCAGTGCTATCCGTCGCTACTGATTCAGTAAGACAGAACGAAAGTTTCTTGCGAAATGTTGAAATAGGGACCGATGCATCCATTATTGGTGGAGAAAAGACAATGAGATATTAACTTCCCACGACTTGACCAATGTTTTCCAGCTAATCTAAATTTTCATTTTAGAAGAAGCATTTTCCCTCAAGCAAGCATGCAAGCAATCGCGTAAATAAGTAAGTAAGTTGCATGTCTTTCCTTCTCAATCCTTAACTCTCTCTCGCACTCTCTCTCTATCTCAAGCCCATTCTTTTTGCATCCTTCCTCCGCCAGTGTTTTTATCATTCTCAATCCACTGCTCACTTCGCCAGGAGGGAAATCACTAGCGAAATGGCTTGAAGGGAAGAACTAATCGCCTGGCTGCATCGCTTCGTGGTATCACGTCGGCAAGGGCGACTTTTTCAATCGACCGCCATCTGAGAAGAAGGATGTTTGTGCGGCTGGGCGCGCGTTTAAAAAGGTGAAACCACTATCCACCCTTTCTGCTATTCAGGCTCGTGAAGACGGAAATTTCAGCTCAAACTCATCTCTCATCCCTTTCTCTCTAGTTGCCTTTTTTCGACAGCATGAATCTCACTCCTTTCTTTTGCCGTTTCTCAAAACTTGGAGTCAGAGATGGCGTGAACTTTTTCTTCACCCCGTGCTTGGAGCACTCTGCCCTCACGAGGAGCTTAGTGAGTGAAAACTGAGGAAAAAAATGGGAGTTTTGAGAATTTATTAAAGGAAATTTGAGGCGCCACTTAATCATGATTTATAGAAGCATGTAAAATTCAAGTATTTTTTAATTTTTTCCTCTGTTTTATCTCACTCCCTTTAGTGGTAAAATTAAACAACTTTAAAATCGCTCCGTTTTCAAATGTGAGTTGTTATGCACAAATCCCTTTTGAATGGTTTATAAGCATATTCAGAAGATAAGACACTAAATCATTAGCCTGATGGATAGATAATCTGGCTATGAGCCTGTTTGTTAAAGCACATAATATTTGCGAGACTTGAAACTTTGGAGATCGAAAATTAATTTAATTGGAAGGCTTTGAATTGCGATGTTAAGTGATATCCCGGACGCAAACACATTACAACTCTAGAAGGGTTCTACAGCGCTGCCTAACATAATTTGGTTATTCTCGATTTCTAAACTGTTCTTATTAAAAATGCCCGAGTGATAACCATCTAGGGATTTGGCTTTTTACTATCAAGTCTGAGTCCGACCTCTCCGAGAAGTTCTGAGTGGTTGTAGAGCCGACCAACTTGAAGCACTTTCTTTCAATCACGAGGTATTCATCTTCCAAACCTGATATAATTCACATTCTTCGAGAGTTCCATGTCACCCAACTTCGGTGATGCAACTATTTGCTTGCCACCACAGAGCCAATCGATTTGTTCTGAAATCTCTTCCTAGCTAGATGCTTTGAACACTCCCTTCCTAGGTACGGTTCAGACATTATGGAAATCGACACTAATGTCTAGATCACACACTTGTCGACCCATCACCGATTCCTTTGAAGGCTAAATTGACTAAACTCTACCAGCGCAATGCAAATAATGAGAAAAATGGGGCTTGTCCTAGATAACCTGATGGTAGAGCCACCTGCAATCAAGAAACCAGTGAATCCTCATGAAATTTTGAGCTCTCTGAAAGGAACTTGGGAATGGAATATTTGTTTTAAGCAAATAGTTTCTAAGAACTCCATGAATAAACAGTCTCTGGAAATAATGGCGATAAAACATTTTCCAGAACTTATGAATGAACATTAGATGATTTTTGAGGTTGCAGTCCATCAAACACTTCCCGTCTGTCAAAAAACATTAATTTTATAATAGGTTTATCTTGTCAAAGAAAAAGGGCAAGAATCTCTTTTTCTGTGGTTTGTGAAACACATCTGAAGCTAAATGCTGCCTCTACTGAGTTTACTGGGATCAGAATGGAATAGATGGTAGATTTTCAGTCAGAAAGGCAATAGAGTCTGTTAATTGAGGCGAAATCGGGCAACAGCTAAAGGGTTTGTAAGAAAAGAAAAATGGTGGGTGAGGAAGGTAGATGCTATTTTGTTTCACTAAGTCACGAAGGAGGATCTTCATGATAAGAAGACTTAAAGCGGTGGCTTGAAAGGGCACTGGGAAAGTAAACGTTCAGACAAGACGGACTCAAATTAGTATTTTTTTCTCAGTTGCCTATTCTTCTATCCAAAATGGGAGTTCCAAAACAATACCTTCTTAAAAACTCTTGGGGAAAACAATAAATTGTGGGCAATTTCAATCGCCAATATCCGCCAGACCCCAAAAAACCTTTGGAATTAATTTTAGGCACAAATGAACTTTCCGCTTTCCACTTCTGTCAATTTGACCAAACTTGCATTTGTTGGCTTGTCGTGGTCATTGATGAGCTTTATGAGAATAGATGGCGTTCGTAGCAAACAGCGTTTCAGTCCACACCACTTCAATCGCTCTTCTGTGTGTGCTCCCTCGGTCTTCACTCTCGTTCGTTCCTCTCGGGTCGGCTTGTCAATGAGAGGAGGAACGACAGCCGCTTACTTGATAAATTAGCAAGAACAAGAGAATGGAGGAACAAGGAATCATTTACCAGTTTACCGAACAGCTCTTTCTTGCTCTTCCAGGGTGCCTGACTGTCATTATTCCGATGGCAATTTCTTCCCTCCAAACGAGGAGGCGGGAGGCGAATTTGTTGCCTTTCTGAAAATTTCAGTTGCCGTCACTGCCTGAATCGCTGTCTTTCTTGCCCTCGACATCGAGATCGATTTGAGGCGAGAAGGGTGAGGAACTTTGCCTTCTCTAACCCATATTACTGTCAATTTTCAGATCCTAATCATATTTTGCTCCTACTCACGAACCTATCAGACTAGTTTTCTTTATTTTTCTATTTGAGGTCGCGGAATTTTCCTCGCAATTTCACGCATAACTGACTGAAAACGGTGATTTCAGGTTTTAATTAAATGTTCACCTAGACAATTCGTTTGAAATGCGTTAGTTAACTTAATGATCTGGAATTATGCTCTAAAACGCTTTTCGATTACCTTCACAAGAGCAGCAGAAATTTCATTTATGGCTATGGAAAAACGCGTAAATTAATCATATCAACTTTAACAATAAAAGAAGAAGATCTCACTTAATCAAATAGCATGTAGTACTATGGGGACCAAGTTGAGGAATTAGTCGCTGACAATTTCAAGCACAACTTCTGATCGTCCTTATTTTCTTGCCAAACGAATTCCAGAAGGTAATACTTTCAGTGATTAAAGGATCTGAACACAGTATTCTAAAGAACCTTCCTCTTGATATAAAAACAATCCCAAATCTTTCGAGTTTTCCTCTCATCAACTGGGTTCCTTTGAAGCTAGAAATATTGCTCAAGATGGCTCTTAACGCTTCAGCTTTACTCCATACAAGTTAAGCCATAGCAAAAAGGTGATCGGTAGATTTTCTAAACATAGGTAACCTCCTTTATAACCAGACATGTATCTGGTGTCAGCTTGGACCTATCGAATTATTACTTAACTAACGCGCTGCCAGGAAAACATCTTTATCAACCGTGAAATCATTTCAAAATCAAATTACAAAACTTTCTTCTATTTCTCAATCTAATATGGGGGTACATATGCATTGCGCTTTTGTAGGTAGTTGAAACTGCTTATCTGAAATGTTGGTTAGCAACTTATCTTACATGACCTACAAGGGTTTCATAATTTGCAAATACAAAGGAAGGAAGATGTTTTAGCTTAAGAAAGCCTTGAAGCCCCGATCAGGATGATTTGAGAGTCTTGAAGTGAAATGAGAAACAAAAATGGAATTGCTCCTTACTAGCCTTGGAGGTCAACAGTGAAAAATCGAGGGTCAGGAGATAGTAGAAGATAACCACCACTAAATTAAACTCTAATTGAACGACAATTGCAGAGAGTAAATATAGCAGTAAAGACAGTGTCAGGGATCTCAGAAATATTATTCAATATACTCCGGTCTTTATTTCGCAATGCTGATGCGGTTTGGCCCTAAAGATTTGCATTCAAATTCTATTCTCCCGGTGAGAAGAATCGTTAAAGCGCATCTGGGTTTCAATTTGGTCTAGCTGGAGTTTTACAGATCCTGAGGTAAGCAGAGAGCACCTAATTCTCCAAAAACGAAAACTAATCCTACATTTTTGTGGTTCTGAAGTGAGAGCTTAAGCCTCATAAGTAAACGGTAGCCGGTGGCTAACGCAAGCTCTGGGTGGAACTGAAAATAACCAACCGTTGCTTGCTAGATGATCAAATCTGTGCTTGATCTTGGGGAATATCAAGGGGGAAATAAACCGAGAGAACCGGTTTATTTTAACGTATAATCTATTCGAATTCTATTATAACTTAAATCACCAGTTGGTATCTCCTCTTAACGTCCTTTGGGCTCAATAATTTCAATTGATATTTGCTGCAAACTGTTCGGAATTGACTAAAGGGAAATATGAGGAGAAATTCGAAAGGGGCTCTGAGCTTCGGCTCGATACTACATCATCCCTCAAGCTCTCACTGACTGTCACCTCAAAAACAGTGCATACAGAAAGAGTAAAAGGAGAAGTTTGCCTGTCAATTCACCGACGTCAGCCCCAAGTAGACACACACGAAAAAATGCGCGCCCGTCGCGATTGAAGTAGATGGAGATAGAGTGAGAGCAAGAGGGCTTGTGTGTCGATGGAGGAGGAGGAGGAGGAGGAGAAGGTCTTTGCTATTGGGGTTTAGCGGCACGTGTCAGTTGACCGATTTTACCACAGTAGCCCCACCACACTTCACTCCGACCCCTCTAACCACCCCTCTCCATTCCGCCTTACCTACTCCACCCTACTCCGCTTCTGCTTCACCTGCCCAGTTAACCCCTGTCATTTCCGTTTAAGCAATGAGCACCACAAAATGTCTTTCTTCAGTTACACTCAAACTGCAACTACTCCAATGCTAATGCTGCTGCTGCGGTGTTTAGGTCTTTTTTCTCCTTTTGCCCATCTCTGTCACCGGGTATGTTAGTGAGTAGAATTTAAGGTGAATGAGTGAGCAGCGAGATGAGGAAACTGAATGAAGGTTGAAGGAGTATGGAAAGTCTATTTTTGCGTTTTAGAAAATTATTTTCGCTGCTTGGTAGTAAATCCACTGATCGTGCATTGTCTTGCAGAAGAGATTGACAGATTACCAATGTGCCAATACTTCAAGGCCTTCCTAGCCTGATAAGTAGTCTGGCTGAAAAGGAAATAAACGAGAAGGCATTTTTTTTAAAATTCTGAGTACGTGCTTGTTACACTTTCTCGCTTGGCTGCTGATTTAGAAAAGTATTTTATCGCTGAGACCATGTGAACTTGAGAAAAACGGTTTCAATAGTAGTTTGTAACTCATCAAAAAGGGTGCTTAACAAAGAAAAAGGGAAATTAGTCCACCAATACCCATTATGAAAATGGTTTTTGCTCTCTCCTGACGTTTTCTGCAACTCTCGGGATAGAAGTAGCCTTTTTCCATTGACCTTATGTTAATGAAACCAATATGACAATGTCAATAAGGATGATGAAAAGGGCGAAGATTTCAAGGATCTCTTGGTCTATTCGTCTTGGTTAATAGTGTTCTTGCAACATGTGCTATCTCAGGTGATCACTCCCGAGCAATCATCTAGTCAATCGTCTCATTCATGTCTACCCGTGTTAAACATAACCAAGGTCCAAGGTCAGATAATTCGTTTATTTCGCCGTTGTAAACCAATCGCTTTACGTCAAATAACCATACTATGGGCTAATAGGTTCACGAGCTTTTATCGGTGTTGTCCCATCCCACCATCTCAAGTGTAGATATAACCATCATCTGTTCCTCAGGTTCTGCTGCAGAAAAGGTGATTTCACTGCGTTGACAAAGTAAATTCCAGGTCTCTTTTACACATTCCTCTAGTGGCAAGCTACCAATAGACTGACATCATGATGAGGAGAGGGTTAGATTTGTTAGAGGAACTAAACCCCCTGTGTGATTTATCACAATGATATCCACTGGCGGAGCGTTCCGATAAAATGTCAAATTGCAGTGTCGGCATGGCCTCTATGATGAGGTCGAACTTAGCGTATTAAACCATTGTAATTAATCACGCAAGAGGCAGTTGGTGCACTTATCACGACCTCATTGCGGCAACCAGTTTTCGAAGTTCAAAACTAGAAATCGCAAATTTTCGTCAGAAAAGTTAATGTGCATAGACTAAGTTAATTTTTTGATAGAAATCGGTCACTGAAGATCAGTTACTTTTTTGAAAATTAACTATACTGCTGGCTTACTGTAGATTTTACAGAATGGAAATTGAACGTCTACAATGCTATTTTTAAAAATGTGTGCTTTTACAGGAGCTTAGTGATTATTAGCAGAGCGCACATTGCCGAACTAACACGGAGGTTTATAGAAGCACGAGGTGGAAGTCTACTTATTATAAATCATAGAGTTCTTCAAATCTATGTGGATTGATACAGGTATCGAATTCTGTTGTGACATACGAATAAAAGAGAGGCAATTTATACGAGGTCATTTTAATGATAATTTCGCTTTCGATGGGTTTATCCAATTTTCCGATAGTGGAAAAGAAACTTGCATCATTTAGAAGTTCACAAATGGCACCCTCAGGTTCCGCTAGCATGATCATCTAAGCTCAGGTTTCTTTGGCTTCTCAAGCCCCTGATTATTCTTCTAAACAATTTTTTTGAATTCTAATAGGCATTTGACTTCTTCAAAAGAATAGAATAGAATGTAACCTGGTCTTGATAGCCTGCGACGAAACATCCGCCATATTTTATACCAAACTTAGCAAAGTCAAAGTGATCTCTGCTGGGCTGCTCAAACGATATAATGATTTGTTTGACCTCCAGATGACAACTTTGATTAGCCTTCAAACAGTATTTGTAAAATTGTCTTTATAATGGTGAAAATAGACGTCTTTTCTACAAAACATTTTCCATCATAAATAAGAATTTTAGAAGATAAATAGACATTAAGATAGCTTTTAATGCCGACATGACCGAACTAAACAGAATAAAGATTACCTTTCTAAATATTTTGGTGTTAGCTGAAACGACTGCTCTTAAATTCTATCAAATTTAACTCATCTACAAAATATTTTGATGAATAATAACCGAAATTTGAGAATTGAAAGGGACGACACTAAGGGGAGTATTCTAAACTTAAAGGCATCTTTAGAACTTACACGAAGGACATAGATATGGATAAAACTGCCTGAAAATCTAGTTCTAGGATAGAATGCATTGAAGATGGAACCGCAAAAATACTCCGCTCAACTCATACCAAAATTAATGAGCTTTTCTTTGAGCTCTGACTCTTTTCGTTCTTTTAGCCATAGGTGGAATCCCCATGGCTTCTAAGAATCTATTTTACTTAACAAAGCCCACCCAGAGTGTCTCTTTTACTGAAACATGCAGTCCTTTCAGAAGATTGACTTTAGTAGGGAAGAGTAACTTCGGGTACTAGAAAATACAGTCACTTGATTGACCCCTCGCTGTCATTATCATTTCAAATTCTATTTCCCTACCCAAAATCGACGAGGCATCACAATATGTGACAGGATATTGAGCACAATCGTTCTTTGGAATGACTAAATAAATTAAATATTAGTCAATTAAGGGATCACATAGGTACTCTCCCCACCATTTTAAGTTAAAAAACGGCAAACAACAGCCATTCTTCTCGTTGAAGGTAGAGATGACAGCCATTTAATGTTTTTCAGGTCTATCATTTAGGCTCTCTTCTGCGAATTGGATCCCATAGATAGTCTAAGTCATTTCCAGGTACAGTATTCTTTGACCTCATTCTAATATAAGAGACGCACTATCCATTTATGCTTCAAAGATGTTGGCAACAGCAAACATATTTAAAACATTATTTATTATGTGTGATATCGGTTTTTTCCAAGAGACTCCTTCGAAAGCTCTAATGAGCGCTATTGGAAGATGGTCATTATATCTTCCACCGTTAATAGAAAAACCCTAGTCAAATTGTCCTTGCCAACGTCTTAAAATCAGTAGCAGGAAACATCTTTGTGCTTCTGAAACCTAATTGACTAAGACCGAAGTCCCATAGTAAACGTTAAGAGCGAAAATTTATACATTCCACAGACTTCAGCCATCAATATTTATAAAGGGCAGATTTCAAGGATTTAATTCTCAGTACTTCGGCAGCTTTCAATCACTTCTCGACGTCATGGCGTCTCGTCTGAACGCCACTTTGACGGCCATCCGCTATTTTCGGCTGATTTGAAAGCCATTTTCTCCCGCTTCATTTTCTAGATCTTTTTTGCTGACCATTATTATCAAATCATAGTGAATTAAAACAGATGAACTTTTCTAGGAGACTGGTGTATCGAGATCTTCAATCTTTTGTGCAAATAAACAGAAAACTGAAGGCAAACAAGACTGTTTAAAGAAACTGAATTCTTATTTGCAGGACTAAAAAGTGCCAGTTTGTGAAACACATGTTAATATCTATCAAATAATAAATTCACCTTTTTTCTCAAGATTTATAAACAGACTTAAAATCAAATTCGCTAGTGTTTTAAGTAGTTAAACTTGATCAGGAAAAGTGAAAATTCATTCTCGGTGATGCAAAACTATGTTCAATTTTCTAGAAAATTAAAACACGATGCTTACCTTATTTTGATTCATCTGAAAATTAAGCAAACATTTAAAATAGAAGTCGTCTAAAAGAGGGCGACGATGGGCGAATAAATTCTCGCACGACCTCCTAGTCTTCATACACCTATTGCATATGATAATAGCAAGGGATTGAAATGAGATTTTTGACAATTTCTTTAATAAGCCTCCATGGTTTGGTTGAATTGAGCTGATTTCATGTTATGAGAGCCCGATCATGGGCAGGATGAGGTAGGGAGTTGGAAAACGGAATCGCATTTATTATATGATGCTTCGATAGATGTGGGATTAATTCAAACAAACGCTGCGCAAACTAAAAGTAGGTGAAAATGAAAATTGCAGGTAAAAAATGGCAGTAAACTGTTTATTATCTTACAGCGGGGAATACTTCTTGGCGCATTACAACATAAAGCAGATGTTTGGATTTAAAGCCGTGCTAAATTGGCCACCCCATCTACTAGAACGCGACCAAAAGAATGAGCTGAAGGAGATCTGAGATTAATGTGGTCAATGAGATTTCTTAAATTTCGACATCTCTATTTCAAAGCGGTAAAACTCTTTCCTTACGTTTTGAAGAAATGACTAGAATTTTAATGTGAGACATTTCAGGAGTCTTGGCTAAACATGTTTAAAGATGTTTGCCATCGACGAAAATAAGTATCCATCTATTACTAAAGGCTCGTGTTCATATTAATTCAAGTGCTAATCGGAGGGATGTTTCATTACCCCCAAAATTTGGCGTCGATCAAAAGAACGTCTATTTCTTCAAGTCATTCATTGGGAATTGATTCGCGATCCATGTGATCGGTCAGAATTAGTAAAACAACTAAATCGGTGATTTTATTTGGAACATTCTTTGCTTCACGCATTGCAGTTGCCTTTTAGTGCCTCGAATAAGTTAAAACTGATATTCCTACATTCTACGCATCGAATCAATGAACGATTAGTTATTCGAAATATTTTCAGTAGGTAAAGAAGATAGGACAGGTATTTTCCGGCCGAAGACAATCGAGAAGACAAATGGTGTCGGTGGGTCAGGACGGATCCTTAAGATTCTGGGTAAATTAATGAATCCTAGGAAAGTTGAAAAGTTCAAGATTAGAAGGTCTGAAATGCAGAGAAAACCAGCTTAATTAATTACACCTTAATCAAAACTTTCTTTTCTAAACATATGCATTAGACGATTTATCTTTACTTAGTTGTTTATTAGATGATTGCAAGTGCTTTACCTATTAAATATACAAAATCACTTGGGCTGGGACGTAAATGCCCTTAATGACAGGATTCGAGAGAGGAATGTTCCTTGTAGAATTTATGATTTTCGCCTAAAATTTCCCATCACTTGCATTGTTCCCTACTTTTAAAACCTCCAAGCCGTGATACTCAAGGAGTGCTTAGTTACCTTTAGATCTCAGAATTTTTCAATGCTATAGTCTCAAGGAGCGGCATTTTCACTCGGTCTTAGTTGTCTGAAGATTGAAAATTTACCGTGTTGAAGGTTTGGAGTATGAGAGGACTTGAAATCATCTAAGTCAAAATTTGAAGTAGATGGGCTTTGTTTCCATTGAAAAATTAAAATCAATCACATCTTTATTGTATTTGTGATATATACAGTAAAATTTCAAGACCCACATTGTTTAAAAAGGCCGAAATTGACTTACGCCAGACATTCGGATCACAGATGATTTGTCACATTGTGACGCTATTCAATCCGTCTTTGTTTTATTGCATTCGCTGCTTTACATCGCGCACCGTCTCCATAATAGCGGAATTTCCCCAAGTACCAGACGCATTTCGAGAGATTAATGTTCTAAGATTTGCCGACTTGGTAAATCACCACACTTGTGTATGTCAACCGCCTTCGTCGAATTTTCCGAAAATACTCTAGCATTTACCCTCTAATCTGTTAAGCAAAATTCTCGTGGATTTCCTAGCTATGAATTCTTGCATGAAATAAATCTTAAACATCACCACTTCCAGTTTCCTCTTTATTTCAATGAAAATGCACGTATCTAATTAATATTGAAACGTTCTGATTGTCATTCCTGCCTCCAAAAAGCTTGGACTCAATTTCACTTGTCTGAAGTTCCTTCAAGCCAACTTCCAGCTTGTCATAAATGCTATGGAATCGTTGAAATAAAGGGGTCTTGAACCGACAATTGCCTCATTCCTAGTAAACCCAGCTAACTTGTAATTTTTTGAATGAAATCGAGAGCGTGGTGCTATCAAAGTAAAGCAAAGACGTATTGGGGGGTAAAATAGAGATCTGCATGCATACCATAGAAAAGAATAGCATACAGTTATTCGATTTTCAAATGAACCTAGGCAAAGCCTTAGTTTTAAAGGTAGAGAAAGTAATACAATGATATTGGCTAAGAGAGCTTGATAAAGCCTTTATGCTCTGCTGATGTTAGTTTGCAAATTCTGTTTAATCGTCTGATTATCTACGCCTTACTTTCTTCAACGTCCTCTACAAGAGCAACTTGCCGTAGTACCAACATCCCAAGTGAGTAAACCAGTCCTAAAAACACACCAGGATCGTCAAAGCAACAGTAGGAAACAGTGTTTCCAAGAAATAAACACCAAACAGCAGCGGTTGAAGAGTAACCTCCTTTCTGATGAACTAAAGCAGTTCCCTAACGTCATCGACCCGTTTAACATAGCTTCTCTACATAACCTGATTCGCGGTTAATTAGAAAATACCAATCTCAAGATTATCTGACAAGCCGACTTCACCGGGTCCCACTCATCATTCTCTCATCAAAACCTGTTAACATACTGCCATAGTAGTAAGTACCGATCGCTGAACACTGATTTTCTGAATCTGACGGTAGCATTGTATAAAATTTATTTATTGAGTGAGGAAGCAGCAAATAACAACATCTATCATAATTATTCGTAGCAAATTTTCAACTTTACCGGTCTTCTATATTTTTTTCTGATTTATCATTTTGTATAATTTAACTTGAATGTGCACTCCCAGTTCGTGTGGTTGTTTATGAAAACCTAGTTGAGGGGATCTAGGCTCTTAGTGCATCAGCTTCACTTTCAGCAAGTTTTCGCCATTGGACGTATTTAAAGGAAACGATGATGAGCTGATCAAAGAGAAATTCGTATTCAGAGAGTGAGGTAGAGCAGAGTAATTAGAATGGATTGTGGTCCTCCTTCTCTTGAGTAATTTTACCAATTAATGAAATGAGAGGGCATATATCCCAATACTGGGGGGAGGGGGGGGGAGAGATCTTCTACCGGTCATCAATGCTATCGTCATCAATCGTCCAATAGCACCGTGCTATGTCATAAACTGGTCCTTCGGCATAGGGAGATGCTCATTTTAAGATCGGCCTCTAGGAGCATGTTAAATGTTCGACCTTGAGGTGGTAAGAGAAGCTGCTTAGTGGCTAAGAAGAAATTCCTCGTTTTTTCTACGATAATGTTAAGAATAAAAGACATGGCAATGTCCAAAATGCAGCGAAAGGCCCTATCTAGGGGGTTACTTTTGAAAAGCAGACTTTTGAGAGAATCTACAAACAAAATTCTTTGTGTAAAGAGAGCTTTGCTTCTTCACGGCTCTCCATCGCTAAACCTCTTTGAAGCCACCAGATTTTAAGAAGAGTATGTATAGAAAATCGTGGCTTCGACATATCAGGTAGGATTTGAAAGAAGTCCTTTGTAGATCCAGTAAATCCTGAGTGGAAATACTGAATGAGACTATCCTAGTGGACTTCATCGATACTGGTTGCGTGTGAAACTTTGCTGATAACAGGCCGAAGCTACGGCCTTTTAGATCAGATCATTGAACTTTTAATCTATGAATTCCAGTGAGTTCAAAGGTCATATCTTTGAATCCTTGACTTGTGCCAAAAAATGTGGTTATGGCGTCCCACTTTGGTTGAATTCACACAGAGGTATTAGTCATATGATCTTAGGTATTGTAATGAAATAGTGTCATTGCAGCTCTACATGAAGCTCTTAAAAAATGGTGCTTGATACTCTGATTTTCATGCCCCTTCAGCATCAGACGCAGAAAGTGAAAGTGGTCGCAGAACAAAAAGGAAGTCTAAAAATAGCAAAGAATCTGATTAGGAAAAAGTAAAGACCTAGAAAACATTTGTTTGAAATTTAAAAAGGCACAAATATGTTTATCTGCAAGTCCTCCAACTGGCTTAATTAAAAGTTTAGGCCACATTTAGTTTACTACTACACAAAATGATTTCGAAGGTTAATGAGTTGCCTATGTTTTACAAATTGAAATTCATTTATTTACCATAAATGTTAAGATGCATGTGTGAAACGTGCCGATAATGACATGCAAAGTCTTCCGAAAGACTGAAAGCAAGGTACTGAGATGACCTTATTCTAATGGTATTTATTTCAACATATCAATGTTTGACCTTTTAGGTCGCTGGATATTTAATCAAGGGAGGAGAAATGATCAAGTACTGATCAAATCCGGATAGCTTTTCACAGTTGGACGGATTTAAAAGATAGCCTAATTACAGAAAGCTGAATTTGTTGGAAAGGCTAAGGTGGTCTAAAAGAACTTGACCACATGCAACATCTTCAAACAAACCATAGAATTCAACAGTGAGACGAAGAAGTCCCTATGTACTATAGACGGCAGCATCGCAAATATTTTTTGATGATTAGCAAAGTATACAATAGTCTCACCTCTGAGTGTTTCAAATCCGGTTCAAGTGGTAGATGACCACGATATCAAGGACAGGATCAAGATCAAAAACCTTAACACCTGGTAACCAGGATCACGGCACACCAACAAGGCTCATTTGAACCTCAACTGTGCCCCATTTCGGGCTATGAGAGGAACATTGTAGGCAGGGCTGATTGACACCTTTCACCACAAACTGTCCAATTTGAGTAATCGAGCCATCGACAGAGGTCTGAGGGACAATCTATCCGAAAATACTTTTTTTGCTTGCGTGTAATTTCAAAATTCGCAATTTTGAAATGATGCAAGAAGGCTCACCAATTTCTCATACATGGTTGAAAAGAGGTCTTACATATCAATGCATCAGTTTTGGATAATTCCTACACGCTGCTTAGCAATTTTTCGGTCAGAAATTTGGACATGAATTTACTGCATGACCATCAATAGTCGGGATCTAATCATTTGCCTAGTTGTAACAAAATTTTTGATTGCCCTACTTATTTTACTCATTTGATGATAAGATTTTCAAATGTAGGTTATTCAGTTCCGTTTTCTGTCAACATTGCACTTTGCTGATGATAATGTAAAGAAACGACAAATAACACCAGTTAAAGGCTGGGTTTCAGAAGGGAAAAACCGAGGTGACGCAGTATACTTTCCAATTTTTAGGATCCTTTTGAAACTCCGTGTTTCGGATAAGTACTTTGACAAGCTACTTTATTGAGTGAATTTGTAATTTGTCAAGTGTTAAAAATGGCCGTGATTAATTACCTGGCAATATTCTTTAGCCATGGGCAGTACAAAAAAGTTCTGTTGAATTTCGACGTTAGAATTAAAAATATTTCAAGTTTTTAGATTACACAATTCAGTTAACTAAATAGAGAAGGAGAATTTCACAAGAAATGACTTGTTAAAGTTGTCTCCTGAATGTGATGCTTCCTGCTTCGATACACCTTTCTCCAACAAGTTCAATAAAATGACTTAAGACGCCTTGGTTGTTTAAAAGCTCAAAAATATCTCACACGCAGTGGTGTTTTAATCACCTTGAATGATATTCCATGTGTTACTTGGAATTTCCTGATCAATTTCAGTGAGATTTGCAAGAGCTGAATCAGGTCGCACTCCAAATGCTATTGAACAACCACTCAAATCGTTCCTGAAAGGTTTACCCCCAATATTCTCTTCATTAAAAGTTGATTAAATAATTTGTTATTTGCGTATTTCGAATGAAACCATTGTTCCCTTTCTACATTTTCCAGAACTGAACTTTACCTTGTTCCAACAGGCAACCTCCATGATTTTAGATGTATTCACAGAGTTTAATGATATGCCATATTTCAGGCATGAAGCCGTAACTCGAACACGGGAATCTCGATGGTATTCCAGCATATTCCTCCAGGAAATTCTGCTCTGGGCTGCGGTGCCTTCAATTGCTCAGTCCTAGAGTCTTCATTAATGACGACTCACGTAGCTTCCCCGTTAGTCAAATCGTTCAGCGTCACCTTTAAAGTGAAAATCGGAGGGAAAATTTGTTAAAATGTTTGAGTGATAAAAATGTCCGGGTCATCATAAATTACTATTAAACTTATTTTCATTAAATCACGGCCAATTATTTAATATTTTTCTTTTAAATAGGGAACATCTCACCTAGGAAACTCGGAGATATTTGAGGGTAATCGAAGCATTTCAAATCAGCACCAATGCGAGCCCCGAGCGTAGATGTATCATTTTTCGTCTACTCCGGTGCAACTGCTTGTTACTGTTAATTAACTGTCGGTTTCTGTTGAAGTAGCTGATGGGGAACCTAATCTAATGGGAGTCCCCTTCTCTTGACCATTCTTCAGCTGAAGTTCGCCTCAAACTCTTCATCAAGTGGACTTGATTTCAAGGCACGCTTTGAGAAAGCTGGACTAAAAATTTCAATTCAACAAATGTGATTGCACTCAAACTGACGGCATAATTATGTCTACAGATGACTTTAGCAATCAGAGCATCTGAAGTCCCTCAAAGCTGTTCTCATTAAAGTTTCATAAAAAACTAAGAGATTTGCAGATATTTCTTGCGTCTCTAATGAATTTTAGAGTTGTGTAACTCTGTAGAATGTGAGAAAACTCTCTATCCCAAATAGCTGAAAATTTCTAAGAAACCTAAGCTCTACACTGATCTTCAATGAGATGACTGAATAGAAGTTTCTTGGTCAGAGAGACCCCAGAATGCCCTCCCATCCCTCCACAGGGTAAGAGTTTGAAGGTAGGGATATTAATTTTATTATACGATCTGGTTAGAAAGGATTCTGGCCCAAAGTAAGGGGCATTACTATCAAGGATGCTAGACTTGTCGAATTGGACTGATTGCGATAATAAGCGCCTTTCGCTTTGACGCATACATAACACATACACATACACGTTAACACTACCCTCGGCATATAATTTATCATGAAATTTTTAGGCAATGTTAGCTACTGAAAGAAGCCGTTTGGCCTCTTGCACAAGTTTAGCTTTATGAGACGATTATCTCAATGTGGCAACATGTCAAATCACTGTGTTTCTTTGCCTTTCTGGAAAGATGTGTTTTGCTTTTAAGACCATATTTCTATGTTTGAGCAATTTTGGGCTGGATGATATTCTCTTTTTTTGAATTATGTTTGAAAATACCATGAATTATGGGTCGTTGCAACTTCGACACTTTTATAAGGCGCTAATTCCAAGAAAAGGCGTAATACGCGATAGAGTTGTAATGAATTTCGGTGATTCAATCACTTGAAGACTTTGAAAAGGTGAATGTGAGGGTGTAAGGATTTGTTGAGTTAGGGTGGAATGGATAATATAAGAACTCGAATCTCGAGGATTCAAATGGTAGAGTTTAGTTAACTGATCAGGCCAGGATTCTGGCATTAACTTCCACAGAAGAGGAGTCACAGAATACCACATTGAATGTTCGAGATTCAGAAATGATTTCATGTACAAAGACTTCTCAGTCATTAGTCCCGCGGAAATTGAAGCCACTCCAAGAAATAGAAAAGTCTAGACATCATCCTACTTCTGGTCAGATATCTCTTCTTCAAATATCTCCTTACTGCTTGGTGTTATAAAGCAAATCCAATTGGGGAGACGAAAACTGAAGTTTTGCTCAGACGAACGAGGTAATTTTACATAGGAAGAGGAACGTGGGTAAGAGTCCGATCTTCTCTTGTTCAAAGGGAGCAGTAGTGGAAGCCGTCTTTAGGTCATCTTTGAGAGTCTTTCAACAGTTGCGGCGTCCATTGAGAATGTTTTTTTGCGTTAAAATGCACTCACCTTCACCAAATTTTTCATTGATTTAATGTTTCTAGTGATTAACACGAAAGGGAACTGCAAATTTTAAGCTATAAAAGTCAAACCCATCGGTCTACCCATCAGAGAAGATAGTGCGCGAGAGGCGGGAATAAAGTGGGTGGAAGAGAGATATGTGAAATATTGGGGACAGGCGTTTCATGCGTCCAAGCGTACGGCCAACTGGACCAACGAAAGAAGGAAAGAACGAGGGGCAATTATTCTTCAGTCAGAGACTGGCACGCAGCCGACCGCCTGTCTGATGTAACGTCGCTGACAGTTGCGTTCCTGTCTTATATCCAACCCACTCCCGCCCCCAACCACTGCCTTCTCTAGCGTCGGTTACCTTTTATCTACCTTCACCACCCTTGGACAGACCGAGGTTCGGCATGCGGGCTATCCGTCTGGACTATCAGTCTGAGTGGCGGGCGAAGATCAAACAGCCAATCCACTCAATCCAGTCTGAATTGTTTGGCAGTGAGCATAAATCATGGACTCTGGGAGTTGGAGAGCCTATATTTACCCAAGTCTCCAGCCTCGCCCCTGTTTGCGTGTGTGATCTCTAGTAGTTGTAATTTATAAGAGCGTGCGGCGGGCATGCCATGGCAACAGTTGCAAGCGGATGTGAGCGGGTTCTGAGTGCGAGGCTGTCGATAAATTTGAATTTTATCGTGGGCCAGCCCATGATGGGATTTATGACATTCCATCGATGGCGGAAGTTGAAGGAGAGATATCAGAGAGGGCGAATAGATTCGAGAGATAAATTACCGCCATGTCGGGCTTCAAGTCCGGCACGTGGGCAGATTGCCATGGTCTTTTCCGTATCTTGTAAAATGAATGGCAATTTTTCATGAAAATTCGTAACCCCGGAAATAGACCACTGTCATATTTTATTACAAAGAACTTGTTTGGCAGTCATTTCATAGAAATACATTTATAGTATTTTTAAAGTGCTTCCAAATATTTAGATTAAATCGTTTTGCATCTAGAAATTGAAAAGATTGTAGATTATTACTATAGCTGAGTTCGCAAAGTTTGTTTGAAATTATTATAAATTTTGCACGAAATAGAATGTGTTAGACAAAACGACCAACATTTTTTTATTACCTTCATCCCTAAAATCGCTTTTAATCATGTTGAAAAGCAAAAGATTATTTAAATATTGTGCCTTAATTGTTTATTTGCATTGAAACTGAAAGGCAATTCAGGCCCTTTTCTTGCCTTTCATCCACAGGTTTTGCTCACATCTTTTACTATGGATAGCTAGAGTGGTGATTTGCAAAGTATACTTTTGAATCGCATCATGAATTTCATTTCGAAATTTATAAGATAGCTTAGAACTATTTTTCCAGGAAACTGCGCCAGGTATTTCGACTTTAAATTTGACCCTCGCGTTGTCAGGATAAAAATCAGTCCCATTGATCTTGTTTTTAAACCACTATTGGACATTTGTAACGTTGAGCATTTGATTTCTGGACAAGTTTCTTTATATTTTGACCGACCAGGATTGACCGACCCTACCAGAGATTTCTGTCGTGTCGTATTTGACTCATCTTAGCCATAGTTTGCTATATTCCTTATTACAGTTCTTGTGAGAATCTTAGGACTAGAAAAAAATCCTCTGAGCTCTAGTACTTGGCACATTTTTCAGAGTCAGCAAAGTCTGCTGCTGTGGAAGGTGATTCTGATCATTCATTTCGCAGTCAGTTTAAGCTCAGTTGAACATGGTTGTTTGGAATTAACGGGTTCAAATCAGTGAAATCAAAATTAGTCCACGCGCTGTTCTGAAATGGCTGAAAAGCACAGTGTAAGAATCTGCATTACGTTAATTAACAGAAGTCCTCTCGGAGCCAATTCTTGTTACGAAAAAATCCCAGTTCTCAATTGCAAGTGCACTCATCCCACAATCAGTGGTCTAATAAGGAAAAAGATTCTCCCTTCAATCGTAGAGCCATTAGTTTGGTAGCCACACTCTCGTTTGTTTATCTGCTATTTTTACCTCCTCAACCCCGCCTTATTTGGATTTTTGTGTATGTGCGCATGTTTCCGGGGCCTCATAACTGGCCTGTTTAGTCGCTATACTTCCTGCATTCACAACCAACCACATCCTGTGTTTTCGTGTCTATCCATTAATAACATTGTAGGTACTAAAGTGGATGTTTTCTATCCGATGGGTGAACAGGAAACGCTTACTGATTTACGGACCATGCTGACGGTGATTCCGCTGCTGTTTCCAGCTCTTCTGCCTGTCATTGAAAACGTGGATAATTAATACTCCCCACTGAAGTTGGCGTTGCTGTTACTGCAGATTCTGGGACTTCAAAGAAACACAGTTTTGCGCCCCCATTATTCCTTCCTCTTTCTCTTATTGGACTGGGTCTAATGATACAAGTTTGGAGCGGAAGTCATGGAGAAATTGGCTGTTCAATAGAGTGGTTGAGTTGATTTATTACGTACACTTTTCATAACACTTTGTCATTTGCATTTTAAAGCACACTGAGAAAGGAAGTAAGAACTTGAAGAGTGGTGCAACCAAGCAACAGCCGGTCGTTCTGCCTAAATGATCCCATGGAGCCAGGTTTTAAAGTAGCGACAATAATTTATAATGCAAGAAATCAAATGTCAGACTCAGGCGTCGCTCAGCCGCTGGATGTTCAAAAATACATCTACGTTATCTCTATTACAATAGGGCTCTTTTTACTGACTTGCATGGAGAGCTCCATCAGCTGTTTGAAAGGAACTGAGGCCTAGAGGAAGGTGAAAAATGGAACTTTTTAGCATTTTCATTTTCATCTATGTCAATTTTCCTAGATGACACTCATGAATATGTAAATCAAACCAACTCTTTCATCTCTCATGATGTTACGTCTTCCCGCCTGCAAGTTTTGCCTTAAAAACCCAATTTAATCAAAGTTTTTAAGTGAAAATTTCTTTTTCGAAATCTCTACAAGCCTGAGCCGCCATTGGATATGAAAATAAAAGTAGTTCGAAAAGGCTAACTTCGCAGTGGGCACTCAACTTGAATCGCGTATGCCCATAAACGACCAGACCCAGAGATTAGGGATCTCATACTACCTCGCCCACATTTGGAACTCAGATAAAGATGTAAATCCACTTTCCACTTCTTCCAGAGCCAACGGCTACAAAATGTTTGTTGAAAGGTGAGATACTGTTTCCGGTCACTAAGGCAATGCCAGTAGTCGGAGATTACCAATTAGATTTCTATTAATGCTCATGGCTTGTTGATTAAGCAAATGAATACCAGTTACTCTTAAGGTAGCGGATTCTTTGCCCATTTTTCAAGAACGAAAATTGTCTTAAACAGAAATTCAGAAAATGGGTTTGCTCCAGGTAAATAGGTAAATGTCAACTCTGTGGTTGACTTGACCGTGAGATAAGGGAACAGGAGGATAAAGGAGAGAGGTGGAGACGCCCTCTGCCTTTCGGTAAAAAACAAAGCAAATCTACTTTGGAAAACTAGGCGGATAAGCCTCGAGATAAGCGTTTTCCCTCTGCTGCTACTTTGGACAGAAAATTGCTGTAAATATTTTATTCATTAGCGAAAAGAATATGCTACTTATGCAAAATAAATAGAGGGTTATTTAACTTAAGCTGAATACAGGGCTCGTCAAATTAATAGCAGAATTGAACCGTCTACCTACAGAAGCTGGCAATTCGCGACTGCACGCTCATCTGAAACAGCAAGTAATACATGCTGAAAGCCTATCAGGACACATCTAGTGCTTTGGTTGGCTGCTCCCAGTTAGCATTCATGATCAGGAGGTAGTATTTTACCCTCTATGAATCCTATGGCCGGAATTTTAGGTATTGGATTGAACTCCCTCACTGATTAAATATCGGTCTAAAAGAAAACTTCAAGAGTTCTTGGAAAACTGATCCTTTCCTTCAAGACTATTTTTTTAAAATATTTGGGTTTATGTTAGTCTGTTTTGCTGAAGAAGCTTGCCAGATTGAAGGACTGACGAATTCCATTCACTTGTATTCGTAAACTCATTTCATCTTTCTGAAATTTTTTCAGGTAAAGAACGACAGTGTCCAATCTAAGGTGCAGACTTCATTTCAGTGACCTCTAAGCTACGTCATGACGATGCCCTCCTTAGCCAAGTTCAACCAGACGTTACCTATTAAAGTGCAAATTTGTATTCGCCCTGTCGATTCAGCTATCTTGCATTGGGAAAATCTAGTTCTTCTCATGTCATTAGAATGGTCCCACTCATTAGTACCTTCACAGCTGTTCCATTGCGAAATGGCCTTCCTATATTGATAGTGAATCAGCCCAAATATTATGGCCTGAGGATTAACTATAAATAAAATGCCAGAGAGAATTAAGAGGCGAAAGTAGGCTCTCGTTCGGTGTAGTGCTCGGCGTGTGAATTGCCAATCAGCACGTGGATCCTGTTCCATTTTAAGCAAGATTCTCTCTCCTATTGTTCTAGGAAATGAGAAGAGCTACTGATTGATAGTTCCAAAGTCGCTCATACTTACTGAACTGCCTCATTGAATGGCTCTCTGAGAATCGTTCCTTAAACTTCCGACCTCTACAATTCACAGAGGGCTTATATTGCCATAAAATGACCACTAAGACGCATAGGTTGCATTTTCTGCCATCCGATACCATTTGATTTCAATTCAATCCTAAGGTATTTCTCCTTGGCAGTTAGAATTAGAAAAAAATATCAAGATGACCCTATAAATTAGCAGGAAGTAAATCGGAACCCAACAGTCTATCCATTGCCCTCATGACCTCTGAGTCTCGAATTCAGCAACCAAACGGTTTTGATAGGGCATGCTAGATTTTCCGCTACCACGACGACCTCCATTGGTCACTAATGATTAGCAAGATTAGATGGCACCGAAATGTGGAGTTCATCAACCCTGTCGAAGACCATTAGTAAGGTGGCGAGCAAGTCAAATCCTTGTCCAAACCCACAAAGAGTTGGGGGTTGGTTCGAAAAGTAATTAGCTGTCTCAATGTGACATGAAAGTGACTAACTTAGGTTTACTGAACTCATTTAAATTTTTAGATACCTACTAGGCTACTTCTATTCTTTAAAGTCAGCATTATCCTTTAAGTACTTTCCCGTACAGCTATTAGTGTATTATTAGCTGACGCCCCACTAAAAGCGGTTAACAGCCCGTAAGGAATAGCTGAGCATGTAACGATTTTCATCGGTTTCATCTGGTATCTCTAATGCACTGCTTTTGAAGCTGCTTGCGGCTGTCGCAATTTTGAAGTATTTCCCTTTATGAGACTGGAGAGATTGAGCCTTGAGGAAAGAGCAGACACCTTAATGGTCCTCTGATTTAGAAGCTTCTTCTGTGACAAGCTCTTGCCTACTTTTAGCCCACGGAGTTCTTCGAACCCGTGTTATTCAGCGCGTTTAAAGCTCAAATAATTGCTGAATCATTAGATTTAACTGTTAAAATACCTTGAAGGTTTCGGTTTTCAGGTGGATGAAATTGACATTCACAGGTTAAAGCAGGCATCTACCTGATTCAGAAAACTGGTGAGTTCAGCGAAATGAACTCCAAATTTATGGCTCATAAAAAATCACTTTTGTGCAAACAGCAAGGTCTAAAAATAATAAAGGGGTTTTGTTTGTTTCAAAATACTTAACTCCTGTGTCTAGGCATCTACTTCAAACTGCGCGTTTCGAAAAACAAAGTCCATGTGTGTAACGAATTCGCCATTTTCAGGTCTTCGAGTATCTTCTTCTCTTCTTCGGAGTTCCTGATAAGTCCTCTCGACCAGAGAAACGCTAGGAACCGTGGAAAGGTTGACGGAAATTGGTGTGGTGAAGGCATTCTTTGAGGGCTTAGGAATTCGAGATGATGTGGGCAAGTTTTGAGAGATATTAATGGCACTAGGCGTATGGAAGAGACTTCGAAGGGGTGGAAGACTTCGTTTAGAGCCAGAAGAGGAGTTGGAGACCTAAGAACAGCAATTAACAGCTTAAAATACTAACATCCTTTCAGATAAGTTGCTGATTATATTATAGCAGAACTTACAGAATGTGGTCCTCGTAACTTCGGCAGAAGAGTGGACCCAATGGCTCCAACAATAGCAACAGCCGCGAAAGTCAAAATGGCCACAAGAGTTGACCGATCCTGAAGAAGAATTTGTCCAACGTAGGGAGCAGTTAGGATACCCAATCGGAAGGCGGCTGCACAGAGACCACTGGCAAGACTTCGAACTCGTGCTTGGTAGATGTTACTTGCGTAGATACCTATTAAAGCATTGCCTGCGGCTGCTACACCTCGAGTCACAAAGAAGATTATGTTGGAGGCTGATGCTGGCATGCACAACGACTTTAAAGGAATAAAAAATCAAAATTGCAAAAAACTAAACTAACTGGCATGAGATACGTTTGCTATTGACAATCGCAGTGCTCGTGTGCGCACGTGAGTGGTCAGATAATAGGCGTTGGAAACATTTCGACAAGCCCTTCTGTAAATAGAATCCCTAGCACACATGTACATTCTGGTCCATAGGCAGACAAAGAAACGGCGAGTAGCCAGAGAGACTTGAATGCGCACTTTCTCTAAAAGACGAATTCCAGTACATCGTATGCCGATTTTGTCTGGAATGCATTGCAAACTAGGTCTTAGATGAGTGTACCTTGTCGGAGAGTTGGCTACCAGGCATATTAATATCAACCAATATCAACCAATTGACAGACCATTTGGAAAATCCACGTGAAGAGCAATCGCGTTTACCATCAAGGTGATTTTAACACTGGTTACCTGTGAGAATATTCGCAACATTAACCCATCGAAGTCATTTTTGTAATTCTCTGATTTTCAGCCATAAAGAATTAATATGGCCTAATTAGGCGAAAGTGTTCAAGAAGGCCATTATGGTTATTTTCTTCTGAAATTAGTAAGTAGTAGACTATAAGCTAGTTCAAATTGCTGTAAGCTTTTCATAATACCTTTAAACTGTGCTACCAGATACATAACTTGTGAAGAAGATGGTTTAACGACATTCATTATGTAGAGTTTCTCTGTTTGTAAGTCAAAAAAGTTGGTGAATGACACTAGTGAAGTAATTACAAATAAAAATGAAGTATGAAGAGGAGACAATGCTTATTGGGGTGATATTTGTAGAAGCAGGACATCCTGATCTGGTCATAAAGGTAACTTTAAGAACGTGATCTCTTCTTTCTCTCGGAAGATTAAAAACTAAAGGCGACTCAATAACTTCGAGAGGGAAAAAAAGATGATTCAATTTAATTATTGCTTGAATTCTTCAGCGTTTCAATTTGGCTCCAGTTTCTTCTGGCACTCCGCAGATATATCTTCAAGATGTGTCCTGCTACCAGATTTAGCAGACTATGAGTGAGTTCCCAGCATTATCAACAACAGCGACCCAAGCTGTGAGAAATTTTCAATAGCTAAAATTTGGCGTAAGGAATCTCTTTTGATCTCGTAAAGACTTGCACAAGCAACAAATACCATGTGGCGTCAGTTTCTTAAACTAGGATAGAATTCAATGGAATTTTCAAAGAAAATCATCATCGTCAACAATGTACGCCAGGGCAACCAAAGTTAAATCAAGTCATTTACCATTCTAGGATCAGCTTTGAACAAAATGGGTGTCATTGCCAGTTATGAAGAAAGCCGCTGGGACTTACTATTTTATCTCCGAGCCTTCCCTGAGTGGTTCTGCATTTATAATTGTTACGTGGAATAATAGGATAATTGTTTATGTGTGATTTTTCTCTGGTTCTTTCACACTTGTGGCTTTATTGAAGCTACTTCTTCGAGCCTAATCCAAATGAGAACATAGCTGATCTTTTAGAGCCAAGTCCCATGATTATAAAACCACAATTCTGCATCAAATTGACTGTGAGCTCATCACGAAAGTCTGTACTCTTGGAAGAAAAGCTGTTGTGAGTGTAGAAAACTGGTGAGATGAATATAACACTTCTGGTCGCAAAAGCTCCATGTAAATCTGGTTTTCCGAACTTATTGTGGAAGACTTCATCGATTGGTATTATTTAAAATGCAGAAAATCCTCTTTCCAGAAAAAAAAACTGTAAGAAGCTACCGAGGCTTGAGTGCCTGATCGTCGGTTGTATTCCTGTATAATCTAAGCTAATTGTTCACCAATCTCGTCAGAAAAGAATCCCATTTTTGCAGATTATAACTGCTGAAGTTCTTTTAAACAGTGCAGACTAGGCTCAAAATGGACTCACTTGAATAATTAGAAGAATGCCGGTGATTAGAAAAGTGACTCCTTGAGCAAATTGGAATTTCTGTTTGAATACAGCAACCAGACTGTACGCCAGAGGTAGACTCAATAGCCCTCCAGAAGCTGAAATAAGCAAAGAGTGGTATCCCTCCTGGCGAAGCGGTTTGCAACATTCAAACGGAGCTCCCTCCGGTGTCTGCTGGGTTGGTTGTAGTTTTGTTATATTCCATTGGCCTAAGTCCTAAAACAGTATGGATAAGTCTAAACCACTTAAATACTCATTTTGATGGTCTCACTGTATCTTGCCACATACTTTCAACCATCATCACAGCAAAAAGCACAGATTGGTGTTGTTCATCCTGTTGATCGCCTGTCAATTCTTTATCTTAATGAGGATAATTCGGAGTAAGTGCCGTATTTTTCGATTTCGGCCGGAAGATACGGGTCGATGTGTCAGTCTAGTACTGTATCTCTATGAAAGGACAGTTAATTAGTGTGTACCATTACCACGAAGGTGGAGATGGCTCTGGGTTTCTAGTTGCACGCGCGCGATTTCCACGCAGGTTTCACTTTTATTACAAATTTATGTTATGGGATCATATGCTTAGTGATTCATTGCACTGGTGCTTCTAACATTTTTTGATCCCAAGCTAAACCCAACAACCCGTGAACAGTCAAGATCAATGTTTATCTGGAGAACTTCAAGTGTATGATTCAAGTTATAATGAATAAATGCATTTCCAAAACGCATGCAGTCAGAGAACTTTGAAGATATCAATGTCATCCACTTACTAAAAACTGGTCGTAGTTAATGCAGCGTGGGCAACGAACATGATGGCTAACAAGACCCATTTCCGAATAGTAAAAAATCGTTTTGTAAGGAACTTATGATAATCAACTTATTGTGCATGGTAGACCTAGACGGGTCAAGGGAGCAAGAACTGGTAAAAGTGCCACCGAATGGAAGACATATCTAACAGGTGACGTGCTGTCACAACATCCATACTGTCTGGGGCCCATTTAAAAGCCTCTTATATGTCGCAATTCGAAGGGCCAAGCAGTAAGAGGTCGAAATGCAGAACTGGAAAGTAAATGGAACTCGTGGTATATTTGGAGTTATTCTTTGTTTCAGTCTCTGCTCAAGTATTTACGTATATGACCCCTATTGCCATTGGTTGAGGCTAGGCACAAGACTCAACCATTCCTAGTACAGTCTTTTCCCACGCTTACAGTGCACCTCCGTCGTGCTGCCTAACCTTGTGATTGGTGCAAGTGTGGAGAGCCGATCACTTCCTAAGAGCTTCTGTCAATGAATGCTTGATAGTAGTGGGTGCTTTCACGCAAATCTCGCCTCTAATTAGAAATTCTTTTTATTACTGTTAAATTGCCTGTTAGCCTTCTGCTATCGATAGGCTTTGCATTGCCTGAAGAAACTTCACTTATTTTTACTTGAAGGTCCTGATTCGGAGAGAAGATCTACTCACTCTCTTCACACGCATTGCTATACTTGTTAAAACAATTGCTAAAACTAGCTCGCCTTTGCGTATCTAGCCGAAATGCGCCCTGAAAGATGATGAAAAGCCTATGATCTCCTTAAAAGTGAGAATACAATAAAGGAGCTGAATATTAAAAGAATCCATTTCTCTCAGCAAATTTACAATTTTAGCCTTAATGAGAGTGGTTTAAACGAAGGCCTACCCATGTTACACCACCAATTTCAGTTTTGCTGGCTTTTACTTTTTCGCCTCGTAGCGATACCATCTCCAACTTTTTGCTATTTAAAATTACTAACGAGACAAAAGCTCCGCTTTAAGAATCGTCAGTTAAGTTTAGTCCTTCACAAAATTCATGGTCCACGTGTTGATCAGGTACCTACTCAAGGTGACCGCATGGCCAATCAAAGAACTATCTCTCCACCACGGTTTAGATCAGGCCGTTCAACAATTCGCCTAGTCTTTATTAAAAAAATGATCCACACAAATAATCAAAATACATTCCAAGTCCTGAAAAGCCTATCCGAATGAATCAACAGGCAATCAATTGGTGGATGAGGTCGATGAGTGTAGCACCCGCCTCAGTTCCCTCTTTCACTTTGTTTCTGCTTCTAAATTTGCTTCATTTTATCAGCTTCAATTCAGTGAATTCATCCTATTACCGTATCTTTTAAAGTAATCTCCATATCAATATTAAAAGTGTTTCAATTGTTAGAAATTTTCACTTCTATTGTCCTATTCGCTAATGAGCAATAAACTGCGATCTGGACATATTATGGGTCTAACTTCAAGAACCATTTCAAATAGTTCCAGCAGCAATGAAACCAGAGTTATGGATATTTAGACACCCATTCTTCAGGAAGGCAGCGGGAATTGACGGCTAGACTGATCGTTGACAATTATAATCACTGTCAGGAAAAAGATTCACCGAGAGTCCATTTAGAATTATGCAACAGATTTAAAATTACAAAGATCTCTAGCGTCAATTCAAGGGCTAGAAGAACTGGTATCAGCGAATTCGTTAGCAGTAAAGAGTTTCGTATGAAAAAGTGGGACTCTTCGCTTAAAATTCTGTCGCCCCATCGTCAAACCCTGAAATAATCATTTAGGCTTGAAACGATTACCTCATCAAGCAGCCTCTATATCAACGAAGCTGTGAGAAATTTACCTATTCAGCAAACTTATCTTAAGCTTTGTTCTTTGTCTCTGACGTTGTCATATTGAATGCCTAACCCAAATTCTTGTTAATGTTAATGCATTGAGGAGTGTCATATACACCAAAGTTCGCCGTGCTGGCTAAGTTAGTTCTCTATGATTCAGTGTTGGTGGTTCCTAAAAGAGAACTTGCACACAGAGCCTTCTTATTAAAATCCTTTTTCTGAGGCATCCGACAACTTCATGGGTAGCTCCAAGGCGCAACATTTTACTCCTCACACAGAGATCGAAACAGGCCAACTCTTTCTGGGACATCTACAACCAAAATTATTCATACCATATCGCTGCTCAGAAAGGCAGCTAGAAAATGACTGTTTCTCCGAAGCTTTAAGCCATTAAATCTGATGCTGGAATTTTTCGCTTCAACTAATTTGGCTCCAGCTTTTTGAACTGAAGTTATCGGTTGTAAATAAAGTAGTGAGAAGCAAACCTAGTACTGGGCGCTTAACTGCTGGGAACGTTCACTTATACAAAGTATTATTAAAGAAACTGGAGAAATTCGTCGAATGTCTTTTGATATCTGTGAAGCACTCTCCATTACGATGCTGAGATGGGATTATTTAATCGGATATTCCAACTCGATTAGACCCAGAGGATAATGAAACTTTATCCTTCTCAACAAAGCCCACAGAGCCCAAAGGAAATTTCTCCTTGCAATATGACTAAAGATATAGCTATGTTTAATGACTATTGTCTACGCACCTATGTCTAAAATAAAGGACACACTTATTGAATGATTTTTAGAGGCTTTGTTGGTTGCATTTCATTTCTAAGAGAAACCGCGCCTCAAAAAGAGAACAATAATTTGCCTGAACTTTTCTAAGGAACCAAGACCAGGTCATCAAAGTCTGAACAATTGAAATCATTACCTTCCAGAGGCGCGATAACCCGAAGGAAAACTAGGCAAGAGGGCCAGCGATCAGGTGTGAATACGAGTCCTCAAATAGAAAATCCCACACAACATAATATTAAACTTGAGCCTGCCTGAGCACAATAACGTCATGAAAGGCGCAGACGTGCCGGTTAGTTACCTAGGGGCTAACCTATTAGACCCGATTTTGACCCCTATCGCCAATGAACCTTTGAGCAATTCTTAGTCAAATGATACCTTGGTTGAAAATCTCAAACCCCCGATATTAACTGCTTTCATATGCAACACCTACTTAAAATTTCGTTAACAGTTGCATCTCAAATGATCTCGAATAAAAGTCACATACTCCATCTAATTGAATCCCTGAATATGGACATCGAGAACACATGTTTGACAAGTACTAGACAGTCCTGAATCAGTTTTTCCTAAATTCATATTGTGATCGAATTGATATGAGTGATTAACTCCATGGTCAAAATGTGAGCAAGAAGTTTGGAGTCTGAACAAGTTTTAAAGAATTTTAATTTCGGTCGACAAAACGGGTTTAAAACAAAAAACGAAGACACTCCTGGAGGATAATTTAATAAATATAGCTCCAGTCTTGGTGACTGATATAACCAAGCAATTACTATTTGCATATTAAGACAGGTGCATTTTAATTCCACCTGATGCTTCCAATAACTGCGAAGATCGTTTTGCATTCACCCATTGAATATCACCTCAAGTATGGCAATGCAAAAGCTCACTGTAAAGGCTTAGAAATTGTTGTTATCGCAAATTATAACTTCAAGACAGCGAACAAGTTTAGAAGCCGACGGGAGAGCTAATTCAAAAGTAGGTGAAATTGAAAAGTGCCACTTTATTTAGACACAGGCATGTACCTTTAGAACTGATATTTTTCTTATAGCGATTGAAGATATCAATAAACAAGTGCAACTTTGGTAAAATTCTCGAAAATAATTTAGTTTCCTCTTTTTGTTGAATTTGAGTTTGCATGTCCTTTAAATATGCAAATCAGTTCCACTCTTCTAACGAGACCGATCATGCCCATAAGGAAAATTAATACTACTACACTGGCAACAAAGTACCTAAATTTCACTAGATTAGATGCATTTAAATATCAGAAATATTTTAAAAACTCGAGGGGTTAAAATTTATGGAAAATAGCCAACCTGGAGGCAGATTTTGGGTCCAGCTGATAGTTCTACAGGCAAAATAGTGGTTCCACCGTAGATGATGAAGCCCCAAGAGAAGTTCAAAATCAGAAGTAGAGGAAGAAGCCATGGTCTTCGTCGAATCAGCAAAGTGTACAATTCTTTCGCACCAACTTTGGAAATCCGAAAATCCTCAGTCTCGTCGGCTTCTCGAATGCGTCCAAGGCAAGAAAAATTTGCTATCGCGTCCTTAGGGATTTTACGATTCACGACAGCTACTTTGTCTAGAACCTCGGCGGCTTCGAGACTGTATTTCTTGCAGTACAAATATACTGGAGATTCAAGAGTGAAAAAGATCAGACATATGGCACAGAGGGCTAGTGGAGCTGTCGTAAAAACCATAAAGATTCGCCAATTTAGTCCACCTTCTAGGCACCCCAGTCCGATTCCGGCTGTTATGACCCCTATGAGTGCTTCAAAGTTGTTGGTTATGAGTTGACCAGCGGCCTGAAACTTTGAGGGCATGGTTTCAGAAAGAAGCGAGCTGCCAGCCGTCAAAACCCCACCGATGAAAAGACCGGAGAGAAACCGAAGAGTGGCGATCCATGCGAATGTCGGGCTTATGGCACAGAGCCATGACAGATACATTAGAACAAGGCAGGAAAGAAGGCAGATAGAACGTCTGCCGAACACATCGGCGGCGTATCCAAGCGGCACTGCTCCGACGCAACTTCCAAGAAAAACAAGACTAGTAAGAAGAGCGATATAGTCGGCTGATAGACGCCAATCACAACGAAGACTAGGGCCAAGAATGGCCTGAATCATTGTTTCCATGGTGTCTGTAGAGTGAGCCACACCGAGAATAAAAATCATCCGGACTTGAAACCATCCGAATCCGAGTTCGTTGAGAATAGCCTCGATTATTGGGGGTTTCCTGCGAACAGGTTCTTCATCAGGAGGTTTCTCACTCTGCGTGGGAATCGTTCCAACTTCTGGGGAGATATTTCCCGTGGAGACGCTTGTCGTCATTACATTGCTGTGAAGTGGTAAGCTCATAGGTTCGGTTTGTGAGTGAGTAGGAGTGAGGTGAATGACACACATTTTCGTCGGTTGCTAAGACGCTCGTTCTCTTGCATACACATTGGGGCGTCAGCCAATTGGAAAGTACCACCAATGAGAAACACTGTAAGCGAAGTTGAGGTGACTTCATATAACATCTATTTGTCAGAGTATTTAATACATGCTCTACAGGGGTGCTCATGGGTTCGACATTTATCGTGTACCGATACGGGATAATTGAATACTCTATTTTGCGCGTGGCAAAACAAACTAAGTCAATAATCGAAAAGTAGTGCCAGTGTTATTATATGAAACCTTCTGATCTTTTCGATCTAAAGTGATTCCACGGAAGTGAACTCCACTTAGAATGCCAGGGAGGCAATTGAACCCTGATAAGATTTTTTATCCAATGAGCATAATTGCAAAGTAAGGGGAAGTGAAAATGAGAAACGAGACGGTTGAATCTAACCCGAATTGATGAATAAGAGAGATCACATTAATTTCTGAAATACTTGGTGTTTATTTGCCTTCAGTCTGCCCATGTTGTACTAACACTTGCAGAATATCCTCTTGTATAGACTTCAACGTCAAATTTACCACTTCCCTGTACCTGGACTCCAATAATCCAGCCATATTACGTTATGATTTGGCCGTATCCCTTTTAAGAAGGGCAATAAATCGCCGGTTTTCGATGTATTTTCCAAAAAAATAGGAGACAAATCCGAAGTTGAAAAAAAACTGAATTGAATAGCAATGCAATCAGATTAGGAAATCTTATGTTACTTCATAAAATAGAAGGGCAACACTGTCCAAAGATCGCATTTTTTCTAAAAAAGTAGCTGAAATGTAATAAATCAAAATATATTTAATAATAAAAGGCACTGTGGGTTGAAAAAAATTTAGTTTTGGATTTGCCTTATATGTTATTACAACAGCCTTGAAACTCTTATAAACACTTATGGATTGAAAGCTCGCCTATTGGCAGAGCTCCCTCGTTCGTAGCTGATGTCTGTATTGCTAGAGTACGAGAAGAATATTCTTCTCGATGTAAATGAAGACAGCTGTATGTTTGCTTGTGCAGAAGGTCTCGATCTTGACACAATTTTATACACTCTTATCAAGCTTCACAACGATCCACATAACTTGGTTTTAATATCAAATTATTCTCTTCCTGAAGCTAAGTATATTATTGCTCGGCTGAGTTTTGAAAATGAAGCATATACACCATTTATAATAACGGCTGAAGTTAGCGCGAGAGATCGTCTTGCCGCTTATCGATGCGGTGGCGTAGTTTTTGTGAGTTCTCGCATACTTGTTGTTGATCTTCTGCGTGGAACGATGCCCGTGGAACTTGTGACCGGAGTTATCGTCTTAAAGTCTCATACTTTGCAGGAATCCAGTCAAGAAGCCTTCATGCTTCGCCTGCTTCGAGAAAAGAATCCCAACATTTTTATCAAAGCATTCACAGATAATGCCATCGCGTTAATGTCCGGTTATAACCGAGTGGAGCATTTGCTGAATCAATTCGGGATTTCAAAACTGCTCCTGTGGCCGAGATTCAATATAGATGTGATGAACACATTATCCGATTGCCCTATAAATGTAGAGGAGCTACAAGTAAGAGTTTGGGATTTGAAGTCACCATTATTTTCAGGTTTTTTTAACTGCTGATTGTGTCAACTGCCAGCGTTGTTTGTTGGAGATGATCAAAGCCACATTGCACGAACTTGTTGACAATAATCCCATTTTTAACAATGACGAGTTCTCCCTGGAGTCGGCCCTTACCAACTCCTTCCATCAACTGGTTTGGGCATCTTGCACCTTTTCAACTTTTTAGACGAGTCTATACATTGATCCAATCTGGCACCAGTTGACACAAACCAGTCATCGTCTTCTAGCCGACATTGCTGGGCTTAGGCGCCTACTTTTTAAACTCATCGATCAGGATGCCGTCTCTTTTCTGGACGCTCTTGAAGATCTACGTCAGGCAGAGTTAGCCTCCCTTCGAATGGGTAGATCTGCTCAAGCTTCTTCTCTTCAGCGAGCCGGAAACTGTGCGAATTGGCTTTTAATGAATCAGGCCGAGCAGTTGCTAAGCGTTGCACGAAAACGTGTCTACAAAAACTACGAAAATAGTATGTCCTAGTTGGCAAAAGTTACGCTCTTAGGAACCTATTCTGTGGAAATACCTCCAAAGTTGGAAGTCATCACCTCGGTTTTAGAGGAGATTTACTCCAAATTGCCGGAGACAGATCGTAAACACAAATGGCCAGTTCTTATTCTCCTGCGGCACTCTCGTAGTATCGAGATTGTACGCTATTACCTCCAAAATGGGGCTAGGGAACTCCGGGATTGGCTAGTTCTAGGACGAGCAGCTTATGAACATGCAGCGGAAACACAGGAGGCTGATGACTCGCCGCCGAAGAAACTTTCACGTATTCCAGAACCCACACTTTCAAGATGTACCCGACGGGGAAAAACTGGATCTAGAACTGTAATTTCTTGTGGTAGTGCGGCTATTAGGGTGACAGAAAAGGGGTCTGAATCCACTGAACCTGAGACCTCTTCGAATCTGGTGTTGCCTGCCACTCGAGAGGAGGTGGAGATTACATCAAATTTAAAGTTGTCAATTGTTCCAGAGGAGTCGAAGAAGGTAGACTGTGAGTCTTTAGGGAGTTCAGTTCCTGATCTTCCATCCGGATGTGTCTCAGTCGATTTTAAGGCGGCTGAAGGGAAGGACCTCACTGTAGTCCTTCGATTTCCACCCCCAGGTTGTGGTGAAGAAGGAGCACCATCTTCAATCGATACTAAAAGTCTAGACGGACCAACCGGTCGTTTAGGAGGTGTTTTGTCTCGTCTTCGCCCACGCTGTGTCATCTTCTTCGAACCTCGGGTGGCGTGGGTTCGAGAAGTGGAAGTTTACGCGGCCAGGGAAGCAAGACGACGGGCTGCTGAAGGTCTTCCTTTAGAACCGGTGAACGTGTTCTTCATGGTTTATAAGGATTCTGTGGAAGAGCAACGGTATCTTACTCGACTTAGACGGGTGGGTTAATCGATTGTGTTTTAATCATTCCATCCAAAGTACTAGCACATTCGATTTGCTTAATGCCTCGTTAGACTTTTGGGTTAATCCCTTTTTTACTTCTGTGATCTGCCCTGAACCTGATTGCTGACTATCTACTTCCAGAAGACATTTGTTAAGGCATTCTTATGGAATTCATTTTACTCAGTAAGGAGTTTTGTAAACGTTGAAACAATCTCCAAGTTAGCACCAATAGCACTTTTTAGGCCTCGCCCAGTGTGCGTTTTGGCCTATCGCATCTTGCGTTGACCTTTCAAGGGGGTCTGAGGCATATCAGTCCTTGAAATAGAGGTACCTTTTAGCTTATTCGACCAGAAACGTACTCCAACGTACACCTAAACTGATTTGCCTTAACACTTTATCTATTAAACCTTGGTTGCTTAAATCTTCGTTAATTCAGGTTTCTAGAATTGGTTTTCTCATATTTCGTGTTTATTTGGGTTCGCTTGTCTAAATTCAATCTCCTCTTTTTTTTCTGTTCGGCAAGTATGGGTCTCATTTTGATTTTTACTTTTGGGTATTCCCTGATTATTTATTCCCACTCTGGTATAATTTGACAAAAAGGAATTTTATTAAGTAGTGTTTTTTTTTCAAGGAGAAGGAGGCTTTCGAAAGCCTAATTAGCCTTCGTGGTTCAATTGTTGTTAAGAAGGCTGAACCAACAATTCCTGTAACCGATTCTGGTCAAGTTCCAACCGTCTTTGTGGACGTCCGCGAATTTCGGAGTGAATTACCAGCCCTTCTGCATCGAAAAGGTCTTAGGGTAAAGGCATCACTGAATAGACCAATCGATACTTTGAATTTGCAAAATAAGCTGCCTTTCTTTGCAGGTGAATCCAATAACTCTCACAATTGGAGACTATATTCTAGCGCCACATATCTGCGTTGAACGTAAATCGGTCAGCGATTTGATCGGTTCCCTAAACTCGGGTCGATTATTCCAGCAGTGCACAGCAATGTCTCGCCATTATATTCACCCCGTTCTTCTGATTGAATTTTCAATGCCTGCTAATGGTTCTTTTGCTTTTATGATAGCTTTTCAACTTTTATAAATGGGTATAACTTTTTTCAAATGCAATGCGATTCCAGGTATAACATACAAGGCACCTCGTTTTCCAAACACTGCCGCGACTTCCACAGTGGCCTCCTTTGCTCTCTTTACTGGCCGAAATGCCGTTGTTTCAGCCGATTCTAGGACAGATTTGGATACGCATCATCTCTTGCCTCGCTTAGTTCTCTTAGCTCTGCACTTTCCACTTTTACGAATTCTTTGGAGTGTTACGCCATATTGTACTGCGGAACTCTTTGCAGAATTGAAGGTCGGGAGAGCAGAACCCACTCTGGAACAGTTGCCGCAGGTGAGTCAGTTGAATCGGCCTTCTAGTTTGCTAATTGCATTTAGGATAATGGCGGTTTAGGCGAAGAAAATGCTGAAGCCGTTGAAATGCTTCTCCGGTTGCCTGGAATTTCTTGGCGTAACTACCGTCGAGTTATGGCTCACGTGGACAGCATTGCGGAACTAGCTGATTGTTCTCTTGAACGACTAACTGAAATCTTAGAAAATGAGTGCGCCTCAGCAACACAACACATTAATTCGATATTTTATATGTGCTTAACATTTTACTTTTTTGCTTCAGTGGATGCGCTCAGCGGCTACACAACTTCTTCCATGCTGAATGGTCACCGCCATCGGAAGATTCGATGGAAGGGTTGTCTTCAACAGATGTTGGAATAGCTCCTGGGAGCAAACGACCACGATTTGACCTCGTATCTCGTGTAAAAACTCGGACCAAGAAATAATGGATCGTGCCTATATGTATATAAGATTGCTTATTCAATGTTGATCGAGTAATATGCTCCGTGCCGATCTTTATTTTGACATGGGAATTTCTTTTTTCCTTGTTCCAATTCGAGGTACGAATCTTTGAAATTAAGTAGACTTGTGGATTCATTTCTATCTTTGTTGGGCAACTCGTTATTTTTAATAGATAACACCGTTTCTTTGGCGCACATACATTCGTCCTTTATGCTCGTCAATTACTCGTAGGCATTTTCGCGAATCAGGATTGGTTGGCCTTAGAGAATATACTTAATCACTTTTATTAGTTTACTTAAAATATATTTAAGTAGCATCACGGTCATTGTCGCTTTGAAGGTTTATATTAGGATTTTAGTTCTAAAGCAAAACATTCGACAAGCAGGTTGGCGGTGCAAGTCAATTACCTCGACAGTCAATCGATGCATACCATGAATCAAACCGACCAGTATAAACAGAACAGCAAAATCCTACTTCGAGTCCATCTATTCGTTCAGTTTAGTGTGTAAAGTGAGGCCCATATTGATCTGTCGATAGTTCATTCAGTCATGAGTCGGTATAATTTTTTGTGGCTCAATAAAATCTAAACCACTCGGTTATTCTCTGGGATTGTAGTGGAGTATACATGTTTGGTGATGCGCCAACAAAACTTTCTTATTCTGGCCTGCACGAGATTAAGACATCACGAAATCGAGGAAAGAGAATGGACAATTACTAGCTCCTTCAGAGGTGGGACTGATGTTGAGTGTTTGATCTGGTTATCAATATCGTCAAGTGAATTCTGTGATTTAATGTTGACTTCAGTAGCCCGGCTCGGCTGATTCACTCGCTGTTTCGTACGTTGAAGTCTCGCTATAGTCATGGTCTGTGCTCGGCCTCTCCATTCACTAGAGGTGCCTCGTGACAGACTTGTTCTCCCAAAAAAATCTCTCTAAGAACAAACTTGAAAATTTCAAGACGTTACTGGCAGAGGGAACTAATTAGCTGCCTATGTTGGTAATGAACCAACACAACTAACTATATTCAAGCTCAACTGAAATTCACCAACCACAAAGAATCAGCAATTTCTTTGAGTAGCTTTGAAAATGGCCTTAGAGTTTAAATAACTGTAGTGCAGATCAGTAGGGAGGAAGTATGAAGTTCATCAGGCTTACGATTTTTATCGCACACACTATCGAAATAATTTTAACCTTGTCCCAGCCTTGCGTCATCTTATGACTTAATATAGTTGATATCTGCTGTTTTATCGAAAATATGGAAAACTGTGTAAATTTAATGGTTAGAAGTGGATGGGGAGCTCATCTTTCGCGAGAAGAAATTGAGTCTCTTGAAAGCACTGAATTTCTCTGGGCAGAAAACTCTTCCGAAATTTCCTTTCGTGTGCAAACTGTAATTTTTCTGGACAAAAAGACCTCGTTCCTTGTTGTCTCTTTCCCAATCTGATCGGAGATAAGCCTGATATTAGAAATTCGATGGTTCAAATATTGGTCAGAAGTAGGGAAACAACGTCAAAAATGAGTGACCATGAGTTTCATTCCAACCCAAAGTCACAGAACCGCCAGGATGATAGGATTGGATTAGTCCTGCCAAATTTTTCTGGTTCGTAGGTGACAACATCTTTTCAGATAGTGCCAGTGGATCAGCACAAGCAATGAGCGAAAGTCTTCTAAAATTTCTTACTTCGCTATTCAGATAATTAAAGCCAAACCCTGAGCCCTAATGACCTGTAGTGGAGTTAAAATAATATCGGTCACTTTGGGCACTCAGGAGATTGAATCTAGATGTATCTGTATCGTCCAATTATTTAATTATATCGCGAAAGAGGAAGAAAGGGAATTATAAATTTGAGCGATGCCTGTATTCAATCAGATGAGTTCTGCCGGAAGAAAAACGTTGGGCTACGCCCCTCGAAGACTATTGTCAGAGACAATGTGACAGATAAACGGTGTCGCCCAAGACCTAAGACCCTCTTTTTCTCTAAATGAGCCCTGGTCCCGGAGAGAAATTGGATGTTTTGGAGAAAAACCCTAAAGTGCCTCATCGAGTATAAGTTTATGGACCTAAAAGAAACACTGCCACTCCTGTCCAAATGATTGGATGGGGGACCGCATTTAGGCAGCTGCATTTTTGAGGACAGCATCATGTATTCCATGCACTTGAGTCACAATGGCTGCGTTCTTTTTAATCGACTGATAACTCGTGATTCTCCACTCTCACCCTTCAAGTTGGCCACCTACACAGTAGACTTTTAAAGGATGTTCTCTTTCTCATTCTCTCCTTTCATTCACCTCAGTCTGCATCAGAGGACAGTATAGGTTCAGACTACAAATGGGACAAATCGGGCCACTTGGAGATTTTTAACGGTTAAAGGGGTGGAACTCCCCGGGGTGAAAAGGATTTTTGTGAATGTGGATTTAGGTGAAGATCTAATCATACTTTCACCTACTGGTTGGCTGACTTGCATTGTTATGTAGTTTTTGCACTTGGGACTGGAAAGCAAGCACAAAAGCCTAGTTTTGCTGATTTTTTGTTAAAGTTTGTAACCACTGGTGTAACTATTTAATGGGAAATTCGTCCTTAATAATGTGAAATCATGTACAAGATAGTGCAAACTGAATGACTTGTTTGCTCTTTTGACATTTTGATCAAACCCCTTTTCTATTAAGAGTGTCGCTATTTGTCTTTTTCATTGGATTAGAGGTGACCGACCTTTCGGTGCGTGAGCTCCACCATAAACCTCTTCTGTTACCGTGGGTAATTTAGAAAATTTTTTCGAAGTTTAAGGAACCCGAAAAGGTTTAAAACTTTTAGATATCTCACACCACAAAAATTCACAGTCCGTGCGACTTATTTTGGAACTGCTTCTCTGGGTGTTCGGAAACTGCCATGGTATCCCAAAATAAGACGATTTCGGCAGTGTATTTGCCTGATTTTCCACAGAAGCGGCTGAAATTCATGACTTCCGGTGCCAGGCAATCAATGTAAAATGGTATCTGTATTTTGTTCTTTTTCAACAATAATGACTGAGAAGAACCTGTGATTGCGGTACTCCTCTTCTTCATTCCGCCAAAGTTCCAGCCAAATGAGGGTGATATCCGCAAATGTCCTCTTCAACGCAGCTACTTTTACGTCCTTGTTGTTCATTTCACTGCATCTCAGGATGAGTGTATTTGAGGATCTTCCATTGCACCTACATTTTTGTGTCAGCATGTAATAAGGGTGGTTTTTAAGGATCCGGCTGACCAGACGCACGCACACCAACCATAAGTTTTCGACCCATGACAATAAGAAAATAGCCATTACTGTTATGCCTTGAGAGTGGCACTTTAGTGCTTTGATTAAGGACTAATGCATTAAAAGCTATTTGGGTTTATTCAATAATCACTGTTCTATTGTTCCATTTTAACTAAAGAGTTCTTGATTTTTTTATTTTTTATTTACTCTCCACCCATTAGGGCAAGTCCCAAGGACTTAATGGGGCTGCGACAGAAGTACAACAAGTTTTTACATGTAGCGCACAACAGTTAACACGGCGTCTTCGGTTCCCTGGTCACTTCTCTGCCGTGGTTTCATAGTAGCACCTCGTCCATCCTCGATATTGTTAGGGGCAGACAATCTTCATACCTCTTCCAGAAGTTTTTTCAACTTGCTGGCGGAGATTCCATTTATCGCTATATGCACGCGCTTTCCACAGTCCTGTTTGAGACCACGAATCAAGGTATTTTACGGCATGCCTCGTTTACCAGGCTGTACGAGTTGTACTTATCAAATCTAATTTTATACGTCCGATGGATGATTAGTCTTATCCGGCCATGATGGGGTGATCACCACGAGAAGGTTGAGAGTAGGTGTAACCACCAGGAGTTCTTGATAAGCTATGTGCCACCCCTTGATCTGCGCCCATCAATGTCTTCATTTCCAAGGTCCGCATGGAAAGTTTCATTATCTAGAATTGCAGGTTCTTACGACTACGGTGGAATCTCTTGGTGGAGATTGGGCAATTAAATGTTCGAAAAAATTAACGGATCAAAATAACCAAAGCAGAATGCTGAATGGGCCTCAATGCATCTTAAGCCAATCTTCTACTTCATATTTGTCTTGGTTCACCTCACCCTGTCGAGATTCTCTGAGCGTTTGAATATTTCACAGTTCAGACGGCACTAGCCTTTACATGGACGAGCACCAATCAGTTGAAGGAATTGCATAAATGAAATTTCAAAAATAGTCTAATTCATAACTATTTAAGTTGCAACCCAATTAGTGATTTGTTCAAACTCATTCTCAGTGGGAAGCAAGTTCGAACCCTAGTTTATTTGAGTAGGAGTTATATGGAATATGCTGAAAATGGCAATTTAAAATCAACCACCACGTTCGATCCCAAACTACCGAGTATTTACTTTTGAGCTACCTGATTATTAAAATAATTATTAGTTTCACCAGTCCTCCCTATGCATCCAAAATATATAGTTTAAACCTGTTGATGTTTCAGTGAAAAATGCGATTTCTACCTGAGGAAGTGACGAGCATCCGTCAATTTCTACACCAATCTTACGGAAAGTGCAAAAAATGACCATGAAAATCGGAGGGATTTAGTACTAATAATTCAGTAGGGCTTTTTAAAACGTGACAAAAATACGGAGTCAACTTTTTTCGCAAGCGTCCTGCTCATTTTCGAGACACAAACATTATGTATAAACTCTCAAATAATTGTCTATTTCAGAGCATTAATACATTTATGCTTCTTATCAATAAGAGGAATCTGACAAACTTAATAAAATACACACACTGATAGTTCTAGGTTTAGTTTAGACGAGAAGAGGTCGCTTGGATTAAGGAAAGACGCACAATGTCATGGATTTATTTTTGGACGGAATATTCATCATCTTGAAATCCTTCATTCGTCGCGAATTCATTCTGCATTCGCATCAGCTCCTCAAAGTCCCTTATCTCGCGTCTTTTTTGGCGGATCTTCTTGTAGGTGAATAGGACGAAGAAGCACACACAACAGGTCACTCCAAAAAAGAAGACAACAATACCGACAACATATTTGGTCCGATCATCAGCTTCCTCTCCCGATCCCCACAAGCATCCCCCAATAAGGGAGCAGAGAATAAAGAGTGCAAAGAGGAGGAATAAAGCTGGTTCCCCTTCAAAAAGTAGCATCTCTAAGCAGACTCTAGCATATTATGTGAGTGTGAGTGCTGCTAAGTTCAATCCAAAGTGTTTATCGATCGCGAGTGCGAGCGTTTGGGTGCGTGGATGTTCGTTGTGTTCTTGCTGTGCTCCGATTGGCCAGCAAGTCAGAAATACAACGGCGTGCGCGTCTGAAATGACTTTGAAGTAAAAGAAGGGCGTCGCCACCTTACTGGGGAGATTATTGGTCTAATACCTCAGCATTATTAATAGTTAGTTACTAGGCAACAGTGCAAACAGTCTGCCTGTAAGTGCATATTTCAACGGAGCTTTAGTGAAGACAGTTTTACAGTTCTAGTCTTTGCCATGACAGTTACAGCTACGATTTCTGCTCCTTGGATTGTAACGGAAAACAACCACAAAGGGATAAGGGATCCACTAAAGGGCAAGTGTTGCATCGTGCCCACCTGAAAGACTGACAAGTGGGTTGTTGACGTCTGAAGGTAACAGCGGAGCATTTCTCCGATAGCTGTTCGAGCACTGGTGAGTGAATGGCATTCAGTAATTAGAAGAGAAGGGAAATGAAAGTCATACTACATGTGGAAATGGCAGAATGGTAGTAATCTTCTCAGGGAAGGTAACTCACAAAATAGATTGGAATATATTGATCAATTGAAGGAACGTGCTCATGAATAACGATGAAAAAATCCGATTGCTTATTCCAATAACATGGTCCCTTAGGCCAAGCTGAAACAAAATGAGTGCACTAAAAGTGCCAATTACGCTTCGTGAATAGAAGCATAACGGAAAATCAGCTGCCACACCGGTAAGATTTGTCTCAAGAAGGGAGTGCCGCAACACCGCCTGAACTAAGACTAGGATATACCCAGCAAAGATGTTAAAAGGAAGAGCGAATGACTTCATGAGGATCAACAACGTAACATATCACTTTTCCAGTTGTAAAGTAGCGAACGTCTGAAAAACCATCGAAAGTCAACGCCACAAAGCTCACGGATGGTAATCAGTAATCGGGTGGCATATGACGAATGCGAAAAGGTGAGCAGGGATTTGAGGTGGAAAAGCTGGGAAACTCGCTGCAACATGAGCGCAAATTCAGCAGGATCTCCTGCCTTTGATCCTAAGTGCTTCTGTGCACTTAAAAATATAGCCGTAAAGAAGACTGTGAGATTTTTAGTCAAATAGAAATGAGGGTAACGTTGCTAAGGTTGAATAGGCTCTTGCAAGCTTCTAGAATGGGATTTCAGGCAGAAAACAACGATGATTACTGCAAATACTCCGGTAGTTGAAATGTCATCGTACGAAAAGCAAAAAGTATAGAGAAACAGGTGGAAAAAGATACTGAGTTCCAGATATGTCTGTCTGAACATGAAGCTTCGAAGATCTCTGAGAGGGTCTCGACTGGAATGAGCGAGTTAACCTGGGCCACTGAATCCAATTCGAATTTCAATGGTTGCTCACAAATCATCCTCTAAACATTATTTGTTTTGCGTTTTTCAGTTTCCAAGATTAGCCTATTCGCTCAGTAGCGCTAAAGTTCACTGAGAAGACTCTAGAATACGTAGAGATATAAACAGATTGTTATTAACATGAAAATAGATTGACCCATTGGATTACAGAGGCATTGGCTCAAACCTCATCTTCTCACATCCAGTGACTGAGAACACCATTGACCGGTCAATTGTCAGTTTACAAAGAGATGACTAGAATATTTGGCGGCTGTCGTTTATGAGACAATTTATAGAAACGTGATCCACTAACAGAGCAGCGAAGATTCGCCTTAGCATCGATGTAATATGCTTCACCAGTAAGTTTTTTTTCCTCCTGAGCTTCGTTCTCCAAAGGCATAGAAACTACGACAACGAGAGAAGGAACAAGTGCCAAATGTAAGAGCGGTTTCTTTCTAAACATTTTTCATAAGTTTCCATGAACGAAGCCAAATATCGAAAGCTGAGGAACTGTGTTTTATACGGACAGTCCGGACATTGAACACTTGGACAGCTCCGCATTTCTGCAATTTTCGAGTGAGCTTTAAGTAGCTCCGAATTTGTGAGCGGCAGTTAAAGTGTCCAATATACCATCTCTTGAATAAGACTGATTCAGACATATCCCAGGCTAATTTTGCTCACACAATACCAAACAAACAAATAGGCCGAATCTTTTGTTATTTTTGATCTAAATTAAGGCTGCAGTTAAGTTTATTTCTCAAGGGAAACAGATTAACAAATGCACTTCATCGATTAAGAAACGAAATATGAACAGGAGGCTGCCACGCTAAGGAGACCACGCACAGTCGATTATATGCCTTCAAGGCAAATTCAACCATTTGGGCGGTTTAGAGGTCTTAACACTTTGGTAATCTACCATGACAACAATAAGAATGTAAGAAAAACAACAACTTGTCCAACGCTGGAATTGAAGCACAAGCTCAAGCTAAATTTTCCCATCAATTATAAAGGCAAGTTGACCACTTGTCTCGAAGTGACAGTCAGGTCTACCTTGGTTTTTATCAAATCATCGAGATAATTAAATTTCTGGTCTAGGACGTAAGCACACTGTACTGATTCGATGGAAAACCCTTACCTAGCTCAATTGATATAATAAATGGAGAAAACAAAACTTTCCATAGTCAGTATTTTAACCAAGCTAAACTTTAATTTTCTAAATATAAAGGGAGACTACTTTTGCATACTTATCTCTGTCAATTGTTCTGCCTTTCAAGACAACTGGGCTCCAACATGCTGACAGCTTTGGATAGAACAAATGGCTAGTCAGGGAGGAGGCTTATGCTGAAACACTAGGATACACGCTATCAGAAATTGTCAGTCGCTTTTATTATGAAGAATCTGGTTATCAAGAAGCGGGGAACTCCGGCAACCCATGGTACTTTAGTTGCGCAATTTCAGAAGGACATACAACCATCGTCAAATGACCTCTTCCATTGAAAATGATTCCACCAGACGCCGGCAATGTAACTCCTTTAGCCGAGAACCATCACTCCACCTGCCGAGATTCGATGATTCGTCTATGCAATCGAATAACCTTGGGCCAACGTCGACAGGGGGAACAAGAACCAGACTTGTTTTGCCATCCTAACCGAAGTCCTTGTTAGCCACCAGATCCCATATGAATAGGATTAAAGTTATCCTGTGGGGAAATGAGGGCATGACAATCCCACAAGTGTGCGGATTATTCAAGTGAAAGAGATAGATCGAAGTGACCAAAAATAACACGAAAACTAGCCGGTTACGCGGCATTCGCGCGAAGACAAACTTGCACATAAAAGCCGAAATGCGACGACCTCAAAAAGCTGCCCTCCATCAAAGTGAACCCTGGGCGCCCAGATCGCTAACCTTTTAGGAAGCGCAATAAAATAGCCTGCCACCCCACTTAGCACAACACACAAACACTTGAACTACTAAAACCAACAGGTAAAACCTGAATTAGAACAAAGAAAAAAAACAATCACCACCATATACAATTATATTCATACAATCGCAAATACTTAGAAAGTGGTAAGGGGACGCGAAGTAGTGAATCGAGGCGCATGCAAACGACGATTGACACGATGAGGCAACGGAAACTTGAGGTTCTTGTCGTGAAACTGGGTGATGTGCGGACGACGACATTTATCGTCGGGGATTGCCTCTACCTTAATCACTTGGATAGAAGTTGCACGCGCACGATGGCGGGCACCCATCTCTCGGTAAAGCTGAGTTACTGCACCTTCCTCAGTTAAGTCGCGGTACTCCTTGTACATGTTGTGGGTTCCAGATCGGGAATCATATCGGATCCAAATGCCGTAATTCCTTACAATCAAGGGCTTTTTTGGATAACACTAAAAAATGAACCGGTTAATAAAAAAACCACTTTTCTGCACAAACTTAGAACTGGAGGCTTTTGCATATTAACCCAATTAGTAAACACTGCTGTAAATAAAGCAGTCTCATGTCGCGAACGCAATAACTTCTAAATCGCTTAGATTTGTGCACTGAATTTAGCCGAAGGTTATTCCAGCCGGTAAGCAGTGCAAGAATGCAACTGTCCCGAGTGCTGAGTATGTCAACAAATCGAGGCATAAATTTGTGCATGAACTTAACCGAGGTAGACCACCTCGGTCAGTGATCATGCACACAAGTTTTCATTTCAACAGTTTAAATAGCAGACAATAGTTGCATTGAAAAACTCACTCGCTTGCAGGATACGATTTCACCACTGCCTTTCTTCATTTTCTTTAACTGACGAATGAAGTACCAGAAACGCGACTTGGCAGTAACTGGATCAGGTGCAAAAATGCGCATACGATAAGGAACCGGCTTAGGTTCCTTATCAGTCGGATTTTTGCGCCCAACAACGATAAACAATTTAAGCTAAATATTAATACTGCATCAATTACACGAGAACCAACCTTCCCAGATGCACGCATACCAACCCCTATATTAAGCGAGCGCTGGCGAAAGGCTTGGGATTGACTAAAACACTAAATTTTGAATGTTTAAGTATTTTTGCAGCTGAGATGCTTTCCACTTGAATTGCATCCTTTTATGGAGTATATCAAATTGAATTTTCGAAGTAGCCACTCCATTGCTGCAATCAAATTTTTTTTACGTTAACTGTTGTCTCTATTGGGTCGTTTTTATGTTAACAAGATTAAAAATTCACTATTTATGAAGTGGAACGTTAAATTGAATTGAGTATTTCAATAACTAAATGACAAGATTTTGCAGTTGTGCAAGGGGAATTAGAAGCTTTTTGCGTGAATAAGCTCAGCACATCAGGATGAATACGCCAAAGTGGTGATTAAATAATAGCTCTGATTTCTAAATTAGTGCAATCGCATTATAACGAAATCAGGAACGTGCAATAGAAGCAGGATTCGCTGATTTAAAAGGAAGAAAGAACATAGTTTTCAAATCAAAGAGCTTTTATGGGCCTTTTGAATTTGAAGTAGATCTATCAACTAATTTACCATTTACTAGTATCGAATTAACGGTGTAATCAGGAGATTTCGAAGTGGTTTATGCTTTCGCCTTTAACTATCGGATAGCTGTTTATTTTTTCATGTGGTTTGTTAATTTAATTAACAAATCGGATTCTTTAACTGTAGTCGGTTTATTGAAAACCTGTGACCAAAATAGTATCAGTGAGATATATTAACACAAGATGCGATAACGCAAGATAATTTGCACATTTATGCAGATTCAACTTCTCAGATGGGCTAAAGAATTAACGATGGCAACTCCTTAAGGTAAGTCACTGAATGTCCATGTAGGTGGCACTCCTCTCTTGTTGAAATGTGCAGATTCCTCTTAAATGGGTTTCGACAACTGCCTAGCAGTAGGCGCTTCCTTTTATTCGAGTAGCATTTTAACGCTTGGCCCAAATTTTAATTTTAGAATATATTTGGAAGAAAATGTTACTAGGAACTTCTTTTTAGAATGAAGAACGAACTTGTTCGACTCATACATCTAATTTCGCATGTTTCGGTCTATGCAAAAGTTAACTGATAGTGCCCTGCGTTTTGAGTTTCAATTACTCTAAATGCATACGACCGAATTCATTGGATTGCATTTATTTAAGCAGAAGTTTACTAATTTGTGAGATTTTTGGCAACGATATTTTCACACTCTTGTGAAAAAAAGAAAGGCAATAAGCTAAAATATTTCGACAGAACATTTATTTATAAGTGGAAATCGTCTGCTTTTGATTGTAAATCAAATTGTTCAACTTTAAGATATCTCAATTCTTCTGAAGTAACATGCAATAACTAAACGTAGAACATGGAATCGTATTCAATGAATCTTAGTAGTCCCAATAGGAATCTTTTAGATAGATCGAAATTATTCTGGCAGTTTCGATTAGTCCTGGAGGATAAACGCACCAGAACATATTGAAATTTAAGATAGAGATGGACACAAATACGTAACTAGTGCACCAAGGTCGAGAAGTTGCCATACTGGAAAATAGACTACTAATTCATGAAAGCTTTGTCGTCGTCAACTACTATGTTTGGTAATTAATCCAAAAAATAATGAAAAATCGAGATTAAATATTAGAAATTCGTCACTTTCTTGAGCGCCGGGAAAATGATGGAAGTTGCATATTATATAAAGAAAAACCAAACAAAATCACGACATGCTCCAGTTCTCGTTGCCCCAGAAGAAAACCGTTTAAAACACAACGATTGATGGATCTCTTACATTAGGAGAATCTTCAACACAACCTAACGCTATCTGATAGGCCATGTCACAAAATAAATGCTGAGAATCTTCGCTGACTACTTTACCGTTGAAGAGGAGGCAGTTCGTGACTGTTACGGACATCTAGTCTTCGGCTGTTAAAAAGTTTTCGCGAACGTTATTTCGCTTAAATAAGTTCACGTAAAAGATTTTTCATTCCATAATGGCCATTAAGTTGTGTATTTATCAAATAGTCTTATTTACGGTGATTGTCGCAAATAATCGCAATTAAATCGTACAGAGCTTGATACACATGTTTATTTTACCAAAACAGTAATTTTATGCAAATTTACATTTAAATATAGAGACAATTTAAGATTGACTGTTATAAAGGAATTTCCACAAAGCAGTTTCTGATTTCACTAAGGATGAGCTCGATTCGTCAGTTCCTTCGGTCTCGCCGATAAATTTCCTTGCAAAAATTTAGTTTTAGTCTTCGAATCTCCGTCCAACCGATAATAAAAGAACTTGACTTACTTCGAAGAGATTTAACTACAATATTGCAAACCATATGATTACTTATACTTGAATAATTCGATCAGTAGACAGTAAATGGTATTCTATATTGGCCTTATTGTAAGAATAATTTTGCAAAAATATGAAATGACAGCCAATTTTTGGAGATGATGAAACACTTATTAAAATAACCACAAGTATTTAAGCACAATTAACCCACTTTAACCATCATAGGACAAACGGCCTTAAAGCGTTTTAATCAGTCTCTATGATTTAACTAGAACTGTGACAAAATTTCATAAAACGGGTTCTTAAATGGATATTCAAAGTTTGGAGGCTTGTTTTCAAAATGCAGCAAAGCTATCTCAAACTGTAGAAGAATATGAAATTCTCTTGAAAATTTCCGCAGCACTGAAGCCTAATGTGGCGGATAATGAGAAGGATTCGTTAGAGAATTTATTAACAGATGATTTTCTGAGAACTCTTGACTGTCTCTCTAAAGAACAAGGTACATGTCTAACAGCAAACTTTACACTAGATTGGTAAGAAATCTTTTACTATTTGATAGATTTTAATGACATAATTCATTTGTGTCATTATTTTATGCTCCGTTACTTGTAGGTTTGTGTTTTATCTGTTTGCTCGCCGTTATCGTTCAACTGATGAAAACTCTAGTGTTCCGACCATTAATTTTAATAGACCGTGGAGAAGTGTGTTTGATGCAGATGATGAAAAGTTCGTTGGAAGGCTTAATATCCCATTAGATGCACTCATATCTTGGTAAATTCACCGGTTTTTATCAGTAAAAAGAAATTTTTCTAATGAATGAATTCTATCAAAGGTTAGGGACTCGTCCATTAGTTAAACAAAACCTTCAAATGTATTCATCGGCGATCAGATTATGTAAGCTTACTTACAAAATGTCAAACGATTTGTTTTGATTAGTAAATTTCTGCGATTGAATTTTGACTTAATTGCAGTTAAGGTGTATTTTTCGGCATCATTAAGTAATGCTTCGTAATATTTATTTAATACGTCAAGCGCAGAGTCATCCAAAATCTCGAAAGCACTTGGTATCACATGCTCTTCGATGGACTATTCGGACTCTAAAAAAGAGCAACCTGGATTTTACAATCGGTTCGCCATTGGTTATTAAGCGTGAGGACTCCTTAGACAGTCTATCTTTGGGCGGTGATCTTCAGCCAATCAATGATGAGGGCATGGATGAAAGAAGGAACTCCGACTCCACGGCGAAATGGTTCGCGACTGTAATCGAATCCAACGGAGCATTGGCTGAACAACAGCCTGGCAAAAAACCTGTCCAGCTCCTTCGTTTAGCCATCGAGGTTTGTTTTCTGTCCAGTTTATGGAACTCTTTTTAATCTCCTTATGTAATTGATATTTTCTGCGATTTCGCACTTAGAGCTCTTAGTTCTCAGTTCTCGAAATCGGAAATAGATGATTTCTCTAAATTTCGGAAAGCTGTCTAGATCATCCAGTTTCAGCAGAATCAAAAAAATAATTTGTAAATCCACTGAGTCTCAATAGCTCTTTGACCTTCTTACCATGTTTTTAATTTACGAATCGCTTATACCATTTGCTTATTCATTTTTGCTGCTGCTCAAAAGAGCAATGTCAAATTCAACTCCAACGTTTTTTTCTAATTTCGCCCACTATGTGAGGAAGGTATTTTCGAAAACACATTTGTTAAGTACAACTACTAACACTTGGAGATGATCTAAGAATTGAATAGTTTCACACTAACAATTCCAATTATATATTTAAAATGAAATAATACCAAAAACTGTTCTCTAATAGTTGAAAACAAATAATAAAGGAGTTTATTCATGACTTACTTTCAATTTTGGTTCTGAAATAGGAGCTGATTCTGAATTGCATAACCGATCAGCTGGATGAAATCCGACATATGGTCTTCAAAAGCCTTCAAACATTCTTCAGAAAGGCTCCTCTGCCAATATCTGCCGTATTTTGTCTTAGATGGATTGAGGTAAGTAGTCTACACAAGCTAGATCTAGATAAAAAAGTAAATGCTGAAAATAAATACAATGTGCTTTAAGTTATGAAAAAAGAAGGAAATAGTAAACTTAACTGTGATAAAACGAACAAACTTTGCAACAAAACGAAGTAGTGAGACATTTTTCAATGATTTTAGGCATAGCAACTGTTTGAAAAACCATGACAGGTCATTTCTTTGTGAACATTAATGTCTCTCAATATGCTAAATCTTCATTTGGTTGGCCTCCATCTATCAGTTAATTTTATTTTATAGAATTCGGTCTTACAGAAGATCGTTAGCTACCTTTATTGGAAATTATTTGGTTCCTCAATATTTTTGTTAATTTTTTTAAAATTACTGAACAGTCCAGTGGCAAATTTTCTACTATTGTTAGGGGAATCAATTCTATTTCTAGATTTATTTTGATTAACAGTCTCATTTCCTCCTAGGGAACTCAATTTCCCAGCAGATTAAAGTGCTAAAAAACGAAAAGTACCCGCGTGATAAATTGAAATAACAGATCTGTTGAACTTTCTTTGTCATCTGACAATCAAAGGATCAATTGCCAAGATTGCCTTAAAATGGCTTTTACAAAGGAATCACTAGGAAAATCCTAGAAACACTAAGGAGAAAAATGATGCCAATAAGCATTCCATTTGGACACTTTCAATGCTTTTTAGAACTTCTGAATTTGGTTGCTGTTGAACTTTCATTAAACAAAGAAATCAATTGCCTAATTGCCTCAAAAGTTTGAGAAGGACGATGCTTTCACATCATTAGTCCACTTTTATAAATCTCACATTCGGGTGTGTATTCAGCTCTTAAATGAAAAGAATTCCTGACCCGATTAACGTATCGAAAGCGACTTTTGAAATGGGAATTGGGCTTTCAGTGAAAGTCCTCCAAACCCATAGATGCGGTTGTGGCTGCATTCATTTTGAATCGAAGGTCGTACTAAATGTCCCTACATAATTGCGGCTGACTGTATTCTCCTGAGAGAGGTAGATGCATAATTGAGAACGCGTGCAGAAGGAAGGAGTCCGATAGTCTACTCTAAGTCCCTCCAAATAAGTGGTATGTACGAAAAATTTGCCTGATTTTCCCTCAAGAGCTTTCTCCCAATATACCTGTCAATGCGTTTATACAAGAATTGTATGTTGATGTTTTAAGAGAGAAAATTTGCTAATCGAGAGGTTGCCACTGATCTGTTATCAAACGGAAGCCAGAGGCTTGTATGCGCCTAACGGAGTAAACTAAGTGGAAGGATATGTCTGAGTAAAAGAGGTTTCAGAAGACCATATCTGAGTTCTAGAAGACGATCATGACAATGGGATAATTACCAATAAGTGCTAACTTGATCAGTAGCGACTGACAGCCTCAGCGTATTGAACACTTGCCTTAAAAGGACTGATAACGTCGTCACTATATTTTCAGGTTGACAGTTGCAGTTGTGGAGTTATTTAAAGGTTGTCAGCAGAAAGTTTTTGTGTACCAGGTTCCAAAACTCACCCAATCCGACCCGGGGTGGTCTTTGCTCCGAGTAATGTTGCTTTTCTAATAGCTTCTGTATGAATTATGCAAAAATTGAATTGCATGGTTTAACTGAGATCATGAAATCTCCCACAAGCACTGTTCAAACTGTAGAGGTTTCTTCCCTTGAAGATGTGCCATTAGGAAAACCTTCTGACCTCAAGTACTTAAGAGAGGGGATTTCATTTCCTTCAACTGCAACAATCGAGATATACTTTAAACTAAATATGAGGCTTGTTTGAAAAAGATATCTCCAAATCCACATAGAGAAAAAAATGACCTGAATAATAAACCACCACCCTCTCTTCATAGGAATTTATTTTATCTTAACTGCTAAGCCACTGATCTCTTTTTCAGACATCCCACCAAACTCCTACAACCAATTGGTCCCTGCAAGAAAGCCTCTTAAAACGTAAGCTGTTTGACAGGTTGATTACCTTTTAATACACAAGTCTTTCAGCTCAAAAGCTCCATTTTACATCGATCTGTTGAGATGGTTATATTGAGTCGTACCACAGGGGGAAACACACACGAACTATTGAAATTCACGTTTAAACGCCTGGAGTCTGATGACTGCTGGCCAAACTTAATCAGAAAATGAATTTTTGACTTATATATGCACGGTCACTTTCCTAGCATACACGAATTAAGAAATCCTGGGAAGGTGCTGTGGGTGGAATGGCGTATTATAATAAAGTGCATAGATTAAGTAGATTAATTTACTTTCTTTTATTCGGTGGAGGTTGATTCGGTGGGACGTGTTGCCAACTGCAAACATTTTATTCTTAAATAATCATTTAATAAGAATTGGTTTGGGGTTCACTGAAATGTAGGGCGGAAATAGGCTCAGATTCTACGTAATTGTTTGTCTTAAACGAGATGGAGAAATGGCAGTTTATAAACTGGTCCAAGCTGTAGGAACAAATAAACATGTTAGTTGTAAGCCACGCCGCTGTGAGTGTGCCAGTGTAGTTAAGATTAAGTCCACATTGCAACGAGAGCGTTCTGCTTTAGTCTTTAGAAGAGTTATCCCTGTCGATTAGGTCGCCTACGATAGGGCACCTGACAACCAGATACCGAGTGACTGGAGCTGCCATTTTATACTCCACGGCAACATATAGCACCGGTATTTCATAGTTAAAAGCAGATAAGCAGGATTAATCAATCTACAATCAGACGAAGCGTGCAAAAGTACGTTCAAAGGATCAATTTGATCTTGCGCTCGTGGTCCTACAGACCATTGAGGAATAGTTTGTTGAACGTAAGTGGTTCGGTATTATGCACATTTATTCCTCAAAGGCTCCACTATTGGCAGTCATTACTCACTGCCAGTTACATAAGAGATAATTGCGGATCCCTCAAAGTAAAGACTGTATCAGACTTGGAACCATCTAATAAGGCAGTGTGGTAGTCGATTTGATAGTAGAGCGGTTGAAGCGGAAGCTAATGACAGATAAAAAAACACTGTACTGGAGAATGAACCGTCTAATGACCAAGTGGTCTGACCTATTTACTGGCTCCTAAAATGCTTTGAACATCTAGCCGATCATCAGTCATCATGTGTATGGTAGTTACAATTGACGTCCATGGAGTATTTTTAGAGTACATGTTGACCCTCCTGGGAGAAATATCTTTTAGAGACTTATAAGTCAATACAAACTTAATATAGAATAGCGTTAAGTTCTATGGTATTTCATAGAATTGGGATTGAATCTGCTATCATTGAATGACACAACTATCCTTCTTGATGACTTTAGTGATTCAGGTTGTAGTGGACAAGATGCATGATGAAGCAGAGGTTCTGGTGCAGGAGGAGCTGTCAAACAGCCAAATTTTGAGGCGACGTCTCTCTGTTGCGTTTTCCAATGCCTTGAACAAAAAGTCTTCAGACGAATCGTCAAATTTCAAACTTCAAATTACGGTTAGCAAAATTAATCCAAACCTAAATATTCACTTTACAACAGTAGTAATTAATATTGTTATTAATATTAACTATTTTTAACTTGTTATTAATACTTGCTAAGGATGGTTTGGTTTGATTTATTCTTACATGAGCATAAACGATTGTCTTAAGAAATACTCAAGCGCCTACCTTAATGGATAACCATTTGAGCAGACGTCGTTAATGTTTCTAACACGTGAAACTCATATGACGGAGCGATCTTCATATTATTTTAAAGGATCAAATAAAGGAGACATTGCGAAAACTTCCCTTAGGTTTCGGTAACTGGGCGTAACCTCCATTTGAATAGAATGAGTCACTTGGAAAAAGCTGTTTGAGAATATTAAAGAGAAAGCGATTACAATTTTGTGTATTAAATATCAACATTGTGATTTTGTGTCAACCAGGATAATTGAAGGAGTTAAATCATTCACTACGGCTATTCTTAGAAGAGGAATGCATAAACAGTTAAACTAGCTGTAGGATAAGTAATGACGATATGATGACACAAGAAAACAAAAAGAAAACTCGATGGTGGATTTATTTTTCAACTGACCTGATGACTTGCATAATCATGCATTTGCACAGTTCTTAAATTTTTTAGCAAACAAAAGTTTAAATCCACAACATCTGAAAGACTAAGCTAGAGTTACTAAAGTTCTAATTGTGAGACTTTTCAGGCTGGTAGAGAGAAGAGATCAGTACCATTGAGTATTACATCGTTTCGGTCTGCTAAGAGATATCAACGCACTACATCGACCTTCAGAACTGAACCAAGTATTGGAAAGGGCCTCGACGCAATTCGACTCTGAAATGAAGATTGATTGAATAAAACATTGACGTTCAAAAGTAAATCATTTAGATGCCAGTGTAATGAATTGCGCCGATGATAAATAGCAATAGCTGGGACGCACGTTGAGCGATTCGAAACAATTTCCACACTCTCGAAGTGAATCTTAAACAGCAGCTGACATTTGCTTCAAAATCCACCAGGGAAGTAGGATGCCGAAAATACGTTGATATATTCCAATGGGACGCCGCTATGCATGCCACTTTAAAGTTGAGTGTTGGGGGTATTGCCAACTGCCTTAAAATTAAAACTCTTACAAGAGTCTCTTAATTTTTGATCAAAGTTCTAGCATGAGCTTCTGCATGAAATTTGCAGAAGGAATATCTGCATCCCTGCTTTGTCTGACGGCACTGATCAATACTTTACTGGTTTGAAAGACTGACTGAGACCTTTCCGATCAGGATCTTTAGCATCTCGAATTACGGATGCTGGGGGATTTAACTGTATTCTCTGTTCAAATAGAACTAGACTAGTGTACAGGTTATTTTAATGTTTCCACTGATAAGAACATCTTTAATAGATAAGATACTTAACTGGGTACAAGGAATCTGATAGCGGAGCCCTGAATAAGTACAAAAACTTTCCAAATAAGATAGTCACGTTTCGGATTGACTGGTTTTTTATATATCCTCAATCAAATAGCACCAAATAAGACGAATAATGATGATAAAACTTTCCAAATGCATTTGCATGTATTTGAATACTTCATTTCATTCTAGATCCCAGAGGAGGAGAAAATAAAGAAGATTTTGCTCCCAAAGGTCAGGAATTTGACTCTTGGAATGATCTCAAATCACCGAATACCAATTCGAGAACTCGCGTTGTCAATCTATGCGAGCTGTGTGGCCATGATGCATCCAGAGGTACTTATAAAAACCAATGGTTTCAGTTATTTTCATCTTTCTTCTAAAACAAGATTATAAGATACGGTTATCAGTTACCCACATAGATACACCCATACACTTCACCTACTGCCTTTCACGTCATCAGTGTTTTTTCTATGGTCATTAACACAAGTACGTTAAATGTTTTATACATTAAAAAGTAAACCGCCCAAATTTACAAAAACAATAAAACATTGACCATAATACACTGAAGAGGTTGATTTAATACACGGATTTGATTCCATTTTTTTATTTATTTTCTTAATTAAGCAGTGTATGACCAAATTTGGCTCTCTGAAAAGTTTCTCTAATTGACTCAAACAACCGCTTCTTCCAGCGAAATAACATAAATGAAATAAAATAATGCTTATTTATTATGTATGATAAATATACTATTCTAGCCAGATCAGAGAATATGGTGATCGGTGTCAGTCAGAGTGCTAGTAACTGGAATGAGATCGTGAAATTCGTTAATGGTACCCTCTAACAACAAATGGGGATACATTTGAATTGAATAGCCCATTTAACTGAATAATGATCGGGGATTTTTTGCCGAAAAATGGTAGAGTTTCTTTGTCAAGGCAGATGGTGTCCAAGTTCATCGAAACTGATATTCTTCTCAACAGAATCAAGCGAAGATCCTGGAGAATGCGTTGGCCACTCTGGAGCAGGACATTTCCGTTCGTTTGGGTGAAATCGCGAACGTAAGCACATTAATATTTGTTGACGAAAATATTTCCTGAATTGTAAATTATAATATCCCCCAATTCAATTGTAGAATACTCCAAGTAACAAGCCGAAATTAAGCCAATACTTAGTGGAGAGCTTGACCATGCTCTGCGCCAAAGTCGCCGAGGTAAGACCCAAGATTTTACGCATTCAAGAAAGTGAATATTTTGACAAAGGCATGACTGCTAGAGGATAGAAACCGCATATTCGAACAGCTATGGACTCAGAAACTCATGTTACATTCAACAATGGAGACCATCCATTTTCATAAAGCGACCAAATATGTATTCTACTAAACAGAGCGGTCGCAACTTTGGTATTCATGTTCACTTACAGCGTTATCGAAATGCATAACACATTAAAAAATTATGAACATTGAGTTAGCTAATCAAGTTCAAATTTACAATCTATTTTGAAGATAATACTTTATTTAAAGGAGATTAATACTTTTCGGTGGCTTTACGACGAAATTTCACAAGAGCATTCTCTTAGCTACGATTTTGCATGGTGCGCGTTGTGTTTATTTTGTTTGACCTCTGGTTTGGAAAAAAAATAACCTTTACAGCCAATTATTGTCAGTTAAGAACAACAAGGCTTTCAAAGCGCTAAAATTTCGTATTTAATCAGATCAGCTACTCGTATTTCTCCAAAGTTATTAAAATCACATGTTTTATCCCCAAAAACCTATTTAACGGGTATATTTTCTTAAGCGAGGTTTAAAATGATGATTTGTAATGGATTAAAATAAGTTGCTTTCCTTGACATTAATTTATCAGATTTTATTTTAGTTTGGGGATTACAGTACTTGCCCCCATCGGCAGTCAAAACACACATTGGAAACTAATGGTTGTACTTCCAAGAGTATTAAATTTTTGGTATAAGATAACATCGCGTTGATTGCTACTTAATCATAATCACTGACTGCACTTGACATTCAGAATAGAGAGGCTCTGCCTCTTATCAGTGTCGCACGTGATATCACCCTCAAGTAGGCGAAAATTTGGGGCAACGTATTGTAGATATGACACTTACTTTCCGTCAAAAAAAAACTTGAAACAAGTTAATGCCAAGTGACTTGCATAAGGTAATTTAATTTTATTAACATATCTATGAACACGACAATCCGCGGTTTGGTCATTTAAAGGTTCAAACTAGATGTCCTACTCTGTAGACGTTTCTATTAATGGACCAAGCTTTGAAGTGCAAAGTCTGTTAAAATAAGCTTTTCCTAATGGCCCAAATGAATGAAAATTGAGTGCCAAAGTAGGCCACGTCCAGCGTTTGTTTTAGCTCCTTCCTGTTCTCGTTTTTTCCAAGGATTTAATTTTTAAGCCCCCAAAATACTCATTTATTAACGGGCGGAGAGTTATAGAAAATGTTTTCAGCGATAAAATCTGCGAAATATAATAAACATTTTCAATTTGCAATCTTAGTTTGCAGCTCCTAGTTTTAAACAAATACTAATCTTTTCATGCTACTAAGCATGTCATTCATCTGCTCATAAATTGCAAAGTGGAAAGTCCACAATTTCTGTATCCGTCGACCGAAATGCAGGAAGATGCATACGAGTTGTGTCTCGCTTGGATCTTAGGCGATCAGAGACAAAAATATTACGAAGTTTGTTTGAATTTGACTTTCAAGCAGTTGCTATTCTAACTGAACGCCAAAGTGCATTGATTGCGAGAAATTACACACCAATTATGCCTGTACTTTAACCGGTAGTTTATCGTTGTCTGTTTCGGACCAATCGCCCGAAATTATTTTCATATGCTGCAGTGAATTCAGCAGACAATACATTCCTATTTGCCTCCTTTCTCATGAAACACATTTGACACTTTGATGGTTTCTCAGTTCACTTGGAAAAGCACATACTGGAAGATTGGTATATATTGGTACTTTGAAAGTTGCGAATAGGTAGGAACTGATCAAAAAATAGTAACACATATATTTTAAAATAGATTGTAATACAATCGAGATCTGAAGCTGAGCCTTGCTGTTCCTTATTTTTCAGTAGTAACTGGAGGATGTTCGTGATGATTAAAGGTCATGCTGCTGGCGATATCAGCTAACATGTCATCGAAACGAGAAACAGACTGTTTGAAATGACAATTTTATGCAAAATTAGGCAGTGTTCACATGATGTCCCTTGAATCGGAATGAATGACTACTTCGCTGAGTCTATTAACATTAACTACAACATTAGACATGAACTGGAGCATGCTCGACCACTGGATGAAGCAAAGAAATGAGATTTATCTCATGTGGTACTCGAAGTTGGTGTGGACATTCATTATTTGTTCTTTCCCTTAATGAGTATTCTTACTTACATCTAATAAGCTTAACTGATTTCGATGTGAGCAAAATGCATGACAGAACTTAACCACCACGAGCCTTCGAATAGGCATGTCTAAGAGCACTGCTAGAATATGAGTGACAAGCTCAAGCGCGTCATATTTCTCGTATTTGACCACTAAACTAGATCGACCAGATCACTACTCTCTCTTCATGTGTCAGTAAACTTGAGTTTCTGTGTTCGTTTCTCCCATTCAAAGCGCCTTCACTCAAGGTAAGTCTGCCTATAAATCAACCGAAATCGACCAATATAAGTGCTTGAACTTTGATATCCCAGAGGGTTGTGACGCAATCTTCCAGAATTTTTGGTCCTTAATAACCCCAACCTCGTCCGTAAACTACTCAAATGCTTAATTTCAGACCTTGAATAAAAGCTATTGTCAAGTGGACTGGCTCCAGGTCGCCTCAGTTTGCGAGACAATGTTGAGTCATCCTTCTCAGCGTGTTCGAGACGCCTCGGCAGAACTCCTTGTAGTGGCTTGTGAGTGTAAACATTTCAGGGAGCATAGCACTAAATGCAAAAGCTTATCTTTTCGTATAGCGATGGGTGGATGTTAGGAAAAGCTACCCAACTACTATTGGACTATCTTAGGGCCAGAGAAATGGTGTCAGTTTACCTAGTAAAACTTTCATTCATATATTGAATTTTGGAAATAAATTCTATCGTGTAAAATCATTAGATTCAACTGTTTGGAGTGAAAATAGAGATTGTTGTATGAAACAATATTTAATCGCAACTGGAAACAAATAAATGGTACATAAGTTTATTTTGAAACTAACATCGAAAGGTTGACCTACTTGAGTTTATTATTATCCAAGTTTTTCTGTTTAAAATAATTGTCATTGAGGTGATCACCTTGATGTCAACCTGTTCACTAGCATAAAAGTTCGCTTTCCGGTTCTTCATACCAGCCACTCGTTCTTCGCAGCTGATTACATTCCCTGAAATATGATTTTAAGGGCCACCAGGCCCGAATCTTTTTTTGAATACTGTCAGTCACGCCTCAAGTGTTTCACACATGGGCTCCATTTGTGTTTGTCATCTGTAAAGCGGATTCTACATCGGCATCTTCAGTCTGACTCCATATCCAGCATGATCTTATTTGAGGTGCCAAATAACTAATTTCCATGCTAATATGATGATAGTTTCGCTTGAATTTCAGTCAAATTACATAAGAACTCGGTCCAAATGGCGAGAGCAATCATGGTGGTTCTGACACAAGTATGGAATTCTCGCCAAGAGGTACTCTTCAAACCATTCAACCAACTTTCAAAGTTGCCGGAGTTCGATCCTGAACACGAAGGTACGAAGTATTGATTTTTATTTTAGTTGTTATATACTCCCCACCCATTATGGCAAGTCCCAAGGACTTAATGGGGCTACGACAGAAGTACAACTAGTTTTTTACATACAGCACACACTCAGAAGGCAGTAAAAGCGGTTATCGACGTCTTCGGTTCTCTGGTCACTTCTCTGCCATGGTTTCATAGTGCAGGTGGTAGTTCAATTTCATAGTGGCGTCTCGTCCGTCTTCGACACTGTTAAGGCAGATGGTCTTCATACCTCTTTCAGAAGTCTTTCCAGCTTTCTGGCGAAGACTGCACTCGTTGCTACATGCACGCACTTTCCACAGTCCAGTTTGAGACCATGAATTTAGGTATTTGCGTTGTGCCTCGTTTTTCAGGCTGCACGAAGTTGTACTTCTGCTGGCATAATCTAATTTTATACGTTCGGTGGGTGATTAGTTCTGTTCGGCCGCCCCTCTCATTGGCCCCTAGAGTTGCGGCTGGGGTTGCTGGTGATCGCCACGGGGAGGTTGAGAGTAGGTTTAACCACCACTAACAAACAAAAAACAAAGTATTGATAATGGTTTTGAAACTTATTGCTAGTCAGAAAGCTCATTATTATTAAATGTACACATGTCAATCAAACATCTGGCCATTAGGAAAAAAAATTATCTAAGGTTAAGGCATTAATGAATAAAAAGCAGCTTATGGCAAATGATTTTAAAATTCATGAATGCGGTGTTGCTGATACCGAAACTTGTCAATCTGAAGAAAGTATACCGATTCTTTTGTCGGCGTGAAGATACAGTTACGCAAGCTCTTTCCATTGGAATTATAGGTGTCAAAGGACTCAGAGTTTTTTAGAAGAGAATTCGACGTTTATGGTGCCTTGTCCTAATTGTAGACAAAGCGCGGGAGTGCAGAACAGCCTGGCGTTCGGGACATCTCGTGGCATTTATGAAGATAAATCAAATGCTTCTGGCGGAGTATCGTCTGAACTACAATGTCCCTCGTACGTCATTTTTCTGGCTTTGACTGGAGCCTGGAAGACTGAAAGAAACACTTTTTATACACGTGGTTCGAACCCTTTCCTAATCGTGGAGTATGACACAATATTTAATTGAAAACGCTCGGTTAAAATTTGCCATCTTTTGACCATTGGTACTCACGTGACGGCGACCATACCAGTGACCATTGCAAATTGAATGGAGGAGGCATTTCTGCTTTTAAGATACCTTCAGTTAAGCGCTACCACTGAGGACCTATTGTCATCATTCAATAATAAGTTACGATGTGATCACTTTAGTCAAAGGGAAACTCATGACAAAATGTACCGATTGGAAAATGGGGAATAAGGCCGTATTCGCTGGGTATGCGTGTACGGGATGGTAGCCGCCCAACTAGTCAAAGAGGGTGATTTGAGAATTTTAATTTTAATTTCACTTGATTAAATACCACCACTGGTACAAGCAGAAGGACTTTTTGAATTACAAACCTGATGATGATATTCCTTTGCTAACTTTAGTTAAACCGAAGAAATCTATACTGTCTCCTTTACTTGATCCAAACGTTGTACGCAAATTTACCTTAAGTACTAGTGTAAGTTCTGATCCCATCCTATGTTGCTTCTGAGCAATTCTATTTAAATAATATTTAAACTGCCTTGTTCCATCTTCAGAAACCAATATCAGTTTTCAGGAAATTATCTTCCGATGTGAGTGAAGATGGTCCACTTCTCCTACGACTCAAACAACTCGAGACGTCAGAGGTGAAGCTAGTATTTTTTTATTTCTTTTATTCATTCTGAAGTATGTTAGTGAGATAATATGGATGCTCCTGAGTTAGCAGCATAGAACGCGCTTGATCCATCAAAGGACGCGAGCTTAAAACCCATCCAGCGATTGGAGATTAGAAGATTGAATCATCAATTCAATTGTTTGTCAGTCAACTGATCAATCATTTGATTAACCACTCTTCAATTGACATTGGCGGCGTACCATATTGATTAGCACTGGTTTCTTTTACTAAAACAATTTCTCTAGTTTGAATCTCGGCAGGTTACTTCCCTCTAGTGGTATAATTAAATTGTTAGTTGCAGGGTAGTTCGAAAATTCCAGCTTGATATTTTTTACTTCGATGCGTAAGAATTCCTTTGTATTATGCTAAACGGGTCGCAACCAGTACTTGGTGATTGACTATCGACAGTTTTTATTGCAAGAGCCTTTTTCAGTTTATCAAGAATCTCCTTAAGCTTCCTTCAATATTGGCTAGACTTCTTAGGGAATTCTCTGGCGTAATATTTGCAGTACTTTTGCACAAGACCACCTTTATATTTGGGGATTTCATTGGATGGTTGAGTGGCACGAAAACAGAAGCATTTCTACGGATACTTGATGAAAATAATGAAGGAAAGCACAATGCCCAGTTTTTTTGTGATGAACGAATCAACATTTTATTGAACTGGTTCAATTCAGTAATGCTTTTGTAATTCTTCAGCTTCGTCAAGTCATATGGAATGTGAAATCGGCCGCTTCTTCGAAGAACAGTCACTTCACCAGTTTTAGCTCTAATTCCAGCGACCGGCGGTTCTCCTTTCTCGGCTCTGACAATGCTAGTACTATTTCCTCCTCTGGGTTCTCTTCAGCATCATCAGTGAATAAGAATCCCTCAGTTCCCAATAATTGTTGCTTCCGAACCTGCCTCACGATTGCCCTGCATGCTGCTATTGAATGCAACTGTGATGCGGACAGACTCGTTCGTCATCTCGCAGCTCAGGTTAGCATGAAACGAACTCTAAATCTATATTATTTTCCATTTCAAATGTCTATCGAAAATTTTCAAAGGCAAAATGCAAAACGATTTCATTGCCACTTGGTGAAATTTCGGCCTAACTGACTTTAGGCAGTCAAGTTAGATGACCCATAGCCGATCGTAGGGTTATTAGATGAGAAATGAGTGGGAAAATCTATGATCGGGCGAGGTATTGCCAAGTAAAAAGCTCATGCTTAGTATCAAAGTCATTGATTTTTGTTCATATTTTTTGTGATTCAGACGCTTTCCGAAGTCACTCAGGTTATCGGAGTATTCGACCATACCCTTCTGGCCAATATTATAATGACTCATATGAGTTTTGAGCCAACGCTTCTCACGTACGGCTGTCTCAAAATACTACTGAATGTCCTTGTCAGTTTGAAAAGTGGCAAAGTAAGTCTTTGTGTGTGTTGATACAGTATATTTTCAATGTTATATTCAATTTTGTCAATAAAATGCTGCAAATCGAAACTAAGAACGCAAATTTATCAAATAACGAATCCACGGATCGGTTCTCTCCGAGACTCCTGAATAGTTTACTCAGTATTGAACGTTCCCGAGTCTGGCTACGTACATGTACTCACTATATCGCTTCAAGAGAGACTTTCGACGCGGTGACCTTGACTGCGGCACAAGTAGTGATGTGTGCCCTCACCTCAGTCCATCAATTGGAGCCTCTCAGCTTGCGACTTGCTCGAGTAAGTAGATAACAGGAAAACAGAATTCGTCTGCACATTAAGCATTGCAAATAAGAGGAAGAAATCCATTTTGTAGATGCGAATGAATGCTTTGTCAGAGGAAACTGAGGCAAACTATGAAGGAGAAAATGGGCATCACGACGAAAAAGATGATCAGGGTTTTGAAGACGACTTGAAGGCTTCCTCTGGTCTCAGAGAGGATAGTCACTTAGATTTGGACATCGATGCCTTGGTAAGTTTCTTCGATTCCATGTACGCCTTATTGAGATCTCAAGTCCGAAGAAGGTAACCGATTATAAGATGGCAAATATCATACTGAAGTAGCTAACCCTTTTTTCAGTGGACAGATCTAGTGGTCCTTGCACCTTTTAGTGGTTGAAGAGCTTTCAAGTGGTGGTACTCAGGTTTGTTACCAAAATAAAGGAGTATTTACATACCAGTCTTCAAACAACGCATCCTGGCTCCAATCCAGATGAGTAGTGACGACTCTGGAACAAGTTCCATTTGATCCTTGATTCTCTGACTAGGCGTCTGTTTAGTAATGCAGTCAAGACGTCCGTACTGATCAGGCTCTTCTTCGGTGGTTGAAAGTCAAGTTTTCAAATAACTTTTCAAGTCCATGAATTACATATTAGAAGCCCCATCAACATCGACAAGCAGAAAATTTCGATCGGAAAAAAATATGTTAGATGAAACAAACTGAAATCGGTTGTTGGCACATGGCAGTAGTAATTAGATCTGTTGTCATTTATCATCACAGAAATAAGCAGCGATTTCTACGTTGTTTAATCACAGATTATCGCCGTTGATAGCTTGACTACCATCATCCAACGTCTGTCAACGGCACACAGTTCTCGAAATAAGGAAGCAGACGCCTTTGGATGGATTCCAGAATCACCAACAAGGTTGTTCCCTGTCTTCCACTCTATCTTAACACATTCAGTCACTGTGCACTTTATTACTGCTTTCCTTTGTTTCTCTAGACGTCGGAAGGGCATGAATGGCACCATCTACACTGCCTCAAATGACGAAACCTTCCTTGAGTTCACGTACCTCTTACTTCGACGCATCGAGATTCCTCTACAAGCCTACCTGTGCTGCACCTCCCGACGCAGTCTCTCCCTTGTGCCTTACCACCTCCAGCCAATGAATGTGGAGACAGTTGCCGTAGCCTTGAGCAACCTCGTGGCCCCATTGGCTTTCCTCGCCTTCAGGTTGTATATGGTTCAGTTTACACGCCGGAGAGAAGAGTGTATCTCTGAATCAATAACTACCATGTACATAGATACTTTGCGGGAAAAGTGTATGATTGCTATCGTTAATGTGTAGGTCCGGTGCTATAGCGCTTTGGGACGCAACGAGCTGATTTGTCACATATACTGTTTGGTCTATTTCAGAATAGGCTTAATTACGCAATGCCTGCCGAAGACTTCCGTGCTAGGCATAGACACAAACCATGATTTCATAGAATCAGGTAAATCATTACAAAGTGCAATGGGTCGACTGGAGTTGCAAGTGTACTATTCGGCCCATGTGAAAGAGACTTGTGACACGTTCATCAATATCCTCCACGACATCTTCAACTTTGCCGTAAGTCCACCGACCGAAACTTAAACATTTAAGAAATAGTCAAGTTTCCTAATGGCAAAGCCTTTTTCATCTAACAGAGACGAAATTTCTACCCGAAATCCTTCCTGCGATGTTCCCACTGGTGGTGGATGGGTCATATGTGCTCCTGTCTTCCGAACCTTTGTCAAGCATCGCCTGGTCAGGTAGATATCTCTCGTATTGTGGAACTCTTATGCAGCGAAATCTCCACTATACGTTCAAACAACAATTATCGCAGAAGCTCCTCTGCGGATCCTCTAGCGGATGCACCTAGAGACAATCGAAACCAAAGCGAACCCCAGCCTTCAATGTCACAGTCGCCTCCAATTAATCAGCGAGCGCATCTCAACTGGATGCGAGTTAAACAAGCATCTTTGGCTGTAACTGCCTTCCAGAATGCGGCCAAAAGAGTGCATCAGAAGAGCCTGGAACAGAGCAACGATCAGAACAGGAAGCAACTAGATTCAGAAGACTCTGATAGGGAAACATCGGATCTCAATTCAGAAACTGCATCGGCAGCTAGTGGAATTGATTGTGGTGAGTTTCAGAGGAATTAAGGAGAAGGTCTCACATCATCTAGTCCCTGTCAATCTGTATAGGTATCTGCAGGGGAAAGAAGAACCTATTTATGTTTTAGTTAGCGCTTAGGGCATCAGAATGACGCAGTTCAAGTTGTCTACGCACCCGGACGTTGTGGAAATGGTTACAGGTAATGCCTGACAATAAGGACGTTTTTTATATTACAGACAATGCAAAGACGTCCAAAGATAAGGCAAGGTGAGTGAAGTCTATCTTTTCAGAATATCACGTAAGCAATTCAGGGTTCAGAAAAATTAACAACTTTTTCGTAAAGGTTGGGTTCGGACTCGGAAGAAATATCCTGTCTGAGTAAACGCGATTTTCCACCGCTTTCGATTGAGGAAACTTCCATTCTTGTTGCCAAACTGATCAAGTGCAGTGATGCAAGTAGGTTTCCCATAGTAAAAGCCTTAATCTTAAAAGAAGTAATCTCAAAACGGCAATGCTATTTTCAGGGACGATTGAGCCTCTAGAGAATATCATTCCCCGAGACATCGTTTCCCGAGTTCGACATATGCTAGAAGAGGAGCAAAGACTGTGAAGGCACAACTTTTTACGAATATTGCAAACGATTTTAAAATGGTTGATAAACTTGACTTCATGAACGAAAGTTTGTTGGTTGTAAACAATGCATTTTGAGGCATTCGCGGAGAGTAACTTCTGCAGCTCCAATAAGATGAATATACACAATCTCGTGGAGCCAGAAAGCAAATTTGGTAGTAGAACTCTCATTTTATATTTCTTTTTAATCAGTATTTGGTCAATGTGGTGAGTTGAGTGCGCGCACAAAAGCTATATCATCACATAGGAGACCGAGAGTTCAGAGAACGCGAATATGATCACCCAAGATTGCTGCGATAAACTATACAACTAGGCAGAACTTGACGTTTATGCGAATTTGTCACCGCTTATATGGACGGGATCAAGCAAAGCAAAGACGCGGTTGTAGGGTTAGTAACAGCGGGACTACTTAGGTAGTGGAAATTGGAATTGTTGCCATGGTTGGTGGGGGAATATGTCAGAAACCGGTATTGAAACTAGTACATCCTCAGATCTGTTAGATGCTCAAAATACGCCCCAACACTGTAAACAAGAACCCACTAGCTGTGATTTTCAATGCAAGAAATAGGATGTAAAAAATACCTGCCAACGGTGGATTTCGGTCAGGTGACATTGCAGGCTATCTGTAGATCTGTCTTATTTTTACTAGATAGTCTGCACCGAAACTAACAATGTAACAACGTCGAACCATTCCTCATATCCTTCTCCCATTAATTTACAGAGAGGATGCTGTTCGACATCCATCACAAAGCTATTTCCTGATTTCTTTCCACCCACGCAGATCAGGACAATTGCCTTCCTGATTTTCCTGAACGTACACTACTTACAAAAGTATCCCGTTAAAAGAGCAGTGGTTCCCAAGAACCTATTTTGAAGGGACAAATGGTCATTGGACATCAGCACACTACACTGTTAACCGCGTTACATGTAATTCCGAAGACGCAGACTGTACACACAGCGTCTCACCATCAAACCAAGTTAACGTTTGTACACAATAGAAGAAACGGGGCATTTAAGTGAAAATCACTAGCGGAAATATTTATTTCAGGCCAAACTAGCTAAGTAAAGTTAATCAGAGCAAAGTCACACATCACCTGCATTTGACACATTAGTAAACACTACTTAAGAAAATAACGCCCTTGAACTAATATATTTTAGAAAAATTTAGAAGCTGCTTGTTTAATAGACAGGAATATTTTACAATGCAAAAGATATCAGAGAGGTCAGCCAGCTTTAAATCGCTTAGTGCTCCTCGACTCTCCGGGATCACTGTCAGGTCTACGCTTATTGACTCCCTTGAAGTTGGGCTTTGGCTTCTGTTGACGTTCAAAGCCGTGTTTTACATGACCAGTAAGAGCGGTTCGCATGGATGGACCAGGGCCCATTCCATTAAGAGCAGTCTCTCGTTGAAGATGGATTTGAGCGACACGACTCCCATAGATGTCCATATTCCGATTCTTGGTTGCTTTATCCTTCTTTTGACGAATTTCAGCTGGAACACGGACTGCTCGTTTCCATTTGTCCTAAAATTGAACAAGACCGTGGTTAGCTACGTCCAGCGGGAAAACAATAAAATCAGAGGAACTCACATGTGAAGGCGTTTGACATCTGCGGATGACAAAAGCAACTTGTGGGGCAGCTTCATCGAGTTCTAAATTAACATATGAGCCCCATGGAGCCCGCAGAGCTTCAACAGTTTTTGTTTTTTCAACATTGGAAGGTTCATTAGTAGGTTGCTTCAGTGAATTCAAGCGAATTGTCCGTACACCCATGATAAGTTTTTCCGGTGACGGCATTATGAAATGAATGACATGCTCTAACCCTGATGAACTGACTCTGGACACTTTCGGGCCGAGAAACAGGTCTATTCACTAAGCTTGAAAAAAAGAAAATTTCACTTGCCAATCAAAATCGACTTAAGCAACTGAGATTCCTCACTCTCTTCAAAAGCCTCTCCAGAGAAAATCAGCACCGGTTTTGCGCCAAATGTAAGTTTTGAGCCCTAATCATAGTTGGCTAACAAAAAACAATACTTTTGATCGCATAGAAACGTATTCCTCAATCCCCAGTTCATGCATATCTAAAATTTCGTGGTCAAACAAACGCCCAATAACAATATTATTTGGCCTTTTTTTTGAATGCATTCCGGCAACAAACAGCGAACAGTCATATTTTTTGCACATATTTTCCTAGTAATGGAGGATTATAGGTTTGCAAAATCTTACAATGAAGGAAGAATCCTCAAATGGAAGAACCCGATTTTTACGCTGCAATTTTCTGGCCAGAGGACTTTTGAGGGAACACTAAAGCATGAATTGAAAATGACGCGAATTACCAGATCAGTAAGGAAACTGTTCACTATATCACTTGTGCGAGCTCCTCTAAGAACCAATGTGTGTTTGTCATTTTCAAATATTTTTGGTTCTCGATTAGCCAAAAACTTGCGGCCTTTGTGGGTTCGGGGCTTGCTAAACGCAAGAATAATCAAACAATCAAAATACTTGCGTAATCTGGCGATCAAGATCCGTGGACACCATTAGGACAACGGCACCCACGAGGCCGTGCGATAAAGACAGATAGACCTAAAATAATTTGAAGGTCGTCGGGTAATGTGCATATATTATAAAAATCATGTGTAATAATAAATTTGATCGCTAATTAGATAACTCAAAATTAAAATACTTTATTTAATATTTCGAATTGATTTTACTTACTCATTTTCTTAAAGCGACTTTGAGATCTTAAAATATTCACCTTTGGTTGAATTGCTTTACATTATTTAGTCATTCATAAAACCCATTTGAGGCAAAAATGTTCTATTTATGTAGTCTTTCTTAAACTCTGTTGGACATAAAAGCCTTTGATTTTCCCCCTATCAATAAAATTTGCTGAAAACTAAGCGAATATTTAGAATAAGCAATATTGCGTTAAGCAAAGAAACAGTGTGGAGCGATGCACCCTGTTAGACTAAGTAAAACGCTTAAGGTAACCTAACATTCATAGAATAATTGACCGCTAATAGTTTTTAATGCTCACAGTGACTTGATCTTGTGTATTGTTTCAAGCACAGTCGTCCTCTTCTAGACGAATGTTTTAGCGTGACTTTTCCTCAAAACTCCTTCTTTCCTTGTGCGTATGGCCGGGACTCATTCATTTGGCCTTCATTCTCTGTACCGTTGTTATCGGCAGTTTATATAACGAGAACTGCACCAAACGCTCTAGGGGTATCCTTAGCATCGACCAACTTGGTAGCGTTAATGTACAGACCGGTGACCCTACATAACCGTGACTCGACTAACTCCATCCCAGGAACGAGTTATCAGTGCTTTTTTGTTCTTATAGCTCTAGCGGTACCAGTATTTCTTTGCATTCAAGCTACTTGTGAACTTCATCTCAGGTCAGTGACACCAAGCTTTGTTTTGAAGGTTTTTGTGCTGTCATTTAAACTTTTTTTGAGAAAGCTATGGTCAGATGCAATCGATGGGGACTTGTCACTTACGTGCTGCGCAGCTTTGGCATTTGAGGTGAAAATAAAAAAGAGTGCATTATTAAGCACGTTTCCAATTAACTAAGGAACGACTTTGGTTTCGGTTGTCGACTTCTGACTCTTAAATGGACGTCAATTCGCCCTTTTGGATGAACAAGTTGGTCATGGCCAGTCTTCCCGTCCAACTCCACTTTCCGATATTTAGTTAAACAAGAAATTAGACTCATTTGAAGAAATCAAATAGTTTGATTACTATCAAAGTAGCCTAATTCATCAAGTTCCAAATAGATGGGCATCGCCGTGGTCAATTTTGTGTTTGAGAGCAAATATAACTGTACAAATAATACGTTGTTTATTTATATTCTCTCTCGAACCATTCAAGTTACTTTAGAAGTCTGTATTCTAAACCGAGTTGTTGAGATACTGCTCCATTCGAAAAAAATCAATTCATATTAACCTAGCACTTCAAAATCTTCTTCCGGTAACTTTTTATCTCATTTCAACCAAGAAGGATGATGATCTTGGTAGTTATCTGGGGTTTTCCATCTCGCCTCTATGAAGTGATTGATCAGGGAAGCTTCTACCTGCTGAAAAAATCTGCAAAATTACATTAAAGAAAAAGAGGGTCGCATCTTGCCACAATATTACAACCAGACACCTGTGTTACGCAGCTTCAAGACAAAAGGGCTGAAGTTTACTTGAGCTGCGAATGCCCAAGATTAGGGTCCTATGCAAGATAAATAGTGTAGTTTGCTCTGTTTTCTTCCTTTCTGGCTTTTATTGCCCCTTGCACCTTCCTTCATTTTCAATCTAAATGATAGCCTCCATTTTACTGTATTGCAGTGAGTTAACGCCAGTTCTCTATCCGCGCTAGCGAAACCAGTCACGGGGTTGCTGGTTAATAATAGAGCTGGCAGTTCATGTCGTTGCTAGGAGGTCAAAGGGAAGCGGAAAAAGATAAGATAGCTGAAATAAAGCTTGATACAATCATTGGCTGCATCGAAAGTGACGAACCCCTTTTTGATTTTGACTAGTCCCATTCTTTGGCCATTACGAGGTCACACTTTCAGGTATGAAGTGGGCGTTAACATGAAATAAGAAAAACCAGAATATCAAATCGTCTCGTTAATATCAGCAAACGAAATCGAGACTTATATCCGGATAATTTATATCATATAAACTTTTTTTCCTTACAAATAAAAATTACAAAGAAATGAAATCGTATTTAGGCGGATTAAATATCACATACCGGCGCTTTCGGTACAACTGATTGATAACCATGGTAATTTTCTCACATTTCAACTCCACAGGCAAATTGGCAGATAAATAAAAATAAATAAAATTAAAAAAGCACTGTAGAAGGAAAGAGCCACGAAGAGCGCAAATTGAAGAATTACTGAAAGAAACTGAAACGTGAGATTTTAAATGCTTAACAGCCGCGCAAACAATATTGTGTTAAAAAAGAGTTTTGCGATATGAGGCTTTCAGTGAATGTCCCATATCTATGCAAATTCACATCCCCACACAAAAAGGAATTTCAAATATCGGAATCATCAGATGCAGCAAGGAAAACAATTAAGAGAAGAATAAATTCCAAAGGGGGACTCCTCTAGGCATCAGGTGGGGGTTTGATTAATGATTTAAAAGTTATAGGTTAAGCTTAGTTCGTTTTTTTCAGATTATCAAATGCCTGCAAATACGAATTCTTTAAGAATTAAAATAACTATTTGTGCACTAACTCAATGTCGTTTCGGTAGGTGCATAGAGGAGGAGCGCGTATACTTTCACTAAAGCATCAGTTATGAAGAAACTCCTTGGCGATTGGGTGCCAAAATAGGAAAGGTCATTAAAATAAAGTGACTGTTTTTTTTTGATTATCACTCAAAAACCGGATCTGTCTATCTATCACAAAACAAAGTAATTGTCAAACTCATTTTATAGAGAGCACATCGAGGACAATGTGGCCAAGATCATAGTAACGTAAGTCGGTCACATTTGAATAAGGCAGTTGGCCAATGACACCGCGATTCTGCTGTAAGGCGTAATTGAATTTAATATCCCATTTGGAAGGGCTAGCAAAAAAAGCGAACCCAACTTGAACTTCCGTGATATTGTGAAATAATGTAGGCTTTTGGGCTTCGGTTTCACAAAGGCATCTCTATGTTTTGTAGGGCGACCACGAACTGCTTACTGAGCCCTGGTATTTTTCAGGTAGAGACGATAGCCAAGCGACCAATAATGAAATGTCCAGTCAAACTAATACTGATTCGTTGAACAGAGACAATTTATTACAGATCCGTGGTTAAATAGACGATTTACGAGGAGAATGTTAGATGCGGACTTCTGAAGAGGCTTAATGAATGAGAAGGTTCTGGACATCGGCTTGCGACCGGGAGCAAATTAGAATGGAGCGCGGAATGGGACATCGGTAAGCAATAAGAGGACTACCTCTCAACACACTTCCTTCCATTCGTGAATAAAAACCGTGGGGTTCTGCCATTTAAACCCCTTCTATCTACTAATATAGAATAGTAGATAGAAAGGCTTCTGCAAAGCGATAACGATATTTTTCAAAATGCCATGGTATCTAAAATGATGGTCTTAGAGGCCAAATACCTTTTTAAACCTTGGCATGGGTGCAGGTTACGATGCATTTAGTAACCTAACATGACATTTATGACAATGTATTTACAATAATCCCGTTTAGATCAAATTTTACGTGTATTTTTATCTCTGCAAATGAACAAGGTCCCTTCGTGGCGTACTACTTATGGCTAATAAATAAATATATCTCGTGGCCAAATGGCACGGTGGCATTGTTTTCGCCTCCTAAATCGCTCGAAATTGTTTCGTTTCAGTGAATACAGCAGACTTTAAGCATCTTAAGAAAAGGCAAACTGTCCAAGCCCAGTGAGGAGTAGAACAAGTTTAGGTAATATTTCACACTAAATGGCACTTTCAGGGATGAGACTTCCGCTTTTAAGCGAACGAATCAATCGGTCTAGTAGTTAATGGGTGACGCCCAATCCCTGCTGCTGCTTCCTGAGGGAAACAGAAACACCGAATTGGTTACTACGCCCAGCATCAATTGGCCTTGACAACCCAGCCAATCACCAACTGGGTTGGATAATCTTGTGCTTAGGATTAGCAATTGGCGCAGCTGGGCCAAAGCCCCTTTATTACTTGGCAACCTATTCTACTCGATGTAAATAGCAGTCACTTTGTTTCCCAAAGCCTAGCACGACTTGTTAAAAAATAGTTTATTTTCCCCAGATTGATGATAATGTTGGCATGTTGAAAAACGGTTACTCTAAGTTGCCTAAATTTGACTTGCAGATCAATCTCGTGCTTGTTAAAACAAGTTGCTTGGCAAATTTGAAAGTATTTTGTTGCCGATTTTGTACAAGATTGCGCGTTTATTGCGGTTTCGTGCCATTTGTTTAAGCACTGAAAGTTCGAAAATGAAATGGGACGTGTAGTGAAACAACTTCGAGTGTCAATAAGGACAACCAATTACAATACGTTTATAACCAATGCTAACAATTTATTTCTATTTATACAGATCGTCCATAAATGTCGAATAATTGCCTTGTGCCAAGATCACTGATCTTGTAGAATAACGTAGAACAGCGAGATTTTCAATCTCGTTTTTAATTCCGCCCCCATTTTTTCGCTTTGGTGAGAGCTAAATTGAACCCAAGTAGAAGACTGGATGATCTGGCTGATGGACAGTAGCGAGTGAGAGTGGAACAGAGTTTATTGAGGGGTTCAAACATGGGAACTAGGCACTTAAGATTATAGAATTCATTCTGGAGGTTTTTCTTTGCCCCCTAGCATAGCCTTATGACTATCTTCTCTGAAATCACACCCGGATTTTGCATTTGATCGACCACTCATTTGAAAGGAAGTCATTTCTGGGGTATTTTAACAGCCTATCCTATTCTCTCTAAAAGAAAATTACGCTTCTTGTAGGCCGTTCTTAAAGACTAGGCTCCGAATTATCACTGGTGTATCAGGACTAGTATGGCTTATGTCATAATCCGTGCAGACGCTGCCATAATAGGTTCCTAGCACATGAAATCAAAAGTCGCAGATGTTCGCACCGTTAGCGAAAGCACCCAAGAACTCGCAATGTCTCTTTTAACGTCCTACTCTTCCTTCAGCCATAATAGCTACCCTGCTTCTTATTTATCAATTTAGGTTGGTACCAAATCACTTCATTAACGGGGGACATTGACTTTGGCCTTTCCATCAGTTTTGATAGTCATCGACGTCAATGGATTACGGTTTGAGGTTGATTAGCGCTTATGACGTCATTTGTATGGTTTATGGACTTGCATTTCATGAAGAATTTCGACAGCTATACGATGTCAAACTGAAAACACTGAAAGAACAATTTACAAAAATTTTCCCAATCGGGCGAAAGATAAAAAGGAGAAGAATCCAGGGGGATGGTACGTTAATCCGTTTCGCCATTTCATTTCAGCCGGACAGCACTTCTCTTGCAGTACACGGTTTTTTTTCAGTGGCTGCTCAGAGATACGGTAGAAACTTCATCTTTGAGCACTCAGTATGTGTACCTCCGGGGTTTCGAGCTTGTGCCCTCTGACGTGCCGGATGCTTACGACAACACTGCACTTTTTATTTTATTCATTTACTCCCCACCCATTAGGATAAATCCCAAGGACTTATTGGGGGTATAACAGAAGTACAAAGCTTTTACAACATGTAGTACACAACAGTTAACACAAAAAAACACTACAAGCCTTGATCAGCGTTTTCGATTCTCTGGTAAATTTTCTGGCATGGTTTCATAGTACAGGTAGCAGTTAAACTTCATAGTGGCACCTCGTCCGTCCTCGACATTGTCTATGGTGGACGATTTCCATACCTCTTTCAAGTCTTTTCAACTTTCTGGTAGAGATTCCATTCAGTGCTACATAAACGCGTTTTTTATAGTCTATTTTGAGACCATAAAATCAGGACGTTACGTCCGACTTTGTTTACCAGGCTGTACGAGGTTGTACATCCGCTAGCATAGTCCAGTTTTATACGTCCGATGGGTAATTAGCCCTATCCGGCCTACCCTCTCATTGGCCCCCAGGGTTACCCCTGGGGTTACCGGTGGTCACTTAGATGATAACTAATTCCACACTCATATATCTTCATCTTTGACACTGGTCTAAAATGAAGTCGCGGATATTCATTTGAGAAAATGGCATATGTGCAGTTGCACATGCCCTTAACATGGCTCAATCATTCCTAAGAGGGGAGTACGTCCCTAAATCCTTATCTGCCATCTCGACATGTTGCAATTGCCGCTCCTACGTAGTTCCCAAATTATCCTCTAAAATATCTCTGCAGATCTTTCTGTAACTCTATGCTATTCCTAGAAGAGTTGTCCTTAATTTCTAATTAGCAGGCCTGTATTAACCAAAGCCTCATCAAAAGAAAGATGGTTTGCCATTTATAAAGTTGGAAATATGGTTTTGAACTCTAAACGTTTTGATGAGTTTACTCGCACATAAAGGGTATAATCATATCTGAGCGCTTCCTCGTCTTGATGAAAACTACCTTTACTGTCACCTATGCTTAATGTTCTATTTGACGACAGCTCGTATGATTTTGTACTTCAGACCCAACCCAAATTTTGCTTTTGTATTTTAATAGTTAGTTAACAACACACTTATTAAGTCATCCTGAAGATTGAAGAGAGCATGCATAGAGGAGGCTGACAATACACAGCTTTCAGTGTCGGGAGATTTGTGAAATAAGGAAACCCCTACCCTGACTTTCAACATGGGTGTCATTATTAAAACCTAGCACTGATACTTTTACCCTCTCTCTATTGGTTAACTCAATTACCGCTTTGATAATATGCAGTAAAGTGAGGTCTGCTTAGATCAAGTGACTTGCGTTGGTTTCAAGTCCGAAAATTTGGCATATAACAACCAATCCCATTCGATGCTGGAGGGGTGCCGTTTTTCTCAGTGGACAGGCCTTCCAGCCTCTGTCGAATATCCTCGAACTTAGCTCTAGGAATGAACAATGAACCCGGATGACAATATGTATGTTTAAAACCATTTCTGAATGCATTGGTTTTAAATCCATGTTATCTTGCTGGCCAAAGTGATTTGCAACCACTTCACCCAATCGACAGGTAGTTTTTCTATCCATCAGTTCTGTGCATATATAAAACAAACAAAGTCATTACGAAATGTGGGATGTCGGCCCTAACACGTATGAGATGGAATTGACTGCTCCGAAAATATTCCCCCCTGACGCCACTTCAGAGCAGTATAGCGAGATCATTCGGCTGATTTACAACTATTCGTTTGCTACTTAAGAAATTGTCTTGAACAAATAATGAGTCAGGTGTTTACATGTTCAGATCCAGGATTCAAGTAGAAATACTCGGCCTTGAATCTACTATGCATATTTCAAGTATATGGAGAAATTAAGTACACACAAAACAATTCGTTAGCACAATTTTGCTGTTCATATTTAGCCCAGATATTCCCACGCTCCATGGAAATCCGATTTACCCATCAAATAAAAGCTCCAAGTGCAGCTTGCACGGAGGCATCAACAAGAGGCTTATTTGAGGACTTAAGTAATTTCAGGGAAAGAGGAAGATTGATCAACGATTTTTTACTGCTTTTCACTACTGAAATCGAAATTGACTGGGAGGAACCTTAAATAGGCCTATTTTCAAAGATATAAAGTGATTGTGGGGCGTTTCGAGGTCATAGCATTGAGGCCATGCTGAGATTAGGTGGTAATGTCTTTGCTGTTACAGATTTATGCATTCAGTGAAGCAGTGAAGCCTCAGAGACTCGAGTTCGAAAACATTAAGAGGGCGATATTCTTTGACAATATAGTTGTTGTTAGCAAAACTTATACATGATAGATACTCTGGATGTTTATTGTAAAGATTTGAATTATCATTGTCTTGGGGTAAGCCATTTAAGAATAAACATGTTTAACGATGGAAGGCGAACTAAAGCTCATTCTGGCCTCAATAATGTTTCGGCAGAATTTATTGAAAAGTCCATTTGGTTTCAGTTCTTTACTATCTATTAACTTTAAGTGACAAAGCGGTGTCTAATATAAACTTAATGACTATTCAGAGAATAGCGCGAAAAAACGTCCCTCCGAGGAGTATTTCACCTACAATTGGATCTGAAAGCCTTTCTTCCCCTTTCCTCAGACAGTATAACTCAAAGGCCTCGACAACACCAAATAGTCGTACATAAGCGGTGTAGTTGTAGGGCTTCGAAAAGCAACCATCAGGGGCTTCTCCGAAGTCAAAAGCGATGCGGTCGGCAGTGTTTGCTTTGAGCCATGGGGATGGTCCAAAGTTGAAGTTGACTCCAAACCTAACTCTAAGTCTAGGTGAGTGACAGAACAGTCCAAAAATTTGTAAGTTACTCACTATTCAAGGCAAATAAGGCTATTTCTTTCCACATATACTGTCACTATTGGATGACCTATTGGTAAAGCCAGCTCATCGTCGATCTCCAGCATTTTCGCATGAAGTTTCCTTCCATTTTATCTCGAATTGCTATTTCATTCTGTTCACTCTCGTATTCGAACACAATTATCATAAATAAATGGCCGTTTGACAAACTATAAAGCACTTCTTCTAGTCTTAACCTCTGAAGAAATTTTACTTTGACCTTCAAGACGACAAAGAGATGATAGAAGCTTTAATCACGTGAGTATTTGGTGAATTCTTCTATTAAAAACTGCTCTAAGCCAACCCATCAAGGCCACTTTCTTATGTTTTTCGCTGATACAAATTAAACTGCACTTTTGTAAGGCCATCTTTATAGAATTTGTTTAACAATGCTAAATAAAAGTTTTAAAACCAGTTTACCAAATATTAAAATGTGGATGCACTGATGTTGTAGAAAACGCTTCGGAAATAAAAGACAGATTAGGCGGTTTCCCGACAGCCTATCATTTAGTAGGTACTAGAATCAAGGGAAGAAAACAAAAGGCTCCATCACAATCGCATTAAAAAATAGTAATACATAAGCTTTTAACCAAACACGATTGTTCCTAGCCTATCAGTGGCCTGCATTCAACTTAGTTTGTTCCGGTTTCTTGTTATCCGCTATCCTACAACGGTATCTCCTAGGTCGAACGAATCTGCTGTGATAAGACTTACGTCGTACTAGCTGGACTCGAATGGCTCGCGGTCCGCGTATGTCTCACGTTGACCGACTACTTCATAACAGGCCATCCCGCTTTTGGTTATTACATAGATGTCTCTAATCGGCAACTAGTTTAGTGGACAGGCAATTTATGCAAAGGAACCTAAAAATTGATGAACTTTGGCAATAAAACTATTCTATTTACGCTCTTTTCTCCTCCTCCTCCTCCTCCTCCTCCTCCTTCCGTGTGCGGTTTGATTATCATGGCCCACTCTTTTCTATATATTTAAAATATAGCACTTGGGAGATATGGCAAAAATGCATGTGAAAATGTAGAATCAGACAGTTTCACGGAGACTGACAATACATCCGGATTCCCAAAATTATTCCAAGAATGTGCATCTACCTGGCTTAGCCATAAACCAAGGTCGGCCAATGATACTGTGAGGCAGTCAGTGGATTAAACTCAATACCCTAACTGATGTAGCTGCTATTCTGCTTAGTGCTGTATTCTGTTTGTCAAGAAAGTGTAAGCAGCATGTATATCTTAGTCATATATTTTAGTCAACAATCCAGAAGTAATGCTTACAATCCTGTAGTTTCCAAGACCAACTATCAGAATAGTGGCTAAACTCAAGTTTTTGGTGTTGTAATCTGTATACCAATTATAAAATTTCAGGCATTAAGTAAAATTGACACCTAAAAATATTGGAATGTTTTGAAAGTTACTGAAAGAGGGTTTACAAATGTGAGAAATTAAGGTGAATGCCGGCAAGCCCTCCTTTGATTCACCGATACATACTGGCCGGTCGGATAGCGTTATTGAGCATGAAGAGAAAAGTACCAGTTGCTTCCATTCCTAAGGGTTCGTTATTGAAGTGCCAGAATTTTGCGAAATAGTGCTGCGTGACTAGGAACTCAAGAGCAACTAAGTTGGCTGCACTTCTCTACGAATTTGCATCATTCATTTTCTATCTCACATTACTTAGTCCAAATAGAAAAATTCCATTAAAAGTATAAAGGCAGGTTCGGAGTGTTTCGTTAAGGTTAGTTCATTCCTCTCTTATGGTCGTCTTTAGTATCTCCAAGGGCGACTCTGCTGAGTTTTCATCTCAAGTAGTTGTGTGTCCTCTTTGGTTCCCTATTTAGGTGTGGATTCAGGAAAGGCACAGCCGCTCTTTCTCTGTCGTACCCTCATGATCAGGAAATGTGCATGTTATGACTGGTCAAACCGATTCCATGGGTAAAGTAAGGCTAGTCGAAGTAGTCTACTGAAAAAATCCTATTGCCCAATACATCATCGGAAGAAGCGTTATCCTGACGAATAAAAGGAATTAACTAATTTTTATCGCTATATTCCAAAAATTCATTTCGAAATCCAACTTATTGCCTGAAATTTTGAACCGCCGACCTGCAAATTTGATTTTTTGAAGCGGAACTGCCTTCTGAAACATAAATTACAAACACTTGATGGAGACAAGACCGTCGATATTATTATTTCGTTGGTTAATGCATGAAAAGAATTGTGATTTAGTGACAGAGTGAGTGTGCATTAACAGATTTTTCCCATTTAATGGCATGATTTAAATTTTGTAAACAAATATTTATTCTGTATTCCATCAGGCCACGGATAAGTGGGAGAAAATGTTTAAAAGCAAGTGAAGTTCTCTCCTACTCCTGGTGCTAAGGGCTTAACGGCATTTCATATTTTACGGATCTCGCAGGAGGGAGGTGTTCTGGCAATGAAAGTGCATTAAAAAGAAATTCGGATTGCACAGTACACAACAGTGTCGGACCTTTCGCGGTGGGCGAAGGCCAAATTTCGCCGAAGTCGAAGAAGCGGAAACGAAAGGAACAAACAGAGCAAATAATCAAAGGTTTTGCCATCGATTCCCACTTTTACTAGTCTGTGAATTTTGTATACTTTGGTCTTGAATTGGACATGTTTGGTTCCACTTAGAAGGTATCGATACCGTTAATAAATTCGAAAGTGGCAAGCCTAACTGTATCTTGGGTCCAGCCGCTGCTTCCGTGTTATGATCGATGGTGAGCAAAAGCGAAGGAATGGAGGCGCGATGCATTCTTGCCAATTTCCCTACCTGGTTGTAATCATCTTCCTCAAATTCCATGCTGTTTATGAAATTATCAAGGATTATGATTTGCAACTGTTCTCAAAGGGAAAATATCATCATCAAGATGGCACCGCACACTGTGCTCTGAGAAACTCAAGAGTTCGCAACAACGGGGCGGAAATAATTTCTCCTATGCTTGACCACGGCAATCCCATCTTCAGTGATTGGATGAAAATTAAAGCTCACTCCATTACATTTAAGTTTAAGATCAGCCAATCCCAAATACCCTGTTTAGACAACGAATTAATTTGCATTTGGAAAATCTTGAGTTCTTCCAGTAGTAAACGCTACCTGAGCTTCGAATATCTAAAAAAATTTGCATGGTTAGTGTTTTGCTTACGGAAATGAAGATTCACCGTATCACCTATTAATTTAACAAGATTTTACTTAAAATCAAGTTTAAATAAACGTACATTCTTTTCACCGGATCGCATTTAATTTGTGCCTCAACAGCCGCTTCAAATGAACTATACTTAGAAAGCTGAACAAGCCCTTTTATTGCATTCTTTTCAAAAAATTTAAATCAAAAGGGACTGAAACCGATCCTGTGCCGACACTTAAATTTGAAAAAAGACCCACTAGTATCCGAAACTGCATTTGAAATTTCTGACTTAGACAAAAGCGCTCATGGAAACCTATTCCATTTCAATTTAGCGAAATATTGTAGAGCGTGAGTGTATTAACAAAAAAATATGTCCCGCGAAAACTCTTTTGGCCTAAATAATACCTCGGTTCCGGGTTTCATTTGACAATGCTTTTAATGGCAACCGATATCTAAGTGGGAGAAAATAAATTTGAAAATGCAGCTGGCGAATTCGTGATTCGAACAAGTCATTCATGAACCAAATTAACTGTTTTAGCACGTTTAATATACTTTTAACATGTATGATATGATGTGCCCTTTTTTTAAATTTACAAACATGTTAATTTTACTATCACTCTGGAGTAAAAAGAGCCCATCCAAACTGGCATAAAAATCTTGATATCGTGACATTTCTGATGCCAAAGACGCATGAGCAATGAAGCAGAGTTCAATGTTCAACCACCACATGGACACCACGTTTTGGGCTGAAGTTGCGGTGGTCTTGGGACCACTTGTGAGCGGTCATGTCTACGGAATTGGGATCATCTGCCTTACCTTGTGTCAAATGGTGTAAGGTCAATTACTTCATTTCACAATTTTACACACCTAGACTGGTAGGAGAAAGAAAACGTGATATTGTCTGTACCAACGCAAACTGCCAAAGATGTTTCGCCACAACAAGGAAGATGCGAAGACACATAAGACAAGATCATGGAGAAGAAGAACATAAAACTGAAGAGATACCGGACCTTAGATCAAAGTGCCCTCTTACAGACTGCCTTAAAAGATACAAGACTCAGGGGTGGCTAAAGAGACATATTAGGGACTGTCACCCTTCGGTCAAAATCATAGAAAGAAAGGAGCCAACAGAGAAAAGGAAAGAACTAGACTGCAGAAGAGAGAGTAGAAGAACTGACAATGAAGGAGAAAAACGATAGAGTGGGAGATAGGAAAAAAGACCGCGAAGTAAAGTCCAACAGGCTGTATAAAAAACATATCTGCTCCATCACGGCTGGGAATGATTTTGACCGAGGTGCTGCAGGAAGTGTAGCAGAAGAATGAAATGTTACTGCACCACGAAACCACGCCGAGAAAGGCTCAGGGAACCGAAGACGTCAATTAATTTTTTCTGTGCTATGTAAAAGTGTTAGCTGCTATGCAAGTTCTTGTATTTCTGCTGTACCCCCAACAAGTCCTTGGGGCTCGCCCAACAGGGTGGGGATGAATAAAAACATCTCATTTAACAATTGAGATGTCAAGCAACTCATTTCCTATTTTCCAACTACCCTCCCCACTGCTCTTTTTCTTTTGACTTCTTGTATTTAGCATGATTCAAATTGACCATTTATTGACAAACTCAAACTGCCCCTATAATTTTCTAAAAGAACAGAAGTAGTTGTGTTCTTTTCATCAAAATTGCTTCTTCACTGTCTCTAGACTTATTGCAAGTGAATAGTTCGCTGCTGGAAGGAGAGATTCAGGCGGTTTAAAAAGTTTTCCCAATTAAAATACGGCCGCTTGCACAGAAAATAAGTGACGCCATTCCATGCTCTAAATTGAGTCAGGAAGACAATGATCAACATTTGATAATTGAATCTTTATTGCCAAATTTGATATCATATACATGCATGTTGTAAATACGGTGGTAAGATTCTGGAGGTTTAGTTGGCATAGATCATTTCAAGATGACTACTGAACGGATACTTCTGAGTATTTAAATTGCTAACTTTTGGCTAAGCCGGCGACGTGTTTGCGAATCGTTTAATGACAGCTTTCGCTAATATCAATGACGTTGTTGGTATAAAAGAAACATTTTGAAAGCAGTTCCAGTTCTAGTCCTCTTCAGAGATAGATAACAGGATTTTAGTTGAAATAGGGCAAAATCAGGGAGGACTTTTAGAATATAAGATGCGAAGACTATATGAAGAACTTTTCAATGAAACTCCTATCTAATTTACTTCAAGACGCCGCGTATCTCTCAATAATTAGAAAAGTTTTCTCTCCGAACAGAGTAATTTTCACATTGAAACTGTTCTTGAGGTCACTATATGATGATGTCTGCGTGATAGTCAGAGGAATCGCGGTTATTTATGACGAGTTAAGCAAAACAGCTGGTCGAAATGTTTTTCCTGAAAAGTAGCCTCTCACTCGACACAATTCCACACTGCCTAAACTAATGGCACAGATTCCCTTATGTTTTAGATGCGAATCATTTTAAGGACGTAATTATCTGTTGTCCCTCTGGCAGCCGTCTATTTTTCAAGCACTTTCCTTTACTAGTTATGTAACTTGTAAGAGTCGGACGCTGGACACAGTTAACCAGGCATATGGTTTTGTAATAGGTATGATAGGTATGTTGATAAAATACGCCAAGCAACTAGCGTCGAGATGATGATAAGCCTCAAAATGATCAGATATGCGGTCATAAGTACATTTATTTGTGCAGATTGCAGTTGAACTACGCGAATGTAGGGCAGCGAACGCGGCATAATGCCTCTCAGTCGGCTCATTATGGCTTATGTTTATGACTAACGTACTTGACCTAAACACATCGCTTCTATCTGCGCCTTGGTATGCGAGTAAATGTCTTTCACGTGAGAAAAAGGTTGGAAATTCCTATACTTTTTTATTTATTAATAGCGTTTGAACGCTAAATTATTTTGCGATATGATGAAACACGAAAAACGCGATTAAGTAAGTTAAAAGGTTATGTTGGGGAAAATCAACAAGATGTAAGGTAACTAAACACGCCTTAGGGAAAAAGCGTCCTCAATTTAACTTCCTCTTGAAGTAATCCTTCTTTGAGCTCATCGAACAGCAGATTATGCCGACTGCAATAGGTTTGTGACAACTGCTCCGAGGCTCGAGGGCACATGGGTACATGAATTCAAGGGCTAATTGAAGGAAATTATCCAGCATGCCTTGGGGAGCTAAAAGGGTACCTTGGCGAGCATTCTTTCGTAGACCGAAACTCGACTGGTGGTCACTCCGATCAATGCTAGGACTCCATTTTTAAGTTTCTTTTCAGCCACAACACCTTCTACGTCTAAAATGACGGCTCCAGCTAAAAGGCGCTTTCCTTCCAAGAAAGCGTGGGTAAATACTAGAATATGTCGACTTCTTGAACTGGTAATTGCGTAGAGAGGTTCCCTGCGCGGGGTGGTTGGCAGGATTTAGAGATACGCTCTGAGCATTGGAATGTAAGAGTATGAAGTCAGTAATTGGTGATTAATTATTGATCAAGTAATCGATGCTGACATCCAGGCAGTACCATTTATGGAAGCGGATTGTAAACATAAAGCGAAAATTAATAAAAATAAACATTAGCTTATACCACTTTTTTCTCACTTTTTTTCATTTACTCTTTTGCTTATAATACGGCGTGGCAGCCATTATGCGAACTGGCCTTTCCGGCAGAGACTTGGAACCTGTGGTAGTTACTAGCCGATAGGAGTGAAGCTATTAATTACACACTTACAAGCTTATGACAGCCGAGTTCCTAATCCCATGCAACAAATTAGACCTTTAGATTTGCTCGTATACTCTCTAAAGCAGAAAGAGAATAATTCTTTTCATGTAATTCAGTTCTTATCTTAAAACTGGCAGAGCCATTCAGGTCATGGTACTATTATAGGTAAACTATAAGCACTCCAGAAGGCTAGTCTACTTTCAGTACAAAAATAGTTATTTCAGCACAAAATTAAGGCCTTTACTGAAGATTCCAATTTTTTGCATTTATTGGCCTTCAGCAATACGTGGGTTCTGCATTGACTTTGTAGTTATGTTTTTCCGATTGCAGTACTATCCTCTCTAATTGATACACTGCCTTGTGTATTTCTAACTTCTCCGATTCATGGATCCATCTGAATGACGATTCATATTTCAGAGAGTCTTCCAGAATTCCGAAATAGTTGGAGGGTCTGACTACTGATTAAAGAACAATATCGACTTGAGGATTGTCATGGCTGCACTTCGGAGCACTTTGAGGCATCATTGCAATTGGTCATTCTTAGGCTTGAAATGACTTGCTAAATCAATGGTTTAGAAGAACCTTCCAGTTCTGTCGAGTTCGAGGGGTCATATGATGGGATATTCCATTAACACAACAATACACTCTTTTTTTCGGACTTTAGAATGAGTTATGGCCTTAGATTTGATATCCAGCCAGATTTTCTCATCCGCTGACATTGCTTCAGAATCACGAAGAGGAATAACAGTTACATGGACGTCTTGATTTCACATGCGACACTTCCAACTTGAAAATATTTCTAAGACGTAGCCTTTCATGATCCCAAGCAAACGAATCTTTGCTGCCCTTATTTCCTCAGGTACCTTAAAATGTAAAATATTAATTTTTGATTAAAATTTATTCTGTTTATTCTGATTGTTCCGATCACAGTGACGTGATTAGAATCTGCCATAGATTTTGTCTGTACCACGTCTAAGTCTTTATAAACTTGCCACTTAAGTAATGAAATTGCATCAAATTTAAGCACGTTTTTCGTTTTTAGTTCAATTTCACACTCAGAAAAAGATAAATTGTAGCGATCACGTGGTAATAAGAAAGCAAGAGTTGACCAAAAGAACAAAACACCGATTGTCATCTAGTACTTCCCTTCAAATCAGTATACTTCTTGGTATTCGTTTGAAAGTCATCATGGTAGCTTTGTCTTTGATCAGCAATGCTGCCCAATACTACTTTTTGGCTTGGTGACACATTCAAGTTGTAAATATCTCTCCGTAGGTGCATGTTGTCGCCTTTCGGGTTGTTAATGTGGTTGATCGAGCTGATTGTCAACACGTTGTTAAACCATCTACAGTCATGATCAGTCATGCATTAGATGAAGTTTTCTGCCAAAGAGAAACCAGAAAATGAGTCATGATTGAGGAGTAAGCTGTGAACTGAAAGGTGGATGAGAAGTGCTGGTGAGCATTTCAGTAAATCGCCAGCAATCGCTGCAAAATTGTTATGACGTTTGCCTTGCTGTTTTATTTAGCGATGTCTTGAGTTAGTCACCAATCAAATCAACCAATGAATAATTTTGTCGACTAAAATCATTGCCCAGTGTGAGTTACGAGAATTAGTCAATTTAATTTAAAAAAATTCATTTCTGAAACCCTGATTAGAGAAGTAACTTATGGATTTCCATTTTAGAATAGATATTGGAGAGAGATAAAACCAGGTCTTCTAGAAAGGAGGTGGCTAAGTTCCACATGTTCTTTTGGTTCTTCTCTCCTCGCTTTTGTGTTCAGGAATCCTCGAGCTGCGCTCTCCACCTTGCTATCTTTCTTTTAAGTTAGATAATTAAAAGATTAGGTGTTTCAAGGCCTCATAAATCCAACGATCCTGTTCACTCGAACGTTTCATTGGCCCCCTGAATAGAGATGTCCAACTTTTCAATCAGGCGATCTTCTATTTTTCGAAAAATCTATAGCTGATGATAACACTTGATGTGGAAAGAAATCCATGGCAGCCAGATTTCACTCCCAAGTACTTTTTTACTACCAAAAATGAGTTATCAAAGTTAGTTTCATTGCTCGAGGAGTTGGTTTCACTCCAATTTGAGGAGTTAAAATGTTTCGAGTGAGCTTGTCCTAATGGGCCTCACTTAAACCTATTAGTGGATGAGCTTCAATTTCTTGGAAAAATTTGAACAGATATTATCGACTACAGGTATTTTAGATTTTGTCATTTGCATTTAGAAAATCATGCTGGCCGATCGCAGTATTATTAAATGGACTTGAATCCTGCGACTCATTATACAGTTGCTAATGATTTTCCACTAACTCTCCGCTTGGTAGCTTACTATTGCAGTTTGAAATGAAGGCACTTTGTGAGCACGAATTCGTTATACTGATACTCAGTATGCTTCTAAAAGAATAATTTGAGGGGTGGCAAGCTCTCTAGTCCTTGTTTGTAGAGACTGAACCAATGTGATAAATATCTCTGGATTAGTAAAGTGAGAAGTGAATCTCACTTCAATCAAATAAACCAGGCAAAGTGAGGTTAGCTATTCTTTTTTCAGTGGCAGTTGATGTAGGTGACACCATCAATCTCTATACTGATTACCAGCTGCTATAAGGCAAAGTTAATGATCCCAATCCGGTGGATGACACGCATAAAGAAAGTCAGGTTCAGCGACTGAAAAGTCAAGCACCTTAACTCCCATTTGATCGACGGGATCAATGTAGCCAACATCTCCAACACCCTCATCTCCAACACCGAATGTCATCAAGTTACGGGTAAGTGTCATAATATCGAGATCAGCTTTTACTGAGAATGGGTATCTCCACCCCACACATTTAGTATTACACTGGGCCTTTGACAGCATCCCTCTTGAAAGTAGCGTTGAGTCTATTGAAAACCTTAGAATATCTGACCGATGAGCATTTCGCTTGTAGGTAATGTTATAAGAAAGCGGAAAGTCATTTAAATCGTAGGTGATTCAAGCCCGTAAGTATTCTATCAAATGTGCACCTTCAGCTGGGTTTCGAGTCTTTTAGGTTGTTTAGCAGGACATAGTCTCTTTCAATATTGTTTCTGAATAGCGGTATCGTAATCACCCTATACCTAATTTTTCTAACCAGCCTTCACTTTGATCTAGTTACAAAAAGCAGTAAAGTGACACTTATTACCACAGGAAGTTATTAAAGTTTTAGAACAGGGAAATAAATCGTTTTTCAAAACCTAGGTTTAAACAAAATGAATTTGTGGCACCCTGGAACATTTTTTGAATTCATTCCCACCCATTGGGAAAGTTTTACACATACACAGCAAGATAACAGTTTAACTGACGTCTTCGACTCCCTGGTCCTTCCTCGGCATGGTTTCGTCGTGCATTAACAGTTCATTCTTCAGTTGCACCTTTTTGCGCCACCTCGTCTGTCTATGTTCGAGGGGTTTTATTGTCCTCGTCTGTTTGCCCCTATCTAGGTATTCTTTTCCAGTAGCCGACCATTTTTGCTTTACATAAAAGTTTTTCATGAGTCGCTCCCTCCTGAGCAAGCGTTGTTTGCAGCCGGGATAGAGCAGTTGTGTAGTTCATCCCGCTGGATATTCTTTTCTTCGTAGACGTTTTTCATGCCTTCCACTCTATTTTTTTCCTCCATCGTGTTCAGTTCTTCCACTTTCTCTGCTGCATCATTTGGTCCTTGCCTCTTTTTTGTTGTTTCTCACTTTCCTCGATTGCGATGAAAGGTGACAATCCTTAATATTGTCTATATAGCCACTCTTGAGTCTTGTATCCTTCAAGGCAGTCTTTAAGAGGGCACTTTAGCCTGTTGTTCAGTATCTCCTTTTTATTGTATCCTTCTTCTCCATAATTTTGTCTTGCGTTTCCTCGCATCTATTTTGTTGTGGCGAAACATCTGTTGCAGTTTACGTTGGTACAGATAATATTACGTTGCTTTACTCTTATCAATCTAGGTGTATAATTATCAGCCCGACTTTTGATGCTTTCCAAGAATCGGAGTTCTCCTGCCATATTTCTTCCGCACCTTTAATTAATTGAAGCATCCAATTTTTTGTATGTGAGGCTTTATTAGTTTTCCGTTTTCAAAGATAGTCTCAAGTATGGAGAGTATCAGGCTATCTTTGTCCATTTTCAAACTCTTCCATAGGTTCAACCTCTTGGCCTGTATTAGACTTGCTAAATTAGGCATTGGCAGCTCCTTTTGCGATTTCTCCGGAGTTTTGGCTCTTCGCGAGCCACTACTCTCATAATTGACTGCATGATCGACGAAAATATCCACCAGAGTTGCTTTTAAGGAGCTATTTAGACTGCTTGAGTGGAGGAATGGTCGCAGTGGCGTTAGTCGCCTTTTTGCCCTGACCAGGTTTGCCTTTATCGCTTCCTCTGGCTCACCGGTGTCTTGGATTATAGAGCCAAGGTATTCTAAGTTTGAGGCACGTCGGAATAACCTGCCTGCTGCTTCAGGGGCATTTGACTCTCACCGGCACCAACTTGAAGTCAGAGGGTTTTGTCTGCTGCAATTTGCATTCCGTATTAGTGCAACGTTATCGCCGGATGTTCTATTAATCTGACAGCCGAAACCTTACTTGGCTCAATAAGACATAGATAATGTGCTTATTCTAGATGTTTCGGCAGTCATCCTTTGCTTAAGTAATTAATCTTCTGAACCGCACTGTCATTGAGTGAAGAGAAGTCTTCATCCAATATGAGTTGAAGAGAAGTGTTTCTCTTTTGAGTCCTGTCTCACACCACCTTTTCCTGTAGGATGGTTCCAAGTCAATCTTCGAGAAGTTGGTTTCCGAGAGAAAGTATTTATCACGTTTAAATTATACTCTCGGTATAGGTCTAGCAGCATTAATCCATGCTCTATAGTGTCATCTCGATCGGTGAATGGACCGACAAGTTTGGCCTCAAGGTTACGAGCATCAGAGCCCAATTTGCAATTGAAATTGCCAAGGATAATTATTTGTGTACATTTGCCAGGTGGTCACCAAAAGGAGGTAGAGAGTAGGACTAACCACCATCCTGAAACTAACTTTTCGAACCCCATTGTAGTCATAAGTGGATCGTTTTCGGATTCATACTACTCCAAAGATATGCGTTATTGAAACTATACAGGTCTCGGTGAATTCTTCAACTCCTTCCAATAACAGAAGTATAGTGTATTACGGGGTCGGCCGACCACATGCATGCACGACAATCATGAGCTGTCAATTGGGAACGAGATCACGATAACGCTGAGTGTTGTAGTTGAAGGTTGTTAATAGTAATGTGTGATCATTATGTAGGCATCAACAGCTGAACGAGAACCGTAGTGTTTTTGCTAAATAGTTGAATGTATACACTTTTGCATTTTTATGATATAGGTGGACGGTCTTAGAATCACCCCTAACTGTCTTAGCGCTTGCATGACTTATCTGTCCATCATCACCGGAAAATACTAGAATCGCTTAGCACCTTCAGTACATTTTTGTAATACTCCGAAACAGAATCCCAGATTTGAAGATTGCGGTATTTACAATGCACTACTGCGTTTCGACTGCCTACACATGTGGAATCTGAAATACGAGACTCCTGTCTATCCGCGAAGTATGTACTGCGTGGACTTGACCGACGTGATTGAATGTTGTGTGTCATGAATAAGCAAACACTTGTATTTTTTAATAGGTACGAGACGAAGAGCTTTTGCACACTTTTGTACTAATATTAAATGCAACAAAGTGAATCAGTTACTGATTGCGAATTTATTCAAGTATCTAACCTTTCTACTGGCTGAAGATCACTGCCCACGTCTTCACACAGTTGAATGCCCAAGTATGCGAATCCTCACGCGATACCGTGCGAACTTAGTGTTCGTAAGTTTATTGTCATATTATTTAAATCTAGTTAATATGAAGATTTCGATAATTCCACCATTTCGTAAAGACAATTTGATTAAATTTAAGGATTTTGTTTGAACTGTGCAATAAATCAGCCGACGGAAACTATTGCGAATTCACTGATTACTTTACATTGGAGTTCGGAATTGGTCCGCAGATGCGATTTTTGAATTCGCCTTTGAGTTTTAATGAATCGCTACCTTAAATCAAGATTTTTGATTAAGACAACTCCTAATTTTAACGCACTTTAAATAGTTCACTAGGCCCCCACGTAAACTTTGTCGGTGCAACGACAAATAACCACCAAGGCAGAAACAGTTCCAGCCACGTTTGATTGCCTTGGTGACGACGCACAAGTAATCATCATAAATAATAAACATCATGCGCACAATTTTCATTGCCCAATATACGACTCTAAACACCACGCAATAGCCATCGCGACGTAAAACTGCCACAGGAACGGCACCGAACATTTGCGATCGTATGTTTTGGCTTGGACTTATTGTTACGATCTCCACAAAATGGTGTGGCTTCGGAGTAATGCTTATCGCCTGCTGCTTACGACTACAATCATCAATTCTGGTTTAAATTGAAGGGATCACTTCAACATTAAAAAAAAATTTTCTGACGACCGTTGAGGCTGCTTTTGATCCTATGATCCCGAATAAATACATCTCGGTAATAATCTTGTTCCCCGAAATGCCAATGATATTTTCAAGTACCTCAACAATTTTCAGTGCGATTCGATATCCTACCTCTAACTAGAAGTCCTAAGTAAATTCCTAAAAATCAAGTACAAGACTAGCACGCTGAGTAAATTCGAATAGTGTGATGTATAGAGTGATATGAATGATGTCCGACGGTCGAACGGTAGTTTAGAAACAAGGCTGCCTTAGAGGTGTACTTTTAGAGGAAATACATTAGAGTAGTCTCATCTGCTGGCAAAATAAGACTTTCTGGCGCTCCGAGTGCTAGACACACTCGCTGACACTCAGAAGCAGCAAAGGAGGAGAAGGAGGGGCGAAGGGCGAAGAGAAGGAAAAACCGAGAAATCGAAGCGATTTGGGACCGACCATCGCAGTGCCACAGTGTCAATCACAGTCACATCCCAGTATAGTGCTGAAAGACTCCGGTTTAGTAATGGGTGTGTTGAAGACAAAGAAATCAATAGCCTAAGGGGAGACGGGGGTCAGCTTCTGAGACTACCTTTTGATTTCTCTGTGACGGCAGAGGTTGCTCACTCAATTAGAAATGAAAGACAGTAAGCACCTGCTCGTCACCTGTATCAATAGCGGATGTTGTGCTCTGGGTAATTTTGGCGTGAAATAAAATGAACAAGGTGGCTGGTGTAGGATCGGCAGCAGAGGTGTCAAGAGAAGATCAAGTAAAGAGATGTACAAATGAGATGATAGATGTATCTACACGGAAGCCAGGGGCATCTTAGGTTGTCGATGTGAGAATCGCTGGAACTGGAATCGTCTCCTGTTGATGTAATTCGCATTTAGGACCAGGTTCCGCGACGTTGGTGGTCGAATTAGAGGTTCCTGAATGCCCTCCTGTCTCCACATCTACCTGAGCTCGCTCCAAGGCCGAATAGAATGATTGACCGACATCGTCCTGTAAGTGATAAGAACTGCTATTAAATAACTGTGTATTAATAGGTTTTTTTCTGTCAGTCTGAAAGATATTAATGTAAAAAATTAATGGATGATCTGAACATGTTGGGAATCAATCCGTTAACTTATCCATGATCTCAAGAAGTAAAGTTCTAAAACTGAAACAAAAGCTAAGATTAGGAGACATCTTTTTGCGATTGACTATGTTCTGGCAAATCATCGCAAGATTCTTGGCCTAGAGAGAGTTCAGCAGCACTAGGTAAGAGGGCAGATTGAACTTGAATAATATAATTTAGCTTTATTTGTGCGTCTGTGTGTGTGTGTGTATGTGAGTGCAAAAGGCATGAGACCTGAAAGAGAAAGAAAGCAACTCCACGGCGAAGATCAAACGTTTGCAGAAGAGGATCAAGGATCACACACCTGTCCTGAGCAGGCACATTTCGCGTCCCATGCTGCCGATCAGCCCCTCTTATGATGTTTAGTTCCGTAGAAAAGGATCTAACAAGACGCAGTTACGCGGATAGGCATATATTCATTGGCCTAGATGTCAAACTCATTCGCCGACACAAAAAAAGTAAATTCGAGCACATCATCAACAAATCTCGATTAGCACAACTGTTAAACAAAATGCAAGTGGGGTCGAACAGATTTGCAGCAGGTAATCATTCACACGACCGGGTATCTCAGGCTCAGCTGAGTTTGATGACTGAGTGAATCAATGGAAGTTAGTGAAATGTGGCTATATTGTAAGGAGTTCATTATTCCGAGCAAGAAAAGATTTCTATTACTTTTTTGGTTCACAAGGGAGTAACTCCAAGCTTGCATCTTTGCCACTACACCTAAAGACTAAAATAGAATGCGTGGGAATATGTTCGAACAGATAACATCTATTAGTCACAGCAAATCCAAATCCCGACTCCTCGCAGGGAGTCTTTTGAGCAATACATAACCTTTTCAGTAAAGATTGGCAACAAAGCTGCTAAATTCAACGCAGTCGGGGGGCTATTTGGTCAGCAAAGATCATCCGGCAATGTATTTTTAGGCCTAGAAATAGTACCATAAACTAAGCCTTTCGTAGAACAGCACCCTTCCAGTTTGGTACGGAACCCGACAAAACTCAGATAACTGACGGCACTTCAGCAGCCCTGTAGAAAACACATTGAGCCAATAGTATACCTCTGGGGGAATCTTTCAGGAACTGTAAAAAATAGAAACCGTGTTTCTGCAAAGTAACTTCCACTCTAAGTTAAAACTATTGATTCATACTAAGAAGAAATAAAACTGAGGAAATGGCGATGCAGAAGTGCACGGTACTATGCGACGCCATTTCCATTGTACTTCTACCTTCTTCGAATGTTCGCTCCATGCATTTGCTAACACCACCTTAAAGACAAAAAAGCTAATTCTGGAAAACATGTAAACTGCCTCAAGGCCAGAGTGCGACTGACCTTTGCACGCAGAATCACACACAATAGACATTACACTATTACTGCACTGCTACCAAAAAGATGCACGCGCTGGTGTGCTGAACTAAGAGCGCTTTATGTTAATGAAATCAAACCATTGGAGCAGAGATCAATAAGGCAGATCATGCCTATTCGTTAGGCGTTAGATGAAGCCCGCAAGGCAGACTACAGCATCGTCACTAGCATTGTGGCACTCAGAATTAGAAAGATTAATGAACAGTAGCCACCGTTACATAGGATATTTCCCTTGGAGCTTTCGCCTACAACTATCAGTTCATTGTCTGATGTACGATTTGGCAGATCTCCGCCCTGGACTCTTATTCTACGAGTATGCGTAGAACCGAACAATGAGAGCTTCAAAATCCCTTTATATATGGCAGTCATTCAGGCAAACGAAAGAACAGATAAACAACAAACTCTTGTTCGAAAGTGATTAAAAATTGCTTCGGAAAAGATATGGAGTCCACTTCTTGAAATTTGTTGACAAAAAGAAAGAAACTTGGAATTAACTGATTACAAAAGAAAACAACTGGAACATTTCTGTTTGAATAATAGGGACCTTTGAAATCATTGTTCAACGAAAATGATATTAAACACGTGGGCATCTCAGTTGGATGCATTTTGATTCTATCCCAACATTTCAATCAAAGTTTAGCGTGAGTGATTTACGCCTTGATTTTATTTGATTATTTATAGCAAATTAACTAGTGGAATAACGCGCTGTGTCAGTAAGCGGCTTTAGACACAGTCTACCGGTTCACACGCGATCATAAACTGAGGAGACAACTAAGGGGTGCAATGACTTTAAAACTCCAAATGAATCGTACGAAAAGGAGTCCTGAAACCAGAAAATAGTGCTATTGGATGTCATTCCAATCACTGTCAAAATTAGTGGCGGCTATTTATTGGTCCATTCTGCTTGAGAAAAGGCTTTGAACTTGCCTGAACACTACGAGTGTTTAGAGATGCAACAGACCGATTTCTGTCAGCCAATTTCAAGTTAAAAATTGTAGGAATACTGCATTGCCTGCCTGAACAGAGATATCATTAAATTACTTTGACTTGCTACTCCATCAAAGTATGGTAGCGGTATGACTGGAGTTGTTTTCATTCCTTATTGATGAAGAGTAAAAGCACGAAAAGCTCAGTTACTGTTCGAATTGATACACACACGCCCACATACAACATGATTTGGGTTGGATTTTGAATCATATAACAAGCCAGATCGGAGACCAGTTCCAAAGAATACGCCGAAAAAAATTGACTGAAAGTACCGGCAGCCCTTGTGTTGTGACAAATGATCCGTTTATGCTAATCTCGACCCCTAGTACTGCGCGATTCGGCACTGCGATTCAGATCCCGATGAAGTTATTTGCAAATGAAATAAGGATACATAAAGAGACGCAACACTCGAGAAAAATGCGCAGCTGCCACGTGAAGAGAGCCTTGTGAAGGTCAAACAGTGATGATAATGAAGATCAAAACACCGTGACAACCAAAACACGAGAAAGTTAACACAATATGGTTTGTGCACTTTAGCATCGAGCTAGGCGTTTTCGGGCTATTTCAAATAATTGATTAGCCAGACACTAGACAAACCGGATTATGAGCTAAGACCAAATGAACGGACGCGGGTTTGATACATCGCAGTGGTGTAGTGACTTGGAGCGAGAAAAGGATATCTTTAAAAAAAGTGCAATAACACAGGCTTGACGTAAATGTAAGCGAGAAGAGAAAAAGATTGGTCGCAAAAGCATGAAGAAGTTATCCAATGCATAAAGCTAACGAATAGCCACCCAGAGTGACCCAAATGAGAGCTTGGAGCTTATCGTAGGAGGCGGAGATTAAACTAATGAATGGATTAGCTCAGCTGGTGGAGTGATTGATGCATTTAGGTGTGAAGTGGCTTATGATCCACGCAAAGGTGGCCTAAAACGGAATTAACCACAAACCAAGTAACTTTGTACCAACACCTCATAAAATCCGAACGTCAGAAAGTAGGAAATCAATTGGCGGTAATGAGGTATTGAAACGAGATAGCCGTTGGGGTACATTTGACTGAAGATTTTGCTCTAGATGAATTGCACATCCACCAATTCAGCCATTCTGTAGGCATCTGTTAATACAGACCACCAGCCACTCATGCAATATCGGTAAAAAATTGTAGGGACTTGGAAGTAAAGTAATTGCATCATTTGACGAATGTATACTACTTACCAGATTCTCTTTTGATTCATCTTTCACGTCCGCTCCCATGTCGTCTCCAAGAACGATAACCTCCTGCTGTGGGTTGTCAGGGGATGCTAGAGGCAGTGGCTTGTTGGAGAAGGACGTCATAGGGGGTGTGGAGATGTTTTCTTCCCCTGTACTTCGCTGAGATTCTAGATTAGGCACCGAGCTTCGAAACATCTCTGTAGAGCTTGGACACATAGCGAAATTAGTATGGAAAGAAGAAAGCTTTGCGGAGGGCAAAAGACCTCCTCTAGATCTCCTCATAGCGGTGAGATTAGATACTCTTCGAGCAACCGTTTCAGGAGGCCAAGATCGCATATGTCCAGATGGGAAAGGGAATTCGGGTAGTGGTGGATGTTGGGAGGAATGATAACCACTGCTATCGCTACCCGGTGTCACGACAACTGAGCCCGATGAGCCAACGCATCGCGGAGGAAGAAGTGAAGTAGTTTCAGGAGTTTGAGATTTTCCTCGCATGTCTGAACTTAAGCGCCGGCGGCGGTTGGAAGTCGTCTGGAACTTTCTACTGACTCCACCTTGTGATGGGATGGAAGGACTTCGAGAGTATAGTTGTGGAGGAAAAACTGGCGTTGTCAGAGGGGTCATGTGAAGACGAGGAGTGGTAGACTTACTTGCCGAGTGATTGTTATTGCATTCTTCGGGATTAGCCTTTACAGGAGAAAGAGAAGGGGGTGGCAGCTGACGCTCTGTGGGCTCTATAGACTCTCCTTGAAGGTGTTTAGCGAAAGATGAAGTAACTCCATTTACGTGCTCTGCTTCCTCCTCAGAAATCCTAGAGTCATTATCACTCGCACCTTCACCATTGGTGAGTCCCCATTGACTGCCAAATGTGTAAGCTCCAGCTCTGGTTATATCAGGCATTCCAGCCTCTTGATCAACCATAACAACAACCGCATGAGTGCAAGAGGTGTCATTTCTACCAAAGTTCGTGAGGCTAGCATTACTTCCAGTGGGTCCAATCCTACTGCGAATGTTACTAGTGCTGGCGCTTATAGGTCTGCAGCCCCACAGTCCCGATTTGTTGGTGATAGCACCCTCGTCTGAAGGCGGCTTTTTGTCTCCCTCTTCACGCGCTTTGTTAACCGGACGTGAGAGGACCGACCTATGATCCTTACCACGCGAAGCTGCCTTCGCTTCCTTCAAGCAGCGCGGCGTAGTGACGTGGCCAGTACCACCGCCTGATCGGAAGTAGGATGAGTACGGCATTTTGCGAGCAGATCCCGGCCCGGCAATAGAAGTTGGAGTATTAGGTGCAGGAGTTGCATCTCCGTTGTTGTTGATAACGGCATCCTCAAAAGAACGCTTCGTGAACTTGTAGATATTGGGAGAAGACCCTCCAAAGGCGGTTCCGGCTCCACCGGCGCAGACATTTCCACCGTTTGTGACGGCAGAAGCGTCGGTTTGCATTTTAGCGGAACCCGCCAGAGCTCGAGGACCGAAATAAAAGTCGCTGGTTACTACCAGACCAGCCCCGCTGGGAGTTGGAGCGACGTTTCCATTGGTACCAAGAGCGGAGGCCCTGGTAGCTTTTGCATCAGTAGTGCCCCGATTTTCGACGTTGCCGTTAATCGGCATATTTATGTGATGCTGATTGGTTTCACTTACAGCTCCAGAATGATCATTTGCTACTTCCCAGTCATACGGATCGCTTTCATTGATCGACCGTCGCTCCATGTAGTTACTTAGTAAAGATTGCAGGTACTGGTAATCGGGTTTGTCAAAGTAGGTCAAGCTCTGAATATGCTCCAAAAAGGCCCGAAATTCGCGAGGCATAAACTTTAAAAGCTGATTCTGATCGAAAGATTGTTTCATGATGCCTACCTGCTCTTTATCTTTAGTTTTTCGCCAAGGAAGTTCGCCCGTTATAAACTCAGCGAGCATGTAATAGAGGGACCAGAGATCGTCCTGTCTACCGAGTTCTTTATTGAGATGCGCGTTCACAGATGCATACCGAACTGTTCCACGGAAGCCAGCAACTGGTCGAGGGGGTCGAAGTTCACCACTCGTCGTAGTGTATTGACGCGCCAATCCGAAGTCGAGCATTACAATAGTTCGGGGACTGGCCGAACCTGGACCGATTCCATTACCAAGAGCAAAGTTAGAGGGCTTTATATCACGGTGTAGGAAACCAACAGAGTGGATATTTTCTATAGCTGTCAGTATCTGACGTGCCAGACGAACAGTAGTAGATATGGAAAAGTAACCTCGTCGAGTATTACGTCGCAAATCAGCGAGATTGCGGCCCTGTAGAGTCATAACAATGTAGTTATAATTTTCATTACGACCACAACCAATGAAACGACAAACGTGGGGTTTGCCTTGCAAACGCTTCAGCACAGCAACCTCCATTTTGAGAACTTGCTTAGTCTGTTGAGTTGATTCGACCTTGATAGCAACTTTCTGCTGAGTCATAGTATCTAATGATTCGTATATCTCCCCAAATCCACCACCACCCAACTTTTTGGTCACCTTCCAACGATCTTTAATTACTGTTCCAATGGCAACAATATCACTTGAAGTCGATGTCATTTCTATGTATGAAAAACATGAGATTCAGTGCAAGAGTGGATTTAAAGGGTATGAGAGAAAATGCCTAAGTAGAAAACACCCAAGTGATAAGAAAATATCCAATGGGTATCCCGATAACGATAAATGTCTAATGATGCTCTATACGCGGCAGGGATTAAATAGTGTGAAAAATATTTTATCTTGGGAATTATTACGTAAATAAACTAAGACATTTCTAAGAAAACAAAATCCGCGTTAAGGCTGAGTGCATAAACATAAACTGATACCAGATCTTCGACATCCAGAATGTTAACCAAAATCGATCATTTCGCAACACCCACGAAAATTCCAGCACGTAACAAAAAATAAAACAAATTAAAAAAAAATAAAGTATCAGTGAAACCCACTTGTAGTTTACTCCAAACAACTATTAAAAGTACAATCCCTTTATTTAGGATTTAGCACATTGAGAGGATTATTTGAAGATCGCTGCTGCGAGAATAGTCAAGCATATAAGATGTAAGATGAAAATAAAACGCTTAAACAAATTTTGGTTAAAGTTATTGGGATTGATCAAAATATAATAGCTCGAAAGTTCATTTTTCATTATAAATAAAGAACAAAATATAAACACTTTATTTTGTTTCAGTCTGAAACTCAATCATGAGTACACTTATTTTAAATTTATATGATTTTAAGCTATTCACTGTTTCATTCCCATTTAAATTTGCTTAATCAGATTGATAACTAAAAAGTGCACAAAAACACACTGCCATCAGTGGCTTCAGTTGACCCGCAGTCCGTAAATTAATTGAGGTGCCACTGCTTCATTTCCTATGTAAAAGATGGCCATGATTGCGCAGGGAAAAGTTCCCTAGTTTGTTTAAAAGTACTTAATTTATTTGAGTCCAGTTCAGTGACGCATCTTTTAGTTCTCCATAAATTTGACGGTCGGTACGCATTTAGGGTGAAATTCATTTTTGGATTTTCGGAGAACGAGGCCTCTATGTTATGACATTCACACATTCCACGCATATTTTAATTTTGGGCTCATTGATTCCCATGTGCATTCCTCAAAAATCGATTTAGTTGGTTGGGATCCAGGTGGTAACCTCACCCCATCATTTGGCTAGGAGGACGATTAGTTGATGCTTGCCAAGTTCATTAAATTTTAATCCGATACCAGCATTGTGAGAAGTATATAGTTTTACACGTTTTAATAATCTTTTAGACCTAACAAGTACATTCAGTCAACGAGATATTAAAGAAATCCGAAAAATTGCTTAGTCCCTGAAGATTTTCAGTCGATTAGCTGAACGCATCCCACGAATCATTTTAAGATATGTAACTGTAGTTTGGCCCCTATTGCTGTTCTTTGTGATATTTCGATGATCCTAGCAGTTCCCATTCGGATATTCTATTCTCCTGGAGCACTGCTGGCGAATAAATTGCTTATAAGCCTGCTCAGGGACTTTAAGACCTCATGGATTAATGTGTCAAGGACTGGTAACTGGGCTGGTAACAAGAAGCTGTCGAATAAATTTTCGGCACTTTAGAATTGAGCCACGAACTGAAAAACCACGTGGGAACGCCGTTGCCCTAATCAAGTGGGTCTAGAGTTAATTATTATTAGTCAAAATATTCAGAAGCTAAAATTTAAAATTTGATCTTCGATGAGTAATAACAGTACGGCTAGAGCGTTTCTGAGCAGAAAGGGAAGTTTCGGGGATAAGACTTCGAGAAATCGTCGACCCCGCCTTTGTTTGATGCAAAGAAAAAAAATCACAAGTGATAAAGCAAAGTATCCACAACACTAAGCAGGAATCGTAAAGAAAACCGTTTAGTCGGACACCAGTCGCATCCGATTCCACTACTCATCGATTCATACTAGCTACCAGTATTCGCAGTATAAGTTCCTCTCTACAAACCCTATGGGCACGCGATTTAGAGGCTGATGTTACGAGTTCGGAACCGATGATTTGAATGCCCATGCACACAGTTTAAATATCTGCCTATGAAGAAAAGGCAAAATGAGAGAGAGCCTGATTCAGGAGAGTTCTAGAACATATATCTTCGCCAAGTACACACACCATGGTAATTTGCAACTGGACACCCAAGTTTCAGACAAAGGTAAAATAGCAAAACACCTTTAACTTAAAAAAAATATGAATTAGGGTGAGGGTGGGGAGTTAGGCTGTGTTATCGATAGTGGTGGCGGCGAAGGGGATCGGTTTTCAATGGGAGCCGCGGCATAACGCCTTAAATCTCCTCCGGTTGGAGACGTCGATCCCACATAGTTCGCCAGTCCCCCTTCACCCGCATCTGCTGCCAATGGAGTCGCGTAGGTTGGATAGCTACTTCCACTGCTTCCAAGTGATGGAGACGAGGAGGTACCAACACCCGGAGAGAGAGGTCGATAGTCGGCCAAGGGACTCAATGACATCTGTCCACCTGAAGGAGGTAGCGGTGGTGGGATAGACAAGCCTGGATTGGTTAAAGGCGTCGCCATGGGAAAGGCGTTCGGCGCATACCGAGCTGTTCTCGGGGCAAAACGTGTTGGCGGGGGCATTAAGCGACTCGGCGATAGCATTCCGTATTGGGACGGCTGCAAGGAGCCATCAAATGGGCTTAGAGGTGTCATCGACTTTCCACAGGCCGGTTTCGACGTCCCCATCATTGGAATCATTCCAGCAGACTAAATTCAAAAAGGAAAAACCGCATAGCAACCATAAAAACAAACGGCGAATGGGATTTCTGAGTGGAATATCGAGTGCATCAGCAGTTACTTTTGGGACGTCATTCATCCTCGCATGCATGTGAACAATCTAAGTGTGGGTAAATGAGAATTAATATGGCAAGCTCAGCAAGTAGCACCGCGAAAATGTCCAACACTTTGATCCTTCCAAAATATATCAGCAGCACTTTTATGCTGATGCAAAAGCCCACTATTTTTCCCAAGTTATAGCACATGTACTGAAAGTTATTTAGAATAGTAAAGGCAAGCTTTAGAGCATAAACTTACTTTTTTGGCGAGCATACCTTCTGTTTCGTCCAATAGTTTCGGATATCTTCTAGAGACAAGGTTCCAATTAATTTCATTAAAGTTCTAACCTCTCTCCAATCCGCATATCAAATTCAGTTATGAAAGATGTCTTTCTAGGGTAGTTAAACAATCGAACAGGAAGTAGTATTCACCTGCCAAACCTTTCTTGAGTTCAAAACCATTTTAATCGTTTGCAGTGACCCAAAGTAACCTTTTTTTCTCCTCACGATGCCACTAATACCAACGAAACCACTCTCCATGCTTTAATAGTTTACCTAAAGACTGCACTACATCCCATGTAGGTGGAATTCTCCCGTCAATAAAGTAACATCATTAGCCGGGATTTTTTCACCAAGCCTGGCAAATAACATAATTTCGTCTGAAGCACCATATACTGGAAGAACCGATTCTGCTACCTCAGCTACTTTCGTTTTGGCCGGTAGTGCTATGGATGACATCAAATGCATCCCTACCCATATCGCCTACAAAAACTCGTAAATACCAACAGTCATCTTTTAAAAAGGTCCGATAAACTGCATAAATTAACACAACCACATCAGATGTTTTATTTAAAAATATCTACTCACCGATGACCTCTCCATATCCTTCTTCAACCACTCAAAGGCTTCCAACACCTTGGAGTTCGTCGATTTGAAACCCCCAGGATTGATAGCCATGTTGGCAGTGGTAGCAGCAGATGAAATGACGGGATCATCTTCACTCTCCTGATTCACCGTAAACTCAATGTGTCGCGAGAGAGCATTCATCATTCTCTCTCTCTCACTACTCCCACGAGGAACTACTGGCACATCTCCCGATGTGGCGAAGAAGTTCGGCATTGGAGTAGCTGCACCCGCCGACCCAGGAGTAGTCGGAGTCACTGGTACCATTGGCACCAATTTAGCACATTGTGCCAGCACCAGAAGTTGGAGATCACTTTGAAGTGGCAGAGTATTTCTCAACAGACTGGCCAACTCAGCACGGGTTACAGCTAACGAGGCATTACTTCCGATGGAATCTGTGATGACGGAGGGAGATGTTGTACCTCCCATAAATGAGACCGAAGCCACAGAAGGAGCCTCAGTAGTAACACTTGTGTTTGATTTATCCATGACTCCCGACCTATCGTCAGAGGTCGGGACTCGGTTCCTGCTACCTTTGGCAGGTTCCTCCGAGGAGACAGGAAGAGATGCGATCCCAATAGCGATGGCCTGAAGACATTCGGGACGCCAACGGAAGCCGACGGTGGGTTGATAGGCAGAAGGTGATGCTTGGTTTGAAGCAACCTTTCCCAGACGAGGAGCGACTTTCGTGAACTTGGCTTGAGCAGCAGATATGGCGGCCTTAAGAAGTGCACGAAGAACGGTCCACTCACGTCTTTCCAGGGCAAAGAGCGCGTGGTACTGAATAAAGAGATGACCTATGGGATGAGCCAAGTAGGCCGGAGAGACGGTCAGAGGTGTATATTGACAAGCTGAAAAAGAGTCACGACTGACACGTGAACACCCAAGACACTGATTAAAAAATAAACACACAATCAAATCGTTTTTGCCATTGTACGGGGGTCGCGGCTGGGCCAGCTTTGGATCGAATTTGATTGACAATGCCACGAATACTCTCAAAAAGTTGATTTCTCCATGTGGTAAGATGGAGTTGAGCTGCCGCCGGCAGGACTTGAGTAATTAGTGCTGTTGCGGGATCCACTTTTGTCAGCTGAGTCACTCCTGATTGTTGCTTTCGTGGACGCTTGTTCTTCGACTCTCCTTTAGCTGAAGTATCCCTAGAAATAATCACATCGGGTGGAGACAAATCGTTTTCCAAACCACGCATTAGTAGATCAACCAAGAATGGGACATCAGGAAGGTTCTATCAGGCGGATTATAGAAATAAGATAAATGGATACCTACCCTGGGTAGCTTATCCTCACTTAGTCCATTTTTGATAACGATTTTTAGAAGAGTCGAGCATATCGTAAATACAACCCAAGGGTCACGGCAAATCATTTGAATATCCCTAAATCGAAGAGATTTGAGCGATGAAAACAAATGGAACTAACATTTTGATTTTGCGACCTTCTTGATCTATAGCTTTAGAAATTTCGGGATCCGAGTCAACCTCTGTAAATGGCCGTTTATCACCGGGTTTCGAGAAGGATTTACCGGATTTTTTTCGGTTACCTTTTTCTTCCACATCCGGAGCCCAATCCTCGGAATTGTCTTGATCCAATCCAACTTCCCCAGCGAGGGCAGAGGTTGATGGACGGCGACCTGAGTTGGAATGGGACTGATAAAGACCAACGGAGGTTAGTAAATCCTTCGCATGGCGACGATCAATCTCCTTATTTCTAATGCAAGCGTCCATACCCCAAACGAATCGATGAATCTTATCCGATTGGAAAATGGTCTCGGATTTCGCTTCATTGAGTCCCATGAGTAAGTCGAAACGAAGAGTGCAGAGTACTGAGGCCGCAAGAGCATGCGTCGTTGGCAGAAGCGCAGGAGGGATAAAAACATGATGTACAGAGGTCAAAGAATCTTCCTTCTTTTTGCTTGCCGATTTGACTGGCAACTCGGGGGATGAAAAAGTAGCTCTTCGTGTGGCTGATTTTTCAATTAATTGCTGGTGCTTTGCGTGCTCATTTCGAAATATTTGCAAAGCCTTTTCATATAAAAACCTGTTGTCACCAATCATTTCAATCAACCGTAATAGGTGAGGATCTCTTCTACGACGACGAGGGGGCCAGAAGAGAATCGGTAGAGTGTCAGAGCTTGAACAACTGACAGAGGCCAAAACTGCTTCAAGCAAAGCGTCAGAAAAGGCAGTTTGATAACTATGAATTACTCTCACCACTTCTTCCTTGAATTTACTGGAAGACAAGGTTATTGTGAAATCATGAACTACTTGTTGCCCTCATTCATCCAAATTTGTCTCAAAACAGGGAGCGGGGCATCCTCATATAGAGAGTCATGGTTAACGATCAGAGATATGTACTTATCTCTGATGTTGGGCACCTTGCTAAGTACCATCATTATAGTTCCCCGCATATACTGATGATGTATAAAGGACGACGCATTGGCAAGCAGTCTTTTCCACAGGTTTTTATTTTTGTCATCTCCAACTGGGTACTCTTGGATGCGCGATTTCACAACTTCCAGAAGCCGATCATTTATATTCTAGAAACTTATAAACAGGATATAATTTACCCAGAGCACACTGTGTCGACTGATATCATGAATATCAATAACTTTGAGAGCAGGAGAAAAGCTCGCAACCATCTGCTCCCAAAACTTCTCCTGAAATTTGTCAATATCGGCCGCACTAGGCGGTCCATTTTCAAACAAACTTTTAACAGCTTTGCTCATTACAGGAAAGACAGGCGTCTTAATTTAAATGAAGCTGAAACGACAAAATTACCTTCTTTTCGGACATACTTTTAATACAAGCCGGGTGCTTTGTGAAGCAAACAAACAAAACAAAAATAATATGGAAATCCACGCGACTACTGATAAATTTTTTACTGTTCTAGGATTCAATCGAAAAATCATTTTTTTAAGATGTTCCATATTTATCTAGAGTTCATTCAAGCTGATAGCGGGAACAGAAATAATCCTGACTATTCTTATTTCGAGTCTACCATTTCTAGCAAAGGTAAAAAATATTTTGGAAAATCTAATAAAGGATTTGCTATTATCAATATGACAAGCTTCCTCATCGTCATATGATGAAATGGTTACCTGAAAACTCAAGGTTATATTCATTAATTCATGAAAGAATCTCTTAAAATAGCTTGACCGCATACTTAAATAACCAATTGGTTACTTCAAACCTATAGCGAGGAATATCAACGGAGAACAACTTACCGATTAAAGTTGCTTTCACTCAGTTCTTTATATTATTTAATATTGCTTAGGCTGTAAATAATAATGTTGGGAAGTATTAGAATCTAGCTCTGAGGAGTGAACCAATACATGACACTTGTGAAGGCACAGTCTTAGCTGACAGTGGGCCATGTAAGTCTTAAGAAATCTTTCACGTGTATTTCGAAGGAATTTGCTTAATGGCGAATATTCACACAAAGGTTGTTTCTTATGGATCTCTTAATTCATCGAAAAATTCTGCATTGTCTTCTTATATTTTAGCGGATTATGCCTTTCTTTGCTTTGACTGTTCAGGTTGAGTGGATTGTTCCCTGAGTTTTCAACCCAGAGACATTCTTCTAATTTTCCTTGAAGTTTTATTTCATATTGATGCAAAGGCTCAAAAGTCAGGTTAACTTTCATAACCGTTCTGGCAAAGAAGTTTTTCAGCTTAAGTCTGTAGTTTTGCTGTTGTTTATCGAACCACAACAGCAAAATCGTAAGAGCTCATACCCTTTCGCTTATTAGACTTAGAACAAACCTTTTGATGATGAACTAAGTGACCACGAATATAGTAAACAATATATATCCGGATTGAGACAGGGCTTAAATTTTATTCAGAACTGGTCCTGGAATACTTAATTATTGTCGAAAATGCAGGTTTAACCAGTAGCGCAGACACGTAATATCCAAGCAATAAAAGAAAATTCTAATGCTTAGGTGCAACTGGAAATACATTCCCTATCCACATTCAAAGGTTGCAGTAGCAGAAAGTACCTTGTTTATTAAAGCTCCAGATTCGAGATTCAGGTGTTCGAGAAAGGAAAACATCGTGTCGAATTCGCGCCAAAATTGGCCGAGTTTCTTCTGAAAAATTTGTTTAGACTGTAAGAGATCCAATGCAAATAAATTTACGGGGGATGCAAACAGTTAAGTAACGAATAATAAAGTAAGTTACATCTAACGCCCTACAGAGGAAAATGGAGATCGTTTAAGCGAATCACTCGAAGTTAGCTCCATCTTTGTTTAAATCATTAATCATTCGAATGCGCATACGTAATCGATGTCCAATTGTAGACATATAATTGCCAACAGAAGGCTCTTCGAATCCAGGTGAGAACTGATGATTAAGAACGGGTGTGTTAGTAAACTGAGTCCAAGAAACGACCAACTGTGCTGATTAAAGGACCGAAAGAAGGGGGTCAATAGCCGAAAAACTGATTGAGATATCGAAGTGGCGCATTCCAACACACTCGAAGTCGTAGAATAAGAATTCGTAAATGGTATCAGCAAACAGTTCCAGCCAAATAACCTAAAAAATTTTTGGACAAGAAATAATCGCAAAAACAAAAATTTGCATCAAGTATCTGCGAATGCCATGTTCAAAATCACAGACAGGCTAGAATCTGTTTCTCCCCATTCTGTCGAAATTACTGCTGCAATGAGGATAAATTATCTATCAATAAATTTTTTTGAAAGAAGGCTCTTGAAAACATAAGTTTAAAAAAGGAATTACTAGAAACCATAGCACACCGGGCTTAGAATGCTTGTCAAAGTTTGCGGATTTTTCGAATTAGCTGCCTCACTAATTAGGTATCTAGCTCCAACTAAAATGCCGGGGAATCCGTTCGAAGATGATGACAGTACCCCATCAAATCCCTTTAGCTCTACATATGCAAATCCTGGGGGCAATACGGTAATGAGGCATTCGTGGAGTTTACCTGTGTTTTGAAATTGAAATCGTACACCTTTAACTAATTTCCTATATCAACAACCCGAATTTTATCCTAGACCTTTATATCATCACAATCTCGAGCACTTGCCAGCCAACAAAGAGCACTAGCTAGTATAGGTGCCTCCGAGCATATTGGTATCTCTACCTTAGAAGAACTGGCTGAACAAAGAGAAAAACTCGATCTTGCGGAACAACGGCTTCATGAAATCAACGAATTACAAAAAGATAGCCAAAGACAAATAAACGTCCTCAACAGCTGGTGGAAGAGCTGGTTCACCAAAAAGTGCCTTTCCAGTTTTATTATTTTTCTCAGAATCAATAATTTAAACGTAGAGTTTATTTAATTAATTGTGGTAGTTACTCTACTGCTTCGAATTTTTATCGGTGTATTTGCCATCATTTACAATTTTTTCATCAGATCTTCAACCCCTGTTGAATCCGTAAGTAAAGCTTCAGCACCCTCCAATTATCATCCGACTCCGGCGGCTTCTTTTCTCTCGCAGAATGCTCAATCAGTTCCATCTTCAGCGTCGTCGCCGTCATTACAATCATCTCAGGTATGATCATAAATGCAATTTAATTCTATACTAGGTTACCAGTAATACCTACGTAAGATCTAATTGAATTGTTTGATTGATTTAGCTAAATAACCCAAAATCTCAGTTCGACGCTAATTTGGACTTGATTTCCTCAGGGATGGTTCGTTTGAAGGGCATGGCGAGTGCTATGAACGCCGAGTTGAAGGCTCAAAATCAGCAGCTGGACCGCATGGATCCCACTCTTACTCGAGTCTCCGACACAATGACCACGCAAAACCGACAAATGAACAAACTTCTTGGCGTCAGAAACCCCCGTTAAATAGATTGGATGACCAATTGGATCATAACCGACATCCCGATGACTGTGATTCCCCAATTTTGTTTACGGTACTAATGCTCCCGCACCGTTTTTTTCCATATAAAGCAGCAGCCCTGGCATGTAGGATCGAGTAGGTCACCATTATTTATCACACTTTGCACGGTTCAAAAGTGCGATTCGCAGAAAAGTTTTTTTAGCCGGCCACCTGCTTCGCTGATTCAAGTGTTGTAGAGTAGGAATGAAAATCTGAATGTGACCACTTACGGTTTGAACACCGTGGCAGCAAAGACAATCGAAAATCACACATAAACCAAAAGTTCGGGAAACACTCAGACGGTGGTCTAACAGTCGTGCGCGCCCCTAGCCTATCAAATCGTATAAGTTAGAGTTTGCCAGCGTGTCATTGCGTTAACGTCCACTGACTGGGACCAACTACCCAAGGGCAAGACCTGTCATCCCACTCCGCGTCAGTCATAGATGCCAATGAAAACAGCAAGGCTGGATTTTCTCCGCGAGATGCATAGGCAATCCATGCAGGAGTAATACTGCTGTGGGCGTATGCGTTAGGCATTTTGGGCGAGGACATGCGAAGGGAGGAGTGCATACGCCTACGACGCTTAAGGCGAGTAACCTGGAGGTTAATTGTGAACTAACAACATTGGGGTGGATTAGGCCCAATAAAACGCTCTTAAGAGCACGATGTTCAGACCCAGTAACTAGTAGCTCATTCGATAAACATCCACTACTCATTAAGTAAAGCGCCGAACTTGATTTAAACCATGAGGAGTACTTCAGTTACCGACTTGTAATTGCCATTGGTGAGAGCCTAATTTCCAGAGCCCTCTAGAATTGACCTATCTGCAACATTTAGACAAATGCCTCTGTGATCGCAAACATTGCCAATGAATGATATTAATCTTTGATAAATGAAAATCAAAGCGTCAAACGTTTACTGAGGAAGAAGTATGAGTCTGAGCCGGAACTATTTACTGACCGAATTTACAAATTCTAAACGGGGTAGCCTATGAATCCAGTCCTGATAGCTGCTCCTTCTTTCTAATGAGCATTTCAGCAATGGATTTGGGAGTTCCGAGCTTTTCAGCTTCGACATCAGGAATTTCAAGACCTGGAAATGATATACATACCTTCTCAATAGATACGCAGTTAATGATTGAAAATGGGTAAAAAAAATCAATAGGCCCATTACCAAACTCATCTTCAATCGACATGATAAGCTCCACTTGGTCAAGACTGTCCAAACCCAAATCTTTAGAGAAATCGGAATCGAGTTTAACCTATAAAAGTTTTAATATATATATATATATATATGTAGATACATATATATGATAAACAAACTTTGCTGCTGTCCATCTTCACGTAATTCTTGCAAACGTTCATCACGCGCTCCTCGATATTTGCACGGTAGTCCTCAGTTGAGAATGGCCGATATGAGTTAGTAAGACCAATTTTAGAAGCAGTTATAGCCACTGTAGGTAATATTTTAGCCGATGCAAGGTATGTTATAGATTTGGCGATAGCAACAGCCCCTAGGAGTGGCCTGAAAGCATGCAAACCAAAGTACATCTTCAAGATAATCCTTAAGAAATATGCGCCTTTAGAGAACGAATTAAAACACTAGTGATGTATGGCGCGATTGTAGGGCAAGTTATTACAATTAGCGTTAGTTTTTAAACGTATTTATCTAAGTATCTGCTACAAGAAAATCAGTCTTTCCTTAGTATTTGCAGATTATGCAATTCGACGCGATTGTCGACATTTAAAACTAATAAAAATTTATTCTGTAAAAGCAAGCTTAGAACTTTTGTTTGGAAAGCTATATTTTACCATTTTATTACCTACTAGCTGTATATGGGCTGCGAGAGCAATTTAAGCCTGGAAAATCGCACCATAGTTAGCAAATAGTCGCTGCTGCTAAGAAGTAAACACCTAGACTATCACATCGCAGGCAATACTTACCAGTAATAACCGATCTACTGAAACCCTTTAATGTTTTTAATAAATTAGGAAAGAAAAGCAGAATAACTCTTAGCTATGGTACATTTTTGGCGTTCATTTTAGCATTTGCTTCTGTGACTACCAATGTAAAACCTCTACTTAATGACCTTGAGAACCTATGACGGATTGTCTTAAAGTCCCGTTCTGGTTACTTGGTGCAGAGTTGGCTGTGCTATATAAATTCTTTCCAGTATTGGAGCTTCCGTGTGCTCATCTAGTATTTTGTGCCGATTCTCTATTGGAGAAAAAGTAATTCTTGGAAGATGGTTTTTTGCAAATTGCTTCTATCGATATAAGCATTCTGAAATGTATTCTTATTTCACTTGTTTCAGTAGCATTCCGTTGAAATTAAACTGTATGTATCAATATCAAGTGCACTGGCTGATACATACCCGATTGCTCGATAAAAATTGAGCATGGAACTTGATATAGTTTGCACTCCCTTTCTATGGTTGCGGCATTGCCGAATTCCTGAATATCATCATGCATAACCGGTTTCGTTTCGGTCTCAAAAATGAAACTCCTTCCATATTTACCCGATCTGTGGTGATAGCTTCCCTTTTCACCTAAACCGAAGCTTCAGCGACTCTATTACATACGACGTCCAGTTTTAAGGCCTTTTGCCTCCAAATTAGATGAATTCTTCCTTTCTCATTCGTAGATCAAAACTATAAGGGCCGGAACTGCCAGAGGGTGTGAAGCGAACTTCAGGCAAGTTGTACTCTCATTGCGTCTGCTGTGAGCGCTCAATAGCCAGACGGCCGCGTTCCAATCATCATGGTTGCTTATTGATTAGTGTTTTAGTTGCTACAGTTTATCATTAAATCACGAACCCAGTTAAAAACGCGTCGGTAGCTTGCGGAAATAACTAAGGCTGGCAAAGCCCATTTTAGAAGCGATTACGGTTTTCCAAATTCATCATTCATTTGAGAGCTATTTATCATTACCGTCACTGACAGTGCTTGATATACCACCACCATTGTCGGATCTTATGTAATTCAACCTTTAGCCTACCTAGATTAAACGCACCGCCTCAATATAACAAATTGAGTATGCGTACCTATGACAGACAAAAAGATGAAGAAATAAAGGGTTTCGATGGACTGCTTTCTCACAGTATAGGCGCGTGGTTCGAGCCCGCACACAACTTTCCATGACAAATAAGCGGGGTCTGATTAAGTAAATAGAATCTCGTATAAAAGATTCCAAACAACGATTACTTACTTTCCAATTATCCATTCATTTTATTATATTTGTTTTCGGAAGGCAAATACTGAAATGTCAATACTGAAGAAAAAAGGGAAGAATGACTCAAAGGGGAGGAATAGGCGAGACCTGGGGAACAGCATTAAAATTGTATAGATAGAATCATGAGGAATACACGCGCAACTCATATCGAGAGGTACAACTAGGGTCAATTTAACAACGACTTCATTTAGTCGTAATGCTATTTAGGATGCTCCCCGGGCCTGTGCTTCCAGCCTTGAGAGGCGCAATGCTAACTCAAGATCGGCTTCCTCTTGCGCTCGGAGTTTTTCCTCTGCCTGTGCAACTCTTCGTGATTCCCGCGTCGCCCAGCGCATTTGTTCCGCTTCATTCATCGTTGCCGCCGATAATACCGCAGCGCTACCCTCACTGCCGGCGCGATTTACACCGGTGACGCTTCTAAAGGCCCCTCCGCTGTTACGCGAAATGGATCCGCTGCTACCGACTTTGCCGAAAGCGCCCCGCAGGCGGCTTTTAGGTGAATCGTTGTTAGCAATGGCCGATTTCTGAGCGAGAGTGAGACCACCACTGGATTTGTGATGGGGAGGCGACTTCTTAGAAAATTTGCTGAGACCCCCGATGTTAGGTTGAGTCGCTGGACGCGGTGGTGGGATCTTCTTACCGCCTCCATTTGCGCTAACGCTAGTTGCATTGCCACTGAAAACACCGGCTGGCACTGCGGAAGTGAAGGGATAGTTCGTTGATTCAGAGGGAGCACTTCCAAACACCTGAAATGTTTCGGTTGCACGCACATATATGGTGTTATTTACATTGATTTTAGGCAAACATTGCTGATAATGAGGTTAAAATACAAATTAAATGAGGCAGCTGTTTGAAAACAAATGTACTACTTAAATCAAAAACAACATAGAATTCAAACTTACGGCATCAAATTTATCAGGATCAAAGGTGGGTTTGGAGTTATCGGAGACTGATAGAAAGCGAAGCAGATTTGAATGCAGACGTTAGATAGTGGGACCACTGAAATTTTATCAAGTTGGCGGGTGTACTTACGTTGAACTTGTGGAGAGAAAGGATCAATAGAAGGAGGTGAAAAAGGATCCTGTTCGAATGGGCCAAGCGATGCTCCGGCTGAGGATGACTCGAAAGTGCCAATGAATGCATCTACACCAGGACCTATGCAACAAAAAAACTATTGCACTCCCGCTTGTAGCCAATTATTATCAAAAAAGATTAATCGACGATAGGACGGCAATAACCCGCGGTCCAGTAGACAAGGGACATCTTACAGTCAAAAAAGAACTCAACTGAACAGATGATCCTAGGCTTGTGAAGCCAAAAACTGGTGCTCCCGCTTCAGGAAGGAAACTTAAGCCCAGGGGGTTTAAGCACTAGACAAAGTATATATTAATGCAGCATATCGGGCGAGAGGACCTGTATTTCAAAATCCTAACGGTAAAAACCCCTAGGGAAATCTCCTTCGAAGGGAGACTTGAAGAAACGGGCTTGACTAAGTTAAATCTGGGAGAGTTGAGAACTCATAGGTTATTGAGACAAAAAATAATTCTGGAAAATTGGGGTTTCGTAATTTTATGCATGGAGTGCAAAAAAATAAATTATAAAATAGACTTACAAAGTCGAGGGGAAAGAGCTGTCATCTGTTAGGACACTAGCTAAGACTCAGCGGATGTAAGAGGCTACCACTAAATGAATTCCTAGGTAAATTGTAGATCAAGACCTACATCTACAGATTATCAACCATTAAGAAAACTGGTAGAAGAAAAAATTGACCGTCAAGTAACAGGATCTGATGTTGGCCACGGTTTTCACTGCACTATTTATCGTCCATCTGTCCCCGAGTAGGTGTCATTGGTTCATAGCTGGGCCTTTCATTTTTACAGGTGAATCATGAATGCGCCTTGACATGAAAGAAATAGGGAAAACGCACCAGAACTGAAGGGGTCATTTCCAAAGGGGCCGTTTTTGGTAGTATCGGTTGAAGACGAGGAGGGCAGAAATGGGGCGAAGTTATCTACTTCCGCGTTCATTTGGAAGAGGGGTTGCATGTCAGCGTTGGAAAAGCGTTCAACAGTTGCACTCGAGGCCACTTGTTCCTTTTCAGCTGCAGCCGCCGCAGTCTAGTAAAGAATTAATCGTTTACGAACTGTCTCCTTTTTAATAATCAATTAATTAACTCCAGATTCCATTGGACTGCTCATAATCAGTCAATCTAATGGAAATGGCATTGCATGGGCAGAACAACTATTGTCAATTTGAGTGTTTCAAATGGCAAAGATGTACATTAAGGAGAAATAAGTGCTTACTAACTGCTGGATAAGGGCTTCTTCAGGTTCTACAGCGGAAGTGTCACCAGCGAGTAGTTTGGCATACTGATCGAGCGCAAAAATTAGCTTCTCTCGCATCGTTTCCAAATTAGATATTTTCTTCATTTCCTAAAGTGACAGCAAAGAAAACTATTAGTAAACAGAATCAAACAACATCTAGACGGTTTCATGAAATTATTCATTCAAAAACTTCTAGACGCTCACTGATTCAAGAGGACCTGCAGTGATGCAAAAGTCCTGCAATTCATATTTTAATTTAATTTCGTCCTCCTTCAGTGGCTTTCCAGTATTAGATCACGTGTATACTCTTTCGATGAAACTTGGGTCCCCCAGCTGTAGGGCCATTACCGCTATTGAAGTCAGTAAAACGGAATGAAAACAATACATGTCGGAAAGTTCACGTCCTTTCGTTAAAGAGCGACAAAAAGAAGGGAACTCTGCCACAGGGCAAAATAGAAATCTGCAATGTCAAGGGCTAATGTATCTCACCAGAGCATTGATAACGTTGCGAAAAGGGATTTTACGAGACAACTGACTAAAATAGCGTCTCGAAACCTGGTTCAGCGGAATCATCCTCCGAAACCTGTCCAAAATTATCTTTAAACAACACCACCTGCGGTTATAATCGATTCACAGTCGTATACGCATCGAGACGTGTCGGTACACACCTACCTACCCACAATAAGTGATATTACTTCTGAAACGATAACGGTATATTTGACATGAACACCAGTTCGTATTTAATTACGAAACAACTTTACATCCTCTTAACACAATCGATTGTTATTTCAAAGCTTTTCATGAAAAGTCCGGTTACAAACCTGATGAATTTCGAAACAAAGTTGACTTCCGTAGGGATATAGTTTATGAATATACATGGATTAATACAAGAAGGTGAGGCTTCTGGTGAATTAAGTGATTTCCACTTGCAATTTAAGCTTTACACAAGCCCCTCCTTTCACCTACGTAAGTGCGAGTTTCCTCTGCACTTTTGCAGTGATGAAATCCGACTTGAAAAAACCCACATTTCACAAATAAACACGACGCAAATCACAAGTTTAGTGTATATCTGTACCTATTGAATTTCAAAGGGGCCAGAGATGCCTACACAAGGAGCGAAGGTCTGACAGAAACAAATAAGTTCGTTTTCACAAGATTGGTGCGATCCACTGTCCTACCTAGAGGACAAGGGAATTGAAGAAGGCTGGTTCGAGCGCTACTTTACTAGATTCAACAGAGTACGTAAACGCGCTTATTTACAAGGATTCATGACTCGCCTTGGAAATATGGAACTTGTTTCTCTCAATTTTAGTCCCATATTATCCACCTGAATCACAAAACAGACTCTTGACTTAACTACGCTACTAAATTTCAAACAGACAAATCACCGAGTCATTTCGAGCAGAAATGGCCTTGTTCTCCCTCTCTACTGCCTCTACACGACTCCGACGTTCCGCAACCTGTTGAAGCAACAAAGTCTCCTCGCGTTTACGGTCTGTGATTGCATTTCGCAGTTGAACAACCTCTTCTTCTTGTGACTATTGAAAAAATGAACACAGAGTAAGTTGGTTTGTACATTTGACTGAGAGAAGAAAACTAACTTAGAGAACACGCAATCATACACAAATTGAGATCAATTGGGAAGTGAGTTGAGCCCTTAAAGCATCTACGGCGGTCTTCTTGGCTTTGACAGCATCAGTAGTTTCAGTAAGCTGATTTCGGAGAGTAGCCCGACGCTCATTGCGCAGATCAGCGACGTACCGTTCAGCAGCGGCATGTTGAGCGGTCAGACTCCGGGCTGTTAAACCAAGCGTCTCCAAAGCGGCGGACATTCGCGCGATCTCCTCTTCATGGCCACCGACAACCACTGAAGAATTGGTAGCGCCTTCAAGGGATTGATGCTCTCTAAAAACGGGTAAGTAGAATATGCTATAGCGTATTCAAGGTAGACACTTAAACGCGTAAATATATGCATGATGAACTACAAATCGAGAAATATTCACGAAATATGATCAGCCATAACCTACGTTTGAACTAGTTATTTTGAATTACAGCCAATTACAAATGACTTTCATTCTTGGATGATGTTAAATCATTTTCTAAAGGCCGGATTGTACTGGCAGTAGCAGTTGTGCTGTGGAAATCTGACATTTTAATATGGGATTCATCAAGTTCATCCACATTGCAAAATTTTATTTTCTCTGCTCTTTTGCCTAAGCTGTTTCAGCCTCGTGTTCAGGTAGTTTCTTTATCAATATTCCTTCATTTACCTCGTGCAAAGTCCACTTTCCGGAGAGGAAAGTCTGGCTGTGAGTGGATTTCCCATCAATTCGCGATGATCATTTCCAGTGTCCCCATAATTCGTCGGCACTGCTGAGCCAAGAAAACGATCTCGCTTTTAGGCACACCTTTCAATTGGAGCTAGAAGTAGATTATGCGGCGAATCGTTGTACTTTTGTCCGTCCTGCACGATAATTACTCAACTTTTGACTAATGCTATAGAATCAAGTTTTCGTTATGAGATTGAAGTTCAGTAGGTTATAATCCAATACCTCCACGTGGCGTTGCGAGAAAATGATCAATTAATCTTGAAATTTCTAAAGTGGGATCCAGCATAGCCAATTGCTTTGGTCTGATTTGATAAACTTATGTACTTCTTTAAGTGAATACCAAACTACCAAAGGTTAAAAGATTTCCTTCGAGATGGTTTTGGCTAAAACAAAACAACTCCAGCCAGAAAAGGGCCAAAGGCATTCTCTGAACTTAGCTCGTCTCTATTGCTACGTCCATGCCCAGAGAAATTAGCATAAATGACCCTCAGTGAATGAATGGTTTCAATGCGAATCAACTGAAAAAGTATTTCTGAAATCGGTTTTGTAGTTGACACAAGTAAGCCCTAGGAATAGCATTTACTTTTTTAAGATAAGGAGCGATTTACTTATCTGCTTCCAAAAAAATGAAGTGAATCGGAGAAAAAGCTGGTTATGATAAAACGGCAAGCCATCTATTGCGAACAAAGTAGACAGCACTTACAGGAAGCCCAAAAAAACCAGGCAATGTTTCCCACCGCACATCATGAAAAATAGAAGCAGCTAATTTAAGATACCCGAAAGGCAGAAGCTATGATATTATTAACTATACTCAACTGCAATTCTAAGAGTTGGTCTACCAAGAACTGAAGAAGAGGTTGAACAAGAGGGCCGGATGAAGACTAAGCACCTCAATCACTTCCAGAAGACAAACTACTTGAACTTTATCCTACAGCGGCTTTTGAAGAGTTCTCAGCCTTTAAAGAGTAAGCACTGATGCAGGAAAACGCAGCGTTAACATCTAGAGCCCTTTGATAAGCATGTTCTATAATTACCAGCCAAATTTGAAGGAAAGTAGTCTGGAGGTTGTGGGTTCGACAATTCGCTACTCGCATACCATAGGCTGGAGTGATCCGACCCAAGCTAATCCAAGAGAACTAATACAAGATGCAAGCCGGCATCCAGAGGTGGAACCTCCCTGCTTTCGAGAACAGAATTTCATCGAAAGACTTCCAGATTGAAAAGCTCAACGAAAGAGATGTCGTCTGCCAAGAAGCAAAATATGCAGAGCTCTACTACAGAGGGAGAATGAATGAGAACATAAGAACCTTGGGGAAGAAAGATTGGCAAGAAAAAAACCCAGTGCATGACATTGTTTGCTCAAAAATAGAGATCAGGTATTGTTACACCGGTACTTTCAAGACCATCGTCCATTACTTCAGTCCGCTGGGTGTCACGCAACGGAATTTGCTTTGTCGATATCGATTTGAAAGAAATAAAAGGGCTAATTAAAATACTATCATCAAAGCGGATATCTAAGTTTCAAAAGTACCCATACGGAAGGCCAAATAAGGAAAAAAACACGGTCTTTACACGAGGATGTAAACCTAAATGTTCTGATAACTCAAGCTTATGAAGAATAATGGATTTAATAGCTAAAAAATCGAGGCCACATCAGCCATAAATGAAACACGGGGAAAGAAGGCAAGACATACTTTCGAAGTTTTTCGATTTCCGTTAGAAGTTTCCTGGACTCCTCGTAGTCCTTGGGATCGAGAGTGACAGGTCTTAGACTGGGCGGAACGAGAGCTGGGGGCAGGGAAATAGGCAAATCCTGGGAGCATCTCGAGGCTATCTGCTCATTGGCTAGGTGCACTGCTACTATAAATTGCTCTCTACAAATGAGAATAGACTGCATACATTTATCAAGAAGTAGGTAGCTTTGTTAAAACGATCCAAATGGTTCCGAATGAGATCATACACCACCAATTAGCCTTTCACAACAGCCTAAGGTTTAACATTTCATATTTAATCATTTCCTGTGAAAAAAAGCGAGTAGTGGAAGCCTCAATCCAAGTAACAGCCATACTATGCTGTCCCTTAAGTAGACATGCTGATAAGACGATATGATGACCTCGACCACCAGAGAGTGTTGGGAACTGGAAAATGGTTAATAAGAGGATAAACTTACTGATTCAGAGTCCCAGTATGTTGAAGGTCGACAAGGTCCCAGATGCGGGCTAGCACATTCTGTGGAAGGTTTGAGTGCATGAAGAAGTCACGAACATCAGCGCCAGTGACCAAACCATCCTCATCCTCATCCATCTTTAAAAAGACGGCCGAGTATTGAGTCTGCTCCGTTTTGGTTATCGCCCACTCGGGAGTCGAAACAGGTGGACCCCCAGAAACACCCTTCAACCAATAGAAAATGAGGATAATGGCAATAATCTGGAAGAAATCATTCATGCACGGTGCTTTTATTCAATACAATTGAACTAGGCTTATGAAATTCAAAGTAGTTTGAAATTATCGAACTAGCAGAAAAATACATTGGTTCAAATTAAGGGAAAGTTCATGAAAAAATCATTGAAGGCAGCGATTTAATATACACTGATTTCGAATTATTACTTGTTCAATTAGGACTTGTCCTAGTAATGAAGGCTACTTTGAAAAAGTTGTAAAACCGGTTTAGGGCCGGAGATAAACTTGTAACCAAAAGAATGGATCGACTGAGATTTCAAAGAATGTCATTCCGAGGTCGGTGAAAACTCGCCGATCAACTGCTAGAATGAGGGACGATTAAGATTAAAAATTTTGAAATACCAAGACTGGAATTCATACATCTCAGATGAGCGCTAACAGACCACAAAGGGCATGGCCGGAAAAAACTCCCAGCAGACATAAATCCTTAAATTATACAGAAACTCAAGTTGGAAACTCGGTCTGATTAATAGCTAAAGTGAACAAGCTAATAGACCAGAGTGATCCAATGAAAACCGTTGCATCAAAATAAGGAAAAGCATCGATTCGGAACATGAGCCCTCTAAAAATTTGACAATTTGACAATCTGATAACTCAAAATGTTAATGATGAGGAATTAAAACGGGTAATGAACGCACAATAAAGAAATGAAAATTGAAAGAGCAAAAGTTTGAATAGGTAGAAGAGAATTATACTCAATCATACCCCAAATAGCGATGGGGGTGTGGAAAATCCAAGAATTTTGTGCGTAAAGATTTAAACACAAATGGGGCTAGCGATCACGAGAAACGAAAAGAAAAAAGGTTTTGCGTTTTAAGTCCCTCACTTTTAATTGATAAATTATCAAAAGAATGAACGCAAGCTTTAACTAAGCTCAAATGAAGAGCTGATGGGGGACAGAATAGTCTGCTTACGAACATAAGCAACTGATGAGAATATACAAAGAAAATCAATCAAAAAGAGATTCGTAAGCGACTAAGGGATTTAAAGGCCATTTAAACGATGGACAAACAATTCAAATTGATAAATGAATAAAAGAGTGACCGAGACTAGATTCTGTCACTTTTAGACGATGAACCAAGAAGTTGACGGCCATTTAAACGATGGACAAACAATTCAAATTGATAAATGAATAAAAGAGTGACCGAGACTAGATTCTGTCACTTTTAGACGATGAACCAAGAAGTTGACGGGTTCACAAAAAGGTTATTCTCGTAATAATTTTATGATAGACAATAGCGCTAGATACCAATTGATACAATATCTACTGTCAATAGTGAAAACAGAAGAGAACGGAGTAGAAAATCATCTTTGAATTAGGTCACAAGATTAAATTAGATTTCAGATGAATAAATATATCCGAGGTCTGAACAGCCAATAATACAGGTCTCTGTTAACAGCCAATAATAGAGGTCGTTAAATTTCCAGGAAATACAGAAAATGCTATATGCCGGAAAAGCAAAAAACCATAAAACAAATATGCAATATTAATTGTGATCTAATGAGATTTGTATAGTTAATCAATGATGAGATAAAAAAAACAATTAAAACACGATAATAAATGATTTTGGGAAATCTACTGCCAAAGTGAATGAAACAAGTAAATAGACCTGCGATCTAAATTAGACCAAATTTAAAAGCACATCAACCTTGGCGACAGTTTTAGACAATGGAGGAAAATTAACCAAAACAGACGAAGTTGGAGAAAAGCCAACGCCAGCAAAACACGAGGAGAAATGAAGGCTAGGCGAAGAAAGTCCGAGGGAGGGAGGGGGCATAATGGCCAGGGGTTCCGAAATTCCCCCTCTTTTGTTTGGAGGTATCAGATTCAGAGGAAGAGTAACAGGCAGAGGTTGACCTTCTAGACACAAACATACAAGGTGCATCGTCTGAAAATGAAAAAAATAAAATCAGAAATGACACCTTGAACCTAAATAGAGTGAGACAAAATTTACCAAAATGAATTCAAATCGGTCGAGGTAACCATCCTGATCCAGATCAGAGAGGTCCCAAATAGCGCGCAGAGTTTCAACGGGAAGTTTTGTGTCTCGAAGGAACTTGGAAGCGAAAAAATTGCAAATCAGGTTGCGAAAGACGAAAAATCTTATAAATGATCAAAGAGCATGCAAGGACAGTGCATTTACTTAAAGCCTAGCAGAAGAAAAAGGGGGTGAACTAAGATGAATTCCATAGCTTAACGTAAGCGAATGTAAACACCTTGCTCATAACTTCACCAGACACTTTATCGCCAATATGTTCCATATTTTCAAAAAGATTTTCATATTTTTTCACATTTTCTGGTGGAATGGCCCACTCCGCCGACGAATACATTCTGACAATTTTGCGTAACAAATGCTTCAGAGCGAGCGGGAAGTAATTTGCTTATTAAAAACCACAAAAAATAAGTTAAATGATATCAATTTTTATAAAAAATTTGTCAAATTCTAATAACATTTTATACATATGATTAAACTACAGAATGGTAAGTGTGAACGCCCGTCATGAAATAACTGTTTAAGAATTATCGGGTTTCTTGAAGTCCAAACATTGTTGGGAAGTAAAAATATATACATATTTAGGTAAAGCCAAACCTTTTTTATAGAGCGGAAGACTTTGGACAGCCTTGAAATGAGCGTTCTTATGTAGCTGTGCTGAATACGGTTCCTCGTTTCGTCAGTGTAGTTCCTTACATTAATTGCTAGAGAAATGTTTTTTCCCATAAAATGGCATTTGTAATAACTAAGGCTACCGAGACAACTCTATTGCGATATCGCAATAGAAAAAAAAGGCGTTTGGCAATGACTATTTTAATATTCTGATTGAAACTACTTCTTTTAGTTTAGTTTTTCCATTTTTGTATTGACTAAGACTTTTTTTTCTAACACCTGCGCGATTTTGTTTTCTTTTGTTTCAGATTTATTAATGGTCTCAGAAGCCGGCACAGAAGCAGGAATCCCCGCCGAGACGGTATACATTCTTACCAAGCCAAACCACAAAGTATCGCACAACACTCGAGTTGAGTGGTTTATCGGCAATGTCAATCGAAGCTTTATCTTGCCTTCTCCTGGTGCCCCTGCAGAATTCCCTGAATGGCCCATCCACTCTTCTCCGGCTGATTGGTCTAGTTTATCGGTAGTCGGTGTATCTCCTCGTTTTTCCAACCCCTCCACTTTCCCTCTTACCTATAGAATTCAACCATCGACCACCGTTAAATACCTCGCTCACTCTTACCGCATTACTTTCGTTCTTGATCTAAGCGACTCAATGCTTCAGCCCACACCCTCTGGACTCTCAGCCCTTCACCACGCTGTAGCCGCCATCGAAACCACACTTTACAAACTTATTCCTCCCTCTTCTAAGTTACCACTTCCGCTCCCTGATGCTCATCTTTCTCCTTTCTCAATTTTCATAAGCATCATTGGTGTCATTCCGAATCGTCTCTCAATCACTCTCATCCATGACTGGGAAGGATCCCATGACGATATCAAGTCAGTTATCGCCACTGTAGCTCAACGACTTTTTCAGCTGGAAACGGAAAACTTTCTTACTTCTCCAGAATCCACTCCCCCTGCTTCGGCTCTTGTTGACATGCTCCGACACGGGGTTTTGACTCTGGCCATGCAAATGCCTGACTGGGCTCCTGCCTCGCTTATAATCGTTTCGGACGCATGCTTCACTACTCTAGATATGTCCGAGTTGGACCGTTCGCTAGCCCATCTGCGTGCTGCTTCTATTCGTTGTTCATTCATCATCCCTTCCGTCTGCTCTTCCATATCTGCATTGAATTTCTCTCCCAGTGGATCACTGAGAAACCTCCTTAAGGCCATTTCTTCCAGCCCCTGCATTCCACATGTCGATTTGTGCCAGTTTATCGCTCATGCGACCGCCGGATTCTGCCTTACCGGACTTTTTCAAGGATGGGACACATTAGAGGGTCAAAATTCTTCCCAATGGAACCTTATTCATGAACTTGTGTTGGCCCTTCGACTTCAGGACGATGTTACGAGCACACCAGAGAAAGAAGGGGAACTCGGATGGATGCCGACTCTTGAAATCCAGCCATATTCTCGCGTTATTAATGCTGCATTGACTCACGTTCTAGCTTCTCGATTGAAAGATGGTTATCGGCTGCGAGCAGTTTCCAAACCCCCTTCCAATGAGGCTGGCCAGGATTCATCCACTTCCTGCTGGATCCAGATTGAACTAGCCCTTGCATGGAAACCTGGGGTCATTTTCCGTCTCTTTCTGGCTGGAGAGTGGCTCCTCCCCACAGGTCGGTTACCAGTATCATCATCTTCTGACTATCTTCTTCCTACGACTGGATCAAAGGGCGTTTTCTATGGACGCTACTGCGTAGCCAATCTCCGTGTTCGAGCCAACACCTCTCTCCTTCGGGTTTTTAATGAACAGCGCCGAGATCGGGTTACCAGTTCCTACTTGGCCTCCACTCTCGAGAGATTTGATTTCCACTTCCGATTGCTCAAGCACGTTGATGACTATCTTGAAACCGTCTCCTCTTTTAATCTCGATGCTGATATCTACACAGTTCCAATTCGGTACATGAATGGGCTCTGCTCGGTGTTCATCACTGCTCAAGGTGCTGGTGGAGGATCAGAGATCTATCTCTCTGGAAATACAGCTGAAGAAATGGAGCACGAAAAATCTCTCGCCAAATTTGTCCATTACTGGGGTCGGCTCCTCTCTCTTGACATCGCGAATTGTTACCGTTGGATGCACTCGGAGACAATCTACGTGGTTCTTGAACATGATTCTCCTCTCCCTACCAATTTATTCATTCATGTGCAGACTAGACGAACCACTGATTCGCTGACCTGTCGTCAATCACTGGCTAGAATCCACAGCATGCTAAGTGAATGGTGTACCTTCGTTCTTCTTGAAAATCATACTTATATTCGACTGGAGTATCCAAATCACGAGTCCCTTGAGGATCCTACCAGTTCCGATGCTACTGAGGTCACTTTTCACCCTTCTGCCTCTTCGCGAGTCCCATGTTATTTTACCCTCGTTCGGTTAGAAATGAAGCTTCCAGAGATGCGAGTTCGTGTGGCTTTCACCGCCGGTGTCCAGTATGATTACCGAAGGGCAACAATCGATCAACTTTCCCAATTGTTCAAGCGCCTCAGTTTCCTTCCACGTGGTCGTCAGGCAGTTCCGAAATCACGGCACAAATCCGGCACTCCAGCCCCTCTTCATCCTCCTACAGAGGCTGTCCATGTTCCACCCCTCCAGCGCTCTTGGGGCGAGACGCCCTGTTGTCTAGTCTTTGATTCGCAACTAGATCGACTCATTGTGGAAACTGGTACTTGGTCGACCATGCGTAAACAGAACTATCGGAACACTTCCCTTCCTTCCTCGTCGAATTGCCATACTTCAAAGTCATTCCTGAAGGGAACAGTCTCTGAAGCCCGGTGTGAAGTAGCTTCATCACTACTGCGGCAACACCTTTGTAATTCTGCATGCATCTGGGTTATTCCCCTCGTCTCCAAATCTCCTAACTGTGTTGCCAAGATGTTCTCCACATTGACAAACCTTAGGATCCAAGAAGGATTCCACTTCATTCGAAGCGGTCCTCAACCAGGCTTCGTAAGTCTCGCAAGAGAGGTGATGTTCTCAGTCGATTCTGCAGCCGAGGGAGCCGTTAAACAGCCCTGTTTAATTCAGTATCAACTTTATCCATTTCGATTGAAGTCCTCGAGAGTTGACTCCTCAAATGAAGACGATAACAATATTTTAATAGCCTCCGACGCAGTTCAGAAACTTCTCGATGCAGAATTGGATGATTGCACACCCAGAACGCTTGTCAATCGGCTAAGAGCACTCTCTTCAGCCCAAATCAGTTCAGAGATTCATATCGCCACAGAGGTTTGGATCGAGCCTAAGCACGGCCATACCACTGATCTTCCTACTGAAGCCTTGTATATGGCTGGCTTACCTTACAATGAGGTGGTTCAACGCATTATGCAGTTAGATTGTTTCTGTTTGGCTGCTTATAATACCCTCGAAAAGATGCTTACAGCTTGTCTCCTAAAAATCATTGAACTCCAACGGCTAGCTGCAGCATCATTGACAACCGAGTTGCGCAAATCTGTCGTTCAGTTTTCTACTCCAACCATTTCAGCCTTCCCTCCTGTTCCAGCTGCTGCCGTACCTTTCAACCTAGCCACGGTGACTTCTGTCAGTCCGAGAATGTGCCTTCTCTACCCCCTTCTATTAGATGCGTCCCTTGATCCTAATACCACGACTTCTTTGAACCATCTCTCCTCGGAGAATGTAATCACTCGCCTGGTTTTCAATCTAACCCATCGGACTCCCTATGTTACCTTTATCCCTCTATCAAATGAAGATTCCAATCAGTTCAGTCAGTCTCTTATTTCCGAAGAGTCAGAAGGGAATAGACGTAGATTGGAGAGTGCTTTAGAGGAATCTGGAGGTGTTCAATGGCAGTGTTTTGCTACAATCACCAGTCTCATTGAGTCATTATCTAGGAGCGGGAAAACTAAGTTTGGAAGTAGAGGTGAGAATCAAATTTTTAATCCACGTCCTTTGGAGAACCTTATCGAGTCGAGCAGCATTGAAATCACCACTTCCCCAGTTACCTTCTTCGTTCTCCCTGCGAACATTAAATCTGCGACGTCTGGTTTCTGTCAGGACTTAATGAATACTCTCAGGCAGCGGCTGAGTGGATCAAGACGTCCTGAGGCTTCTTTTCCAATTTTTCTTTACTCCTGTACGCATACTTACCTTTCCTTCCCACTAGACGATCGATGGACATACAGCTGCCCAGAAACTCTAGTGATTGATTTCTTCCAACAAGGACAAGAAAACCATTTAGTGAGGGAGCAGAACTCCCGTTTCATTCATCGTGACGAACTAACCTCTAGTCCTCCACAAAGTTTCCTCTCCGCAGCCAGAGGAAACTTTCGACTTACGACAGAATTAACGCTTCTCTGGGCAAGACTTCGAGACGCCTCCCTAGGACTGTTAAATCTTTGTAACGAAGCTTTTGTCGAATGCGTACATAGGACCCTTCTCAACGGTTTCATCGTCTCCGAACCCGTTTTGAGAAGTGTACTTACCTCGGAACAGTTCTGTTCCCCCCTCACTCCCATATATATAGATGCTACTGATTTCTTATTCTCCACTTGCTCCCACTGTTTCGACGCTATGCGAAATAACAAAGGTAGTAGTGCCGCTGCCACAGACGCTCCTATTCCTGTCAAGAAGAGGAGTGCTAGTGTATGTGAAATACGCCCACATGATGAAGAGCGTATAAGAAATCGCTTTTCCAATGTGCTCCATCAATATTTTTCCCCGGTTCCTCAATTTGAGGGGTTCTATTACTTCCGTGGAGAGATGGAGGCGTCTGGAGGACATGTTCAAAAATCCACAACCCAACAATGTAATACTTGGCCAACCCCAAATGTTAAGACCACCTCTAGCCCCCCTGAATTACCCGCTCAGAACCCCGCTTTGGAACACGAGAGGTTCACTGAATTAACGGAAAATCAAGAGGTCATGTTCTGCAGCTCATCCCGATCCGAAAGTGATACTGAAAATTTCAAGAAGCGCCTTGATACTCTGGAATGCAGAGAACCAAATTCTCTTGAACCGGATGTTATTGAAAGGGGTCAACTTATCTGCAAGAAACCCTTGTTTCTCAAAGTTATGGTGAAGTTGACGTATGCCGGCGAGGAAGACGTAATTGTACCGGTTGTAAACCTCCCAGTCTGCCTACCAAATCTGATACCGAATTGTGGTGAGATTAATCGGCAGAATGTCAGCCTTACTGTGGTATTTGTCCCACTTCTATGGAGACCTGAAGTTGGAGTTTCTTTCGCAGAAGCTCCTTCGGCAGAGTCTCCAGGTCATCTGGAACTGGTCTCAAGTCATTTAGACCGTCTTGAAGAGGGAAACGAATCTTTTAACAGTTCCATTAGTTCGGAGAGTGAAGACATCTTTACATTCAGCGAGGTGGCGAATGAAAGCTTGAATCCTTGTTCGGTAGGTCATTCGCTGCCACTGCACATCCAATCTCCTCATCGGAATACACCGGTTTCCCCAAATAATTATGAAGAAGATGATGTCATCGTTCCCTTTCACTGGTGCGAGTGTCAACTGGAGGTGTCAGAGACTGATGCTCCATGCTGCATATGTCGGACCACTTGTACGACGGAATTTATTCACTACTTGGATAATGATCAGTGGACCTCCGTCCAGCAAACTGCCCAGATCTTCCGATGGCTTCTTCAAGATGAAGTCGTATGTTCTCAGCGTCTGCTCCAGCCTCTTCTCGTTGCAACAGTCGAATCTACTCTTCGGCATATGGAGGTCACCAAATCCCTTCTTTTGAACAGCGAGCCTGGTGCTTCGAGGCATTCTCCCTTCCATACTAGTCACTCTCATGCACCACCCTCCAAAACCTGTGCAGCTAATGGTGGGAAAGGGGTCCTTCGTGTTTCCGACGTCCTTCTCAGTCTGATGAGTGCTATCGGTTGGGAGACTGTGGACCTGAGGTTCATTTCTCAGTCGGAGAAGTCGATTCCCCGTTTTATTCAACGTTTGCAGAGTGTTTCCTTCCGTTATGCACAGGCCAGGTTAATCGACATGGGAGACTATTACGTGGTTTGCAAAACGGAACCTACTCTACTTGTATCTACCAGAAAGTCGGAGTCCCGGGAAGTGTTGCATCGCCAAGTATCTGCATCTCCCACTGATGGAAATCGGCATTGCGATGTTATGAAGGGCAGTGAAGAAGTTGCTATTTCTTCCCTTTCACCGAACTCCAGCCTTCAACCAGTTCCTACCAGTAAGTAACGTGACGTATCCGTTATTTAAAAAAATCATACAGTAAGTTAACCGGTTTACTCTCAGATCTCGTAGCGGAGAACATCAGCGATGATAGTGTTGAGTTTGAGTCCATTGCTTCCAAAACTCGACCATCATCTTTCAACTCGATGGAGCACCACCAGAACCTAGATGTCTCGATATCCACCACCACAGAAGGAGAACTCGACGACTCCCGTTTTCCGCTTACGTCTCATTTCCCTCCACAAGACACTTTTGATACTGCTTCCAGCATTCAATTAGCTGAAGGACCCACACTTCCTGCTTACTGGCTCATCTTCCGCGTTGGAGATGGTTCCATTCAGGCCTTCTTCCATCATTCTGATTCTCATCGAGAGACCTCTTCTGTGGAGGATTCTTGTCCCCATTGCATCGTCTTCCGTCGCGCTCTTGGAGATATTAAGACCGTTATTAGATTGGTTAATCAGTCTCTTTTACTTGATCAACTCGTGCTGGATCGACTTTGTCATCCCGCTCTCTTGCCGGAATCCAAGCAACCGCCTAGACATCCACCGAGGTATTTCCAAGCTATGGTCTCTTCCGCAAGGCGGCCTACCCATCATTGCACGCTGTCTCCAAGTCTCGCAGTTTCTGTTTCCTCTGCAACGGATTCCGATAACGATGATGGTCAGTCTAGTGAAGATAATACCAGTCGCAAAAAAACCCCAATCTTATGTCATCCCTCTGTAACTCCTCCCGAAGTATATCCTCCGGGATCTCTCGCTTGTCCTTCCAAATTCTCCTTCAGTATGGAAGTTTCTCCAAGAGCCGTTATAGCGGGTGAAAGAGGAAATCAAGTCCTTCCGGAACTTCGTCGACATCTTGAGAACTTTGTGGTGTTGAATCGCAAAAATATGTTTGTCTTCGATGACGTGGATCCTCCTTTAGATATATCAAAAGCACAGGTGAAAAGGAGCCTCATTCCACGAATATTCTATATGCTTTTGAGTGAGTCTTCAGCTTTTGAAGTCTCTAGTCGTAGAGCATATCATCTAAATCCAGGTAGAAGAGAAAGTCTTCCACTTCCGCTAACCGCTAATCTCAGCCGAATCAAGCTTCAAGTCACACTCCATGGAATTTTATCACCCAGTCGGACATTCTGCACCTTCGTGAAATCTCTCCTCCAATCCCTTTTGGACAAGATCGTTCTCGAATACCTTCAGCAGGCTCTTTCGCGAACAGTTCTCTTCCGTTTCACTCCGCATGACTTTGACTTTCTGTTCATGAGACGAACACACGTCTCTCGTCATCAGCTGTTCTTCTTGCTTCCAAAGTTCCTGCTCGACTCTTCTGCGTTTCCGAGTATTCCTAAAGGTTCACTTATATTTCCATTCTGTCAATATCTCAAGCAAAATCTTCTCACCTGCATGACTGCCGCAAAACCCGAAAAAGAAGTACTTCCCTCCTTAAGAAGTGGTTTTGGATGCGGAGAGGTGATGCTCTATCATCGTCGTCGAAGTGTTGGAACCGCAAAATTCGGACTAGTGACCGCTCTAGTTGACCTTCTTCGAGCAGATACTCGCGAACCCTTCTGCATCACTTCTTGTCTTGACCTTCAGGAGTGGTTGCACCGTGGGAAACTTGAGAAGGATCTTTCCATGATTTTAAGTAATGACAAGTTGACCGAACTCTTAAAAGATCTGAGTGTATCTCAGGACACATTCCCTGATTCACCGAATAGTCTGGCGGTTCGTCTGCGCCTCTGGGTTCGAGAGGAGGTTGACCTGAAACTTTTGAATCAGAAACTCTTTTTGGCGATTCAAAATGCTCTTTTCGATCTCTTGATGGAGTATCTAGTCTTGAGTATTCCAGCTTGCACGGTCGACCCTCCTGTTCTCAAGAACCGTTCTTCTGAACCATCTCCTGATTCCATAGCACGACCTGTAGGTCTGTTCTTTAATAGTGACTACATTCGACTGCCTAATTTTGTGTCCCAAACCATCTTACCATGGCTTGAAGTCGCAACTTCATCGAAGCTTCCACTTCTGATTGAACGTCATTTGCAATTGGCTTCATTACAGAGTGTCGAATTGCTAGTTGGAGAATTAGTCAGCCAATTAAACTCCCTAGTTGAATCCCGAATCGGTCTCCCAGTAGACCACCTCAAATGTCCGATCCATTCCTCTTCCGGATCTTCTTCAGCGAAGTCTAGTGACGGACGAGATAAATCGGCTAATCCTCAGCCCCAGCAATCGTCAAATTCAACTACATGTTCTTGCCAACAGTGCTTCAACTTTTTTGCCTTTGAGGCCGTCAGTGAAAACAGTCCAGACTGGACGAAATTCTCTAAAGCCCGACCATTCCGTCAGAAGTGTGTCTCTTTCGCTCGACAGCAGGAATTCCTGATTATTGGCAAGAATTATGCTACATATCGGCACCAGACTGTTTTGAATCAGCCTATTTCAGATGAGTTAAATTTAGGCTCGAGTTCTGCTGCTGCTGATGACCTCCACGTCCTAGTGAAACATGGTTTGAATGTGTCATACTTCAAATTCATATTATAGGTGTTCAACTAACAATTTTTTTTCTCACCTAGTCTCCTCCTATTCCGTTCGAAGCCCTCTCCAGAGGCATCAAAGCCTTGAGGTTAATGTCCAACAGATTCCCGATGAGACAAACCTAGAATCCTCGGCTGCTTCAGAAGATGCCATAGTCGACTCAACGAATTCCAATCTTATTGTTTCTTGTAGGTCTAGGGTTCGTACTCAGGAACTCTAGTTGCGTGGGTGATTTTTTAATAACTGGTTTAATACTTTTTTTTATCCTGACAGCAAATACCAGTACGGATATTCCCGAATTCTGTGAAATGCAACTTCGTCTACCAAAGTTTCTTTTACATCCGCGGAATCCTTCCGGTGCAACATCGATCGATGAGTCTTTGGAAGATCGTAACGGCCACCAACCGCTAACTGCCTGTCTGCAAGTGCCCAGACAGATCCTCTGTGTGGTGCACCTTCGAGGAAGAGACGTTAGGGTTAATCTTTACAACTGGAGACGAGATGATGCTGATCGACTTCTGCATCGGATTGAGTCTTTGGTTCTCTGGTACAATCAACGCTTTCAGGTAAAGAATTAAGAATTGACTTAAACTCCACTACTTATAAAAAGTTTAAGTAACTTAACTTTTTAACTACAGCTCTTAAGTTGCCTATCGCTACAGAAAATGGGCCTCTTTCACTGCCTAAGAACGCCCTCACATCTCCAAGTTTTGAAGCAGGCTGTCCATCTCAGTACCAACCTCTCTTCGCCTGAACTAACTCCTTCAACAGCGTTTTCCACATCAGTTCCAGGCCAGTCGATCGTCACTACATCCACATCGACGTCAATGAGTATTCGCCGACGATTTTTGGAAGGACTAGTCGGTTCTGGAGCTCCACTTCAACAGCACTCACCTATAGACTTGCCAAATCCCTCCTCCATGACACCGCAGAACTCTACAGCTTCTTTAGCAATGTTGACGTCGCCCGTTACACCAGCTGGAGAAGGCTCGGTAGTACCTGGACACTACGCGATGTCCCGTCGACAGCAACCACATCTCAGAGTTCTCAGTGGAAGTTCGAAGGAATCTCTGGACTTCAATCTTACTCGGATTTATCAGGTCATTTCGAGATTTACTGATTTTCATTAAGCTCATGAGTTCGCACAAAACTTGAACCAAAGATTATTCCCTCTAGAACTGTGCTCAAGTTCCGACCCTTGGAAGATCTTCTACCTCTCCTTCAGTTGAATATATGGATGTCGTTCACCTTCATGTGGATCAAGCTCTCTGGGCTATTAAGAACGATCGTGCACGAGCTGAAGAACTGCGTCTTATCACTGCCCCATTGAAGGTTTGGATGACGGGTGATGTTTTCGATGTGCATCGTTACAATTCCTCCACAGCGTCAGAGGAATCCTCTAAGGCATCGACAACAACATTCTATTCCGCTGTGAAGAGGTATAGTAGAACCCTCCACACTGTATGCTCACCAATCCTCTTCTGTCCCAATGCAAGACTTGACGCTCTGAAGCTCCGAGAATTGGAACGGGTTGCAGAGGCTGAAAGTTATCGCCGATTTGCTAGACAGGAAGAGCCAAAAGAGAGTGATATTGCTGAAGAGGAAGCAGCGCCAGTTAGTGGACCGAACGGTTCTAGCATATCGATCAAAGATGCTCAAGGTTCTTTCATAAAAATCAAAGAACCGCTCACTCGTCGTCGAGGCCTTCCAGCCTCAGTTTCGTCTGCAACGGTGACATCAACATCTCTATCGATGTCTCGAGAAACTCCTCCTTGGATGCAAGAAGCCACGGACTGTCTTCTGCAGGAGTTCATCACTTACATGGTTCGACAGATGCACTTCTCTGCCATCTATTCCACACTAGACGCTGATGCCAATAGACTGGAGCATCCCTATGCTCTATTACAGCGCTCTGTCAAGATGGCTGGAATCCACCTGATAGAGGTTCGTGGCCGTGGTTCAGTTAAACACATATTTTAATCGGTCACAGAGAAGACTCAAATTTAGCCCCGGTTCTTGCTATGGCCGCCTATTTGCGCCTCTTTCACTTATTAATACCGAGCGCTTGGATGTTTTAATGCAGTTGCGCCGGTTCCATTCATTCCAACCCTTAGAAAAGAATGTGCAGAATGCGTCATGGTGATCTATTTGGGGACTTCAAAATATAGTGGAACGTTAAAGAAAAAACAGCATTGGTTAGATCCTATTACATATCACCTAGTTCCCATCCCTTTGTTTGACCTTTTAGGTCCCGAAACGAATTTCCAACTTGACATAAAAGTGCTTCATTCATTAATGATCCCTTTTTCTGATGATTTTTCCTTGTGTCTCGGTCCATCTCTTCACTTATGGTTAGGCATCTCGCACACTTTGGGTCTTGGTGGCTGACACCTCTCGTGTCGATCGACCAATTTTTAATAATTTTTCTGGCGGGAGTATCACCCAAAAAGCCTTAACTTGTTTGATTTCTGTAACTCATCATTCTATCATTTGTTTCAGTCTTACAAGACCAGTTGTTAAGGGTTCGCCCTACTATTATGCCAACTATGTTCATGGCTTTAATGAATACATACGGCTCGTTTAAGCACTTTGTGGATGATCGACCATATCAACTGTCCTTGTGGAAATCACTGTAATGTCTTCTTTTGAAATTGCATGTTTGCTGGTCCAGGATTCAAGTAGAAGGTAAATTCTTCACTTGTGGCTGATACGAAGGCCAACTGAAGACGGCCATGGATGGAGTTCATCAATTTGAAGAGCTGAGATACTGGTGGTCTAATCCACTCAAATGAATCAGCAACCAATGCACTATGCTGAAATAAGGCCCTGAAAAATCCATGATTGGTAGTCCAAAACGAAACTGAATCGCAAGCTTGACATAGGCAGATTTCTGTGACCGAATTTCGCTCATGGTCGGTGTAATCTTATCTATAGATTTTTATTCGAGACTGTCTATTTTGCGTACGTCTGAAAGCCATCGAGTTGTGCCGACTCACTCGGGCTGCCTCTCGAGCCATTCTGACTGGCCCTCTGGCGGCAGATCTATTCGCTCGAGCTGCATCTGTTGCCGCCGTCAAGATCACTTCTGGAATGGTCGACCCAATTCCCGTGGTTTCTTCCATAACCAATACGACTTTTTCTTCAACGTCAACATCGGTATCTGGCAGCTCCTACGTCGTCAAATGGGAGGAATCTAGTCGTCTGTGTGATTGTGTTCATCTGCACTCCTTCCTATACGATTTTTATCTTCGCAACGTAGACAGTTTCCTTAAACGTAACTGATTTCCTGTTTCAATCGCATTGCTACTATAATAACATTAGTAACTATTTTTTTGTATTTTCAAGTTCAATCGGATTTAATCGGCCAGCGAATGCAAGTCCCTAGTTTGGCATGGGCTCTTCCCCAAGCGATCAAAACTACTCGAAGGTCGACTTTTGCCTTCAGTGGAAGTGTGGTTGTTAGCGGAACGGGAGGAGGATATGGAGGCACTGGGAGTAGTCTTAGTGTCGCACGACACCCCTTCCTACCTGCCAACTACCCTATAATTGCTTTTCTTCGTGATCTGGCTCAAATAGTCCCGCAAGCACCGGTGTTTGCTAGAGGAATTTTCACCTCCATACCCATGTGCTTGACTTCGGATACAAGAATCAAGCCGGAACAAATTTTCGAGCACCTTATTGAATCCAGACAAGTTTATGGTTTTAAGGTGAGATTTGATTCTTCCTTTGTAATCTAACAATTCATTTCTGTACACTCATTTATTCCTAGGAAGTTTGATTTTCATTTAAGAAATATTCAGCTTTGTTAGAGCTGAGTTAATGAGTTCAACCTACTGGATCTCAATGAAGGCGTGTTACTAAGACCTAGAATATCATCTGGAGTTCCTCCGTTTTCATTTCTCCCATTAATACTTTGCTCTTTAGCTTCACTGATATCCAATAACATTTTCATGCATGCGCCTAATTCATGTTGATTCCGCCTTGTGCGAAACTGGGTAACTAGTCAAATCGGCCTTCTACCCAGAGCCAATTCTCAATGCTTTTTCAAGATTTTCGCTGTCTTACAGCACTGAGTGTAGATAGTTGGGGATAATAGCGTTGTAACCCAACAGGAGAAGTAGGCTAAAGAATTTCGAGAACTTTCCCTATTTGGTTTCCCTTCGCTTGCAAAATCTTCAAAATCCTAAAACCGAAACTGTTATGTCAATAGATCCAGGCTGTTTAAATCATTGAGCGCTATTGGTTCATTTCAAATCATTGTCTTCAGGATTCGAGCCTTAATAGTCTTAGCGATTATATTCTTGGTAATTTCCATACAAGACAGTGAATGAAACTATTTGCGAAGGGTATGGCAAATTTCGATTCGATGGATTCTAAGAAACGCACGAATATCTGCTTGTCAGACCCGTATAAGACGTGTTTCATCTGCTCAGCAGTCAGATATCTAATAAGGCAAAGGGAGAAGCTACTCTTACGCTGAGGCAGCCTGGAAATAATTTTTAAAAAATCTCGATTTCGTCAAGGTAGAATCAGTGGGGAAATAATTGGCTGCACTAATTGTCCAAGTGGAATGGCATTTTCATTGGTTCCAAATGTAGGCGCTTGTGGAAACCCCTGATCAAAATTCGGTTTCTGATAAGCAGACCATTCCATGAATACGCAGTTGTATTTTTAGCTTAAGTGTGACATCTGACCTCATACTAAAAAGTATAAAAAATATGGGAAATGAAGTATGGCCTCAATTGTCTCTATTTAATTCTCTATCGATGACCCCGAAAGAGGTGTGTAGGTGAATATGTTTTTAGTTATTCTCTTATCAAATGCCAGGAATTTGAATATGTTGTTGAGGTCAAAATGGTAAACCCTCGTCGATGTTACTACTGAAGCGCTCTGAGTTTTCTAGCTCTGTATTCGGTGTGGCCTATTAATAATAAGGTGAAATAATGTTTCCCTTCCATCAGGCTTTCGACCTTGGAAACAACTCTTCTCTGCCGACCCACGCTCGATTTGGGTTCTGTTCTTTTACGTCTCCAACATCTAGCACATACTCAGAGGAAGACACCCAACCAAATCAGCCACTCACACCTCGCCAACCAAGTTGTGATGCCGAAGACATTCATGAAAACTCCCCAGGAACATTTTCAGCCATCTCAGCGGACTCTGAGACGGCCACTGTAGACAGCGCCAAGACAGATGAGGGCTACACAGAGGAGCACATGACCGATGTGACATCTCCACTCACTCAGCGCAAACACGTAGTAAAGTCTCGATTAGGAGATCAACTTCGCTTGCCGTCATTGAAAAACTTCTCTCTAGCGTGTGCTGCATTCTTAGACAATGAGGCATCCACAGGTGGCTGTGGTGGCGAGGCAGATGGTGGCGATTCCCGAAGAATCTTTATTTCCGTGTTTGTTATTCTCACTGATCAGAACAGACGTTTCCCTCGACCTAGGCTTTCATCTCTACCGCAGGGCATTTCTCCCGAAGTAAGCTAATTTAATCTTTTGACTATAATTATCTTCGGTCATGTTTGTCTAGTCCTAGATTTCGGTCTATCAAATTCTTACCAAAATAGACGTTGCTCTTGAGGACGTTAACGTTGATGAGAATTTCACAAACTACAGGTATCACAATGCGAAAAGTATTGTATTTAGAATAGTATATAGTAGCATGGGTGAATCAGTACACCTATTCTCGACGTTCGTCGACCATGCCACGTGCCGATGTGGTCGGTTGGTTAATATTCAGCAGCTGCAGTTTCATTACTCTTCAGGACAAATTCAGAAAGGTTTACCTGTTTTCCCTTATTGCTTATAAGGGGCGTTAGTTAAGGGGGGCAAAGCGTTGCTTTTCAAGCAGCGCTTGGTCATGTCTTAAATGTTCGCCATCGTTCTCTAGGGTAGATGCAATGCTTGGCACCTTTAGTCCAAACTGTTAGGGGGATAGTGGCTCTTGCCTAGGCCGCCGTCCGCCATTGGGTTCGCATTTGTGGCCCCTTTATTTGAGAAAATGATTAACAATTCAAATAACTAAGTCAATGGTGTAAGTATGATGTTCTCTTAGTTTCTTCAGTTTTTGCTGATTTCATGTCGAATTAAGAATTGAATCCAAAAGGATCGACTGCTTTAGGGACGTCTGAAGTATGCTTATTCTATAAACTGGTTGCATTTAACATCTTTACGATGCGAAGGAAACAACCTCGTTCTTCAGGCAAAAACTAAAGACTAGAAGCACTTGAACTGCATTTTCTGGACCACATTTTGTCCAATAAAGTCCTATATGCAGAAATATCTGGCCTAAGGGTAGATACATCCTGGCTCTGGAAAATCGGAACCGAGTGCGCGTATGCAAGAGTTGAACCCTTGACTACTTACGATCAATAGGCAAACCTGAATTTGTCCAGGAGAATCAGCTCCTTTTTTTACTTCATTACTTTAAATCAAATTTTAGCAGCCATCTCTGCACGAACTTGAAGTAAGTTCCACGTACTCCTTTAGAGGAGAGTAGCGTTTTGTAGTCCGTTTGGCTGTTTATGTTCTACTCGGTCAGGCATCTTGTATTTCCAAAGCACTTTGGTTCTGACTCTTCTTCGACCCACTGTTAAAAATAATGCATGGTGTGTTGAGGGAGTTTTTCTAATGAGATGCTTGCGTGGAACGTTGAATTATGAATGAATTAATACCAGAGGACACCATAGGGAAGACGTATTTCGTGGAAAAGCTAGAATGTCTATAACTTTGTTTATTTAAGAGTTGCTCACATGGTCGTACTTTCATAGATTCCCTTGCGATTCGCTAGCTTGGCATTTTCGGCCTTAAAATTCTATTGTTAACTACTAAATTCTAATGTCGCGCTTGTGCTGAAAACATTATTATGGTTAAAGTCATAATGCTATCTATTGGTAAATATTAGGTTACTCAGTCCCAATTTGGTGTTGTTGGTTGTTGCTGAAGCAGTGTTCACCGTCTGTTATTATTGCTCTAGTCCATAGTGTCAGATGGAGATGCCTGTAGCCAAAGCCGTTTTTTTCTTCTACCAGAAAGAAAATTATCCTCGGAATTTAAGCTGATCATGTAGAATGATTTGTCAAGTGCTGCTATAAAAGCCTGCAAAAGGCTAGTGTTTCACTGTCTAATCATTAGTTTAACTTACCTTTCAAAAAAACAAAAGTGAGACAAACTACATCCTCTTCTCGTGTTTTGAAAGTTGGAATCTATTCATCAATCGTTAGATGAGTGCCAACAGGGCAAATATACTTGAATCTCTGGCAAATCTCGAATACTTCGCCTGCCATTTCATATATCACCATGAATATTCACTAGATTGAGCTTTTTCCAGCTTATTTATCTAGAATTTTTTTTGGAGTTCTTTATTTTTCTTTATTCATTCGAATAATTGGCAGATTCTGCTCTTGTTGAAGGAATGAACTTCATCACTAACGTATTTTGTGGATGTTAGGTTAACCTTTACTTATCCCAATAAGAGCTCTTCCTTTACGAGAGCCAGTTGGTTTTCTCCGTCGCAGCCTATCCCTCAATGCGATTCTCGCATCTTGCCTCATTTTTTTTCGGTTGAGTGCAATCCCCAATTTATCCAACAATGCCCTGAACATAGTCTTGTGTAATTTTTCAAGTTTGATCTGATGATTTTAGAGTTTTAATAAATTTTTACTGTCTCGCTATTTCTGAAAAGTTCCAAATTCACACCTACAAGGTGATCTCATGCTTTCTTGTTTAGTAAAATATTAAAAGAGCTCACATTGCATGCTTTACGCCAGAACATCAATTTTCACCTCCATCTGTTTGATAGTGTCGATGGAGATCAATGAGCATATCACCTTTGAATGGCATCGGCTCTAGTATAGTGGGAAAACCGATTGTAAAGAGAATTGAGTTTGAATATGTATTGGAGAGAATCGGATTGCTGTACCATCATGTTATTTAATTTCGATCCCTTATTAACGTATTTCGATTACTCGAGATAACCATCGTTTCGGTCGAATTTGCCTTCCTCCTTTTTCCTGCAAATGAAGAGGGATATTAATTCATTAAATACACCATGTTTGCTCTTTCGGTGACGGAACTCTGGCTTATGTCTTTGATAAATTGCTTGTGAGCACTAATGCTGGTTGTGGTGCAGGACGGTGTCAAGATTGATCCGGTTTTCTTGCTTTTTGTTCATCTAAAATCAGAGACTATGTTCGCCAATTCGGCTCACTTAAATCCTCCCATATTCGCGATAGTAATACAAAGGACAGTTGGGGCTATTACCGAGGGGACCTGCTTCCATAAGTCTAATTTCGTAATGTACTTTATTTGCGTACTTTGCCGATATTTGGGAGAACTATTGCCTTATTAGTCTAGTGCCATTGTTGGGAGGAAAGTGCGTTCAAGTTTGACCCATCAAATAATATCGAGTGACTTTCTATCTGGGTCCATCTGATTATCGGGGTGAATGCTTCAAAAGGATTTCACAAGCATGAGTCTTTCTGAACGTAGCATGTTTCAGTCATAACTGGGTATTCAGTCAAGTCCAAAGAAGAAACAGGGAGTCCAATTTATATTCCACCTATTACGGTGTATTGCATGTTCGGAAATCAGATGACTGGATTTATATAGGATGCCAAACTGGAGGTAGAAGTTCTCATCTAGAAGTATTTGGTCTTGTATGTCACTTTCCTGATAATTCAAGGCTTAGTTAAAAGAGTCCACTAAAGATAAGACAGAGTCGAGTTCGAAGAAGGAATGCAAGTATTTCATTCGATTTTCCTTCTAGCGACTTCGATATCCTATTGAATAAAGTTTTTTTCTATTACTTATTAATGAACTGATCCAACCGATTGCATTCCTGCTACATTGTGGTTGTATTTATTATGTCGGAGCTAGGGACGACTCGTTTTACTCACCAGCGCCTAGCCCATCGTCTTTCAAGGCTTAAAAAGTCGTTAACATACGTGTTTTGTCGCTTATGTGCATGATTTTTTTGTTTACGCTAACCCACTGGAAATCATGGTTTCTTTGGAAAGAATTGACTCCTTTGTGGTTTCATTCATTTAACCCTCATTCATTTTCATTTTAACTCGGTCCATCTAAAATGAGGGTGAGCGTCTAGACGGTTCTCTGAATTTTCTTATTTTCCCTTTACGTGAAAATGAGTCGAGAATATGATTTCTGCCTGTTTTATCATGACCCAATCTCACTTGGAAGATCAGTTCCGCTCTCAAGGGTCCTAGCCGCCCACCTCCTAATCTGAAACCGTCATTATTCAACTAATACTAACTTGTGATTGGTTAGCTGAATTCAAGGCCAGATTATTCTCTTCGGAGCAAGCCCACAAACGCAGTTATTCATTTTAGGATGACCTTGTTAAAAACTTCAAGGGGTAAATTTAGTAAAGCATGGCTTTTTAGGAAAGTGAACATTCCACTGTCAAGTGATTGTAACTTCAAGTCAAATTGTAGACTGTGGCACACATTGTCAAAAGCACTTGCAGCTGTTTGATCAAGCTGTCCTTCAAATTATAATAAAAGCCACTAGCTTCAAGTGAATGAATCTGTTTATAAACGAATAGACTTAATACTAATGATTGGGGCCGTGTGTTAAACTGTAAACAAACATAACCCCCTTGAATTAGATCGATGCACAGCAAAACCTAGCTAGGATTCAGATTTCCGTCCTTTTGTTGAAGAAATCGAAATGGCATCCTTAGATAACTAACCGGCTTGCAGCTCTATAATCCTTGGAGTGCATATTCATATTCTGTAAAAGGTTACGCTAAGATACGAACAATAGGATGAGAGGCGCTGCTCTGGTTTACGACCTTTCGGTTGATCGATACCTGTCATGTGCCTTGTGATGGCATGATGGCGGCGAAATAGAATGAATTGTCGATTTTTCGACTCAACCTAACCACTATGGCTTTTGATTCCATCCATCGAACGGTTAATCAACCCTGTGAAATCTGTGAAAAAAGAAAAGTACAGCTTTTACTTGACGACCCGGTATCATCTCCCTACAGACACCTAATTGGTTGAGTTGCCAGTCTATATTAAACTAGAAAACTGGCTGAATAGTGATTTGGTCGCCGTGTCACTTACCCAAACGTACTTTTTTTCTGTAACCCACTCGTTGAACTAGTTTTCCTTCAACTCAGAAGCTCTCTTATTTCTGGTTCTTGAATGGGTAGACTCGACAAAATTCCCACAATCGTTCGCTCATTCCAGGAGCCAAACTTTTCAATTGAAAGGTAGGATACCTTTGATTACTTGTTTTGTGTAAGTATGACGCGGAGTTGTCTGCGCTCTCACAGTTGCGACGTCGAGTCGACCTAGAAGTAATTACAGGGTACTCACAGTCAGCATCATCGTCGAGCACCTGCTAGGCAGAGTAGTCAGAGCGACAGGTATAGAAAAAAAAATTAGTGCACTCTGGTTAATTCTGAGCCCTGGTTCTCGTGTCCCTTCATCCGTACTTCATCTCCAATCGATATATTATTGCAAATATAGGGACTACCCAGGAATGGGAATTGGAACATAAACTCGAATGGGCTTGGGGATCAATCCATATCGAAGTTAGTGATTGCAGAAAAGTTGCAGCCACCACATCGTGATTTTATGATGTGGTTCATATCACTGTAATTGAATTGTGTTGAAGAGGCTTGTAAGTCGCATTGGCCGGATTTTCATCAGGTGAATGGTATATATGCGCTCCATAACCGGTTTGGCTTCATTTGAACCGCCAGGTTTTCCTCCTATGTCCCCCTTTAGGCGTTTGTTCCGCCCTCCGATCAGTACCTGCTCCATACCCTTTTTTTCACGATCTTGCCTGAAATAAAATTTGGGGTTGGGCTCCACGTTCTTCGTCAAATATATTACGATAAGTTCTCGTTTAATTTCTTCCAGCACCCAATAGTGCTTTCATCATTACATTTTCGAATTATTTGCCATTCAACTCAGAAACTATTCCGGAGGGCTCATGATCTTTTTCGTTAAACATGGCACCTTTTCTGTCAGTCTCTAGTTGTTTCAGAACGCTACCGATAATTTTTTTTTGCATTTATTTCTTTCACTTTCCATCTTAGCATCATTCACCTGTCCAGTGGCCAGCCATTCGTCCGGGCTTAAGCTCCGACAAGGACATCAATATCCTCTCTCCGAAACTTTTTCGCTCTGGCAGTCAGGAAAGCACTCCTGCTATTGCAGGTTGGTAATTCGTTGAATTTGATTTTCGTAATGTCATCCATCTAAAACCCTTATACTTAGCTTGAATGACATACTTAGGATGAATGGCAAATATAATAGTGTCTCAAACTACTGACAAAATTGCTGCCTCATAAATAGTGTGTATCTCGTCCAGGTGATCCCCAAACAGGTTTTACACTTTCAATGGCCAGTGGTCGGCGATGTCGCCACACATCCTTGAACGTTCGTGCTCTGGGAGACACCTCAACAGGCACTCTCGATCGATTGAGTTCCAACGAGGGTACGGTTCTCCAACGACATCCGGGCCTACGTTACAAGATCTCTTATCTAGGCGTTTGGCCATCACACCAAATGGAACTTCAACATGCCCTCAAAAGTATTCATCAGGCCCTTCATACTTGCATGCCCCGAATCATTAATTCCGCTATTCTCAGTTGCCATAAGAATCTCTTGTGGTACCGCCTATTCGACTCCCAATATTTCCCCTCATCTCTGCAGACCACCTACCAAGAAGGAGTCGAGGAAATTGGACAGGAAGCTGACTCTTTTCTAACTCCTGAGGTCGTCCATCGAGGACTTTCTTATGAGGAATTCGGGGATCTGATTAGCTCCGCTCCACTGAAACTAGATCTCCTGCGAATGGATCCAAGATTAGCAAAGTTGTTGAAAATAAGTGGAAAGTATTTGACCACCTCGGTGATGAATCATCTGAATGCCAAGGGAGACATAGCTGTGACATTTCTCTTCAGCGAGACGCCAGAAATGGATTCAGGTTGGATGCATCTGGTGGTGATTGATCCCACCTTTCGAGAGGGTCTCATTCAAATTTCATGGAGGAGAAAGGAGGATTGTCCAGCCCTACTTCCAAGAATGATTACACCTCAACCGGCGGAACAGAAAGGGACCCAATCACCTCGGGCTATATCGAGGTTCTCTTCCATGCTAAGAAACATCCTCTCAACTGTGAATTGGACAGTCGAAGGTGTTCCTGTTGGAGAGCAACCCGAAGAGTCTGAGGATTCTTGGGAGTCATATGTAAGCATTGATTGACGGTTAGTTATTTCATTGCTCCACTATTCCTTCACTTTATAGGAATTCTCAATGATGGCGGTATTTCGAAGCATAGGGAGCATGGAAACCTCAATGCGAAATTTTTCTACTCCATCGGTAACGCCTTCCGCATCTTCTGGTGGTGCATCAAGCTTCGTTCCTCCATTGTGCAACGTGTCTACCGCCGCCAACATCTACCGAACTCACCTGATGCCAGCCCTGAAACTTCTAATTGAAATTCTGACACTTCATGTGTGGAACGATCTTCATTAATTGCTGTGATTTTAATATTTTTTTCTGTACAATTCAAGTCCTCAAACAAGCAAACTCATTTTTTGTCACCCTCACCCCTGGTTTTACCAAAAGCGTCATAATTCTAAGTCATTTGTCGAGAGGAGAGCAACCGGTAAGTAGAATACAGAACACCGCAGTTCTTCAACCTGCTTCCCAACAGACGCACTGCAATAAGGGCAACACACGCCCCTGTCCTCATTAACCCTTCGTCACTGGGTAACTGCTTTCTTCAGGAAGCCCTCCCGATTGGCCTTATTTCAATTTCTCCAGTGTTGGTAGTCAACCCCATTAGCTTTCGGGCCGACCTTGGCACCTCCGATGCGTCCAAATGAAACATGAAAGCCGTGGGATTGTCAGTTTTTAGCTAATAAAACCAGATTTTGGGGTTCAGACTACGTAAGCGATTCAGTGGCACGCCGGAGGCGTCCCCATGAGAATGGCATGAAATGCCAAGGCCACGGCTCAGGAACAACGGTCTTCATAGAATATTATTTTGGGTAAAAGGAACGTTATCAACGACCAAATCGGCGAACGAGAAGCAACCTTGCAATGAATATAGGAAATAGCACGTTTATTCAATGAGAAATTACACGTACACTGGGCTCGACAGTTATTTACACAGACAGAAGGCGACTATCTAAATGTAAGACTCAGATTCTTCAATAATCGTCATGTGAATGGGAGCTCTTCGGTCTGTGCCTCTTTTCTCGACTATCGTCTCTATGACGTCTACTACCGTTAGGCTTGTGATGCCTGTCGCGTCGACGACTACGAGACCGACTTCTCGAGCGACTGTGCCGACGTCTTCGTTCGCGACTCCGGTCTCGATCTCTATCTCTACTTTTATCGTGTTCCCTATCACGATCTCTTCTCGAATCTCTCCGCGAAGATGAAAAAGCATCTTCACGTTGCTTTCGAACTAAATCATTTTCTTCAACATACTTTTTCAGCCTTTCCAAATTTTCTCGAATTGCAATAAATCCTAGATGTAGCTTTCCACCGAAGTGGTCGGCAAGCCGCCTATCATTGTCATGAACACCGAGATATGCTGAGCAGACATCGCAGACACGCAGCTTTTGCTGTTGATAAGTACTCACTGGGATTGCATTACGCAAATCAGCCTCATTTTTCGCCTTTTCAGCGTTCAACTCTTCCACACGTTTCATCAGTTCGAGGGATTCATCGACATTTCCCTCGTGACCTTTTTGTTCCGCTTTGGCTAATGTGGTACCGATCTCTTCGCTTAGTTTGTTGATTTTTTCGACTTGTTGAGCTGCCTCTTCAGTTAATTCCTCCTGCGTCTCCTTCAATTTCGCCTTCGCATGTTCCGTCCGACGGTTTGCATCATTTATAAATGACTCCAAGTGCCGAAGAGCCTAGACGAGTTGATGATGAATTGCCCACCTACCTCAAGTTCGTAGTAGTATGGCCTTTTGGCAGCTTCTCTGCGATAGTCCGACTTGAGTCCAACCTCGTGGGTATAAGGGCACTCGCCTAGGTCCATTCTCTGAAGAAGCATGAATAATAGCATAAAAAAACGTACCGTTCCGGCCAGGATCTCATGTGGGCAGCAGTCGAGGAGGAAGCTTTTGCACACGCGGGGATCGTCGAACTCAATGCGCTTCTCGCCTCCTGTTTATCGTGTTCAACAAATTTATAAGAAAATACAAAAAAAACTCGTTTATACCCTACTCGTCATTTACTTACATGACTTGGAAGTCAACCGAATAACAACTTTCATGGCATCACCTTAAAAATAAGAGAGACCGTATAAAGCGATGTCTACGCTTTCACTAATTTACTCCTATCATGAACCCGGACATAGTAAAAGGGGGAGTCAAGGAGACAACAACTCGTCACTTTCTTACCATCTCTAGTAGCGCCCATTAGCTCATCCAGAAGGCTGCGGGCCTGATCAGCAGCGGACATCGCCAGGAGGAACCCGATGATGAACAAATGATATAGAGAAGCAGGTATTTTAAACAAGTCATCCATTAAACGAAGTTTCCAATGCTCACCTAAATGAAATAACATGTTTTTCAATAGAACTTATATTTATTTCAACTGCATATTGTTGGTAGAAACCATTAATAAGAACTTGAAACTTTCCCTTTAAATTTATCGGGATATTTACCAACCAACAATAACTTAGTGAAAATCTATTTTAAAAATTTTTCGCTAGTTAAGCTTCTTCTAGGAGTTTAAAATGAGTACAATTTTCCAGTGCAACACATTCGCGCATCAGCCAAAGCAAAAAAGATACAGAGGACTTTGATATTGTTCGAGTCTCGTTTTTAAGCAGCTGAAAAGAACCGTCTCGTGAACAGAATAAAAGTTAAGAGAGATTTTGCGATGGTCATCACCGGTGACTGGGTCACGTGACGCCAGAAGTATTAAATGCTCTTCTCCTTAAGTGCACTGAATAACATGGAATCTAGGTATATAATTGACGCATTTAATTGGATCGAAACTTTCGGGCCGTTGGCTTGAAAAGTTGTAAAACCATGGCATGGTATCCGATTGCTACCTGTAAAAGTGTCTTACTAACGTACGCATCTGACGTTATATATATTTCATTTATACCTGCATTTCCACTAACAAAGCGCGGTCAGTATATTGACAAAGCATATTTTCTAATTACCCTCTAAATAGAGGGAACAAAATCTGACGAGACCTTTCTAACTTCTTCAAATCATTAATGATTGGCAAGATGCCATAATGCAGCTTGCATTGCTGAAAATATTTCATAATTTAAAAGAATTATGTCCCAATGCTTAAATTTTTTTCGCCACAGCCAAGGAAATTCCTTTCTAGTTGTTATGAACATCCTCAAACACCTACGCGCGCTTTTCCAGTTTGATAGTCGCGTTTTTTTGTACTCTGGGTTTTCTCGCTTAGGTCGGGATGACTAATACCAAGGGATATCGTCGTGGCACGAGGTTCATGTTTTCTAGGAAATTCAAGAAGCATGGACCTTTGCCTACCCGTGTGTATATGAGAGTATACAAGCGCGGTGATATTGTAGACATCGTCGGTGATGGGGGTGTTCAAAAGGGTATGCCTCACAAAAGTTATCATGGCAAAACTGGGCGTGTTTTTAACGTAACCAAGCACGCCGTTGGTGTCATTGTAAACAAGCGAGTTGGGTAGGTTTTGATTAACGGCTTTATTATTAGAAATCGCATCATCCCCAAACGCATTAATGTTCGAATTGAGCACGTACGGCCTAGCAAATGTCGCCTCGAGTTTCTCAAACGCGTTAAAGAAAACGACGAGAAACGAAAACTGGCCAAGGCTGAAGGGAAGAAGTACAGCCTCAAGCGTGAACCAGTTGGTCCGAGACCGGCCCATCTAGTTCGCACCTCGCGCATGCCCGTTGTTACCCTTCATCCTCTCCCTTACGAGTTGATTGCATAAATATATTTAGTTCGACGGAAGTCAAAACTTGTGTATGTGTTATTCCTCTTAACTTAGCGTGGTACTCATTCTTTTTTTTTAAATTCTAGTTTTCTTTGCTTGGAAGTTGTAGCACTACTTTATCGGTGTATTTGCCATTCTCGTCCTTCTGCAAACCCTCCTGTAATATTTTCAAGTTCTGATCTCCCTTGGTTCGATGTTACTCAAGTATTTTCAGTAGTCAGGCTCCTTTTACGGCGGTTGAAGTTTCTGCAGTCGTCGCTTTTGAAGTCCATTTTTAGCATTTTATGGGCCTTTGGTTGTCCAATTTGGTTGGTATACAATAATATGGGACTCGGCATAACTCGGGGGTTTCATGGTTCATCACTAAAAAGTTTGGGTTGGCAGAATGCAGAAGAGTTTGGTGTCGCGCCGACTAACACGGATTCGGTGCTATACCAGCAATCCGAAGCCGAATGAATTCATTTGGAGCGAGATCCTACAATTTTAAGTTATTCCTATGCCATCGGTTATTGAACATCTGTGGCGGTTCGAAAGTTCGTAGGTGTCTATTCGGTTCAAACTTGTTTGAATTGCCGTAACTCTGGTAGCTGTAATGGTGCGGACCACTGCGCTCATTTAGTCAGAATTTGGACCCGCGAAAATAATTCACTGCTTTTAAAGGTATTTAGCTGATGCAAATTGAAGTGGTTCTTATTTTGACACGGCCTTTTGAGAAGTTCGTGCCCAGAGAGAGAAGTCCCAACTCCATCTCGACGTCCGTGAGATCACAATGTGACACTGAACCTCAAATGGGGGTGGACGTAATTGAATTTTGCTGCGTGCATTCTTCGCAGCCTGGTCGACTGCTGTTGGGTCATCACGCTCATGACGTTTCCCAATTATAGGCAGTTTTATTTACAGGAAGCGTACTTAGTCAGCCCATCTGTGTGCAGCCAATTACTCTGTGGGTGAAAAAACGATATCGACTTCCGAGGCAATTATCATTTCTATTCGCAATTTATCTAATTATTTTTCTATTGGCTGGCCCTGAGAGTAATCCTTGCTAAGTGAATAGCTCATCCAATCACTGCAATAGGTTGGTTCTTTCAGCTTCTTGCGTCCGTGTTATCTTAATCCTACTTCCAATAAATGATTCTCATTCAGCCTCATCTCCCCATTATGCCTTGGAAGCTTGCATGTAGCTTAGTAGGAGCAACTCAATAAGTAAGTTATCACTTAGGGAGTCAGCGGCTAATATTTTTACTAGAGTCTCGAGGCTGCTGCATGTGTTCTTTAGGGAATGCAGCCATTCAGTGCATGGCTAGTAAAAAAACAAGGGGTCGAATTTGCTCTGAGAATCCAAAGAAGGTTTCTCGGATCTGGGCATCATCCACACAAAACCATCCTCTTTCAATGCTATTTCCTAGTTAGAACTCATCTGCCAGTTCGAAAACATCAATGAATTAAGTTTTTTATAGTCATAATTTAGTAATAAGATAATTTGGATAAATTCGCGGTAATAACAGTTTTAACATGAAGTCGCGAGAGGCTAATCTGAAACCAATTCCTTTCCTCTAGCCAGCCATTCAGGAAAACGAAATGAGTAGAGGAACTTGTATCACCTTTATCATCTTGTGGTGTTTGGTGTATGAGGCTCTTCCGTCCTTTGTCAGACGAGGCCAGCTTAGATGTTGTTGAAGAGGAAAAATAAATCAAAATCCACGTTAGAGGAAACACTTAACATAAGAATAGTATGCGTCAACTGGAAACCACAAACTCTACTACTCAGGGGATTCTAAGGTCATGATACTTCAGGAATCTTTCCAGCTAAATACCCCAGAAAATTGAAGATTTTTTTATGCTATTAGCAATAGTTTCAAAATTAACTTATATATTTATAAGTCACGAGACATTCAATGATTTTTCATCTTTTTTTCATTTACTCCTCACCCATTTGGGCAAGTCTCAAAGATTTACTGGGGGTGCAACAGAAGTACACACAGATTTTACAGCAGACAGCGCACAACAGTAAACACAGAAAACAATAAAAGCGTTTATCGGTGTCTTCGATTCTCTGATCGATCTTCTGAAATAGTTTCGCCTCGTCATTGTTAAGGACAGACAATCTCCATACCTCTTCCAGAAGTCTTTTCAACTTTCTGGCGGAAATTCCATTCATTGTTACATGCACAATGAGTTTACCAGGTTGTATAAGTCTGTAGTTCGTTGGCATAATCCAATTTAATATGCCCGGTAGGCGATCAGTCATATCCGATCGCCCATCTCATTAGCCCCCAAGGTTACCCCCAGTTTCCAGTGGTCACCACGAAGAGTTTAAGAGTAGGACTGACCATCACACAATGGCAGTGGTAGGAATCGTACCCACACCCCTGGTGGTCAATCCTACTCTCTACGTCCACGTGGTGACCACCGGAAACCTCAGGGGCAACCCTGAGGGCTAAAGAGAGGGGCGGCCGGATAGGACTAATCACCCACTGGACGCATAAATACATTATTATGCCAGCGGAAATACAGCCTGAGTCCACCAAGAGCCTCTTTAAAAAGGTACGACTTAATACCTGGAGTCATAGTCTGAAACTTGGTTCATAGAACGTGCGCGCTGTAGCAATGAATGGAAACTTCGCCATATGGTTGAAGAGACTTCTGGTAGGGGTATGGAAATTGTTGCCCTGCTTCTCATATGTAGATAACTACGCTTTCTTCAACTCTGGACACAGTGAAAGCTCTAGACCGAATGGTGGGGTCACCTATCTGGTCAAAAAGGGCAGAGAAGCTGAATTCAACCCTGTCTCGAACGGACTTGCCTCACTCCAAAATGGGGGAATAAAATTTGGACTGGTAGGATGCTATACTCCGACCGAGTCCACGGAGGATGCAATGGTTAGAGAATCCTTCCACAAACTTGTGGCCAAAACCTATCGACTACTCCTCTCTACATGCACACAATTAATTAGCTTTGGCGGCTTCAGTTGCAGACTGGGCTCTGATGCCCGCCACATTGGCGCCAAACTAGTCTATCCATTTACCGATCGAGAGGACACCACAGAGAACGGACTAAGGATACTAGGCCTATTCCAAGAGTATAATTTAAATGTGATGAATACTTTCCTTGAGAAACCAACTTCTCGAAGACTGACTTGGTACCATCCTACGAGGCAAGGTGCTATTCCAGACTTATTTCTGATGTAAAGTCAAAATTGTTGCTTTCAAGTGATAGAAGTGCTTTCCGAAAGGCAAATGCAAATTTTTATCACTGCCTACAAACAATTATCCTCAAGCTCAAATAACTTGTTAGAAGGCGCTTAGGAAAAAGAAGGAATAAAACTTTGAAAGAGGGCATGAACAGTTAAAAGCAAATGTGGCAGCTGCCTAAGGGCATCGAACAAATAATTGAATCGAGGGGAACTTACCAGGAACACCTCAAAAAGGAACTACCTCAGGACCCTTTGACTACTACACAAGAAAAAGATATCTTGAAATCTATAAAAAAAAGGTACAGCCAAAACAGCAAGGCATAAAACTGAACGAAAGACAAACGGATGGTACGCAGCCATCCGCAAGAAGGGAGATAGAAAACTACTGCTACAAGTGCAATTGAGAACAGACCGGCTCTCAAATCCATTTCAAGAAACATTCATGAGGTACAAAGAGCAAAGAAACAAGGTGAACAGTTTGAATCGAAACGGGAAACAAGCATATCAAGAAAAGAAGAGAGAATAACCAACTTTCTAGTATACCTCGCAGAGAGAGAACCTCGAAAAGCCTTCATGCTGTTGAAGGACATAATGAATGAAAACTCCTCATGGAAAACAAAATGCAAGGAAATCAGTCAAACCGAAAAATCTGGTCGTACACTACCAGGAACTGTCTAAGGACAGAACCACCGAAGAAATTAAAAATTCTGATCTTCTACCAAGAGACTCCTCTATTTCGATGGAGAAGATTGAGACAGCTAAAAGTAGACTAAAACTCTGCAAATGTCCTGGCAAAAATGGAATTAGATCTGAGTTACTGAAATGGGACGCTCAGTGTCTTAATGACGACCTCCTATAAGTTTCTTATATCTCGAGCTTGGATTGGTGCTGAAGTTGTAAGTATCTACAAGCGTAAAGGTCCGCAGAGAGATCCTGCATACTATAGGTCAGTCTTTCTTCTAGATACCTGATTCAAGTTATATGCATCTATTCGGTGCAAACGTTTGAGGCACCACCTTGTCGAACTATATCCAAGAAACCAATTTGGACTGTCCGAAGGAAGCTGCACTGAACAGGCTATACTTGGAGTAAGAACCATTATACAAAAAGCCGTTGACCTGAAAAATGCCTTTGACTCGCTACCTAAGGCTGCAATAATCAACTGACTGATCGATCTGGGCTGCTTTTGGCAAATGGTTCATTCGATAAAGTCCTTGATGGAACTCACCGATGGGGAAATTGAGGGGAGCAAAGGACTACTTTGTGATGAAACGTAATGTGAGACAATGCTCAAAAGAGGGACCACTTCTCTTCAACCTAACCTTCCAACTCATATTGGATGAAGTCTTCTCCTTGCCCAACGACAGTGCAATTCAGATGATTGATCACTCGGGCAAAAGATGGCAGCTAAATCATCTAGAATACGCAGATGACCTATGTTTTATTGCCCCAAATAAGGTCGCAGCTGTCAGATTAATAGAGCACCTGGCGAAAGCGATGTATAAATACGGAATGCAAATTGCAGGGGATAAAGCGCTCTGGCTTCAAATTGGTGTCGTTGAGGACCAAACGCCCCTCGAGGCAGCAGGAATGTCATTCTGACGTGCCTCACACTTCCAATACCTTGGTTCCATAATTCAACACACTGTTGAGCCAGAAGGAGCAATAAAAGCAAACTTAGCCAGGGCAAAAAGGCACCTAATACGACTACGACCATTTCTGCGCTCAAGAAGTCTCAACAACACCCTGAAAGCAACTCTGGTGGGTATTTTTGTCGATCCTGCAATCACAGAATACGGCTCGACGAATGATTCTTGGATTGTATTCGCGAGGAGCCGAAACTGTCGAGGAACTCCGATGCGTAACTTGGCAAGTCTTATACAGGCAAAGGGGTTGAACCTAAGGAAGAGTTTGAAAATGGACAAAGAGAGCTTGATACTCTCCATACTTGAGAGTAACTTTAAAAATGTGGAAACAAAGAAATTCTCACATACAAGGAACTGGATGCCTCAATTAATTAAAGCGAAACATGCGAAAGAAACATAGCAAGAGCATTCCGAAACATGGCTACTTGATCCGAAGGAAAGCCTCAAAGTTCGAGATGATAATTACCCACCTAGATTGGTGGGAGAAAGGCAACGTGATATTGTTTGTACCAACGCAAACTGCCGAAGATGCTTCGCCACAACAAAGGAGATGCGAAGACACGTAAGACAAGAGCATGGAGAAGAAGGACATAAAACTGAAGAGATACTCGACCGTAGACTAAAGTGCCCTCTTGCAAACTGCCTTAAAAGATACAAGATTCAAGGGTGGCTAAAGAGATATATTAGGGACTGTCAGCCTTCGATCAAAATCATAAAATGAGAGAAGCCAACAGAGAAGAGGAAGTAGAGAAAGTAGAATAACTGAACACGATGGAGAAAAATGATGGAGTGGAAAGTAGGAAAAAAGACTGCAAGGATGAACAACACATCTGCTCCATCACGGCTGCGAATAACTCTGACCCACACATGGCCGCTAAAAAAGAATATCTGGATAAGAATAAACAGACGGGGACAACGAGGTGCTGCAAGAAGTGTAGCAGAAGAATGAAACCACGTCGAGAAACGGCCGGGGAGCCGAAGACGTCAATTTGACTGTTCAATGCTTGGGACTTGCCCAACGGGTGGGGACGAATAAAAAAACCCACACCCCTCCGGATTGGCGCCTTAAATCGCTCGGCCACGCTACTTTCATATGCTACTAGAAACAGTTACAAAATTACCTACTATATTTTTATGTCTCATGACATTAAATGATGCTTTTCTACAATGCAGCACTATGAGTAAAAATTTTAAATCCATAATTAATAGTATTCTTATTTTTGTCGCATTCCAGTAGTCGGCAAGGTGCCTTCAAAGTGCATTTATCTCTTCTCCTGGAAATCCAAACTAAAGAATTGCTCTTATTCATTCGCCCTGCCCGCAAGATATACTGGTCAGTTGAAAGGAAGCAGCTAGGAGAGATCTTCTTTTCTGGAAACGCCGTCGGGGAGCATGGCTGGTTGGTTGATGACTTGCAAATAGGGTGTCAAGAGGACTGGGTAGACAATTTGGATGGTTAAGCACAACTCCGTTGTAAATACTGACAGGATGAGGCGCAATAGGAACCCACAAAGTAGATCGGTTACTTCTCCTCCATCTCCGTAATTTTTAAAGGCTACCTCTCATACTTTGCAATTGCGTATTTTCTCTGCTTTATCAGTAAATCGAATGCGAGAATTTTTTTGGCAAGGATAGAACGAAAGCCATTTGAAATCAGGCTGATTAACAGCATTGTCCCGGAGATATTCAACTTATCCTCGGACACTCCATTAACGGATGTGAACTGCACTGTTCAACGATGAACAAACCGCACTTTAAGAAGATGGCCGTAGTAAATTACACAATGGATATGTCGATTTTCTTTAGCACATCCTAATTTCTACAAAAGGTGGCAATAAATAGTGCCCTTTATGACACTTTGGAGTGCGACACTTATTCCAATATTCGGCCCAGATAAAGGGAAGCCATCATCAGTGAGGTCGATGCTACTGATGTCAAAGGCAGTAATATGTATGACTCAATTAGTTTACTTTTGTGTTTATTCATTGACATTTAGTAACAAGTTGGAAACCAGCGCGGATATATTTCAACCAGGATGATCTACATGAGTGGAAAGGGGGATAAGTGTAGCACAGCCCCTGTCTTGGGAAGTCACCCAAAGCGGAAAGAAAAAATAACTTCAAGAGTAGAAGCAGGAGTCTTTGCAGGTATAGTCGAGCCATGAAGGGCCAACTCCAATAGCATCACCAATCTAGAAAGAAGAAATCTATCTTAACTGACCGGTTTGGGAATCAATGTCAATCGACCGAGATTGGCGGAGAAGATTAAGAAAATGCCAAAGAAAGCAAAGAAACAGATCAGAAGGCCAATGGCTGCGAATTTTTGGTAGATAAAGGACCTCGATTTGTTGCTAAACCGGAATATTGCACTCGATAGTCTCACTGCGACACTGTAGAAACGCGGTCCAAGACCCACTCGACCAGTGACGTAGCCAAGGATGAATAGTACAGTGCCACAGAAGAAAAAGACGAAAAGGGTGGAATTGGCTTCCAGACAACCGGCGTATCGACTAACAATGAAAGGACTGGTTGCATCTCCCACTAAAGTACCTAGAGGAGGGTTGATATCCGCATTGGCAGGAAGAGGACATGAACCCGGACCACTGGCTACTCCTGCTGGAATACCGCGTCTGAAACGAATGAACGTTGATTGGCAGAAACATCATTCAACTCTCACTTAAAGGCATATCTACTACTGATTTTGTTATGACTTGTGAATCAACTACCTTAGATTTACTTGAGGCCACAAATTCTTTGACAAGGTTTACCAAGGATGCTTGGAAAAATTGACCTATTCAACAAACTAAGTCTTTCAATAGTTTGATTTTGGACCCGAGTGCCGACGAAATCGTTGATATCAAAACATTTTAAGTAGAGTTACAGGAGCTAAGACTCACCGTAATAATCGGCAGCGTAGTTCTTCTAGTCTTGGAGCAAATTCATCCGTGTCAGGGGACCCGTAGTACCAGAGGCGTTCAGCTATTGCACTTGCAACGGGCCTGGAAAGGGAGAGAGAAATTCCAGGAATTTAAGCAAAGGCAATAAGTAGATGGGAAAATATTCAATTACGCACCATATATGTTGAACTACCGTCTCATCTGACTGCCACTCGTTCCACATGCAGGCTTCACCGCCAATAACACCTTTTGGTTCATGCGCATTGAATACATTTGGGTCATTTCGTGCTGGGGAGGATACAATTATTGAAATATAGTGAAGTGTCGCCCATAACTTAAACCATCCGTTTACTCATCCCACTTGAATAACATTCGACAATTCAGAGGTCGCATTTGACAACTGCCCAAAATTTTTGACAAAAAAGTCTTATAAATGCTAGTAACAACCATTTCACGAAGGGTTCCATTAGCTGTTTTCGTACTGAGATACAAAGCACTTGACATCGAAGAACACCGCCAAAGTGTCTACCTCCACCACTTGCCCAGAGAGCAAAGACAAACATTTGTCATCACTGTTCTAAACTTTCACACGTGTCTACCTGAATTTTCATTCGTTGTGAGCATACAGACCGTTGTTATCGCTTCTGGATGCATGGCAGCAGGAACTAAGGCTTTAGACTGTTCTAGTCCAGATGACAAACTCCTATTCTTTGCATAAAAAAACTTCAACAACTTTGCTCTTCGGTACCAGTATGGACTTGATCCTTTAGGGAAGCTGAAATGGACAAACCAAGCGAAATTAATTCAAACAATTGTCTGCTTGGTCTACAATTTCGCAGGGGAGGTGCAAGGGAATCGAACGGTTTAGTGAATTCACGATAGCGGCTTTATAACTTATGCCAAAACATCAAGGGTCATGTAAACAAAATGCATGATGAGCAAGATGAGCATAAGCATTGCCGCAGAGCCAATTACAACTCGGCTATCAAAGACTAATCGATCTGAATACGTCAGCATAAACGACTAATACGTGAAAAGGTGATTTATCTTTGAACCGCCTAACGAAACTCACGTGCATTGATGTAGTTCTCATAATAATTTATCCAATCTGAAGGCAAGGTATAGGAATCCAAATACCAACCCTTAGAAACCACCGACTGATAGCCGAAATATTCAGGTATTAGGTTCAAGTCTTTCCAAACATGAATTATTGATTTATTGGGCAGCTAAACAAAGGACACAAAGTGTCATCAAAGAACGAAATTTGAGATACCTTAAGACCCGATTCGAAGGCCTCTTGCCAAAATATAAACTGTTTCCCTCCCGTCATGGAGTAATTTCTTGCAAGTTCCTGAATGCTGTTCAACAATCTCACGGTAAACAACTTTGTCGCCTCGATAGAATTTGTCATCTGGTTATTCGAGAGAAATCGTTGCACTAACGGACTGGATTCCCTACAACGGGACGAAATTTTGTTAAATCACACTTACTCAAATATAATAAGTAGACTTGTATAGTTGAACCCACAGGCAGCTGAATTCGACTTCATCGTAGCCCATATGGAGGTAGCTCTCAGGGAAAAGTTCGATGATTTCTTTGAAGAACTTCACGAGAAGATTAAGAGTTTCATTTTTGGTTAGATCAAGTGGGCCATAGAAGGGCGACTCCTCCTCTGACTCGTAACACTTTGAAAAGATTTCGGGATGTGCATAAGCCCACGCCCTTGTGTGGCCTAATAAATCAAACAGTTAATAATAAACTGAAAAAGGAAATGGCGCTGTAACTGACGAAAGATTCGAGACTTTTTGGAACAAATGTAACTTGAGGAGGCCTAAATTAGGTTCATTAGATTTTTTGCCGATGTAACAGAGAACATGAGTTTTATTTGTCGCCGACTTTTCTACCGTATCTTTACTAATTGAATTCGCCTTCAAAAGGTCATGTTTCTCATAATTACTTGCCAAATACCCACGTTAATAATCATTTTAAACATAGGCATAATATATTAAGAAGAACAAGAGAAACGTTGCAAATCATCAAACGAAATAAGGTGGCATTAGCAGTTAAATCTAAAAGCGATTGGCTAATTACAAAATTATTTGAAGCCAGATGCGACAAAGGTGAAACAAAGAAATCAACGTTTGAAAATGTTATTTCTTCAATGCAATTCATTGAGATTTAACTTTGAAAGCGATGAATTGGCAGAACTTACCCGGTATGTCGAATTCGGGAATGATTCTGATCCCACGAACCCTGGCGAATTCAATTATTTCTCGGATGTCCTCATGTGTATACACCATTTTTGGGTGATAAGCTGCCTACAAACCAAGAAAAAAGCCACGCCATAGGACATGAAGACTTTTGCTTCAGAAATAGGCAGACAATGACTTTTCTCTGGTAATTTAAATAGAACTAAGTCCAAAGGCATGACATGTGAATAGAAAAGTCAGGACTTTTGACTTTTCAAATCAAAATCCAGATTAAATTGTAAAAATATACAGTGCTATTTGAAGCTAACATTAGATACTGAATGAACGCTAGAGGGAATGTGGACATTTTAAAGTTTGATGAGATCGAATTTATATTTTTTTACAGAAATATTTTAAAATGACCAAGTTACAAGAAATCACCCGCGATTTCATTCTTCATAGTAGTCTTGTACCGTTACCAGCCACATTTAGAGGGTAGGAAAATGTGCGTGTATTTACTCGAAACCTCTGTGTGAAGGACTCACTTTTTTGTAGAGTTCTGGAAACGTTTTGCTGGCGAAGGGAAAGGACTGATCATCAGAGATATGCCAGTGAAACACATTGAGCTTGTTGAAAGCCATAGCTTCCTAAAATCACAAAAACTTCAGAGTTCAAGCACAATACCGTGATGTGCTTCGAATTGGGGACCATGCGATCAGCGATCGTAGAGTTTGAAGGACCTCTGCATTCCCTTGCTTTCATATGGAGAACACATAAAAAAATAAGACCGAAAACACGGAAATATGAGAGGAAGGCAATTGGTTTGGTGAACCATCTTTACATATGGTTTGGATCAATTTTTCAGTTGTTCTTGTGGACCCTTTGGGGAAGATAAACGGTCGAGAAATCACGCCTCGACTTCCGATGGAAACCGAAAGGGGTGCCTATCAAAATGCTTTTTATTTTTTTACTTGTCGATTTCAGAAACTTCAATCTTGCTTCTCGTATTAGTCTTAGGAGCGTTGGTTAAACCAAGATAACCGGAGACAGGTCAGGGCTAGGGACCGTTGAAAGACCACTCGAAATATCTTAGGAGGGGCATGGAAGCACGTTTATGCCAGACGAGGAATGAGAGTAATAAACAAAGTTGCGATTTTAGCGTTGCATTGGCCTTACCATTTATCAAAAAAATTTAGCAGGACACAAATTGATGCGCTATTCCAGATTTTCAAATGCTTCAAAAGATCATAAAACCAAATCGTCTAAGGACAAAAGCAACGAGCTTGCTCATCAGTTAATGAACGATTATTGTTAGAAAATTCCCTAAAAACCGCGCTAGGGAGGCAAGTAAAATAATGAGGCAGGTTCTGTCTACCCCGACAATTTGTGGAAAAGCGGAAAATTCTAAATGAAGGCTATAAGAGGAGAGGCAGTTTCGAACCGAAAGTAAGATACGTACCAAATTGACGAGAATATTGCGCTTAGATATGTAATGACGCGATGTGTCCAAATGCAAACCCCGATGAGAAAAATTGGGAAAATCAATGATGAAGGTTTGGTTCATGAATACCTGCAAGGAGAAAGTGTACCAGGGAGAAAGCTGAAGACTATGAGAAGTTAATCAAACAAACGTCAGATTACCGAAGATCCGCTGGGAGAACACCAAAGAAGTTGACTGACCGTTTCAAGGCCGCGAATAGCTCCCCAAACCTCATTGGCGATGACCTTAATCCCACCGGGTTCTACCATCAGTGAATCTGAAAGTGTCGAAAGGAATAAACCATCGAGAACAGATTTGCCATAAACTGAGGATCTCGAACGAGCAGTGCTCACAGGATTCATTCATCTCAGCGGACGGCCAAAAGCCACCAAGACGTCTAACTGTGATTTGGAGACAGTCGATGGAAGTTGAATCGAATGATTTAGCAGAGCAAGGAGGAAATAAGTCGAAATCACTACCGGCAGGTCCGTACCGACGAATGTTGAAATTATGTGAGCGAGATTTAAAGAATGCTAGGGAGTCGATAAGGAGAGTTCTATCAATTTCCTCGTCAGAAATATCTCTAGGGGTGAAGCGCCGGGAGAAGGTGGAAAGACGAGTACAGTCACTGAGTAGATGTTGATACCGACCAACGGCCTTCTGAAACTCAGAAAAAGATATTAAGTATCGAAAGTAGCCGCTGACACAAGGGAACTTAAATATAGGATACCAGAGTGCGGAACCTCGTGTTCAAATGCCAATGAAGGTGATACTGGCCTTTGCCATTTTACTCATGAAGGGCTGAAAACTTAAAAGCCGAGAAATTACTCTAAGATCACCACACAATTATGAATTGGGAGACGTACTCAAGTCCTGAAATCTCATATTTATACTTAAAATGAGAAAACGAGGAACGAAGAACCCTGATGCAGCAACTGAGAACATCAGACACATCAAGGTATTTGTGGGTACCCGGTAGATAAGCCAGAAAATCGAGGTTGAACAAAGAATGCAGATAATTTTGAATGCTCACTTTTAGGATATAGTTCTGGGGACCATGGATAGAGATGTCAAGATTCGGAGAAACCCTGTAATAGGCATCGTCCTTGTACCAGACCTGCGGTCGAGGGACCACTTCTCCGAAGGTTGGTGCAGGTGCGCGTGGAATAGGAATCTGATTTAGTGGAGAATCGAGGTAGAACCAAATCCTGTCCCTCCGATATACCTCATCTGGTGGCTATCATGCAATCAAATTTAAAAATTAAATCAATCATTCTATTTGAAAAATTAAAATTTGCTTTTTCACTAATTTTCCAGAGAATTCAATAAAGTACATGAGCTTTGGAACAACGGTGAAAATCAAACGGAAAAAAATACTACTATTTCGGTGCGTAACAACATCTAACTTACCAGATTATAAGTCGGAGGTTTCAGCTCTAAAACGATAAAAGGTAAAATGTGCTTACGAGCCTTGCCGAAGGAGATAGCCATGTTTATAGAGCTGCATGTTAATGTCGAAATGATAAGTACGCTTTCCCCGTGTCAGGATGCTAGCGCGCCGACGGTGACACATGGGGTGTTATTCCGCCAAAAAGATGCAAATGAATAAACAGTATTTAATCTGTAAGCCATTACCATCCAAAAATAATCTGGACCATCGATGGCTGAGGTCGAAGGATAATTATCAAATTGGTCCGTGAATTTGAAGTTGCATGCTTGAATGGAATGACTCCTTTAGCAGTGGTTATAAGAGGAATAAACCGAAATGAGACCTATTTTATATTTATCGGTGTTAATTTCAGATCTTACGGTTGGACACTTTAAATATGTTCGATTATCGTGCCTTCCAATCCATGCACAATTATTTGATAACCTAAAAAGGCCAGCCATTCAGCGGAAAGAATTTTCTCTCGACAATAATTAACATTTTACAAGTTCCCATCGTTTTCTCCGAGGGTAGTAATGAGCTTTATTTAATCTGCCAGCATTCTGATCTTTAACAGCCTTGTGCTATCCGAAAGCTCCAGCATATTCTAAACAGAACCATCCCTCTTCAAGTGGTCATAACTGGAGTCAAGATTTTCGAAAGGATTCGTTTGAAAAGACTATCAGATCTCCCATTTCCGTAGGTTTGCAATCACTTTTCCATTTGTCTTCTAGAGTGAAATAAGAATTTCTGAAAACAGAAGGATTTTGCCTTTGAAAGCTTAATTAAACCCCTAGATGTCTGCTATCTCAAGATAGACTCAGAAATGTCGAGTTTTTGGTTTAATCGGATGACAGATTCTGCGAAGGTACCAACCAATGAACCGAATGTTTACAGAGAAGTCGATACAATTGACTCGGTGGGATATGACCATTTTAAGCAAGATTCAATGATTACACTTGCTCTTTTTTGTCAACCCATGATTCACAAGCACCAAGTAGACATATCCAGGAGTTGTACATTTCAGAGGCGATTTATGCCTTGAAAATGATAAATAGACACCTGTTCCTGTGATCGTAACTGGAAAGTAACAGTAAACTGAGCACTACTGATCTAAGTAATTACTCCTCTTCGATAAACTGAAGTTCAGCTGTGAAACGACCGACTAAAATATTAATCCTATTACGAAAAAGGTGACGGCTGGAGACAGCTACTTTACGCAGTCATTTGGGACTTTTTGATTTGAGTTGCGGCAAACTATAGTCTCAAACAAATATCGATGAGATTCAGACGTCTAAGAGACACATTGCACTCTCAATAGGACTTTAAGATGACTGTCATTCGATCAAGGTCTCGTCCTACGCAGATTTCGGCTGGAAATTATGAGTAACGAACAATTTTCCCTAAAATAATTAATCGAACTTAAGTTCTGTGCCCTACGGATCCAATTTTCGAACATATCCGAAGTTCCCAAATCCAATTTTCTTCTACAGTAAAATTTTCGAACACCATCATGAAAACTGAAATCGCATTCTTGGCGCTTGATAAATTGGCAGCAGCAAGGTTCAGAAAAATTCTTAGATGAGGAAGGAAAATATCTTCGACAAAAGACTCTAGAATTACTTCTTTCCGAAGAAATGATATATACAAGCCAAACCTAAAGGGTCGGCACAGGAGACGCCTTCTGCCAAGACCGCAAGAAATAAAAACGACTGGGAAGCAAAGTATTACTAGGAAGAGGATTGCGCAAAACGAATAGATTAACATACTTCTTCTTTGATTTAGCAACTTGCCACTCCAATTAGCGAAATTCTCTTCAACCCTACCATCCCAGTTTGCCATCCTCGGGTTTTCGAAACTGTTATGCTTTCGAGGAGGCATATTGAAGTTCTCGGCCTGCCAACCCCGGTGAATAAGTAGGAGACCCAAGAGCACGAAGCTAACATCAGATCGCATGCCTAAAATAGTAGAAAGAAGCGAGAGAAGAGACGAAAAACCATGGAAGAAATGTTGTGAGAAGACTGCTGATAAAGGGGAGGGATATTTATTCATTCATTTGGCAAGATTACATAGAACCGGACGAGCACAGGGAGTCACACACTGAGAGAAATGAAGGGATTATGCAAAGACGAAGTTAATGATAATGACGCGGAAGGAAGGTCCAGATGGTACTTGTAGGTGTGTATAGGTTACCCTGACTACAAAGCCGTTGAAGAATTACAGCTCAACTGGAAATGCAATTTTCTCGCTGCTGGTGGCAGAGGGATTTCTTGTAGATTGCTTTCCACTGCTACCGCCACCCCCTCCATGCCTGCGACGTCTGTGATGATGATGATGCTGATGATGATAATGCTGAGGTCTCGCATTGGAGCTACAATTTGCACTTGGATTGTTTGCAGCCGTACCTCGGCTGGAAGACCAAGATGGACCGATGGAATGAGAGCTATTGCTCGCCGTTCGAGGTGCACCTTCTACTGACTGAGCACCGCGGGTGGAAGGATCGCCTCCAAAGCTAGATGATGACTGAGTATCGACTGCGCGTCCGGAACGTCTCCGTGGACGTCTGGATCCTCCGACAAAACGGGATCCACCGCTTCCAGAACCGCCTCCACCACTGATTTCCCCAAGATAGACAATCCCACCATCAGCTACAAGAAGTGAGCTATCTTTAGGGTTTTGATAGTCGAAACAAGATAGATGGACCAGAGGTTGCTGTTGTGATGACGCCAATAAAGATTGCTGCTGAGGAGGACATGCAGGAGCGCTTGTTGTAGGAGGTGAGCCGATAAAGCATCGAGAATCATTCGAGATGAGGTTCATTTTTGTATCTGTAAAGGCATCAAATTGGCAGATAAATGGTCTTCGATCACCTCCGAAATGAAAAACCGGGACAAATTCACGACTCTTCATAGTTAAAGCTTTACATTTCATACCCAACTTGAAAAAATGCAGTACCTGAAAGAGATAACTAATAAATTGATGTCGCTAGTTTAACAAAGAGGAATTAGGCTGCGTGCGTCTCCTAGTAGAATCGAAGACAATCGAATGATGGGAAAACATTCGATGAAAAGGAAGAAAGTCTGTGGATGAAAAATCCTGGCGTCGTATAATTTCAAAGCATAAAATGTGGTTTCTTAATAGGTGAACCAGCGTTATCTTCGAAAGAGTTTGTCAAAAACGCCACCTCCGTCAACCAGATTAATGAAATATCATGAAAAGAAACAACGAGACAGTTAAAGTTTGAATTGATGAGTAAGCAATGTTTCCATTGGATAGTCTTGCTACTTCGATGACTGAAATCTAAGATATCACTCATGATTCAAAAGGAAAGCGAATCTAACGCCTCAAGATGATCAGAGTATACTTTGGTCTGCTTTGGTTGCGTCCGCCTATGCGTTGTCATCTGTAACTCAAGAATTCCCAAGACAGTTTGAGATATGACGGCCTAATGTAGACAATCGTCTCAATCCTTCGGAATTACTATAAAGCTCAACTAACCAGACATTCGTCCAGGTGGAAGGTGAGGTTGATTATGAGATGGAATTGCCATTGGCTGGCTAGTCTGAGTAGGTAACTGCTGTGAAAAAAACTGAGGATGATGCGACGGGGGACAGCAGACGGGCTGCATGCTCCAGGTAGTTGGAGGAAGAGGTGGAGGCGGTGATTGGTTCGAAGAGTACTCCTGGAAGTGTCTGAGCATTGGGGAGTTGGGTGAAAGCTGTTGTTGATGGTGTGATTGGAACGAATTTCCCGCTGTTTTCACTGGAGTCATCATCACTTGTTGCTGTTGTGGGAGCAAGAGGGGATGGAAGGCCTCAGGAGACTTATGAATACCATTGAGCAGTGCAGAGGGATCCATGGGAAGTCCAGCTACTTCGCTACTAATTGGCCTATTTGAGCCGTTGAATACGGTGGCTCCATTGGTATTCGTTGTGTTAAGATTATCCGAGCTGGAACGTTTTCGAGAACAGCAAAGGCAGATTAAACAACTGAGGCAGAGCACGAAAAAGAGAGCTACCGCTACGACAATTGAAACAGTCGTCGTCATTCCAAGGGAGAGAAATTGACTGAATATTCCATTGTCCGATGCATTGAAGACGTTATCTACAAACAGACCGGTCATTAACAACAGTGTATTTGATGTTTTCGAAGTAGTCCAATTGACGCTTGAAACACCCGGGCCATGATTATTATTAGACGAAAATGGAAACTTGAATTACGCTGGTGTCATCAGAAATAGAAAAAATGAACCGAACAATGCCCCTCATAAATCATATTCATTGTTGAGCACGGTTTAGAGTGATTGAGAGAAGTGTTTTTTTTGAAAATCGTCTGCAACTGCGCGGTGAGCAGTTGCGCGCTCATCCAATTCTCCAGAGGAAACGGATCAGAAGACTTTCAGCTCATACTAAGTGACTGAAATGGCAAATCAGGTAAGTTAATGCGCTAAGATGTTTTCTTCCCCTAACGCAGCAGTTAGTGACACCGTGTTTCATTCATATGGGCTTGAGTTGCTGTCATAAATTCCTCAAACATTATTTTGCATAATGAGAGAGAGCCGAAAACGCATCAGTTAAGGAGATATTATCGAATATTCGGGGAGGTTTGAAACTAAAAGTATGAGAGAAACGACTGGATTAACTTCTGGGAAAAGGGACCTCGAAATGCAATAATTTAGACGCAAATCGGCGGAGAATAGCCGGAGTAAGAATTCCTTTGAATCGTGTGTCCCTGATTTGCTTCCATGTGGACCGATGTCGACTTTTGACTTCCCAAAGCGTAAAAATGAATCGAGACGCAGACCTCCTGACTACTACGAAAGCAGTAAATAATCTTTTTGACTAACCCAAAAGCTATCTGTTAAATACTAGTACCAGTCATTAAAATCCTCAAACTGAGAAAAAAATGGAATGAATAGTGAAATCATATAGACCTAAAAGTAGCGAACTAATATCCCGGTTACTGAATCGGTTCGTGGTTTCCTCTGCCAGAAAGCACCAGTTCGAAGATCATCTGACAAACTTCGTCCACGAAAGTGGAAAGGCACCATCGAATTAGGCCAGTCGCTTTACTCAGCCCACTTCTACATGGCTGCCATTAAACAATTAACAAACAGAACTATTGAGTTAATAAATGGCAATTTACGGCAGTAAGAGCACTTAGTGTAGAGGGGAACAGTATCGAACAAAAGTTACCTAGGAGTTTAATATTCGCACTAAACTTTAGAATAGACAATGGCGAGCCAACGATTATTTCATTCAGAAAAAGGAATCGCCTCAATTAACTTCGAAGAATTAACTAGAATGAAACCTGAAAGGGCGTTTCCGAGTTCCTTGTCCCTAGGACAAAGTAAGTTTCATTCGACTAATGCCAGGACAACATATTTTATCCGAAAACTTCGTGCGGTTAGAAAGGAAATAACATAGAAAAACGAAATAAGATCGCTGATCAATTGACATGCTCAGGCATGCACCTTCCAAACATCGCGACAAGAATTTACAACCTAAAATCTCAGTTTGAGTGCAATTAACTACTTTTTTAAGTCTGTTGAGTTTTGTGAGATTTGCGAAGCAGTTCTAAGTGAGAGTGGCAATCCATGCTAAGAGCAACACGGATCTACCAGAGCTGGCAACAATCAAAATTGTCTAGGTCTGTGGTTACCATAGTTCAGCATCACTGAAATGAACTTGGGAACAATCCCCGTTAAAAGCAGACTAGATTGGTTATATGAGCATGGGGGATGTGCGTTCAAGCAACCAACACAAATCAAAGTCGCAGGCCCTCATGTGGCAGCCCCGTGAAATAATGAGTTCTTTTCAGGGTACATTCCCAACGCGGTACGATAAAAGCTGTTTCATCTAAAGTACCTCATCATAATTTACTTAATGCCAAATAGCAATCGGAAATCTTTCCAGAACCTGTAGATGGCAAAAAATTCTGGTTTGACCGAATGTGTAATTCTTTGCTCATTCGAAGTAAACTGAAGTACTGTAAGAGGACACACTCTACCAACTCCAGTGAAAATCTCCAATTTTTAAGATTTCCAAGTAAAATGCATCTCCACGTTCATTTGAGTAAAAAACAGAGCCCTCTTACAGTGATCAACTTCAAACTCTACACCCACTGCGTAGAATCCTAACCGATTTATTATTTCTATAAAAAAAACTGGGCGTATGGGTTCAAAACTCATCGTCCTAGACCCAGTGATAGGAGTGACTGCTCAGACCACTTAGAGAATATGGAAGTTCATTGAGAGTTGGCAGACACCTTCTTTCAAAAAAGGAATGGCTGTTTTTTGAGAAACCGTGAAGACGAAGACAATTTGAACCTAATGTTAGGTTAGAAATACCGTGGATAGCGACTTAACGTTAAGGAAAATACTCTTCACAGTAAGAAATAACCTCAAACCCTTTAGTTTTTTTTTTTATTTGACACGATAAGCAGTCATAGGATCATACTGTTTCAAAACTCCAGCTGGAAGCAACTCTGTGAACATGAACAATAGTTGGAGGTCAGTTTTGATTGGCGCTTTGCAGTTTTACTTTAGGCCACTTTTATCCGGAAGAAAATGCCCTCCCTTTCGTGTTAAGCAGGACCGTTGTGATGTAGATTGTGATTTTATTGGCTTTTGCCTCCTCCTTTCTTGACTTGTGCAAGACCCACAGATTATAAAGTACTTCATATTTTACGACGTTCACATTTAGTCCGATACGGATACAGGTTAGGATTGTTTATCAAATTGGGAAGAGATCTGATTCTTACATTTGTTTTTTGTTGGATGATATACCTATTCAGTGCAGTCGGTTAACAAACAGACTGTGGCCTTTTGGTCAAAAGTGATTGGTATAATTGTTTAAGTTTCGTTTCAGCCATTAAGCGTTATGATTATCATGAAACAATATTTCACTTGGGATAAAAGGGAATTCATCGTTTAGAGTCTAATTTATTGACTCCAAATGCTGCGAAAACCCCCAAATAGTTTAGCGTTGAAATAACTTTACACATAGCCCGTGAATGAATTGACATAGTCAGATTCTGACAATAGAACAATATGCACTAGAGACGATTCCGCACTCCAGCGAAAGATTTTCAGATTACTTTTTGATATTTTTTAAGCAGGAGAGTTCTTTTTTTGCATTAGAGAGGGCAGATCTTTCATTAATATTTCCAATTAGTCTATTTCAAGACTCAAATCGAGGTCGAGAACTTAAAACGGTTACTTAAGCTGCGGGACTACAATTTCGATGCTGCATGTAACCGTAAACTTCACCCATGCAATCTTCAATACTGGCCAATAGGCAATTAGCACCAACGGAAGTAGAGTTAGTATGTGCACAGATATTATTTGGATCATTTTACATGTGACGATCAGTGAACGTGCAATGGGCTTGCCAAAGGCCCCTACCGAAGCTTGATTAGACACCGCGATACAGAAAGTGGAAATAGAGGAGGGCGTTGGAGGGGAGAGAGGTTATGGTGAATCATCCAGGAGACATTCGCAAGACAACTGTCAGCCTCACCGGCTCTTTTCAAGAAAAGAGATTGTCAAAACGACGAAACTCTTCCTTTTGAAGGATGAAGTGCTGTATCTCCCTTGTTTTGCTCTGCTAAAATTCGGTGCCGCATGTAAATCGGAACAATGAAACCCGGCGGGAGAGTAAATAAAAGTTTGAACAAGCATTGTTATGAGCGGCCAAAAGTGAAAGAGTGACTGTCTCCATCAACTGGGTGACCTATTTTCGCTTTCGCCTCCTAAGTTACGAATGCCTCAGGCGCCTAAGGGTTGGCGATGTATAATCTTTACCTAACCACTACTCCTCTTTTTTACCCTTTTACAATAGTGCTCATAACTCATCCTATGGCTGGATGAGCGGGCCGTATTCTTCATATGGCATGGAAACTTCCTACCTAAATAGTACTTCTGTCGATTACTTCTCCAGCTTCAATATACTCCCCTAATACACGATTGGCGTCTTAGCAAATAGCAACCATCTTGGGTGACCTCCCCAACGTCATGAAAGGTGGATACAGGATCGTCGATTCGTAGACGTCCCTTTTGTTCAATCGGGAGCTTTTTTCTAATAAAAACGGGTCCGACAAAGCCAAGGAGACTGCAAACGATACAAATACCTTCAACACCCGGATTTGAAGTTCCCATTCTAATCAAATGATCATTGGACAAATGAAACTCAAATGACTCCAGCCCCCAAATGAAGCTCGCGAATTGACTTCGTCCAGAGCGGAAGGTATTTGAAGACCGAAGTAGTTGAGAGCTTGATAAGACACCACGACTAGGTGTCAGACAAACCAAAATGGATACAAAAATGAATATTCTAACGCTTAAACCAAGAAAATGTTAAAGTCGGGCTCAATAGGCAGAAATTAACTACGATTATAACTATTTCTGTCAGGATTATAACACTTGAGGTCGCGTATGCAATGAAAACAAAGTTGCGTACAAGTTCCGTTGACTTGCTTCCCACCTAAAAAGCCAATCAGAAGCAAACGAATCATATTGGGAGGGCATTTGAAACACTTGGGCAATGCTCATCTATTGATTGGTATTATTGACCGATAACTCACTTTGAAAACGACCGCAAAGAGAGGGGAATTCATCCCTGCCGTCGGGACAGTTGACGATACCGTCGCAACGAACTCTTTCCGAGACACAGATACCCATGGAAGTTAGACGAACAGTCGATCTGCCCCTACTGAAGTCGAGAACAGATGAAGCGCTGCCAGAAGTTATGTTGGTCACAACACCGCAGTAGAACCGACCCTCAGGGCATGAAAGTGTTTGACCTTTAGGAAGAGGGCAAAGATAGATTTTAAGCCGGCGTAAAGACGTGCTTATCTAAGCAAACCACCTCTAAAGCAATGCCAAGTCCTGCCTGCAGCGCATTTTAAACAAAAACTAAGACGAAACCCCATATGTACTTTGAAAGTTATTTGCCTAGCTTGACTAATAAGCAAATCGCAATGAGTTTTTCACTTCTGTAGTCAATTTGAGGCAGAGGTGAAATGGATACTAGCCGTTCTTTAGGGTAGCGCAAACACGCAGAAGAGAGGGTTTTGACAAGTGTATCTATTCGAAATCTCAACCTAGTTAAGTTGTTCAAAAGTAAAAAATGAATTTAAGCAACTGTTTTCACATCGTCTTTGATTATTTGATGGAAAGTGGCAAAAAAGAAGTTTTCGGTTCGAATAAATCCGAGGACTGGATGATGATGAACTGCGCGTGAATAAGACGCTGAAGAAAGCGCAGTGATTGAGCAAAACAGATTCAACCAGTCAGGACCAGCTGAGAAGGATTTCCGAAGAAAGAACAACAATTCTAAATGACTAAGCAACTCTCTGGTCTTCGCAGAAGGATGTTAGTCTTATGGACATATGTTCTATCTGCCTAACCCCTTGAATGGTCTGTCGTGAATTCGGTAGCATCAAGATGAGCATTATTTTTAACAAATGTCGCCCACAAACCACGTGAAATTACTGACTCTGAGAGGAGCTGACCTAAGCACGATCATTTCGACCACTTTATTGCTGATAAGCCTGATAAGCAGAGATCACTACCAACGCCAACAAGGCGTCAGTTGGCTGGAGGGTTAAGGTTTAACTAATCATGCTTCAGCCATAAAAAACAGCTAATTTAATCATACCTGAAGCGGAACAGGCAGAGGGACTGAGTGACTCATTATTCATGAGAGAGGAAGGAATAGCACTCCGTATTCGTCCAATTCTCTTCACAGCTCTCCCTCTTTTATTCCACACTTTTATAAAGGATGAAGAAAGGCATTAGTGAAAAAAATTATCATTTAAGCCACTAATAGGAATATAAGCAATGCGAGTTTCCCTCTAACGCTTTCTCGATACCCTAACTACAATCCAGGGGGCAGATTCAGTAACTGCGCAACATTCTTGAGGCAAGCAGGTGGGGAAAGAAACAAAGATCACTCGTTAAGGAAATACGGAAATTCGCTCTCTGTGGATAGAATTTACAACCCTAGAGGAATGATTGACAGGGCATAATGCGCATCACAAACAGATGATTCAGCACACTACGGCAAAGCGGATGCTGAGAATCAAATTTCCTGGACAATGTGCAGAACCAGAAATCTGTGATAAGACAATGACGAGCCCATAAAAGATTTTCAGTGAGAAATTACTGTATAAAGTAGTGAACAAGATTTGGCGATAAATATAAGTCTAGACGAAGATATAGAGACCCAAGTAGGCGAACAGAAGACCGTAAACCACGTCAGCTGACGTTGAGAGGCTAGCGGCAGACAGTTGGGTATCAAGAAACTAGGTGCAAAGGTTTCTGCAAATAAAGGAGAAAACAAACGGCCATCCCAGACCTCTTGATTGATCTTCACTTCGACAGCCTCTTTGCCTCTTGAAACTTACTTTCTTGAAATGCTGTGACAATGATCTTAAAACCCGGTGCCATCGCTGAGACAGTCGGCAGTTTCGAATGTGGCGAATTCGAAGAGCTAAAATTTAAAAAAAAGAGACGTTATTTTTAAAACAATAAGTTATCTGCTCTTCAAACTGACTAGAGTTCATGGGGACTAAAAGGGTTTCGGGTTCCTAGGTCAATCCATCCTTGAATTTGGACCAGTGAGGAGAAATGGAAAAAATTAACGAGTAACAGGCATGAACTTTTTCAATTGGTTATTGATAAACAGGCCCTCGCTTCACTGGGATAATGCTCACAGAAATTTTAGGTGTCGCATCCAACAGAACGGTCGTGATTAAATTAATAGGTGACTTAGAAGAAATTACACTTAGCTGAATTTTGCAAATAAAACGTCCTCATAAAACACTATTTTAAAGCGGTTGTGCCAAAATGCCCAGAATAAAAATTTCGTATAAGAGTATGCTCCTTGCCAAAATGATTCACCGAAATAGTGCTACTGTACTTTTGTAAAGCTTCTCCGCTGGACAAAAGGCGTGGACCTTTTAACCGAAAGGTCATAGTAACAGAAGAACGAAGAGGAACTCACTGAAAAGCGACGCAAATGTAGGACTTGGAAGAAAATAATGGTGCTTTTGGGTAGTGGGAGAGACAAAGACCCTGTTCACCGCCAGCTTCGGGCTATAAAAAAAAACAATGACCGGTCGGATTTGGGTAGCATCTACTATCCCGAAAAAAAAAACTTAAGGATGGTCAGCATTATTAAACATATCGCGAGCGCACGCTGATCATCTTTGGTTTTCTGAATTCTAGTTTGCTTATCAAAAAATTTTCAGCAAATGGAGAATTTCCAACTAAGAATAGTACTAAAAAGCTAATTGATGACCACTGAGACTGGACATTTTAGGCGACAAAGAGTGTCTCTGAATGAAAACTCCTTCAAAAATTTTTCTCAGAAGAAACCGCTGCCACCAGAATAATCGAACAGATGCGACCTGCAAGGACCCGAGCTATAAAGCAACCCCTGACACGATGAAAGGAGTGAACAGATATTGAAAAAACGACCTCTCTCTTTAGCACCACAAAAGGCTGCCTTAGGATTTATGAAAACGAGGATCGGTTAGAGAGGAATTAAATTAGTGGAGGACTCAATCTTGAACAAATGGTACCAGAAGAGGATAAAGAATTTGGAATGTATCCTTTGCAGATTTTGTGCGCTATTCCTACTGTGGTTTTCTGTATACATCTGATCTTTTTGATAGTATTGTAAGATAAATGAGATCATTAAAGTTAGCGCAAATGAAGCTATTCCCCCAAGATGGGAATGTTCCCCATATGATCGCCAACTCAGATTTAAATTCGGTTCATATCTAAACAGTTCAAACATGAACTTCATACATCATTGTCGTAATGAATTTGGGCATTGACAACCATTGCAACTTCCATCAGAAAGGACAAAATAAGCAAACCAACAGAAAAAGCTGTAAAATAATACAAACATTTCTAAGATTCGGTTCGAGGCATCAAGAGAGCCTCCCCCGACAAATCGCAGAGCAGAGGAAGCATAAACTGAATTACTGATCGTTCTGTACCTAAATAGTTCAAGCAGCTCCCTCTAAAAAGCCGCTACCTAGACCTTCCAAAGTTCATGTAAATATAGATTTTTAGAAGTAGTCTTTCGAAGCTTTGAACGTACCATGGCCTTAGATCGGGCTGTGTTTGAGTCGAATACATAGAGAAAGTCGTCTTTACATGTTTGATCATTAGAGGGTATAAAAAAAGAGACGATGGATAGCATAATTCGTCCGCTTTCAATTGGCGCGTGAACAACAACCTCGCATGCGAAGTTTAGCGGGTATTGAGCATAGTAATCTGGACCCAAAATTGTCGTGGAGGCGTTGGAAAATACGTCGGGTTCAAAGTCATGCGAATAGATGACCGCACCGCTTTCAAGATCATCGATTCGTAGGGTTTTTGTATTCGGTTCTTCTAAGCCCACGATGGTAGTTGGCATCGAAGTGCAGTCTTTCGATAAAATATCTGCGTTCGGAGATAGAAGGCCAATTTTGAATGCATGTAATTTTACTACAGAATTGGATCTTCATTTTTAAAAAATGAGAGTGTTAAAAATAATAAATCTAGATGCTATTTATAGTAGCATTTTCGATAAATTAGGACTTAGTTGATGAACAGAATATTTACTAAGAAGATACTCACACTTCCTCGGACCAAAGGGGCTAATAACAGTCCAAACACAGATCGGCAGTACAATAAATAAAATATATACAGGAAAATATAGATGCATCCCTTCATATTCTCATGCCCGTAAAGCCCGTACCATATCCCAAATTAATTTTAAAAATGCGCGACAGAAGCGAGAATGGCCTAGCCAATTGAGCCAATCTAAATGCTCGTTCGCCATTATATAAAAGAACAAATAACGTTATGCAATGAAACTGTTTCTGCCCTTATAGTTTCAAAGCAAACATAAATTAACTTCGGAGTCAGATAGACATAACAACTTAATTATATAAGTAGTCACTATTGCTATCTAGACGGGAACCAATTAAGCATTGACTGATGCGGTATCGTTTCGCTCCTCAATACATTTTCTGAATAAAATATTTCATTTTACGCGCTCAAGATATAAATGCTGCCGTACGCTATGGTCTTAGTGACCGTATCTGCCTAAAAAGACTTCAAGACATGAGGTCAAAGACCTAGCTTAAGCAATGTTTAGGTTATGCCAAATTGTTTTTCCAAAAAAGCACTCAGATGCTTGCGCCTTTTAGGTAACAATTGGCATAAACGCAGCCTGATGCAGCAGTTCAAAAATTCTTCTTTTTGCGGAAAATAAGAAGCCTTTAAACCGCCGGTGGCTGTAAATCTTTGTGAAAGGAAATGTCTCCCTAGGTGATTTAAAGAAAAATTCGGACATGGTATTGCATTTTTAAACATAAATTTGTCTAGTCACTCATAATGTGCAACACACAATAAGATAACAAACGCTATCTCTTTTGTTTTAAGGATGGAAATTTCGCCTCCTAATAATGCCCAGCAAAGTACTTGGACCTGCATACTTGATAGCCACATAAGCGCATAAGTTTTCGCTCCCTGTGCAATGTGCTAGACCATCTGATTATGAAACGAATATCTCCTGACGAACTCGGGACCTCTGAACTGAAACAGGGCTTCTGAGCAGATGCAGCTCCTCAACGTTAGTCAAGTACGAGTCAGTCAATCGTTCTTTTCACCTTAGCTAATTTGTATTGCTTCTGTGTTACTTTAAATTTGCTAAAAATCTATTTAGGAATGTCAGACAGTCACGAAGGAACCTATCAATTAATAATTGTAATGACGTTATTCCCGGGCTTAGCTAGAACACTTTCGTACGCCATGCAATCCTTCTGGGCACTCGAGGTTGATTTTTTGGGAGCCCGTTGCATTTATTTTCTGAAAAATGGATATGAAATAAACTAATACTGGAGATATGAGTTTAAACTATTTAAAATCACAAAATTCCTGAAATCATAAAATCAGGATAAGAATTGTCAGTATGAGTCATTAAAAAGAAACTTGGAAGAGCCATTTCAAAGCATTTTATTATGATCCTTAAAACAGTGCTAGCGAGCGTTCCTCAGGAAATTGTCCGCTCCAGGAAGGGATGGCATATCTAAAACCCTTCTCTCTAGTTGGATTTTGAAAAGCCATTTGAATCTTTCCATCCGCTTTATAAGGCTTCAAATCTGTTGAATCCTCCCTGAGTCGACCAATAGTAATCAAATTCGCCCACATCTACGAGAAAAAATATTCTTAAAGGCCCCTTACCTCCGCTGCTTTTTCTGTGATACAGTTGCCCCAGAGATAGATGAACCGAAGGCTATCATTGGAATAAAGTGACTCAGCCAATGCGCAAAGGCCTCTCTCCCCGATCTCGTTAAAGTTCAAGTATAGACTACAAATCTGATCGTATAAATTGCTTGCAATTTCTAGTGGCAAGTAAATTTAACCCCTATCTTACACTATGAGACGCTCATTTGCCTGTTTTAGAGAATCTGCAATAGCAACAGCACCTCCACATTGAATTCGGTTGCACGAAAGGTCCAAGATTGTTAAGGAACAACGGTTTCTAAGACCTCGAGCGATGGCCTTGCCTCCTTCAAGAGAAAGTCGATTTCTGTATAAAGAAAATTATTGGATGAGTATTGACACTTATCAAGTAAGTCTATAAAAGTAGTATCAGCAATAATAGGGCTGCACATCTGAGGCCCGTGACTCGCTTTGTCCTTCTCCACCCATGTTGGGGATTTATAAAAATAATTAACTTTCAGTAGAGTCACAGTTACTGCTAATGCTGAAAACAATTAAGAGGATTGGAATCACCGAACGTTTTAAGCGCAAATTATAACTGTTTTAATTGTTTTCTAAATTATCATGGCAAGTCATTTTTTCAGAAGGCTAATAAATTTTCCGAAGTATAAATTTTTTCAGTTTGAAAGTCATAAAATTAATATTTATTTTGTGATTTCAGTCAACAAATAATGGCCACACTACCTAAATATATGCGGCGTTGAAATTAACTGGCAGACCTAACTGAAGATTTCAAGACTTCAATTTTCCTCTAAGATACATGAAAGTAGTTAAATAATAAGGTATTAATTGGACAGTTCTACTACTGTCATCATGCCGAAATCGTAAAATTATTTAGAGTACTTTGTCTGGATTGTCTCCATCTACGTACAGATAAAATTGAATCTTGGTCGACTTACGCACGGAGATCCAGGACTTGGAGGGTTTTATTCTTGTCCAAAGCCTCGACAAGGCTTTCCACACCATAGTCATGCACATTGCATCTGCTCATGTGGAATTCCTTCAAAGTAGTATTTGCCTTTTAAAAGCGAAATAAGGTTGCGTAACTATGCACTCCTTTGAAAATTGATTCATACGGGCCTTTCATTCAAAAAATAACCCAAGACCGAGACTAGGGATTAAGTCATTTACCTTCCGAAGGAATCATAGGGTGAGAATTACATCTGAAAAGCCCGAAATTCAATGCCCCTGGATTTTTACATCGTCTAAAGATAAGGTGTTTCCTTTGAGTCACAAAAATTCATCGGCAGATTTTTAGACGATCTCATTTTTTAAATAGATACCGGTCATTTCAGCGCTCAATTTGTTCAGTGTTTCAGCGTAAAATTTAGCATGCTTGTTGACTACGAAAGTGCGAAACTGATATTTCCACTACTCACCAGTGTAATTAATTGGGATTAAAATGGTGAAAGAGTATTGTCAACTTGTTTCCTAAACGCATTAAGACGACGAAAAAAATTGTTGGAGACATTCGCCTAGTCATGTCTGGAATCGATCAACAAAAACCTTCTACACTATCTGCAAAACTGGCATCAATTTCACGAAGTTGAAGTTTTGATTTGTCTACCTTGAACTCCATATTCGTCATTTCTAAGAACGTGTAACTGAAAAAAAATCCCTGGGTAAAATGCTCAGTAATAAACTCACGAACTACTTTATTCATCATGAATATGAATCCTAAGACTGTGATTTGATATTTCATATGGAGGAGTGGAAGCTGACAACCATTAACTTGGCTCGGATGTTAAGATTACTGCAAAAGAATAACGCAGACAATTAAATTATTACCTTAATCCTTTGTGATTTGTGAAGCCCCTATTAATCTAAAGCACCATCGCCTGGAGTTAATACATATAGTTATTCGGGTAATGATTTTGATATGACGTTCATCTTAATTTTACTATTAGTTTGTGAATCAGCACTACAGAAGTTAAAGTGAAGAGGAGGACTTACGCTAAGCATCTCGCATAACTGCACTGTCTGCTCCTCCTGACATGAAAACACAATGAGCCGCTCGATGTTGAAGTAAAGAATGGTTTCATTTGAACGAAGTACAGTAGAAAAGGCATTCGATGCAGAGATATCCTTGATGACGAAATAAAATGGCTAATTACTGAATTTTATAATTTACCAAACTACAGTCCCCAACGTCAAGATGAGTCAATGCATTGTTAAAACGAAGACCTTGAGCGATGGCTATTCCGCCTATACGGCTTATGGGATTGACGCTTATGTCCAATTTTTCAAGAGTGCGGTTACACTAGAATAATGATCACACTCCATATAACGGTCATGGAATGATGTCGTCTTCTTCAGTCTCACAATTAAATTATACGAAATAGTTTGAACATTTAGGAAAATTTTAATTTATCAGAAATACCTTCAAGGCTTCTCCTATTTCGCGAGCCCCGATTTCCGATATAAAATTCCCTTTTATATTGAGTTCCTTTAGACAGTGATCGCTCTTAAAAACAAGATTAACCAACACAAAGTCTTGAGACAAGACCGCTTATAGGTTTAGAAATACTTTTAGATAATACGCTAAAGTGATGGCACCATCATCGGATATTTTATTATAGCGTAAATCCAAACTGTTGATAACTGGGACATTGATCAAGGAGGCACACAACGAAGTGATATCAGAATCCCCTAGACGATATCCAGATTCGCGATTGTTATTTCCACAGAGCTTTAGGTATACCCAATCAATTTCTTCTAGTCTGCAAAAGAAAAAAGCGTTTCCAGGCTTTACATTAAGTATCGCTTTCATAAAAATTGTTTTCGTTTTTGTACGCCCTTTGATGAATAATACCTGCCATCATATTCCGACTCTTTTTTCAACATTTTTAGTATAAACTGGGCCGCTTTTCCAGAGAGGTCATACTGCGAACTTATGTAGGACTGGATAAGAGACTCCAAACAAAGTAACCGCGTGTTTGTCATTAAATCGTGCTTGCCAAAAGAAATCGTTGTTGAAAACACGTTTGAACAAAGTGCTTACTAAAAGTGTTGCTTTTGTAGACACTTAAAAAGCGAAAATGGAAAACAGGATTTTTAATGCTACGCTACCGCAGAAAGAAGCAATAGCATCAACCTTGTAATTCATAAGTGCAACGTTATCTTTGCCAGTGGAAACTGTTAAAACAAAAATAAGAAATAAATAATTCTAAAATTATTTTGAACTTTACATTAAAAATTTTCAATCAGCAGTGAAAACCAGCGCTAGTTCAAACCCAACTATGTTTTCGTTGTCGCATGCTCTGAACATTGTAGGATTGCTCTCGAATTTGCCCTATGATCGTTTTTGTGGTTCGTCCTGGAACATCAAAAGACATTCCTTGTTTGATTAATGTTAAATCATTGACTTTTACCTGTTCATATTATTAGCCGCATTTTATATTATCGAATCAATCCGTTGTCTTTTCCTACCTCAGATTGTTGGTATGTCCTATGAGTCACTCTTTTGTGTCTTCGACTCTCGTTTATTAATGCTCACAAACCAAGTTCACAAGCCTTATACCATCAATTTTACCAATCACTGACGAAAAACCCGCCTCCAGTTGCAATCGTTATAGAAAGCTCTGATTGGCTTCAAGTTGTCGTCACGTCCCATTCCCTGACAACTCTTATTTCTTAACCCCCCCCCCCCCCCCACCTCGGCAACTCGTTTTATTTCGATTCACATCCATCTACAGTTTCTTCCACTTTCACACAAGTATCTACTTAGGATTTAAGCGAATACAGGATTTAAACGGACTTTGACAGCGTAATAGTTTTACTCTATGGACACTTCGCAGTCAGGGGCTCAGAGTGAAATTTCTCTTTGACTTTCTTTTAGACTGATTTCCATGATACCAATTCTAACCAGCTTTCGCAGGCACGGGATAAAGTATCACTATTCAACTTATTGTGCAATCTTGTTTTTGGTGGAAAACCAAGTTATTGTATCTATTTTAGAATTATTATCGGTGGATTCGAAAAATTGATCCTTAAGGTGGATACTTGATATCTATTTTGTAATTTTAAATAATTTACTAGCGCACTTCAACTAATTTTAGGGGCACTTTTCCTGACCGAAAACGATCCCCACTTCCATTTCTGCCCACGCTGTGCCACGCGTTTGTATTTTTTTATGAACATGTTTCAACCGGACGCTTGTGCATTTTTACTCTTCCTGTGAGTAGAAGGTGGAAATCAGAAAAACTTGGGACATAAACAAACTTCTCAACAGCCTAATTTGCATTTCAGTCTTAAATAAAGGCTCAAACTCTAATATCTGTGCTAACGGATGTACAATTTTCATCACTGGGAATGTTTTCCAGACTGTGGAAGAGATGTTGAGCGTACTGAGGAATAATTCAATTTTCATCGATCCCGGACAACTCATCAAATGCCTTCAAACATTATTGATTGTAGCGAATTCGAAACACCCCAAACCCTAATAGTTAAGGTAAGATCATAGTAATAAGCATCGTATTAAGCCCATATCTAAAACATTAATTTCTCAGTCCCTCAATGGACAAATTTTGTGAATAATTTATCAATTAAAACTAAGACTCAGCTGCTATGATGACATTTTAATACAACCAGTGAATTGTGCTTCTTGCGACAAGTTTAAGTAGGCTTCGCTAAAGTTAAGTACAAATGAACCAGTCCTGGCAAAAATTTGCAAAAACATTTATTAGCTTACAACGGATGCTAGTAACGATACTTATTTGGAGGAGAACACCCGAATTGTCGGTGAGCGGTGTGTATTTAAAAAGATGTTGCTAAAAAAAGTAAATAGCAATAATTTAATTCAATTCCAGATATTTCGCGTCAGTTTTAAATGAGTTGAGTTTCTGTTTTACCTCATTATTTTCTTCACTCAATGATGGAATAATTGTTAAGATTTTTGAGTGCCTGTTTTATAGTTGTGGAACTTTGAGATTTGAATTTTGTTCATTTCTCAGCGGCAAACTCTGACACAACTAGATTTAATTCAAGAACTAAAAATAACTTTTGAATCTCTTGATGATTTCACATTTAATTCATGCTCTTCTCTGAAGCATTGCGATCGTGATTCGCTTCTTAAGACTGTCCGCTATATCTACCTTCTGGTACTTATTTTGACCAGATCACTGAGTTTTCTGCTCCCTTTCTGACGGTGAATCGGAGGATGAATTGGAACGTTTGCTTGCAGATACGGGCACTTTTCGTGCTATTTTGAAGTAAATTATAAGGTGTCCTTCCGTGGATCATTCCCTAAAATTCAAATTTAACGATATTGACCAAGTGAAATTTAATTTTTCCAAAATCATTGCATATTCGCCCGAGTATGGTTACTTTTGCCATCTCCTTGCTGATGAATATCCTAAGCTTTATCTCTTTATATTGGTACTTTCCTTTAAGAATATAAGTACTTAAATTGCTTAAGTGAAATATAAATTTGCTATGGTCTATGCTCTGGTCAACGCAGCCACGAGACTTCGGTCTGCCCGAAATGCTCTATTTTCTAGCCTAGAAAATGTATCAGGATTATGTCAGTTGTTGGTCTTGTTATGCATTCACTTCATTTCTCTCAGGATTCAGAAGTCCACACTTTCCAAGCCGCGAATATTCTCAATAAGACAACCCGGCTTATTGCTGATGCTTGCATTGGCGTCGGTCTGGGACTGCTTTTACTCGACTTTACAAGCAAGTGCACAAACTATGCTAGGTCCATCCCTCCTCAATGATTTCGCCAAATATTTTAGAATTTTTACTTCACATTACATGTCAAGTAGGCAACCACTTTTTTTCCATCCGGAGTTGACCTCTTCTCTGAGTTCTTTTATATTAACGCACATCTGTCAGATGCAGCTCTTGCCATGGATTAAGCATGTATTAGAGCTATCAAATATCAGGTCGCTTCGCAATGCAGTCATCCCCCTAAGTCTCCTCATTGGTCATCCAGAGGCTTGGCGGCTGCCTCGCCTTTAATTTACCACCCATTCAATCATTTCGCCTTCGTCTAGCGCTTTCTTCGAGATCATGCCAAGCGCAGATTAGATTGCCTTCAATGTTAAAGACCCGGTGTCTCTTTAGTTGAGAGCTTCTCACCTTCATTCCCGCTTTGGCGGAAAACCAGGTGCAGCAGAAGATAGCAAGGAACGATTGGTTGTTTCCAATCCTTCTCCGAGCCACCTGCCGTCATTCATAAGGGAAAGTGGCGTTGTCATCGCTTATCCATCCGTAGCTTAACACACTATCTGCTTGAGTAGCCTCTACCAATAGCATGCATGCATTTCGGCTTCTTGCTCCTAGATGTACATTTTAGTTCTTGGCACGTCCTTATGTGTGCAACACGCAAAGACTACTAACTGAATGCACGTTTTCTGAGCTTCGGTTCAGATACGCGGTGTTCACATTTTACAGGCCCTTCGTGTCATAGGAGCTCATGTATATATATTATACTGGTGGTGAGAATGCTATGGACCAGCTAATTAAATAGGCACTGACCATTGGATCGTAATCATTTAGTCTAAAGTGTTATTCTTAAATAATTATACCAATTTCAGTGGGCATTTGATTCTGTCAAAATTTGATCGTCGCATCAGCATAACATAGCCATCTGCGCTTAAAGCAGACTTTCTTCTTCGAAGTGTTTTGCTTTTTTGGGGCCTTTGACCCTATTGATCGGCTCACATGTGATTTTTTGTAGCGGTACATACGATTTTAAGTTCAAAATTCGTAAATGGTCTCAAAAACTGGGTAGAAAACTATCTCTATTTGAAATGTTCTAAGCTTATTAGTCAGTGGCTTCTGTGAGTGTCAATAAAAGATTGATGGTTCGAGTCCGGCATCTGAGAATGTTTAAATGATTTAGCTATATTATCGGCATCGTACGTGCAGTGTCAAGGTGATCAACATAAAGGCCTTGACCGCTGTTTCTATAATCTGGAAGTGCTCTAATTCTCGTGTGGTCTCTGGCACTTGTGAAATGGATCAGAGGTGAACCCTAGATAAAGTGCACAAATCCTTGATGAAAACGACCAGGATTATCTCGACATCGTATTTGTAGATTGCTACCCTTTTCTCGAGTCATTGTCTCAGTGGCCAAGTCCTTACCGCTGGGGACGGACTACTCCATTTCTGCATCAACTTGCTAGGTTCCTTTTTATCTCAGTTAACAAGGTTGTCCAAGCTTAAATAGTGTTAGGAAAAAATGGAGTTCGAGGTTCGCTCCAGTGTTCTCCAGGGCTAGGCTCATCTAAATGTTTCTCTTACGTTTACATCATCCTAGGAACTGACTAGAGAGCCATCCAAGTCAAGTCTTCAAGTGATCACCTCATTGTGCCCTTGGAAGATAGGAGTATATTATTTGGACATAGGAACATCGAGTGTCACTTCTTAGCCATATGCTGAAGGAACCACAAGCCTGGAAGTCGACAAGCATGACACATTAAGCTAGGCTGAAATTTCCACTCGGTGGCTCACCTGCTTTCAGTACTGAAACCTAGCTGTCATCGGTGCTGAAATATTAATAATGGTGATTTTGGGTATATTTGGCCCTTAATATGAGGATGTTCATTTAATAAATAGCAGCACTGGTGGTGTAGTTTTTTGCGAATGCGTTTGAACTATAAGGAGGAAAAGTTTGGAACACAAGGGTAAATAACAACTCACAATGAAATAGGGAAAGGTTTATGTCTGTGCAATTAGCAAACAACTGAATAAACAAGTTATTTTACTTTGCTTCAGTTTTTTAGCTTTAGATTTTCTAGAACCCTGGAGCTCCTGCGAGTCAACACTGGGAACGATTGGTGAATGTGTTCAATCGCCAGTCAAGTTAACTGTAATTCCATCAAATCTGCTAACGAAGCTAATATTCATCACTCTAACCCATCGATATTGGATTCCGAGACTCGAAATGAACTGCAGACTCTTCTTTTGAGGTCATCTGGTAATTATTATTACTGATTGATTCTCTAGAAGAAAATTTCACTTTAGATGAAAGGCACGTTGACCGAATGGTCGAATATGGGAAGCGAAATCTGAATTCGGAAAATAGAAATCGAGAAGAGCTGCCGTGTTGGAAATTTATCTGGGAGGAGTTGTTTCTTCCTAGTACTTCTAATTTACGCTCCCTCCTAATTAAACACGGATGAAATTTGATTGAAATTCTTATTCAGTAACGTCCCCTCTAACCTAAATGAAATGAGCTTTGTTGAAGAAATGTGCTAGGTCAGCCAAAAATTTCATATTCCAATGGTGTTGTGAATGAAATAGTCGATTGGAGACCGGATCAGGTTATTGTGTTCCAAGTGCATAAATTTGAGTCTAACTTCACTTAACAAGGCATTAATTAAATCGGAGAAGTGTCAATAAAACGCCTTAGATTAGGATAGGCTTCGCGGAGAAAACAGTCTAGCAAACAGATCAAGCCCAGCAACACCCCCTGCATAGCCATCCACCCCAACGTCCAATTCATCCTCTCCCCTCAATCAATCCACTTTTGAGCCGAAACAATTGTAATAGCAGTGTCATTCATTAGTCGATAATTAATGCAATCATGAAAATCTAATGATTTAGAATACATTCCTGCCCTGGTTCGTCCCGATCAACTCCTCTTACGCAGTTCTTAGCCCCAATATTTTACCGCAGTTCGGTCGTCGGGCGGCCGCCTCATTCCCATCTGACTTGTTTCTCTACTTCCACCCACTAGCACATCGCTGCTAGTACCCTAAACTAAATAAATTAGTCTCAAGCCTACCTCTACCTCCAAGATAAAGCGAGCGTTGTTAATCGGCGTTTCCGTATTTGGTGGGGCCTAATGGACTAGCTCATTAAGCCAACGTTTACGGCAATATAGCCATGCAGAAATGAGACCGAAATTTCCCGTGTCTCCATCAAGGTCACATTTGACCAAAGTTGTCAGGCTCTTACTTAGTCACTAATCCTTCAATCAAAAGAAGTGATGATGGTTCACCATGTCCAATGTGGATAAGGTCCTGGAAGCCATGTCACTTGTTGGGCTGGGAAGGGTTGGAAACGTCTCCTCGCACCTCTCGGTGGCACCTGTTGCCGATAGATGGTTCAATTTTTGTTTCCTTTTTCGATTATAGGCCAGATCAACAGTCTTGATGGTAAATCTTGGGGACGGTGGTCAAGAAACAGCTGTGCAAGTTACTCGCTAACCTGCGTCGGCCAAATAAAATGGCATCGTTGCAAAATAAATGAAGTGGAGCCACAAATGCCTGAAGTGATCAGGGTTCGGGAGCTGGATTACGAATCGCCGGAAGTGGCTATGTGGACTGGTAGTTTGAGGTCGAGGCTTTAATGGAGTTTTCGGGAAGTAATTAAGATACGAAGCGTTAGCTATCTACGATGCTCAATCTTCCCAGCGAATTCTAATTCCCGGTTTTTTAAGTCAACTCTTTGATCATTAAATTTTTCCACTGCCATAGTCAACGAACATGTAGAACTAACGAATCTTAGTATCGACCAGATTTTTCAGTGTCGTTCCGCACAACGCTTGAAGATTTGTGCAAGTATTTATTATTTTCAAAGTAGGGCCAACGTTATTAGGCTATTCCTTAGTCACCCATCTTTCAGTCAAGGGAATTGATGATGGGCCACCACGTCTAACAATGGACTGCCACTTGCCCTTGAAGGTCCTTTTCATGCAGACCTATATAATGATTTGATCAATCAGAAGTGTCAAAACATTCTTTTATGATGACAGCATTTAGTAAGCTCTATTAATCAAATACACTTTTGCGCAGATTTTAAAACTTTGTAAACATTAAGCATAGTCTATTTCTAGAGTTTCTCCAGACAATCATAGATATCCTTCGCCAAGTCGCGACAATCCTCCAAACCAATCGACAAACGAATCATGCTGTCAGTAATCCCCAAAAGGCGTCGATGTTCCTCCGGTACTGAGGCGTGAGTCATTACCGACCTAAAATGACATGAATGATACAAACAAATCTAATCAATTCGCATTTTGATAACACTTTAGAACTTACGGAACCTCAATCAGACTATCATATCCACCGAGACTTTCCCCCAGGACGAAGAGCTAAACGTCAAGAAAAGGCTTATTAGACCGACGAAGGGGTGCGTGAGGGGACACATTTAGTCGATTCTGTTTACTCTAGAATGCGTGTAATGATTAACTTTGGTGATGAAAAATGAGGCGACTTAACTTTCACACTACCAACTTTCCAGTGATTGGAATATTTGAGACCAGCCTACCCAATCTTTATCAGATCAACAGTAAACGAACCAGTGCTCTCGCCTCAAATATTTTTGTATTGTTTCCAGCTGTACAAAAGACCTCTTAAGAGGCTGACATTTCCCCACAGTACCATAAAATAGTTTGTGCTGGTGTATCGAACGGAATATTCATTAAGTCATCGACAGAACTTCGGCTCACTAAGAACAGTGTAGATAGTTCCAGTAAGGAGTCCCAAACCACTATATCTCTCAATCAGAGGTCTACTGAAGGGTGGCGATTGTAAAGGGTTGATGGAACCTTACCTTGAGACTTTTGACGAAGTCGGCTGTTCCTTTAGCATCGGTTTTGAGGTAAACACAGATCATCCCGCTGAAGCCTCGCATTTGTTTGCAAGCGAGCTCATGCTGAGGATGTGTTTTTAGACCTGGGAATGGAATATAATTAAATAACTCTAACGTCATCTTTGTATCCGAAATGATACGACGAATCATCTCAAAGTTTTAGCAGTATACTATAAATACAAAACCCAGAAGAATGATTTTAATTTGTCACTGCCATAACCCCACCTACACTCTGATATTTAAAACTCTTATATATTTTTGCCCTCAATTCAGCCGTGCAGACATTTTCACCTGGATGTAAAACAGTATCGACCTTGGGATGTGCAGCAAGGAAGTTGCCGATGATGAGGCTATTCTTCATATGGGTCCGCATTCGAACTGCGAGGGTACGAAGGCCACGAAGACAGAGGTAGCAATCGAATGGTGACGCCACGGCACCTGCCGCATTTTGATTGAACTTCAGTTGGGCCTCGACCTCGAGCAGCTTTTTTCGAACCACCAATGCCCCCATAACAACATCGGAGTGCCCTTAAATACATAATTACAAGTAATGGTTACCATTAATATACTTTGTAAGTGAAGTCAAGGTAATATCAGCTCCAAGCTCGAGGGGACGCTAGGTTAAGAAAACGTTTCATTAACAACGAGATTACAATACAAATTGTTGGCAACCTGAAAATAGGGCGTCATAAAGGTATTGTCAACGACGACAAGAATTTTGGGGTTGGCTTCACGAACGATGCGCGAGACTTCAGCAATGTCAACTAAACGCATCAGAGGGTTAGAAGGTGTCTCAATGAAGACCATCCTAGTATTTGGTCTCAGAGCTGCCTTGACAGCTTGGGGATTACGCATATCAACGAATGAGACCTCCAACCCAAATCTAACTGCGATGGTACGGAAGAACCTTCCACTGCCTCGAAGAAAGAGAGTAAGAACAAAATTCAATCAGACCTCCATAGAGATCGTCAAAAGCAACAATGTGATCGCCAGCTTCTAAAAGCTGAAGCACCGCGCCAAGAGCCGCCAGACCAGAAGCGTAGGCAAATGCGGCAGACCCGTTATCAAGAGCGGCAAGGCATTTTTCTAGCGCGTGTCTCGAATAGTTACCGGAACGCGAATACTCATACTAAAGGACAACTAATAAACGCTAAAATTATAGTTACTTTGCCAGTTGCCGGCTCGAGTTGTTGAAATGTAGTTGAAAGAGATATCGGCGTAACAACCGGGTTTCCCATATCGGGGAGCGAGAGGGGTTCGTGTCCGCCATGGACAATTATTGTCTCAATACCTTCAATCGGTCTAAATGCCGAGTCGATAACTTCTCTCGCACTCTTAACTGCCTTTTCAAATAATTCCTCGAACAAAACCATTCGGCAAAGGACAACGCGAAATGGACCGAGCGTTGGATGGATTGCTCCAGTGGGGACAGCGTGACTGAAGTTGACTGCTTCAGTAGAAGAAAAGGAAAACTTCTAACATTACACATTCTGAAAGGTTTGATTTATTTTTCTAAAAGACTTGAAAAATTTAATAAATTTGAATTGTGTCATATCAGTTAACAACTGCAAAACAATGACAAAAATTGGGAACAGATGCATTTCTTGGCATTTAAATAGTTGACTATCGAGCTATCGTGTGCGGATAAATTTTGAAAATCATGAGATGTGTAGGAATCCCTCAGAAAACTTAAAGACTTTTATAGCATGTTCAACTTTGCCTTACATTAACCTTAGGAATAAGTTAATACAAAACCACGATTAAATTGTAGATAATGAAGGAAGACAACCCTTTTCTCCGGAGTTATCATGGGAATTCGATATCTAGTCTCAAAACAACCTATTCGAGGTGAACTGACGTGGTTGAGGCGATCAATCTTTGGCACACATTTCGTCTCTCGTCAGTTTGTCGAAACGAGTCCTAAAGTTAAAGAATTTTCGACTCTTTTGCTTGTCTAGTTTTACAAAACAAGCAAAACCAAGTAAAATATTGCTTAATAAACGTTAAATTAAATGATTTAGGACATAAAAAACCAATAAATTAGAGCGTGTGGAGTCTCACTTGGAATTAAGCCTATATCTTGCCCTATGGCGGGATTTCTAGGACCAACTGTCAGATCATTTCGCTCGGATTCAAACCTTCAGTGTTACTGCCCACTACTTGAGACAAATTCTCTGGGCTGATTTCATTCATTTTAGAAGCTACAGAAATGATTAAACTGAGTCCAAAACTTGCCCATCTAGAAAAAATTAAGATGGCGAGTTCATGGCGTTGATGAGACGTATTTCCTGATATTGTTATTTGTCAACTAACTTTTAAGATCGAAATTTATTATTTGGGTGATTGATTATATATGAATAATCATTTTGAATCAAATTATAAAATTCCTGCATTCTTTTTATAGAGGCGCGTAGTTCAGCACGCGTTTAGGATTGTTGGACTTAACGTCGTTGCTATTCGTGATGGAGCACGTTTCGGCAGAGGCTTTTGCTGAAAGAGAAGAGAGACTCCAGAGATCTAATAAAATTTCCAATTTAATGGGGCAATACCTTCTCCAAGGTTGGCGAATGTTGAACAGTTATTGTACAGTTTGTGACGTACGTAATACCATAAACTTGTGCTTTGTTCTGTAATTTTCACTTTGGTAACTTCTCGAGTCAATATTTTAGGCCCCATTGTTTCTAAACAAAGATGGGGACATCTATTGCGTTGCGTGCAATGAAGTCGATAATCCAAACAAGCAGGAATCTGAATCAATGTTTACTGAAGAGTCTGTTCCGAATGGTGCCTCTGGTGATGCGCTTCATAGCTTAAAAAAACAGCAATCTCCCGATTCCTCTAATTATTTAGGCCACGTTTCATCATCGAAAGCAACAGAGGATTCCGCTGAGAAGGTTAACTCTGAAAGTGACAGGAAGCGCAAAAGATCCGATACTGACCCCGAGCTTATCGGCCAGTATCTCCTCAAAGGATGGCGAATGCATGATGCTCGTTGTCCAGTTTGTAATGCAAGTTAATTTACAACTTATTCCTTAATATTTAAAGACTGTGTTGCTTTTAAGCAAAGAGGAAAACCTCTGCTGTATCACCTGCAATAAAATTGACTGGGAGAAAGATTTAGAAGCTGAATCAATGCCCATGGAAGCGCTAGCACAAAATAATGTTGATCGCGATACAGATACTTTATCGTTTTCAAGCTTAAAGAACAGTCCTACCGCAGAAGACCTTGCTGAAAGCGAAAGACGACGTCAGAGATCTGACAGAATTTCAGAGCTAATGGCACAATATCTCCTTAAAGGTTGGAGAATGTTAGAAAATTGTTGTTCTGTTTGTAACGTAAGCTGAAGTTCGTTGTTGTGATCTCACTTTCTAGACGATATTATTTTTGAACAAGCAGGGGAATCTTTACTGCGTTGCCTGTAGCGAAGTGGATAATCGGGAGAAGTCAGAATTGAAACCAATGCCGCATAACCCCGGCGATGGCGGGAATTCACCTTCATGTTCGACTAAACAGTCGCCCCTAGTTGCCGATAAATCTCCCATCGAATTGCACCATGTTGAGTATATGCTAAGAAACGTTATCGTTGAAAGCTGTCACCGTCTCTTCAATGCATCGAACCCTGTAGAGATTGAGAAATTTGCCAACTCCATTAAATCCCTATCGGACGCACTTCTTAATGTTCGTAAATGTTTGTCCATGTAAATCTACCCTGCCAATGTATGACTTTCTATTTGGGTCATTTTGTGAGAAGTCGTCATGATTAATGATTATTTCAAAACGAAATAATGTTTAAGGGCTATATACATTGGATGAAGGGAAAAGTCAGGAACGAAAACTACTGTTCACTGGTAACGAGGGTAGTTGGGATGTTGTTGCTGAGTCTGCTGTTGGTATCCACTCCTCATGTTCGGATGCTAAAATAAAAAAAACATGCTGAAAGTGTTAACTTTTCGATTTGCCCTCCTGTCACCCACAGATTTTCACCCGAATAAACGGATTCATGGTGGGAACCCCGGAAATTCGAAACAGAGCATAAACTGAACGATGAACAAAACCGAGCGCGCAGAATTCCGAAGCTCCTAGTTCTCAGAGAAGCCACTTCAGAGGAGTATTTGGCTTAATTCAATTCACAAATCGACTTTTGTGAATCACAAAACCAGAACAAAATTGAACTCTCGAAAGCACAAACTTCGTAAAATAGATAACCAGTTAACGAGATTCTTACGGCTGGTTGCAAAACTTGCGGACAGTGGTCAAACCAACGATCATAATCCGTGGATTCTTCGACTAATTGATGATCGATGTAAAATTCACTTGTCGCAAGGGACTGCATGTCAACAAGACTGTCCATATCAATTGGATACGACGTCATGTAATTGGGAGCCTTTTTCATACCGGAAACAATGACAAAAAAGGTCAGTAGTTTTTTTCTGAAAAACGTTTGTGGGAAACTGGTTGAATAAGAGCTAAAATGAAGCGGCGACTACTCGATGGGTTGGACCTGATGGCAGGAACTGTGACATCTTATGGTACAACGCATGAAAAATGAAGCATTTGATTACTCGCTACCATTTCCACACTAATCCACTTAGATTTACAGTAGTAAAGCAGTGCTGCTTATAGATCTCTGGTGTAACAATTGGCGGCTGAAGCAAAATACGTAAACAAAAAGGGAAGCATCATAAAAGGCAGACAGAGAAATGACTGAAAGAAAAAACACGGGGAGGAAACCAAGAACAGCAAAGGCTCTAACGAAGTTGAGCGGTCTTACCACGAAAGGCTGAGCACGCTCTTGGTAGTAATACTGCGTTTAAAGAAATAGAAATCGAATCGTAAAGCACAAAGATTAGTAACAAACATTTGTGATTCAATTAATGCTAATAATACTACTATTCTCCGACTGTCGTACAAGGTGCAGTAAGGCAAAATAAAGCAATCAGGCAATGTGAGACTTTTTAATTATTTTTAATCCTACAATGCACGCATTTACGCAGGTGAAAAGCATATGCAAGCAGAAAAGCCGTAAAAACCTAGAATTAGGGAGAGAAAGGAGAGGCAGGGAAACAACAAAAACAACAAACAGCATATCTACTGAGTTTAAAATCAGTAGTGGGCGATTGAAAAATCCATCTTACCATGGGTGGATGACCCGCCTGAGGAGCGTAATACTGCACAGAGAAAAAGAAGTCAAAATCCAAAGTTGTAGACAACCGCGCAATAAGTAGGGGCAGATAAACTACTTAAATGAATCTAGATAGATTAGAAGAAGAGGACTTACCATGGGAGGTTGAACAGCAGCAGATGAATAATGTTGAACTGTGTGTACTCCAGGTTGAGGCTGTTGGTTTTGGGCTTGTGGTGGCGGAGGCACTTGCTGCTGGGGAGCTTTCGGCTGTTGTTGGGGTGGGGCCTGTTGCTGGACAACTGCTCCACCTTTTGTAGCACCTTGCTGCTGCTGTTTGTTATCATCCTGGTCATCATCAGTGATGAATTCGCGTTTGGGATAAGGAATCGGCATTCCACCAAACACGCTAAAAGACAAAGAGCTTTCAGAGCTTTAATCAGATACAGCATGACTTGTTAAGCGGCAAGTCTAAAAATAATGCAATTAATTACAAGAGCAAGGCAGAACCATTATAACAGTTGTTTTTATAGCCAAACGGGGTTCAAGGCTCTTTAAATTACGAATTCATTCATACCAATTCTTCTCATGGAATAATGCGCGCTTAAACTGATAGCAGTATCCTTAAGATTCTCGAATTTCAGGAATGAAGACTAATCTTCTAGAATTTGCTGGCCTCCAGTCTATTTCCCATTTGGAATTTAAAGTGATTCATCACATGGGGTTCGCCTTTTTGCGATCATTTCTGGAGTGTTTAGCAACATTTTTCCCTGTAAGAGAGCCTTCCTAAGTTTAAATATTTTAAGATTATATCTCTGTTGTGTTTACCTTCTGCTTTTTCAAAAGCAATACATTTCGCAGAAGTGAAACGGTCGCCAGTTCCCTATTGCAAATGTCCTGTGATGCATAAAAAACGCCCAGGTTAGGAGTTGCATTATCATGAAAATGACTCGAATTTCCACCGTTCATCATCACTTGGGAGATTCTTTGTACCAGATGGTACTAATGCGAAGAGAAACTCTAAATTTCAATTAAATTATTACCATAATTTCTCTAATTTAATAAATTAAATATTCCGCGTCGATTTTCAATGGTCAGTAGAAATGTAGGTTGGCGAAGCAGCAACCAAATCCACCCAGAAGCAATTATTACAGAAAATGAAGAGTAAAAAATTAAAAACATGGAGGCAAAACACACTCATCATTGGGTTTCTCTCCCGTCCTGAAGTATTCGTGTTGCATGGCCTCTTCAGCCGACGGCCGCTTCGTGGGATCCATAGTGAGTAGCGACTTGAGCTGAAGGAAGGCAGTGAACCCATTCGTCACCTATGAGTGCTCACATTGTGAAAAATTTTAGAATATACTCACCAAAGAAATCTCATTCTGACCCATGTGGACCTTCTTCTCCATGAGATACCCCTCGAGATAGTACTTGCCGTAGGCCTTGCGAGTTATCGAATCCCGACTTAGTTGAGGGTAATCTGGCATTGTTCGCATTTCAGGCCAGGTCTCCTCTTTGAAGAAAGAAATACCTCACTATATAAAAGAACATGTAATGAATCCAACTACTTAACTTAAATATCCAATAAATAAGGGGTTTCTAGAGCCCTATTTTACCTCAAACTTATCGAATTCGAAAATACTGAACTAACCAGAGGGGTAACCCATAACTCGAAATATCCGCTCCAGCTGTTCTTTATGGTACGGCGTACTGGTTTTAATATCCTCTTGTCGGCAGTGAAATATGGGTTCATAGGTAAGAAGTTCAGCAAAAATACACCCAATAGCCCAAACGTCGATCGCCTTATTGTAATGTCGAGCGCCCAGTAGGAGCTCGGGAGCTCGGTACCAGAAGGTTACAACAACAGGATCTAGGTCTGCTAGAGGTTTCAGAGGCGAGTAGAAAATCCTGGAGAAGCCCAAGTCTCCAATCTTGACACATCCGCGTTCAAGTCCCTCGCCCATGACAACAATGTTTGCTGGTTTCTAGGCAGATTAAATTGTAAGCGAGAAAGGAGAAAGCTTACTAGATCGCGATGAAGAACCCAACTGGAATGAATGTAGTGGATACCGTTTAGGATTTGGTACATAAGACTCTTCACCATGTTGGGATAGACATTGAAGAATGTCTTATTGACTTTTGCGGTTCGATGGAATTTGATAATGTGCCAAAGGTCGTATTCTGCATAGTCAAAGAGAAGCCAAATCTTTCGAGAGGTATGGTTGAGAAATACACGATGCAGAGTCATTACGTTGCGGTGTTTTAGTTCACGCAAAAGCTGGAAAAGGATTGACTGAGAAAACAGACGAAACATACCCCAATTTCACGACATGAAGACATGGAAAGGCCAGTGCCTTCTATTTGCTTGAGAGCATACTCACGATCATCCAAGCTATCTTTGCGTTTGGCTTTGAAAACGCTGCCGTAGGTGCCACGACCAACTTTGCAGCCTTCGAAATCAAATATATCCTCAACACGCTCACGTTTTGCATCCAATTCACGCTTATAATTAATATCCACCATTTAACTCTAAAGGTGACCAAACAAAACAACTTTTATTTGGCTCTGTAGCGGACTTTATCAACATCACATTAGAAGCGAAAGAGACTGCACAAAATAGTCGAAACTTACTTTCAAATAAGATACGCGCAAATCAAACTGAGGCAACCGTTTTATTTGATGCGTAAAATCGACTGAAACTACAGGAGATTATTTACTCACAGAATGGAGTAAAATACGCGATACACACAAAATTCGTATAAGACGCTGCACAAAGAATTCGTATACGACGCTGAAATGCGACGATTGATTCTCAGGGCTGTTCAAGGTTGAATTTAAGGAGGCCAAAAAAAAAGACTCCTTGCATAAAATTCAAAATACTAAGCCCACTTAAATGAAAGCACTTCTGCGTTTTATAATAAAAGTTTTGAACTGAGTTTTATAAAGCAGTCTGTGTGAGGGCCCTTTAAATGAATTATCCTGCTACTGGAGACTTTTTCCATGTAGTTGTATCTATCTATATGCAATCTTTAAGAAAGAAAAGAAATTCACTGGAAATCAAGTTTCCGAGTGTAAAATACAACTATTCTACCTTTTTGAGACCCTTTGTTGTTGTTCCGCTTTACAAAGTATTCTGAGCTAATTTTCCCATTAGTACTTCCTTCTGCTACCTTTAAGGATAAAAGAAATAATGCAGTCAAGATTTGCCCTACAATGCTTAATGTCTTCAAATCCAAGTTTGTCTGATCTTATGATTAAATTCTCAAGCCCAATTCTGTATTTATATATAAAATTTCAATGAAATCACGGACTCTGGGTGTACTGTTTTTTTTTTGAGAAAAAAATTTTACTCTTAATTACGCAAATTACACCATTTATAACACCATGAACTATCTTAAATTTCGGGACAGATATCGTTAGTTAGCATAGTTAGTGTACTGTTATGCCCTGAGAGCGTTCACTTTGATATTAATATCCAAAAGGTCTGTTGGATAAATTTATGTTTGAAAGTGGTCACAGATGCACACTGCAAAGCTAAATGGAATAATCGATATTGTTTCCAGTATTACTATTATTAGATGTAATAAGAGATGGGGCTACTATTTCTAAGTGATAGAAATGGCCGGCAAATTTATCGGATTATTCAACTTTATCAGCTGAATTTTCCTCTCACTGAAAATTGGGATTTTGCTGGATTTCCACTCTACCGAGTTTCGAGTATTGAAGGTAGACATTGGGCCAACTGTAACAATGCTTAAATCGGAGGATGAATGTGTATTAAGGTAGAATAATGCTAAAATATCAATACATTGACGCATTACAAACAAATATATATTAAACTGACGTGTCTAAAGAGTTTGCAAAACCAACAAAAGCATTTAACTGTGAAAAATGAATGCAAGACCCGCTCGAGCCGTGAAAAATGCAAATTACTTAAACTGTTTCTTACCTACTGTCAAGAGCTGATGTACTTTTGCATAATGGTATATACTAAATGTCAGCGATGCGTTCGAAAACTTGCTGCCAAAGAAACAAAGAGTGGCCATCCGGTCATAATATGTGTATTTGAATAACAAATTTGAGAAAATTACAAATTATAGGAAAGAAAACTGGCAGCATCCACACGTATTGATGCTAGGAATCAGCACGTAACAACTGAAATACAAAAAAGTTGGTGTTTGGGAGAAAGTGAGTCGGTAAAGTTGGTGGAAAATGTTTCGACACCTCCTCCGATTAAATGTTCGAAAAAGCGAAATCTCGCATGAGAGAACCGGTCCTCTGCTCGCGAACTGCCGTTTCTTTGAGCTGACGCAGCTGCCGTTCAAACACTATCCATTCGTCTCCTCGTGGAGACGATATTTTCTGAAGAATTAAAAAGGACCACGAATCTTGTGCAATTTCGATTTGATTGGGCCAGTGAACATAACCTAAGACTTGTACAATTACTGGTACATTTCTGTATTATTCACCCTTACGATTGCCACCCAGTCTCCAAAATATTTTTCACTGCACTTTGAACGAATTTTCGTAAATAAATAATTACTGAAGATATTCGTTCCAGTGAGGATTACATCTGAGTCATAACCTCCAAACACACAACGTAGATCAAACTAGCGCAAAAAACCAAAATATTTGTAGTTTCAACGGGTTTAAGCGAATAATCTGATGCTAAAATAAGCAACTTGAAGTCTAGTTGAAATTCGAACTGCGAACTGCTAAAATTTTTTCGGGCGAATCAACAGGTTATCTGCATGAATGAGTTTATTTTTTTGGATTTTATTCAACCATTTTGAGCACAATGAAGACGACCAAGTGGGACAACAGAAAAGCAAGAATTTTTTAATGATTGGCGTATTTTAACCCTTTGTTCGGTCAAACAATGCTCTCCAAAAGATCAACAGATCATTGGATTCCCAATTTAGAGAAAAAGTAGGCAAAGCTACCATTCTTTGAAGGATCACACTATGTTTGAGAGACTAAACTAGCACTTTCGATTCTTTATAGGGTAGATTTTATCTATAGACTTCAGTAGTAGTGACAGCACCAATTAGATGATTGTTCATTTGCCGATACATTTTTATTAAACTTTCATGAAACCGAGCGAAATTGCACTCCATCTTATTGCTGATTCTAAATTCATATACACCTATTTGGTAGAAGGGAAGATATTGGGCTGGCAAACGTAGGGGCATATTCACAGGATTTAGACATCAAAAGCTTCTTGTGCTTTGTGCATTGCTTTGACAGTAGGACTTTAAGTTTCTTTAGTACAAATGCATGGATTGATGAGCCTGACTTTACATTTTGACCCAAAGATTCTACTTGAGATCTTATTTATCGAAAATACTTTTAGGAAATGAAACCGGATTCTTCAACGAACACTTTTAATTAGAGCATGGTAAATGTTACTCTATAATAAAATTTCAGTTAAAAATAAATAGGCAGAGTTGTTGCCTTATTTGGTTTATTACAATAAAGCCTGCTATCTACCTGGTTTAACAGAAAATTTTAATTAATAGAAATGGAGTTGAAAATTCGTAAGAGTATATGACTAACAAAAGACAATGATTTAGGGAAGATCTCAAGAAGAATAACAAAGCTTACTTCATTTATGGAGAAAATTCGCATTCGACCGCTGTCATCTCCGACAGCAATATGTGAACCCTTCTTCTCAAATTTGCAGCAGTTGGGAGCAGCTTCGTTGCTTAGCACCGTTGAGGCCGTTGGCACCTACAAAATCGACAATAAATGCACTCGCTCAGAAAGTAAAATGTAAAAGAAAATTCCAATCCATCAATCTGGACATCTGGCGATGCTTCGGGAACCATTTTCGAACAGAAATTGTGCTGTCTCCGATTTCCCTAAACGTTTTCATATTTACTTGTATTGAATTGTATTCATCAAGATATCTACTGGTCAATCGTTTAAGCGCTGCCGATTAAAGCAGTCATTTAACATTTTTTTGCCACTTTTAGATTAGACAGCATCGCTAAAGTACTTTCGCGGAATTATTGTTGCTTTATACCATCGGACGGGCAGCCCTAGGCCACAAACGTTTCGACCATGAGTGAAATCCAAGGAAGACTTCAGCCGGAAACAATAGAACTCCAGCATTGGTTGGGTAATTGGACCAAATCTGCTCAGCCCACCTTTACTTCAAAGTAGTTATAAAAACACTTGGGTAAGTTTGACCTTGAGGCTCTCACAAGACTGGATTGTTTTTCGGTCCATTTGCCCTTCCAATTCTTGAGTCTAGACTACAGAGCCCAGACTACATTATATCTGATAGTGACAGTTCGCGCCCACTCATTATAGCCTGAAATCCTTTTCTAAAAATTGAACAGAAGTATCGAGTTCGTTTATCTATTTCATTTGTTTTAAAGTTGGACTTGATTAATTAAAACAAATTCTTAACACTCAGCCAGTCCGGCTTCTATTTAAAGCGCACTTTTTGTTTTTCATTCATCCTATAGGGAGATTCACCATTTAAAACCTTTCAAATGGTTGCTAGGTTTAGCCGATTCTTTTGAAAAGGTCCGTACTATAACTGCTATTTTATTGGGCCTGCTTGATTTGTCGACATCGCACTTTTCGGAACAAATAAATATTATCTGATTTAAAAATAAAGGTGATAATAAAGTGAAGTGTTCTTTTCGCCATTGGGGTAGGCTTCTAAAAACGAAGACTAAGACAATGAAGACTGAAGAATTATATTAGTTGATTAAATAGCATTAATACCGTAGTTCGAAAAACTTTGTTGGTTCACACGATCCATCAAAAAGAATTTTGCATCTAGTGGGTGGCGAATCAACGCTCTTAAAGATAAGCAGAAACGCAAACGTCTCAGTCTAGTTACTGACTCACGACAATCAAAACTGTAATAAATGTAATAAAAAAATTGAAAATTAGTTGGTTAATAAGTTTCGTGTTCCCGAACTAAGGAGATATTTCGTCACATCTTCATCGTGCACCTTTTCCTCACTATTTTCATTAAAAATGATGTTTTGTTTTAGATTTCTCAATTAGGTTGTCGCAAAGGATTTTGTTTACCAAGACGAACTAAATGCATTTGTTGTTCAGGTATGGGATTAGACTGACAATGAATAAAATTACTGTGACAAAAAGCATTCCATGTTAACTAACGCTACTTTTTTTACACTTGGGAAAGACTGAAGTTAATCGAGGGCGAGGCATGCATATTAGCACAACCACATAAAGACGATTTCAAGGTTCAACAAATATGTGAAGTCGGTACCGATTAAGTTGTTGCCATTATACACCAAATATAGTCTGGTTGTGTTGTTACTTTATTTTGTGACTATCATAACTCTCTTCCCCACTATTTTGATAATTTAGGTTTAGCCGAACAGGTTGCTTAAGTTTACAAGATAGAAGTTCGCACTTTTGCCTACATTGGATGACGTTTAATTGAGGGCATTTGTTACCTAACTTCCGAGTGATGGTGGTGACGCACAGCTGAAAACATCCCTGCAAATCATGAGCCTACCAAAGATTCTCCCTTTTACATGAAAAAAGAGAACCCAGTTTTCCACCACAGATTTTAACTGAAGGACGGCGTAAGTAGGTACGGAATCATTTATCCACCTCCTAGCTAAATTTTCACCTCGAAGATCGACAATACAATACATTTCCAAGAGGATAAACCTGAATAGGTGAAGGATATTGAATTGCGATTCAGGTGCTAAATGGAATCTTAGTCCCCAGTGAAAACACTGATCTTTTTAGATTTATGCGAACTGGTTTTCTGCTCTACCTGACTTTTAATACTGAACCGGAACCCTACTTGAAATGTCAGAACATGGTGCAAATTTTGAATGAACAGGTTCTTTCTACACTTTGAGAACGGTCAATATGGATATTGAGGGGTCAACATACATCTCGACCCGTCGAAACCTGAACATAATTAATTCAGGTTACTTAACTCATCATGGCACATGGTCCATTACATACCGATTCATCTAACAAATATTGACGGCTTCGTGGTTAGGGCTCTTCAGCCTTTTTTCCATGGCAAACGCATTTATTTGTAGGCTTCAGCTTCAAGATTAGTGATTGCTACAGCATATTCCCAAGTTCTTAAAATAGCTGTTTCTAACTTTTCCTGATTGCAGAGCCTCTCTCCCTCCGTTACGATGCCAATGTGTGAATCATTAAAGGCAACAATAGGGAATCATTTACTTTATTTGGCTATGCCAAGTGTCACTCCCGAGGAGTAGATATCTTTTATTCCCAACCCTCCTTTTCTCCCCCCTAGATATTTAATGGTGCCCTTTTTCACTCCTACCATTATCAATATGGTTTCCGAAAACCACAAAGATGCTGAATTTTTAAGATGGAATATAGGTTGTGTTTTGCATTCATTTTCAAATGTAATTCGAATCCATCACGTTAACTTTGGAAAAAAATATGGACAATGGTGGGGGTCGACCATCATATCTCCAGCTACCAATGGACTAGCGCCTTTGTACCACCAAGCGTCTGCTCTCATAAAAGTGAAATAGCAAAATTAGTCAAGAAAATTGCCGCAGATCAAGTAGGTCAGAAAAATCCCTCGACATATCACCTGGAAGGCAGATCAAGGAAATAGCTTAAAGGATCCACATCTAATCAAACTAAAAATTCTTCGCGTTATTTTAGGGTAAAATGAAGCGTCTTATTCTTGAAATCATATGGAAACGTTAGTTGTGGTGGTTAAGGAGATTCCAGTCAAAGGCGAAGAAGTGACAAATATCATGCAAAATCTAACTGCTCGTACCCTTCGGCGGGGTATCATGGTGGTGCGTCAGCTCATCATTTTCTTGGTAGACCGAGTGGAGCAATATTAGGGGCACTGAGACTGTCAGTGGGCAAGGCATAAGACCCTTAGATGCCTCCAGGCTCTAGATCACACAATGGCCTACTTCCTACTGAAGAGAAGTAGTGTATCAAAATAGATAGCTGTTTCAATAACTGATAAAAAAATTTAAAAAACGTCCTAAGAATGGACTTCTGGAGAAGATACGAAATAGCTGTAAATCATTGGATTTCTCAATGCCATCAGCTTCCAACCACCTGATGAATTCTCTAGAATAGTTTCAAGGCTACAACTTTTAGGTGTTGAATGCGAGTTGGACGTCTATATAAAAAGATCAAAAGAAAACTTGAAAGTGTATACACTGCCTGCTCGCATTCGCCATTTTTACAATAAAAGGAAATTTGAGTTCAGGATATTAAGCGCCCACTTCCTTTTTCTTACACTGAGGTATTGGATGACAAAATGGGTTACTTTTCAAAAAGTAAATAATTGTTCTTAAAGTATTAGCAAAATTTGCCCCTGAAATCAAATGTAAATCCTGGAAATCAACTTTTCAAGCACAAATTTCCTCTCTGAATAAAGCATTACTGTTGTGATTGTTAACTCATCTAGTAAAACAAAGTTCACCCAAATTTTAAACTGTGATCATGCTATTTTAAGAAGCTGACTGTCTTAAGAACAACAATCCAGTGATTAAAATATACGCGGAAATCTAATACCGATGAGAACTAACCTCGCTGTTCAAGTTAAGATTCCAAATGTCGAGATAACCGCTGAGGGCAACAGTGGCGAAGACAGCAGGATGAGAGGGTGACCAATCGCAGTTGAGGATGTAATCATTGCGCTCTTCGAAGGAGACGAGTGGTAGACGTTCATCTCTAGACCAGAGCTTTGCGGTACAGTCCATGGAGGTGGTCAGATAGATGTTTCCATCGTTCAGTGGATCTTCCGCGTTTGGCACTGCGATGGCTGTTACTGGAGCTTGATGATGACCTTCAAATTGAACATTTAATCCAGGTTCACTGCAATTTGGATAAAAAGAGGCAAAATATAAACGTACCTATTTAATATCCATTCATATATAAATTGTGCTCAGTGAGCCTAACTAGGTTCCTTTAGCTTTGCTTACGTCAACCGAATAGCAATTTTCTTTTAGCCAATTCAAAAGATCGTGTCTGCCTTAGCGTTTTCCCTGCTTCTAAAATGTGTCGCAATATAAAATTTATTTTGAAATAGTTGAATGCTTGTGGGACAATAAAGTTCAATGGATGCTTTTCAAAGCAACATAAACTGGCTACCACTTAATTATTATCCAAGATATTTTAAAATTAAAACTGAAAGAGGTAGATAATTGCAAAATAAAGCTCACTTTCCGGCACGAGAACCGGCAAAAATATATCCGTCCTGAGCGCCAATTAGAAAGCTGTCATCGAAATCCTTTGCAAAAGCCGCAGAAGTTGGTGTTACAGTTTTTGCTTGCTTGTAAACCAGTTCCATGGTTTGTATTGGTTGAACAAGCATATCCAAACTCCAAGCACACATCCGTCCATCAATACTAACACTGACAAGACTATTGGCATCGAGGTTACCAGTCACCGCCAATGCTTTGATTGGTTCCCAATGTCCTGAGTTCCCGGTTAGTCCTGTGCGTTGAATTGGCGTCTGTCGATTCACGCTTGATCGAAGCATTAAAAAAATGCTTGAATAAACAAAGTTTTGGTACCACTGATTAGTATTAGAAGTATTGTTAACTACCGAGTATCCCAGATGACAATTTGACCAACGTAAGTACCACCAATGATAAGATAAGGATGAAAATCGGAGAATATTGCCGTGGTGACAGGCGCTTGGCAGGTAAATACAAACTCAGGGGTGGATTCAGACTTTTTCGATTTGAGATTCCAAAGTACGCAGACACCATCAATGCTTGTCGCTGCCGCATATAGATCCACAGGGGTCAAGGCCATTTCGTCCCTCTGAATCGCAGAATAAGCTGCCAGTACGACTTCCGGATGATGCAGAGACCAATCAAGTGATGTTACAGTTCTTCTAGCCGTCCATTCTTCGTTGAAAAGGACTCGATCTTCAATCAGCAATTGCTGAGCTTTAGCCAACCTGTTAACCAATCAATTGCCATCTGTAACTGCATTAACCGATACAAAATCAGCCATAAAATGAGTGCCTATTTTTAATCAATACAAAAGGACAAAGGCTCGAAATTTGCAGGTACTGAGATGCAAATGTGAGAACGTCTTAATGAATGCCTAGGAATATGCAAATTGATGCACATGTATTAAACTTAGCATGTGTGAAACAAAATTTGTTTAAACAAAGGCAGGGGACCACTTCAAAAAAGCTAGTAAAAGTGGAAGATGAATCGCGCCCACTAGTGAGCTGAGGTAAGGCGGTATTATTAAGATGCGGGTGTTTTCATCCGATTTTGGAATTATGAAAATCTATTTGTTTATCTAGCACTATAGTAGCAAAAGATGCTTGAAAGGCAACTCTTAAGTGGTTTTGGTGGCGGTGGTAGGTAAAAAAAAATTGACACGATCGGTGAATAGGATTTACTCATCCTCTTTGTCTGCACCGCTGTAATCAAAAAAGATATCTCGCTCGTCTTCATTTAGTGCGTTTTCGATAAGTGTCGAAGCTCGAAAGAGAAATTCCTGAAAGTTTTCTGTAGCTTGAATGTTCTCCTTGTCTTCATCGGTTAGCTCCTTTACTAAAAGTTATCATCATGGACAGATTAGGAATCAGCAAAGTTGCAAGAAATTAGTAAGTCTTAAGCGAACGAGATGGTATGAAGGTCTAATTAAGTTTCAAGGGTTCTATGGAGTTTTACCCAATGATTTTGAAAGTGAGGTCCTTTTTTCAATTCTGATGTGATTTTCAACATCATAGCTGGTTGGAATAGGTGGAACGTCCTGCTCCGTCAAGGGTTCATCTTCATCAACTAAATAGGTGGAATAAATAGGACATAAAAAACGCGAGTATAAAGGAAGCAAATGCTTCAGATATAAACCTGTGATTAAGTCATCCCATTCCAAACTTGCGAGAGCTTTGGATACCGTCCCATTTGCTGCAGAAGGCGTATCAGGCCAGGTGTCAGTTGCAATGGCTACAAGCTTAAATACTCGAAAAAATGTCAACATACAAGGGGTGTCACACTTCATTTCGTTTACTGTTTGGGTCTCTTTGGAATATTGCTCTCCATTTACAGGATCAATCGAACATTCGTTAAACTTGGAAATGGAAAGTGTGAGATTTCTGCTATTCGATGATCTAAAAAACATTACTCAGATCGAAATCGTACAAACCTGGAGTCTAGAGCAGATGAGTTTTTCGATTTTGATATGTCAAAGGCTTGCTTTTTTGATGTCGTTTTTCCATCGATTCCAATACCAAGGTCACCTAAAATCTGTTCAGTATCAATGGCTTGAACACCAGTGAGGGCTGGGACCTTTGGCATTTCCTCAAAACGCTTGTTTATGTCTTTTCGAAGCAACCTTTCCTTGCGCAAGGCTGCAAGCTTCTCTTTTTTTATTTCAAGTTCTTCTTTTCTGCTTAAACTCGCCATTGTGATTTTAAACGCAAGGTTGTTGTAATTCGTAAGAAAGTTCCTATTCCTGCCGAAGAGTTTCAAGAACCATCACAACTCAGTTGACCTTGCCGCAGGAAATTTAAACAATTCATTATTTTGCAAAATTCAACTTTATTTATTTACTTGATTTATCAGCTGCCAGCTTTCATCAAGCAATTCTTCTCTTATGTGTCATAGCAGTCTTCTAGCTTAAAGCAAAAAGCTTCGCATATACGTAACCTTTAAACTTAATTAAATGTAACGCTCGGAAGTGCCTTTTTTGCTAAATTTTTTTTCATCAATCGAAATTTTGAGAAAAAAATTGAATTTCTACATTTGCACAGAAAACCCACAAGCAACAGTTAAGATTTAATCACTAGTAAAGTTGTTATGACACCTGAAGGAACTCGATAAGCTGAGCTCTAAGGTTTCGTTGATTGATTGTGCAGTGAACATTTCGATTCGAACTATTTACTTGCAGATTGTGCTTTATCTGCGCACTTGGAGAGCGGCCTTTTCGTATTTGCGTGGATATGAAGCTCGTCAGGTAGGCGTTTATTTTTTGACATGAGACTTATTTAAATATATTCTGTAATTTTCATTCCATTTTAGGTTTCTCATGAAATTAAACCACGAAACGGTGACAATTGAGCTCAAAAATGGTACACAGGTGCACGGTACCATTGCCTGTGTTGATGTTTCTATGAACACCCACTTAAGATCGGTTAAACTTACTTTGAAAAATCAAGAGACTGTTAATATGGATACACTTACTGTTCGTGGGAACAATATCCGCTACTTTATTCTTCCCGACACATTACCTTTGGATACACTGTTGATTGACGAGGGGCCGACTAAACGTAAGCCCAAGAAGGAAAGCAGTAAGTGTCATTTTTTTTCTAATGCGCCTCTTAAGTTCTGAATTCAACTCGTGGTCGTCGGGGTGGAATAGCTCGTGGAAGAGGTAGAGGTGGACCCCGCGGTCGTGGTCGCGGTGGTCCCATGCGTAGATGAATGTGGCGTTCAAATTTCACTCTTCGTCCTTTGTACAAAAATAAATGCCATCTCAATTTTTAATAAAGCGTTTCGCTTTTACTTTCAGCTATCACGAACCTTTAATACTTAGGAATCAAGTATTTTTTTGTGGGAGTATCTGCAAATTGCTATACGCTTCCCATTCCGTGGGGCTTTTTTGGCACTTTAATTAATACCTGCCTAAATCTTGATATTTCGAATGCAAAGTCTGTCCATTTAGTTTTACCTATATTTTAACCTCATGGTTTCCGTGCGATGTTCTCTTTCTAGTTCATTCTATTATCGGTTTCATCTTCACTTGCAAAGTTGGTTCGATTACATCTGCCCTTAAATGCGGTTTAGACGACTATTTAAGGAAAATAGTGCAGTATAAGACTAAAAGATGGGTATGTTGACTAAGCCTGTTTCAAGTCGTCTATCCGATAGGATTTTGAGTTCTCCCAGAGTTCTCAAAGAACTTTGTTGTAATTTTGCTCATGGAAGTAGTCTCCTGTTCAGTTCGTGTGACTGTGACTGTTCCCTTTGGGTCTTGGTTTTCCCCTCTCCTTGGGCAGTTTGGGTTTTGGCCGATTAGACAATCTTTATGCTAGTCTTTCCCGTATCAGTTTTCGTCGGACCATGCAGGTTAATTCACCATGCCTAAAGTTGCTCCATACTATATTGCGGGGGAATCATTTGGTCTGTAGGGATGTCCAAATCCCAAATCTTCCCTGCTCAGCCAGTAAGGTCAGGATTTCTAGAGGCATTTCGGCCTTAGTATCCCATCTCTTGTTTTGAAATTCTGGAACCGACTTGATGCTGAGAAAACCACTGGGCGAAAACAGCTCTGAGGAAATTTAAGACTTGCTTTTGTAGTGTGTAAAAGCGCGATGTAGCGACCCTGAAAGAATTAATTTCTACCAAGATATTCAGGGGAATTTGTTCCTTATCAGGGTGGCCAATCCTACTCAACCTCCTCGTGGTGAGCACCGGTGGCCTCAGGGGCAACTGTGGGGACTAATAAGAGGGGCGGCTGGATAGTACTAATCACCCACCGGACGCATAAAATCAGGCTATGTCAGCTGAAGGACAACCTCGTACAGCCTGGTAAATAAGGTACGACGTAATTACCTGGATTAATAGTCTCAAACTGGAGTGTGGAAAGTGCATGCATGTAGCAGTGAATGGAACCTCCGCCAGGAAGTTGTAAAGACTTCTAGAAGATGTTTGAAGATTGTCTGCTCTTATCACTGTCAAGGACGGACGAGGTGCCACTACGAGGTGAAACTGAAGTGGGACTGCTATCTATTGTAAAAGCTATTTGTACTTCTATTGTACCCTCAATAAGTCTTTGAGGCTTGCCCAAATGGGTGGGTAGTAAATAAATAAAGTAAATAAATCAGGGCGAGTATTTTTTTTTGGAGATCCGCAATAGGTAAAAGAGTGAACGGTCCCCAGTTTCTGAGGATTTGTCCTTCTGAATCTCCGCCAACATAAAACCAAAAAATTTTTGCTGCCATCGTTTTTGAAACGTATTCGAGTGGGATACATTCAAGTTTTCGCATTTATAGTAATAATTTGCACATATGGCAGCCTTCATCAGTGAAGATAGGAGGTCAGCTCGGCTTCTTACTTCCGCTTTAGTGGCTTTTGTTTGTCAGTGCAAATAGCCAGCCTTTTACTATAACTAGAGTTCCGGCTCAGTTTTATTCAACGATCATTTGAGAAACTTGGAACAAAGAGCGATTTCGAGAGCCAGGAAGAACGAAAGGGGAAAAAAACAAAGTAGCGATGCGCACATTTTTGTACAAAGGCAAGTCATAACTAAGGGTATTTCTGGGGTCGCTTTCTTCTGCTATGTTTCTATCAGTAGTACAGATAGTTTTGCGCGTAGAAAACTACAATTCCATCCATCAAGTCAGTTAGTTGGCCTCAGTAACGAATCGAACATGGGATTTTCCAGGCGCGGATGAATGAGTTTTTTTTATCTAAATACAACATACTGATAATACTAGTCAGAATATACTTTAATGGATTCGTTTGGGCGAACACAAAAGCATACCTTTCTATTGATTCCAAAGCGTTGACATCTGGCGTGTTTTTTGGATCCTTTGGTCCTTCCACCTTCACAGTTTGCACTAATTCGCTTTCGTTTCGTCTCTTCATTGGCTTCAGAGGTTTTAAGAATGGGAACAAGCTTTGCGCTTTCAGCTGGGTTTTCAACGGCCTTCAATTCGTTACTATGACGCTTTTGAGTCCTTCGTTCGGAAGACTTTCTGAGGCTTGATCTCAGGGGTGGGAAACTGTACTTCGGCAACTGATTCGAGTTGTCCTCAATCTAGGTAAAGTATATAAAGGAAGCGTTTTACTCATCGATTCACTTCAGACACTCTTCGAACTATCGTTGAGCAAGCAAGAAAAGGGGCTTTTAATTCATCAGGAGATCAGTTCTAAGTAATTGCTCAGGCTTGAATTTTTCAGTTGGAATTTCTATACTTGAAAAACCACGAGTTCTGGCCTACCAGGTTCCAAAAAATAGGTGTAGGCTGTTGGTGATTCCTTTCAATCTGGTGAACTTCCTCGCTGGAAAAGTGTTACTCGAATATCAAATGTTTGAACTAACGGGTCCAACCTTGCCTAAAAATACGCTTAGTCGATTAAGTGAAAAATCCGGAAACCATCTCAGCTCCAAGAAATGACTTGCGTCTTGCCAATGCAAGAGGGGCATGCCCAGTCAGAATCCAACCTGTTGGAGAGTCTGTCCCCAAAAAAGGATTTTAGAAGTATAATCCGCTCTCTAAGGTTGGTGGAAAATATCTCCAGATTAGCAAAAAGAAGTAGCGAAGGAGATGGAATCTAACTGTCAGTCAATAAGATCAGATAACTTCAAATCAAATAAAAAACAAGGAACGGAAACAGTGAACATTTATGAAACTGACACCCTGTTATATTATGACTTCTTATCCGGGTTTCTTTAACTAAACCCATTCCTTCAGACGATTGTAGTGTTAAATTATCAGCTACTTAGCAAATACAAGTAAATTAGTGTCTTTCATACCAGTTCTCTGCCGATCATTTCGTCGGGGCTTTTGGGTTCACGAATAGTCACAGAGGATAGTTGTGGAGAATTCGAATTTGATGAGACTGGTGGTCGATTATGAATTTTCGGTGAACTGTGAATGACTCGCATTCGAACGCTGGACGATCTAGGAGTGGAGGCTATAGGTAAACGCCGCCTTGGAGAGTAAACCACTGGTTTGGCCGGGAAACGACTGTCTATGAGTTTGTAGAGATTATTCAACTGGAATAGAAGCGATTAAATATTAGGGTATGAAATTTGATCAAAGAATCAGGGAAGATAAGCGTTTCCAACCTGTTTAAGCATGGTATTCAAAATTAGGTCGACACCCGGGGAACCATCCATTTGATGACTGGCTGTGAGTCCAACAGTCAAATGGTTGCCATAGACACAAGTGACAACTGCCAAATCTCGACACATTGACGCCTTTTCATCCCCCTTCTCTTCCAACAAAGAGCCAGGCGAGTTCGAAAATGGTGAACTCTCATTTGAAGTTACATCTCGACGATTCGCTAACCACGCCTCGATTCGGACGATTGGCACTCCTCCTGATAAATAAATCAAATCTAGATTCCGTTCAGTGGACTGACATTTCTCATAGATAGAAGAAGATAATGAGGCATTGAGCGAATTCGGCCTATTCACCAGTCTCAAGGCGTGCGAAATATCCATCTTCAAGGAAGTATGATTTGTCATTCCTCTGTGTGATTGATGTTTAAATTTCGGTTTTTTTCTGCTTCCTTTTGAAAATAAATCTGTTAAAAACCATCTCCAGATGATTAAAAACAGTATCGTTTAAACTTACCAGCTTTTAATCTTTTACCCAGGATAGAAGTGCCAGTTAAGTCCACATTTCCGGTGTTTTCCAAGGAAACTTCAGCGAACGTAACGCTGCATTTCGAGGCTCCTCCCAGCAGCAAATTATCTACTTTCAGAGCCAGCCAATGAGGTAGCAGAAGATGAAGCAAATCTCTTGTCCACCCTAGGGTCACAGCCAGAGCAGTCCTACGGAGCATCGTAACTCGCTGGTGGACCATCCAGAGTCGTGGAATCATGCCTTCCTCACTTAGAGGCAATCGCATCGGCGTGTAGAAGCAGCGTGACGGTGGTCCGTTGACGATATCGCTGAGAACTGTGACTGCTTCATGGTGCTCCGGTTCTTGAGCTTCAAGATCGTCTTCAGGGGCTTCCCGATGTCGATTTCGTTGAGTCATATGCTCACAACAAAGCTCAAAGTTTGGCGTAGGGATGCACGTCCGAATCAGTAAGTCTGACGGTTTTGTTAAACCTGAAGTCTAACCAAACAATGTGTAATTAGCAATCTACTTTCTCTCCTTTACTAACATGTTGTGATAATGGTGTATCGTCATTGCCATAAGAAATTCTGAAAAAGGTGCTCACTTCTCCTCCACGTACATCCAGCCGCAGAGTGATTTCCGATTAATTTTTATTCGAAATAAGCATCCTTCTGTCAGGATCACTTGTAAAACGCAGAAAATAATAACTGTAATTTTACATACAGCTGACTTACACTTGCCCAATTGAATCATCTGCTTTTGATGACATGGATTAGCTCCTACTGCTCTCTCACAGAAGCGTAGAACTCAAATGGAACTCAAATAATCAGCTGAATAAAACTGATGTAATCCTATTCATCACGGTAAAAATCTCCGTTGCAGATCTATAAAGCCCAATTATCATTAGTAGCCTTTGAGTAAACTGTTGCCACCTGGAGTCAGGCATTAATAACTAGAGCCCATGAACCTTAGTATTGTAGAGAGGTCCCCTCTGGTGATCCCAAATGGAAGAGACAATGATCAAACACACCGGTTAATGCTGCTTTACTAAGAGACAGCCAAGTTACCTCTTCTTATTTGGGGTCAGTATTGAAAGACAATTTCCTTCAATACAGGTTTGGGTATTTACTAGGGGACCAGAGATCATAATTAGATCCTCTCGATCACAAACACTTTGTCCACCTCAAATGTATACTGCTGGGACTACATGATTGATAGGGAACAGACCAAGAAGATAAGTGCAAGCCAATCTTGAATCGTCAATCCGGAATGGTTAAGGTCCAGACGGTCTTGTCAATAGGAGGTAAAAGACGTGGCTGGGCAGACAGAAACTTACAAATACGAGGTGGATATCACCGAGAGCTATAGGGTTTATTTCGAAGTCCGGAGCATAAATGCTTAACGATTTCGTTGACTGTGGACTTTACGATTTCGAAACCACGTACAAGTTGTCTAGAGTCATTTCCGCCATGGTCATTTCATCCCTCGATCTGACCTTCATTATGTCAAATATATACAGCCCCCATATTGACTGGCGCCTTAGGTCAGTAATTCAGTTGATCAATAAACGGTTTTAATTCTTACTTGTTGATACGCCCTAAGTGCACCAGAGAGTAAACTCATTGAAATCTCGGAGAAGCTAGCTCTTGTAATTTTCTGGACATGGAGCAATTTATCCAACGGCAACTGAATACGTCGAAAAACTTGTCGTTGGATGACTGAGGTAGCAGTCTCTAATTCACTCGGAGTTGGAGGCACTATGGACGGCAGAAGTCCTAAATCTCCAGGGACCATCATTAGGTTATACAACATGAGGAAGGGACCCAAGAGAAGGGCCCGCATAACCTCACGTCGAACGGCGTTGAGTTCTCGCAGCCAGGTAGTAAGACAAGAGGTGTAGGTCACTAGAGGTGTTGATTGATTGACTGTTGGAAAGGAGAGATTTTCGGGATGGTCTTGCCATTCAGAGGACTTTGATCTGTGCATCTTGAGGCCGGAGGAGGAAAACTGCATTCTTTCTAATCCATTACCTGTAAAAGAAGAAATAAGACCAACTGGGTGTCTATTGTCAATCCTACTATTACTCAGGCTTTTGTCCGCAGAATTTATCAAAAAGCGCTCAAAGTGCTCTTGCACTCTTTGCCGAGTAAATGACAAAATAAAATCAATTTGCTGATCACATGATCACGTCTCAGGAAAGAAATGAAGTCCAGGTGTGCGCAGGTTTAATTCCTAACAGATGGACCCATTCGGCGTCAGCTGAAAACAATTTTACTGCAGCTAATCTCTCGCATACTCAGCAATTGTTGACCTAAATTTCAAATAAGCATCAAGGAACTGAATTACTTTCTTCGTTTTGACTCTAGTAAATTGAGAAAGCTTTTAGTTGATACTAATAATAGAGAATAATCCGAGACTAAATGGAAGGAAGGTGTCTTTTAACTTGTGTGTCAAAATGATGCATAACTAATGCAGTTGATGTTTCCAACCACTGAAAAGCATTTTTAAATACGACTAAATCTCCATAAATACCACGTAGGTAAAGCAGTGCTTGGAAAAGATGGAAATTGATGGAACTAAAATGTTCTAAGATCAGGCTAAAATATTGTGAACGGTAAGGAACAGAATTATGCCATCCTAATATTTTCCAAATTCAGGCATTTAAAGCTCGACTGTTAATAAAGACCTTCTAGTGAAGAAGGGAACATTTTGGCAAATAACTTCATTGTCTTCATCGCAAGAGAATTATACAAGGACTCCGACTGAAATAACTAAACATCTTGTGGCCTAAAATACTGTGTCACACTCCAAGCCAACTGTAACTTCAAGAAAAGAAATGCGACAGACAAGAGCTAAACGAAAAATCCAACATCCCGCGTCATTTAGCAATAATCACAAATGAATGTCACTTACTATAGAACAAATCCTCTATTCTAGTGACTTGATTGACCTCTCTCAATCAATCAAAATTCACAGAACTACTATTCTTTCTGCTTTCTGGACCTTTCGATGTAGAAAATCTTTGAGATCGGCAGAAATGACGATGAATCTGCGGAGTCTGATGCTCTTGGTTTCGTTACATCTACAGAACCCCTCATGATAAATAATGGTTAGGATCAGCTGGCTTCGCACTTTTCGTCTTAGAAGAACTCTTCTTTAACGAGCTCGAAAAATTGGAGCATAAATGAATCCGAAATACTCGGACAGGTCAGAACCAAAATTTAATCAGTTTCTTAATCTAGGGATGCTGACCCTTTTAAACCCAATTCCATGGGGGAAGGAAATCCCCAGAGATAGTTATTTTGAGATTCTGATTACTGGAACCTGTCAGTTCTTGCATGAATATCTCTAGACAAGTATTCACACACAATAATCTAGCATCTACAACCCCCGGAACCACAAGAATGCGTGCCAATAGATGCGCCCATCCACACTGAATGTACGTGTGCTGCGTACGTGTGTGCAGGCAGCAAATTCGCTTCGGATTTTCTGCACAAAATAGACTCCCGAAATAGGCCATCGTAGCAACCATCCTACTACTTTCTTTCTTAGTCTTTCTTGCCGAATTTGCCCTTTCGCCTCCACTCTATGGCGGACAACCTGCCACTGATTTCGCCACAAATAGGAACTTGATCGAGAAAAAAGACAGCCGCAAAAATGTCTACTTTAAAGGCAAATTCTAGAACCGTTACATTGCACTGCTCGCTGAGTAATTCAACAGTGTAAGTAACCATCATTTTACAGATAAAATCCAGCATTCCAGGACTAGTTTATTGACGAGAATTTTGCAGGTACTTAAACTCTACTTGTTAATCTTGTTTTCAAAGATTAAATCACGGAAAACAGAAAAGTATTTAATGAAATAAGTCGAAAAGTGGAGATGTATTTTTCTTATATCCTTTGTCATGTTAACCTACATTTTGTTGATAAAAAATGGACTTGTCAATTTTCCTCTAATGTTAGGTTAAAAAAGCATAAGCAGTTCAACCCATAGTGGGACGAGCAGCGAAGTCACAAAACCACAGACCCTTCTGATTGGTTAAGTAAGGCTATAAGCGACCTTGTGAACTGTTGACCGGATACAGACATGCCAGCACCCAGAAGAGTAACCCCCCATTGGCTGCTGCAGATTTGCAAGTAAAGTTAGGTGTTCCGCAAAAATCGAGTAGACTTCTAATGGGAAAATCAGGAGAGAGAACTCATAAAAAAGATAATGATTATCTATCTTATAAATCGCCTGGCGCTAATGCACTGTAGGAATTTCATATGAGCATGGCAGCCGCAATCATTGTACAATTTTTAATGCATAAATAAATGGATAAAAGCGGAAGTGCTTTTAAATCCCGATCGGCTAGCTTAATCTGTAGAAATAAATGATCACTCTGTGAATACTTTTTACCTTCTGTTCAGGTATAACCTTGTCCACAAATAGAGGCTTAAATGGCAAATTCTTTTGGTATTTTCACAGGCATCATAGTTGGATCAAACAATTCTGTCTTGGATGCGCTCAAATGGCCCAAACTTTTCATTGGTGAAGAAGGCTACTTTGCTCAATGAAATATTGCAATTAGTTATTATGCAATCATCAGTGCGGTATTGTAACAATACCACTGCGAAACAGCATAGGAACCAGTAACTGTCTTTTTTAATGTTATTGAATTCGAGGCTTTTGGTAGAGAAATAAAAGGATTATGAATAAAAACAAGGTTAATAGGATACTTAAGGGCGCAATTATTAGTCATTTCGGGCCGTTTGCAGGCGGACACCGCAGGAACCTGCCTGCAACATGCACTCGTGTAACGTTCGCGATCTATTGCGCAAAACCCCTGAAGAGCCTATTTCGCTTTTGTTTAGATGAGTTTTTTACTACAGATGAGTAGTTCTACTACGGTAGACATTTGGAAACGTACTTTAAACAAATTAGGTGACAAGCCATACCATTTATGCAGGGAATAATGCAAAGACTTGGGAATTTTGATGGACGGCGTATACTATTATCTGATTCATCATGCGATAACGTGATAATCTACAACTTCATTTCGCACAAGTTTGATTAGGACCAGTGCATTTCGTTTAGAGAGCGAAAAAATCTGATCGAAGGGCAGTTTTAAACCAAAAGGAGTTTTGGTAAATTATACTTCTATTTCAGGCTTCTTTCGTTAAAGTTTAGACAACTGAAGGGTCAGCTGATGTCAAACGGTTGTGTGAAAAAAAAACAGTAGAAAAATATTTATTAAAAGAGAATGACGGTGGTCATTCTGTCTACCAGCATAGTATCATAGAGGCAAATAGTAAAATGAATTTAGAGGTTCTTGAGCCATCATTTTGAACGGCCGAGAATATCAGTTTAGCCAGATTGCTAACTCTCTTGCTACACTGCCTCCAGCACAAAACTAGTACGCCATGGAGAGGTAATTAATCGGCACTGCCCTCGAATCACTTTCGATATATTTCCCGATATGTATTTTTTACATCTCGGAGGTGGCTGGAGCATAACAGAGAATGATTCAAGATTCATCTGTGCTCGATCACCGAGAAACTGTTAAGAAATAAGAACACATGTTTTTAAGAAACTTAGCTCGTAAAGTGAACCAGAAGCAGACCTAACCCGAGGTAAAGGAAAGGACAACTTATCCTCTCGATATTTGAATTTCTCCGTTGTGTTGTCTTTATTGGAGATGAGATCTTGGGATTAGTCGCTCTATCCTCTTGCAGATCTTCCTTCTTAATTATCTAACGATATTCTGAATTAAACATCCTGGATTTAGAGAAACATGCCATTGTCTTTTGCTGAAATCTCTTGAAATTATTGAAGCATCTTAAAAGGCAGGCATTGTCGAGTTAACTGAAAGTCTACAAAAGAACGGGTTCTTAACTGCTGAACTAATCACTGATCTGATCTTCAATAATCTGGTGCCGCTCTCTGTTCTGATGCTGACTGCAGCGCCACCTCTATTTTCATTTTAAGTTGGTCTCCGAAACGCCAAAAGGAGCCACCGATTCCAAGTGCACATTTGTTTTCTTCACCATTTAACAAAAGAGGACTTATGAGGATGCAGTGATTGGTGTCATAGCAACATTTATCTTAAATGCGACTCCCTAGTTTTCTGAAGTGTCGGGTAGACTTTTAAAATCATGGAATTGACCACCTACTATTGCTCTGCCTTTCCCACATCTGATTGAAGCGCTAAAGTCTAGAATGAAGATATTATTTATATCGTTTGAGAAGTGTATAGAATGAACGCCTTTAAACAAACCTGTTGTTAATTATGAACTTAGGGGTAGATATAAGCCTGCTTTTTACTTGCCCAAATGCCAGCTATTTGATTTATAAATCAATCTCACTCATAGCGGAGCAAGAAGTAGAAAAAAAATTAATTAATTAGGGAACATGGTCCTAACTAACCACTAGGGAGTACTTCTGCACATAACAGCCAAGTTCAGTTTAAACGGTCAACAAGGTCAGACACTTATATTCTGCATTCCATACATTTACGATCACGTGCAACTCTTCAAAAGTGGAGACGCCAAACTCAGCATCTACAGTGATCTCAGGTTATTCCAAATACATACCACTGGTTCCGTCTACTATCGTCGAATAGTATTTCAATTCAATAAATGATCCGGACTCATTCAAGGCGACCTCATCGTCTGCACCCCGTTAAAGACGACACCAGAAGGTAAGATCTGTCGATTTGTCGAGAATCGAAATGCTAAAATTCCATTTACAACACAAACAATGAAACCTGAGGGGCTTAACAGGCATTGAAAAGAAAAGTTATCAGGAAAGGAAAGCCTAACTTCAAACCGATTAAAAAGATACCTGTAAAGATGTCATCGATGCTCTCAACAAGCCATAGGATCGGAAAAGGCGAAAATCAACGAGACATAGGACTGCGAAAATCCCCGGCTGTTAGATTCATGTTAAGACATAGAAATTAATGCAATCAAAGATTGAAATATTCATTGACTCAAAAATAAGTAGATGATTTGGATTAAGGTACAACTTCCTCACTTTCTCGGTTTTTTGAAGTCCCAGGATCCTGGATATTTGCAGGGCTAGAAGTGGTGCTCTTTGTTTCTTCAAATGTCCCCTCGGAGAGAAGAATCGTCAAATACTCCACCAAACTCTGCGCATCGTCCGTGATGGCCGAATGGACTCGGAAGACAATTAAACTTCCAGAAGGCGTAGAAGCTAGACGACTTGCCGAATTACTGGCTGCAATACTGAGACTACTGCACACCGAAGAAGCTGGGGACGTGCGACGGAAAATGCCCAGACGATCAGCAGAGGTGACACTCATTGTGTCTGTGGTTGAGGTATTTGGTCGAATATTTTTCCACGGCAAGAGAAAGTCTTTATCTTGCCAACTTGATGACGGAAATGGAAATTCCATTCTTCGGACTGTAAGGGCATCTTTCTATAATCCAAAGGCATGCTTAAATACCTATCTCCAAATAAACATAACTTGTTTAATTATTTGCATTAAGTAAACCTAAAATTATCTTTTTGGTATCGTAATCATAATTTTTACAGAAATGGAAAATTTCTCCAACAATCCGTCCCTCTTTTACAGAAATGCCCAAGGAGCATTTAGAGGAAATAATCTTTGATTTGGAACTGCCTGATCACTCCTTAAAGTAAATAAAACACCATTTTAATTTCAAATTTCACCAAGTTTCCTTAGCAAGAGCCGCAGTCAAAATATTTCATAATGCAAAAGAAATGTAAATCTGCATTCCAAATTAATAAATATAGCTATAAAAAGAAGGTGTGGTTTAAAACATTCATTTGTTGAATTGCAGCTGTAGTTAAGCATTAATCCAATTCCACCTCTGATTGGTGGGCCATGCCATGTTGGGCGTTGACATTTACTCAAAGTGATCATTTCGAGGAACAATATAGCATTTTAAGCGCTGATTAACTAGGAAACTAAATTTTCTTTTCGAAGAAATAAAAACAATTATTCTATTTGAAAGAGAACCATTCAGATCACTAGCCTTCAGAATAAAAGCTTCTAACAGCTGTTTTGAAGCTGAGGAGGTATGAAACTCGAAGTCTTGAGAAAATAAAGGAGGAAGTCTCTCAGTGAAAGATCGTGAGAGTTTTGCACTTCCATGAATTGTTTTACGTCAGATAAGGTGACAAATCAATTCAGGAGAGTGAAGTTTCCCTTTACTGAGATTGTGCAAGGGCTCACACTACCGTCAATACTAAGAAAACCCCTTCGAGGTACCCTCTCAAGGGGAGAATCCTTGGTACTTACGAGCGGAAGTTTGCAAAAACGCAGAGAAAAACGAATCCAAAAACCGAAGGGGAAAAGGAGAGAAATACACCGTAAAGGAAACTTTCAGTTCGAGAAGTATGAGATTTAGTCTTTGTTCATTCATAAATATTCACAACCATCTTCTGGTTCAAATTTGCAATCCACATTCTTGTTTTTCTGAAGCGGCTTCATAGCGGCCGATTATTGAGATATTTTAGTGCTAAATTTAGGTTTATATTTTTGTTAAAACGGAAACGAAAGTGACTTTCAAGACAATGTGTATCACGACACAAAATATAAAGAAACCAACATAACAGCCCGTCGTAACTCATTTCTTTGCCTTGTCCTAATTTGAGAATAAGGTCAAAATAATTATTCGGATTTAATTCAAATAGGATCTTTAAGCAACATTGGTGTAACCAGGAATTCAGAGAGTTAGTGGAACCATTTCGTTTACCCAGACGACAATCGAAGATTGGATAGACACTTTGTAAAGGTCCCTTGAGCAAAGTTTGCAATGCAAAAATCAGTGTGGGTGATGAACTCCCCCAACTTTATCAGGCGGTTACAAATATAGCGAAATATTGTAAGAAATATCCGCAAGAGTTCATCAAATACGATCGAAAACGCTACCACGAATGCTGGCATTCGGCTTTAACCTTGTTTCATCATTTAGGCATCCTGACCACAGTTTCTACGCAAAGAAGTAGAGTAATTTACGAAATCGGGGTTGGGTGTTTTCTTACTGAAGACCGAAGGACACTAACGGTATGACATTCGGACATTTGCTTAACCATTCACCTTCCAACTTACAGTTTAAAACATAAACAAGTATAGGCGACAAGGCATGTGCCTCACAGTGTCATGGTAGTCTTCAACCAGATGGACTTGCCAAAGCGGCCGATTGAGTGGAAGACCTATGGCAGCCAACTGACCCACCAACACCTCCACAGGGTCCTTATCCGACTCCACCATGCCCTCGTCTTCAGTAGGTCGCTTGTTCGGAGAGAGACGTCGTCCGTAGCCTGGTCGACTTTGTCCGACGAGGTAAGCCGGCACAACATGTTCGTCAATGTTAACCGAGGCACATCTAAGAAAGATATTCGAATTGTTGTTGTGTGCAGTAATTTCTTATCGATAAAATATTTCATATCGTAAGGCGATTCTGCACAGGGTCAAAAGGATTTCACAGTATCTATTGCGACCGATAGATTGCCATATGATATCTAGAATGCAGCCGTGATCAGTTTCTCTAGCCTCATTCAAGATCATCGATCACTTTACCAATCCTCTCAAGTTTTCCACAGTCAATCACCAATCGATCTTATGACCGTTTCATTGAGGAAAAAAGAGGACAAAAGACTAAAGGCTCCAGCTAATTAATTATGGGATCACATACTCGCTGCTCTTATCTCCTGCCCTCTTCATTGTTCAATACGGTAGTTTTACCGATCCCATATATTATCACCAATCCTGTATATTATTTTCTTAATTGAATGACAAATATACATTGCTGCAGACCTGAAAAACATCAACAGTTATGCGCTTCGGTAGTTGTCTTAGCTCTGACCAAGTTAATAGTCTAACTTAGAGAAGCAGAGATTAGAATGAGCCATTTCTCTGCCCTTCAGAGTCGAAACTGTCAACAAAATCTGGTAGAAGAATTCAAGAACTGTTTAAAATGGGTTGCGAGCGGGCTAATGCAGTGGAATACAATTGGGATTCACTGCCACATTAGTACCATTTCCATTTAAAGTTCCCAAATGGGTCGCTATTGTCTTAATTTTAAGCACGCAAATTCTTTTTTATTATGTTAAGACAGGAGATCTGAGTGAACTGACAAACAAATTTGCTGGTACTCACCAGAACAGGAAAAACAATTACGCATGACTGCAGGTCCAAGGCTGCCGATTTATTGATATTATCCAGATCCTTTTCTATCGACCTCCAAAATAATCATTTCAGTTTTATGGTTCAGCTCTACTGAATCTTGTGTACTAGTAGTGTTAGACTACAGGGTGCAATCAGCATCATTATATTTCGGAGATGTTTGAGACTTGATAAGCCACATAGTGATCAGAAGACTAGCTCTGAGGATTATACTTAAGTACCGGGGACATATGACCAACGACAGCTCTAAATATTTTCATCAACTATTTCCGGTTAATAAATATTTCAGGATAGTAGCAGGGAAAGCCGTGATTTTGATTTTTCGGGCAATAAAAGTTTTGCATACCAAATTTTCCACTTATATAAGCAGCGCTTCAGCTACTGTAAAGTTGGCAATCGTTGTAGCGCTCTTGTGCCCATTCGACTCTCCGAATGATGCGGCGAATTCAGTAGATGCACAATTTGCATTAAACTGTCCCAAAATGAGCATTTTTGAGTAAACACTGCTCGAAAATGGAAAACACAATCACCCAAACCATCTGAGTGCACCAAAAGGTGCCTATCTAAAAAAAATTGAATTTTCGATCTCTAAACCATTCTGTTACTTGTTCTTTGCCAATTTGGTTAAACAAAACAGGATAGTAATAAGCTCGGTAAATTGACGTATTTAGAAACCCCTTATTTGTATCGAGCACGTAAGAATTAATGAACTAAAAAACTTCTGCAAGTAAAGTTTTAGGAAGCTGATGAAAAGAAGCCTTGAGTATAAAGGAAGGCGTCTCTGGGGGAAAAACTAAGAAGCGAAGTGGAAGAACTAATGCTTCAGTACGTAGAAGTTACAGACGCTTTCAAACATGAATCCTAAAACAGTGTTTCAAAGATGACATTAGATCAAAACTATTCGAACCACAAATCACACGGAATAAAAAATAAAATACTACGACAATAAAAGAGGAGTATAGTGAGAGAGCAACTTTTAATCGCTAGCATAGATTTGAAAATTTAAAGTCATGAGATACTTTGGGGATATTTGCTAAGTAAAGACTCTAAACAACCTTTGCCATGCGAATCCAGTTGGTATGGGCACTACCGTCTGTTGAAGACGTTCCGCGAACCACCTTGTCATTCTTTTAGATCCACAAGTCTCCTGATCAGTGCAATTCAGAGGCGGAGCCGAAAATATCCTCTTAGCAAGAAGCTTCTTCAAAGCCGCGATCTTTATTCCCGGAGCACCGAGGTAAATCACCGCAACAATATTCTTACCAGCATCTTCACCGTTAAGGTAATGGAGAGAGAGGGAAGACAGCATCTCCACCAGGCTATTTCGTCGATGTTGGGCAAGAATGAGACCGATTTGTCGAATGCAGTAGGATATGCAGAAGGCCGGAAGCAGAAGGATCAGGAAAGAAGTCCAAGCGATGTAGGAGACTATGACAAGACTAGAGTGGAAGACAGAGATGGTGATTCGAAAGACATCCTGATGGACATTTGGGATATTCGTTGGGATCTGTGGAGCCAAGGAGGTGGTCTTGCTACCCGCCACGAATTGCAATTGAGGTGCGACTGATGGTGCAGACGTCAGTTGAGGCAATTTGTGCTCATCTATTAGTCGAGGTTTGTTTGAAGGTCGTGGTGGGGGATGCCCGTGAATATTACGTCTTTGAGCTGGAGCTTTAACCGAGTGAGAGCGAACTAAAATTAATGACAAAAATCTCAGGCAGGAGGATCAATTTTCAAAAGGTTTCATTCTATTTAAGTATGTAAGAAAGAAGGCAACCTTACTTTAAATTTGCTTATAGAAAGGCGTATTTACGTCGAGCTACAAGAATCCTGGATAAATCGTGAATCACGTTAAGGTGCAATGATGACCAATGAAAAAGCAATTTTTTTAAAACTGAAAATTAATGTAGCTGAATCCTCTCTAGTTTGAATAAAATTCTACTAAAATCTATATGCCTAGCATTTGCCCACTTAGTTTTCTCAAGCCTGTACCAGGCAAAGCACACCAATTTAACATACAACATCTGGATTCGAAAACGGATTCATCTAGCCGTAATTGTTGCGAGACCTCGATTTACCAGCATCAACTTCTGACCTTCGTCAGCGGTCAAGGAGTGACTTTTTCACCACTGTCAAATTCACTTTTTATGATATCCAATTGGCATGACTCCGTTGTTGATCAGTGTAATCAAGGTTATTTTTCACAATTTTCATTCAGCAAATTAGCATTCCAAAACTTCTTGTTCCGTAGACTCAGAAAAAATATATTTCCAGCATTTTCATTGCTGGCCTAGATTGATGCTTTCATATGAAAGGACACCTAAAAATGCCATTGGCATATATGACCTTTCCTAAAATGATCGATCAGCCAGCAATGGGTACCCAGTTTCCGGAGTAATGGTAGTGTGGGGATGACTATGAAAACCTTACCCCCTCAGGTTTATATGGAAATTTTGAATGAGATGGTTGAAAAGAGGCATGGAGACACCTTCGAGTGTCACGTAATCTAACATGCTATCATTATAGTATAACGATTGCGGTTCAGTGCTTAACAGGGCTTCACTCAAAAACCATTTTTAGAGTTTTATGAAGATAATGAGCGTTCTCTAGGAGCAAACGTTGCTGGAAATCAAGCGAAATAAGATCATACCATCCAGGATTTAACGATTAAGACTAAATATTCCAGCTTTTCTCATGGCTCAAGATGGTGAGTTATTCAAAAACGAACTAAACTGGACTGATAACGAACATAAATTTCGACTGAAGTGATCAAGATGTAAAGTCGGCTGCAGGATTCTCACATGAATGAACCTTGTGGCTATTCTGTCTCTCCACAACGGACTTACACAAGTGTTAGGTAGATAGTTTTCGTCACATTTATCTAATCGGAAGGACTCATCAACCCTGAATAATTCTCGAATAGCAAATGTTTTCCGATGTGACAACTACCAAGAAGAATAAAATAGAGCCTACATACAACTGGAGCCTTTTGAGCTTCAGTACAAAATGGCTCCAGTTATTTAAATCATACAGATTTCATGAACCCAAATCAAGACCGAAAGAAAGTGCCTTATAACGCTCCCTTGGGTCCATTAATTAATTCATTCAATCCAGTGTTTATTAGAAAAAAAGCAGAGTATGTCTGCACTTATTAACTGGCAGACAAATTTCGGGTGTTCAGAAGGGAAACAGCAGAGCAGACATCTTTAGGGGCGATTTTATTAAGTACTTAAAAATTCTTTCGTTTGACTTGTATAGCCGAGCAGTTTCCACAACTCTAAGTAGGGGTACGTAATCGCTTAATTAATTCTAGTCGAGTCCGAGTCTTTCAAACTTGTTTTGCGTTGAACTTCCAGATTTAACTGATACAAACAGCTTCTTTGAAGTGCTATTATCACTCTATTTTGCACCCTCCTTCGTTTATGAATTACCCGTATTAAATTCCACTCGTTTGATCCTAATTCGAAGTACTAAGGATCATATTTCATCAAAGGACTTTTTATCAGAACTTCGTACTTCATATCTCTCCAGTTTCGCAAGGATAGAAGCCAATGCCTGTAAGGAGTGTGCTTTTCTGTACGGCAGATTCCCAAATATGCAATTCAGAGGTCCATTTCGTTTGCAGTAGGGCTAAAACAAGCGGCTGGCCGTGTGGTTTTTTGAGAAACCGTGATCTACCATCACGAGTGTAGTGCAGAATGATTTTTGAAACTTTTCGCATTCAAGTCTTTGTCCTACCTAACTCAGTAATTACCTTTTCTTTTAAATTCTGATGGCTCTAAAATATAGATATACGACCAGTGAAAAAGAACATTGACTTTAAATTTCTAGATTACTTCAATTCGTTCAATACCTTCCTTATGTGCATATGGAGGTTTTCAGTTGGCTTCCATATAAGTTCTGAATTTATCAATCCGTATTTAAGCTCAGTATTTTGGGCAGATGGTGTGTAGTCGCGTACGCATTAGGCAGATCAGATGGCACGGATTGAAAATCCATCGGGACCTATCTGCTGGTTAACGTGGTCATCCGCGCTGATTAATGATAGCCTTCAAAGGGATAACCAAAAAGCCGCAAGGGTGTCTTCCATTCCTCCACATATTCATATTTACACATTAGAGATCCTCTTTAATTCATTTCTGCACAGCAGTCGATGCAAATAGTACAGTTCAATTATTTTTTATTTAATGAATACTTTTGTTTCTTAATAATTTGTAGAACTCTCTAAACTACCATTACCATAATCATTCCCTTGCAAATATATTTCAGAATCTCTAATTGTGCTATTTTTCAGGCGCATCCAAAGGAAGTTAACGCAGTTGATCCATGTAATTATTATTTATAGATTCATTTCCCAAATGTTGATTCCCATTCCTTGATTCTCCCTTATTCTAATTTACGTCTTTTGGATATTGTCTGTTTCGATTTCCTGCAGTTACCGAGTCGCATCTTAAAATGTTGTCCGAACATAATTCCAAATTAGATGAAAAATGGCACTTTTAGATGCAAACCCTGGTAAAATAATGGATTCCTTTTGGACAACTTTCTGAATTTAAAAAAAATGGCACAAGTAGCATGCTTCGAAAGCAGATGAAACTGGACAAGCAATTTAGTAGCTGATTTCAAAGTAAATTTTAGGGCGTGCAAACATTGAGCAATACCCGTGGGCACTCATAAAACCGAAAAATCGATAAATCAACGAGTTATCGAGGACGGACTGGAGAAACAGATACCCAATGGGGATAGGGAATTTTTTGGGAGGGGAGGAGAAAGGGGCTTCAGGAATGTCATGTTGGAGATAACAGATCTAATTGGGTAGGAGTATTTGTTGCGTGCCAGCAGCGGTGATGGTGAGGCAAGCCACAAAGGCAACAACAGTAGCTACGCGTCCAACCACAGCCTTCCCTAAGTGGGCCCGTTCAAGAATATTTATAAATATACATGCTTTCCCCTTCATTCGTTGCACAAAGTCTCCACTCCATCCCATGACCGACCTCCCCTGCAATCAACCTACCTTCCTTAATGGTTAATTAACCCCCTTCGTCCCCCAATTCAAATTTTACCTAATGAGATTGAGGTATAAAATTTGATAGTTCCGAATTCTACGTGAGATTTATCGGCTAATTTACAGATATTAGACTGATATTAGACATATAGGACTGGAACATATTCTGCTTTAAGCTCCTTAAAAAAAACACCTGGTTAAGACATCTAGATTCACGCAAAAAAAGGTAAGAATGGAATCTCACTTCTAAAGAAAGTGTAGGATCAAAAACAGAAAAGAATGTATGATCATCGGGATCCTCTATTCTGCTACGCCTCCTAACTACTTATTGATTTCTCTTGATACATCCGCGCATCTTGACCAACTGTTAGATTGAGTTTACGCATTAATAAGAAAACGCATTTGGTTGATAAATACGCGAATGCGTTTCAAATCATTACAATAACTGGAATGTTTGGTCAGGTTTCACCTTTTTTAGGAATCAGGAACAACAGTCAATGTTTTCCTCGAAGGCAGATACCGCGAAAGCTTTAGTTGGCGCTCATTAGCACATATCCATTCAACTAAGTAATGCTCACAGAAAAACTTCTATGAAATCCCAGAACTATCCGTAAGCAGTGGATTAATCAATGCATGGAAGAGAATAGAAAAAGTTTAGGCGAATCTCTGAGTGGGAGGATTTTAGTCCAGAATACCGAGAGCAGATTCATCTATCATCACCAAAGTTATGTGAAACTTCAAAATTCAATTCCTAAATGAAATATAATCACTTTACTTTATACGTTTATTCAAGGAATTGCTAAAATAATTCAGTCTAAATTTACGAAACTCTATGAATTGGTTTTATTTCTAAGTGAACTGAAATAATAATACTTCTGAAGGCAGAAAATAACCTCAGAAAATGCGACCGAATTGGAATTTAAATTCAAAATGCAGTGCTTGAAAGAGGAAACAGGTCGTAAATTTCTAAGCATAATTGCACAAATTCGTACACAGAAACAGTAATTTTTGTCTCAAACGAACATTATAGTTCAGAACCACAGAATTCACATTTTTTGGCTAAAAATTTTAACTTGAACAACAAGAGATTTCGAAATTTTATTAATAAAAGTCTTTCAAAGATTGGTTTGTTTTATAAGTTATATTAGTTTATTGAGTTAAGACAGTAGTTTCTACTAACCAGGTAATTTTTCCAGAGCGGCGATTCCGAAAGCCTTGGAGGAAGACCATTGCTGTGACCGTGAACGAGGTTTCAGCGGGGCTAACTGAGGATTAGGAGGTGGAGGTGGTAATGGAGGAGGCGTGGGGGTTATGGGGAGAACGACGTGAGGTGGTTTGCGATCTGTGAAGGAGCCACGGCCGCGAACATACGCGGCTGACTTGGATGGCATAGACATCAGTGGAAAAAAATTTGATGCAAAAAGAGGTGGCGAGGTAAGTGAGTGAGATGGACTACTTGAGGTCGCGATATTAGTTGGAATAGAAATTGAACTGCGACGAAACAGCGGTGAGGACATCAGGTTGATAGTCTCATCACATGCCACAAAACTACCTGTTTGATATTGAGTAAAAAAATCCCACTAAATGCCTGCATTGATTGATTTACTGAATAATATAAATGTTGAAATAATTCATTAAAGCATGTACATTCATGTATAGAAATATGTGTATCAGAAGTTTAAACTTTAATAATCATTCAAAATTTTAATTGTCAATTGATGCTTTTGACTGGGTTCCCTTAGAATGTAAATAAATATCATAGCACACTCACTTGATGAAACACCTGACTGACATCGATATATCAGCAATCATAATTCCAAATGACCTTAGTTTATATTATCGACTGATGGTAGAAAAACCGTTCGAATAACTAAAACAAAATTAGATATTGTTCCTTCTCTTCGGTTTCTTATTGTTTAAACTTAATTTTTTTCGCTATTTTCTATAAGAGATGGTCAGAAAGTAATGGTGGTCCAACCAAACCATTTTCTGATAAAACATATTTTCGATGCTTAATACAGAGTTTCACTGGCAACAATTTACAAATGTCAAACCGCCTACTAAGCTTAAAGAAATATATTTTATTTTATGTCGTCTGAAGCTGGATTTTCAGGTTATATCAATTACAGCACGAAACCATGAAAGAAGCTTGAATTCGTTTCTGACCGTGTTCATCCTTGTTGGCTAATCAGCTGATCTTATGAAACAAAAGATCGAGATCTTATGTCGCCTTAATGAGAACTTCAATATCTTGGATTTTCAAGTCGTTTTAACCTACACTTGATAAGATTATCGATCGAGATGATTTGAATAACAGTTCAGATCTTATGCTTTCTAAACTTGAAAAATAAAAGCGAATTGGTGCTTAATATAGCTTTTTATAAGGCTTTGGTCGTTTGTGCATATCTTTTACTTCTCCAAGGTCCAGTTCACATCCACAAACATTTTCGACCCATATTTGTTTCCCTGCGTGAATAGTGACTCTAAAGGAAATGGAGTTTGCATATTCGGGAGCCCGTCAGTTTTTAATTAACTTTCTATTTCATAAGGCGAACCGTTAAACTAACGCTTCGGGGGTGATGTAATATGTTGCTCATGTTAATTAAAGCATTAATTATTCAGTTAAATAGGACGAGTTAGTGATGACTAGAGCTCTTGTTATTGAAAATTTTATTAAGGGATGGCATAATGATCACCCTAATATTTCTAACCAGTTACGTAACATCCCTATATGTGCTCACGAAGCTTTTGCAGTCATGCATGGACAAACCTATGGATTTTTATGTGCGTAAAATATAACAGATAAGAATCAATGACGCACACTTTCTAAGGGGCTCAAAGTGACACGACCAAAGGACAAAATGTATGATCAGGTGCAACGAACTGATTTGTCGATTGAACTGGCCATGGCCTCAAGAATGCTACTTTACTGTGGATACACTTTACAGATTACAAGGATTAAGCTGTAGAATCAGCGGATAAAAAGGGAATAAAGTTAGAAAGGGTGTGGAGAAATTGATTTCGGGGTCACGTTTTAGCTTAATTTCGACGAACTCTAACTACACCTAATGTGAAAAAAGCCTAAATGGGGATCGAAAAATACGGCTCTATTCGGTCAAACACTTTGCAATGTACTTTGCAATGCAATAAAACCTATTTTTAACGTACAAGAGATTAAAGATATGTTAACCAGTGCTATAGAGACCTACATCATATGAAGAAAGATCAATCAGGGAGATAGAAGAATAGGTTTCTATTTAAACTACAAACACACAAAAAAGGGTCAATTCAGTAATCGAGCACAAAACGAATAGCAGCAAATGGAAATCAGCCTTAAGATTGAGACATTCTACTTCTAGTTTGCCGCCCTACTCTTTTGAACTGATTTACACTATTATAATTACAATAGTTCTGATTATTTGATAATGACAAGCTGAACTGCTGATTGCCATCGGTTCTTAAACTTTTAGGATGGGTGGAAATCAATTCCGGGAGATAAGCAAACGAAGCTATTTTTCGTGATTGAAGCTTTGTCGGGGTCTCTAGGTGATTACTAAGCGGGTTCATGGAAAGAAACTGAAACGAATATAATGAAACAGGAGAAAATATTGACTTAATCTCTTGCTGGTGCTTTATTTCTTCTTATAATCACTCGACGAATTAGGCCAGACTTGGCCGAGAAATTGCTAAAAGTTAAGGTAGACTTCCGGTTACTTATCCTTTTTTTACGAAACAAACCAATATTGTGAGCATCATATGTAAAAATCTTGCATTTCATTAACAATTTAAGGGCCATAAGGGTCGGTCGAGTCACTGAATTGCTCATACATGACCTTAGAATCTGACCATTTATAAGGTTATTGAATTTTCCTATTCCCGATAAATCTAAGATGGCTGCCGATGTACAATGCTGACGACGCTCACCAAGGCTGGTGTAGAGGGACAAGTGGGACATGTACAATGTACTGATGATTAACACTCAATCGCTAAATTTTGGAAGTACCATACACATTTACGCTATGGAAAGGGCTATAGAAAATCTGTCTGGATGAAAGTCGTTGAAACCACAGAACATAACCCGTTGAAGATCGATGCTTGTAAGACCAGAGGACTTAACTCTTTTAAATATCTCCGATAAATTTTGAGTTAGAAAAGCGCTGCTGAAGAAGCAAAAATTTGTAAACTAAATCATATAGTTAATTCATTTAAGATCACTCTTAATTACCACAAGCATAAGAAGTTTTTCGGCTATCCTTATGATCACTTCTGTTCTATGGACTGTTACTAATAGACCTGCATCGAGGTTACTCCAGACATCAATGTTCTATTCGAAAGAACGCGGCTCGAAGGATGTTCTGTTACGTAAAAAGGGACTTCAAGGAGGAAGAGTTTAGCCATTGGCTTGAGACCTAGTAGTTCGTTATTGAATTCAATGGGTTACAGAGTATGTAAACGAACTCTTAAGCTATGGTGGAAAGACGGCCTTACTCCCTGGAATGGATCTGCATCAACCAAACCAGGAAGATCGAATGATCATCGATCAAAAAGCATCCAAGAAGCTGAAAACTTTACATGCCAACTTGATGGTTGTTTTAATATTTACATAGTTCAAAAATGACTGAAAAAATTTGTTTAGACTTTCACCTATTTCTTCAATAGAAAGAATTAAACTTGAGTGCAACTCAATGGAAACTGCTGTCGGTGTCGATTGTGAAGAAATGAAAAGCTAAACAAACCAAACAAATTGGGCCAATAACTCATTTTTCTAATAAAGGCTGCGATGGTTGAATGAACGAAAGTGCCCTGTTTGTGTCACCCATATGTGAGATGCTAGAACTCAAATAAGTATCTTTGATAGAATGCGCCTAATCATCACTTTATCGAATTCCTAGATGCTTCATACTTGCTTTATTTTAGTATTCTTCGCGATGACTTCGACTCTTTCCCAACATCCTTCATCCGATTGGCAAAAACACATGGATGTCGACGACTTTAAATCAGTCTCCTTTGAGAAGGCCAGAACCAATTATCTGAGTTCTACCTGATTCCGTGCGGTGAGTTTTCTCATTTGAAATCACCTAGAAAGTAATGCCTTGGTAACCAACTACGTAAGTTCGACTTCTGAACAAATGAAATCATTCACACCAATGTCAAAAACGCATTGGCTCAGGACCACTGTCTATGTAAACAGACCATCACGACGTATTAGGTATGCATAAATACTTACGGGTTACGAGGAGGTGAACGACTTAACAGACGAATAAAGAAAGGACTTTTCCGTGTCTGCGGAGTACTTAGACGTCACTCTTTAGAGCGGAACTTGTGAATAGAGAATATTGAATTTGTGACGGTGATTCATAACCATATTTATAAAGTGGAGCCTTTGTCAAACATACAAGCCCAGGAATAATTGCACCAAACCTTATTCGAACATAAACGCTATGAATGCCGAGGGAGAAGGTTTCGTGACTACCCTCCCTAGCTCAGAACCCCCACCAGTTCATTGGATCGATGACTGTCCCACTTCCAACCTCAAATGGTGGTTCCCTTTGATACTCGCAGGTACAATCTACCTCTTGAATTTCGTCTACTTTTTGGCCAAGCACCTATTCAAACAATATCACCCTGAGCCGACCCCTCGAATGACAGCCTATTCAAGCGTCTTCCGAGGGATCGATGACAACGACTATGACGAAGATTATGACCAGGATCTCGATTTAATTGAAGAAGATGCATTACATAGAAGTCGTAATCAATGGCTTGATGAGAATCAGTATGGGGAGATGGATAACCTAAAGTTTTCTTGCAAAGCCACGGCATCTGAAGCGGAATTCGAATTACCCTCGGAGCATCCAATAAGAATGGAACACAATGAGAATGATGAAGATGACGGGGGAAAACCTGCTAGAAATTCTGCATCTCCACGACTGAGTAGCATCCACACAATCACTGCAGAGAGTTCGACCGACAACACAAAAAGAAGAACTGGGAGATACAGACCCAAGGCCAGTAGATGCTATGGTTCCGTGCACGGCGGACTGAACGGAAGAATTCGCATCTGCTGTGAAAAAATGACTTCAGTGTCTTACCGATCTGGACGAATTATGGTGAGATAAAATCCTCATTATTGAGACTGCAAAAATATTATGTGGAACAAACTAAACTTTTCATAAATGAGGGTTATTTTATAAAATGTTTACCACGGTTAGAATTACATGAAATAAAAGTGCAATTACGATCGAAGACTATTGGACCAAGAATTAATTTAAGTCAAACATTTTATCAAACTATCAGGTTTACTTATTTTTTTATTTATTTTGAGCTTTAACTGATCGAATTTGAAATATCGTAAGTTGAGGAATATCAATAAGAAAACCAGGGATTTGGTGGGGCGAGAGATGGTGGTACATCCGCTAATAGGATTTCTACACTGTTAGTGCTAATTTACCCAAACCAGGATTTCCTATTCCTGAATAGACTTTTCGCTTCATTTGAACGAATGATTTCCTTCATTAAAGTGAGATGACACTACTTTATCCATGGGACTAATGTAACTCGAACGGATTTTCGGCGAATTCTTTCGATAATTATATGCTTTCAATTTTGCATATGGAACTTTCGAATCTTAAGCACAACATCTTGGGGACCATTAGGTTATTATTGCTCTCCATAAACCTAGGTATTCTCTGACAAGGTGATTTCTACGAATTTACAAGCTGTTCGACTGATTAACCCGAACTTACTAGTCTGTGACAGGGACCATCTGGAACCTGATGATAAACAATCATACCGATTCCAAAGTTTCAGAAGTAACCAAACGATCGACGTGTAATTGTGTAATTTAGCGCGTTTATGTTCTACAAAGTGTGAAAACAGAATTCCGGCTGGAGACCGCGGGTATGGAGCCAGGTTAAATCGCGCAGTACGATATGTGTGCCTTCTAATGAAGGTCCTGGGCGCGTTTCAGGGCAGAGATGTGTGTTAGAAATGCGTTGTCGTACATTCAATGATTGGATTGCCATCCACTTTGGCAAATGCTGGTTAACGCTTAGAACAGTCAGCTAAATAGTTAAGGAAATTCGATGCAAACCAAAAGATTAGAATACTTGAAATTGACCCTGAGGCCCGAAAATCGCTGGAAATTCTGAGGAATTCCAGAAAAGCATTGAAGTTGGTTGAGAAGTTCTGCCACAAATTTAGTTGAAAAAAAATTTGTAGATGGCTTACAAGGCAAGGTGTAGGCAAGGAGTGGATACTGAGCGACGTAAAGTCAGTCAAGTAGGATCTGTCGCCCTTATAAAGAAGCACTGAATGATGTTCTTTGAGCGGAGGCTTTAACATTAAGGCCTTAATTTTTGATTCCATTCAAAAAAATAATTTGACGGTTTTTTTTAATTTTAGTTGGTTATCTACGTAATGCTCTGCACAATGAGTTGGATCATTTATATTGCCGGAACCATCTCGTGAGAATATGTTAAATAATGTTTACTTATTCACATCGTAGTCGTTAATCCTTAATATCATGGTACTGATGTTTTCTCTTTTGTTTGTAAGTTAAAGTAAATATCACAGTTCATCTTTTTAGCTGATTTTCAGTATTTCAGGGCGTGAATTTCTGTTCATAAATAAAGTAGCATGGTTCGGATGATTTAATATGTATAACAATCGCGTAAATAACACCAGGTTTGAACGACTTTAAATATTTACCAAATGCATTTTTTCATCCACTGCTTATGATACTTAATTATGTTTGCAACTTACTTTTTCAGCCTCTATAACATAGAAACTCTGCCAGATGTTCAACAGTGAGCTTATCGCCTTGACTGATTATTTTAACCCATGATTTCTCCACGGAATTGTTGTAAACAATATAAATTATATGTTGGAAGGGCCTTAGAGGGACGACCGCCGTTGATAGTTCAAGGACTCTGCCTGACTCCTGGTCTTGCGGCTCTCAACTTAATGGATCTGATCATTCATACTTACTTCCTCATCTATTTCATCCTGAGGGTATGATTCAAACTAGCTTTCTTAATGAAAGTGGTAGGACCATAAATTAATATTAATTCTACTCCAATGACATTGGCTAACATAGGATTGGAATGTTGTGGTTCGTCGCAGTGAACCATAATATTTATTTGAAATTAAAATATTGGATTCACGAAATAATCACCCATGGGGTTATTCGTCGAACATCAGTCGTGAAGTGCAGGAATGTTCTCGCACAGTGTCATGGGCTCAAATACAGTTTCTAACCAGCATAGTCGTGGACTTCAATAATTGTCAGTATGCAAATTCACTCTCTTCCACAATGAAAAATCATGCAAAATGCTTGCTTATAATTTGGCATATTCCCCTTGCTCATGGATTCATTCATTTGACTTCACACATCCGCAGATACCTCATGAGTGCTGAATAACGGAAATTAGCCAGTTCTAATTGCATAAACATAACGGTGCCAATTCGGTAGTTAATTATTTTATGGGTGTGAATAAATACTTCCGCAATTAGTTGAGTGTGAAACTGCGGTTCCTTTTTACACCATTTAAGAATGTGTTTCAATCAGTTTGATGGCCTTTTCTTTGATTCAATACGTCAAATGAAATACGATTGACATCTAGGCACACGCGTGAACTTGGTTAGGATGATGGTAAGTTAAGTAATTTAGAGTAGTATCTCAATTAAGGCCATCTCTAAAATACTTCGGGTGCATTTGTCCCAAGTCTAAGACTCTCGTCGAATAATTTGACTATGGCCTGTGTATGAAGCTGAACTCAGCCTCTCTCCCGAAGATTATAGAAAGTTCAAGAGGTGGTAGGTCACTAATCATGCTGATGCCTCTAAGACTAAGGAAAAATGATCAATTCCTCTCTAAAGACATAATTCAGCATAATTTATAATGTTGCACTTTATAAAACTTTAGCTTGGGGCGGCTGTGGACAGATGTATGTTCTTCTTCAAATTCACCTCCCTCGTTGATGTAATCACCATCTGTGGAGCATTCGTCGCCGCTTTCCAACCCCGCTATCACCTTGGTGAGAACTTCTTTTGATTGACTTACATTTTTAGCAAGTATCTTACCTATTTGGTCGCCCCTGAGTAGTCTTAGTAGTAGTAGTAGTAGTCCTGGGCAGATGTGTCTCGATACTGATCGTGCGCCTATTTAGCGTTGAACAGTTGGGTCATATGGATTGAGTCTCTAGTGCACCAAGCATAGACAACAATTTTGGAACAGAAACCCTTATTCCAACCTGTTTAAAAACTTAATTTTTCTGGTTGGCGAGAGCAATGCAGCCTTTCAGATATTCTATGCAGATGTACCGTGAGAACTACCCACCTCAGCAGAATCGGTCAATCTACGCCAACACCTTCTAAACGGGAAACGGATTTTCAATAATATCTATCTCTTCAGACCTTTCTCAGTGTAACATTGTAACATTTGAGCCTGGCTGAGTTACACAGACCAGTTTCATCTAGAGCACGTTCACATCCTCTTCTAGATCTTGGCTTCTTGCGAGCATCGAACATTTTCAATTTTGGTGAAGTTCTCCGCTACCTCGGCATTCTCTCTTCCAATCACGTCATTGAAACCGTAGACATTTTTTTCACTATGTTCGCCATGTGGATGCTCGCCAGCGGGCTTATTCACCTGGTAACTTTTTAATTAATAATGAAAAATTCGCATTATCATTACGAACAAAGGGTACTTCTATTTCTCGGCCTCAAGATAATCCACTTGGGAGACTTCTGGAAGAAAGATCACAAGGCTCTTCAGTGGAGCTACCTCGATTGTTGCTACTTTCTTCTGGTTACAATGTCGACTGTCGGATTTGGGGACTTTTATCCTGTTACTATCCTTGGCCGACTTTCTATCTGCATCTTTATTCCTGTCGCAATCGTAAGTCTGCGAATAATTTGCCCCATTAGTTTAAAGTAAACCAAAGTTTACCCAGATATTTCAGCTCTCTAACTCCAGGTCTATTGGATTCGCACTTCAATGTTGACATCAAAGTCTTCATGTAGACTCTGTGTTGGCATTCCAAGTTTTCCTTTTGATTACCACCTTTCATGTGTTCGTTTGGTCCTCGAACTGAGTGAGTGTTGACAAAACAAATCCTGCTAACACTGACCTTTGGCTAACGCGAGGCTTCTTCTTTATGGTGAAAGACGTCTATTTTCATCACGGAGAGAGCGTTGAACAGCCGCTAATTATATTGAAAAATATCTACATTTTGGGTCTTGGGTCTAGGAAGTCAGATTTCCTAGTAGGACATTCATCGCCGAAGTCTCAGATTTCATCTCCTCACAGTTGTGTGCTCAGATTCATTTTTCTGGTTATAGTCTGGGCGTAACTATGATGTTTGTAGTGCATAAGACTCAGAAATGGGTTAAAAAATCATAGAGCTGCTTAGATGCAGAAATAGTTGCCGAATTTTAACTTCGGATGAGAGTTAAACAACATTACTCTGTATAAGTTTTCCCTATTAAAATAAGATTGTACTTCACAATTTATATCCAAGTCATTTATTTGGTTGTGGTGTGTTTTTTTACGAATCTATCTTAACTATACTGCGCAGATCATTGTCACTCGAGGTCTCGTTTCTGCAGAAAACTCAAACCAATGGCAGGTGTCACAATACGAGCTAGATAAATAGGCCGTTTATATAAGTGTTTACAGCTACATTGGACTCACCTAAATTAGCCAAATATCCAAACAGGTAGGCAAAGATTCGGCTTATTTTAGTCTTTTTTTGTAAATGTTTTAGGGTATCTTCACGGTATTTGTGCCGGAAATATTTCGCAAGGTCTCAGCAGGACGTGAGAAATCAGATTCTTATCAAACTCTAGAGGGACATCAGTAAGAACATTTTTCTCACCTTTTCTTTTGCTGATGATTGCGCTTTCGCTCTTGTAATTAAGTAGTGAGTGAGGACCTTGTGTGTCAAAGAGTAACAGTTATTAACACTTAATTTATAAGCAGTTCTATAGAGTGAAGGCTCTTACGAAATAGATACTGATCCCTGTTTAAGGATCTGTACCTTGGGTTTGCTCTTGCGTGCTCGTCTGAGAATATGATCAATCGTTCTTGGCGATTGTGGCACAATAGTCGCGCTCGATCAAAAATAAAGGACTAAATGTGTTGCCGCTAAAATTAACCTTCGATCTTTCACAAGGTAGCTTATTTAGCTTTCAAACATTTTAAGACATGGAGTCTTTAGAACTTCCTAAGTGATTTTGTTGAATCATCCGGTTTTGAGTAGCTAAGGCTCCCTACTGCATAGGCCTAAGTGATAATTCACAGAATGTTTTTGGAGTAGAGTGAGTTAAAGACTCATTAATCTAAATTTTATAGAATAGTTTATTCCTATAAGTCTTTCTTCACTGTTCTCATATCACTTCTTGTTTTTCAAACTTTGAGTTCATAAAAGTTGAGTGTACACCTCGGCTGAACTCAACCCGTTTGGACCTGATTAAATTCCGCTTTCTACTTTGAAGGCACGTCGTGGTTTGTGGAAATTTCAATAATCTCAGTCTCATTGCTGTTCTTCGTGGCTTTTTCCACATTGAACACTCATCCAGACGCAAACTTGTGAACATGGTGATTCTTCGTGTGTAAGTTTCTCTGTGCAGCATCAATATCAGTAACATGTCCATAGTCTTCTTTCCTAAACTATTTGTGTCACGAAACAGATCACCAATAGACTTGGCAATGCGTGCAATCTTGACGAAATACAATGCCTGGGTGAAGTACTATCAAGGGACACCATCTGACCCACAAGATCTGGCTCGGATTTGTTTCCGCAGCTCAGCAGGAGCTCTGGTACTCGCTACACCTAATTCGTCGTGTTCTGGTGAGGAGGACGGTGCTAATATCATGCAAGCCATCGCTTTGAAAGCTCACTCCCAGAGAATTAGGGTGCTTGTCCAACTTCACCATTTCAAAAATAAGGTTCGGGTGCATTGCAAGTGGCCTATTACACTCACCCAAGCAAAAACGTTGTCATTTGCCTCAACATTCTTATTTTTCATTACTAATAGTATCTCTTGAATAATTTTCCTCGATGGACCTGTCGGAGCAAAGATATGGTCATCTGTATGGATGAACTCAAGCTTGGTCTAATGGCTTTGAACTGCCTGGCCTCTGGGTTTTCGACTTTAATACTCAACCTTTTGAATGGTTATCGCGTCAAGAATGTTAGTCGACAAGTAAAGTCATTATCACTTTTTGAAATGTCTACATTCTAGGCTCAAAATGAGAAATGGCGTCGGGAGTATGAGTACGGCGTGTCTATGGAAATCTATGATGTTAGCCTGAGCTATGAATTCCACAAGCTCTGCGCTCAAGAACTGACTTTGTACGTAATCAATTTTCACAGTTATCTCATTGACGGGTTGCTTATCAGATTTGCATCTGCCGAAAAGGTTCGCTTATGAGAAATGGAACATTGTCATCTGTGCTTTCTACTGTATCGAACCGAAGAAGCCCAGTATAATTATAAACCCTGCTGGATATCGAGATCTTACAGTCGATTCGTTGACAATGAAAGCAATAGTTATTGCGACAAACTCTATTGTAGTTAACCGGTAAGTGATTAGATTAAGGTTGGCTTTTAACTTGTTACATGCCATAAGAACCCAACTGAATATTCATTATTTGATCTTTATTCAAGAATGAGAAATTATTGTACCAAGTGCAGAGCTCATGAAACAGGAGAAATTTGTCAATGTCCAACACGACTTCAGTTCTTCATTCAGGCGGCTGGATCTCGCATTCGTAAGAGCATAAACATTTCAATCTTCATATTATCATCCCTAGTCTTTCATTGGTTCATGGCCGAATTAGTAGCAGTTTGGTTGGAAGTTTTGAAATGATCTTCTGGGTTGACAAATTAACTAAAAATCAACGATATTTACTTTGAGCATGAAGGCACTCAAACAAGTCAAACAACCACTTAAAACCCATCTAATTGTATGCAGTGTTAATGCGTCAGTTAGCTCAAATGCTGTTTGCCTGGTAATTTAAAACGTGTAATCATGAAAATACATCAGCAAGTCAGATGCGATGTCCTCCCTTTGATCGTCTCGTTCACTTTATTCCTGTAGCATTAATTCATTCAGTGTCCGCTCGAGTAACTTAAGTAATCCCTTTCGATAGCGTTTTAGAAGTTTCCCCACTGTCTCGTCAAACTGAACTATTCCCCATATAAGTAAACTGCGATTTCAGAACTTCTGAACTTCTGAAGCTTTTTGTCTCGGACAAGAAATTTGAAGAGTATTTATTTAGAAGGTAATGTCGAGGTTTTCTAAGGAAAGGAAAAGCTTAGAAATACAAAGTAGGTATTTATCCCCTAAGACATTCAAGTAAAGCAAAGTTTTCTTGAAGTCTACCGTTTACCAAAACTTTTTTACTTCAGTTTTCGTCAGTTTGAAGCTTATTTGAAGTAATCAGTGGCCTTATGCCACTGAAGTGATGCCCCGCTCTCATCTAGTATTTCGTGGAAGATGAATTGTTACAGCGTCATGTAATTCTTCCATTCTCTACATCTATTCATTATCATCCTAATCACCATCATCCATCTTAATGTTTTTTTTTTCTTCAAGATCATTTTTCGTTCGTTCTTGCACATTGGTTGGTCATCTCCTTTACAGTAGCAGAGTTCACACCACCTCAATATTTCGCATTCCAATTGTGTTCGTGTCTCAGATTTAACTATTTCGAACATGTTCTTGAGCCCATATATTTTTAGCGATGATGTTTGCCATCTATGACAAATCTTGGATGCCAAAAAGTTCACGAAAACAGCAATTCCTCTTGATGCCTCTATGTCTATCCTATTTTAGAGTATTGAGGACTTGAGCCATTATTAAATTGCCCTTTTCTGCATTTAGATAAGATGGTATATGCTAGACTTGAGTAAATGCTAATCTCCAATCAAATCTCTCAGAAACAAACTACCCGTGACAGATAACTGGGGCACACTGCCTTGCTATCCATGGCTTCTGCCAACCTACCTCGTGATATGCTACACTTAAATGCTACGTGTTGTTGTAGCTTATAAGTAACAAAGTCACCCGATCACTGAACTATCCGCGAAACGGTTTGTAAATTAACAACCCAACTCAGCCTTCACTTGAAGGAGCAAGTATAAGCACTTAATTGAAATGCAGAGCTGTCCAAGGGCTTTCCATTCCATGAAGTACTCATTCATGACCTGAAAATTATTTAGTTCCCAAGTTCAACAAAGTTCGTGACCATTGTTTTTTGTGGTGGATAATGCAGTAGATACCAGGCTATTTGAGATATCTGCTAAGTTCAAATAATTAAAACATTTACTTTTCTCTCATTCATCAAAATGGACTAATTAATTCTGGTGTTTGGTACTGATGGTGAGGATAAAGTGGACTGAATTCCAGCAGGTTGATGTTACTTAAGGCAAGATTTGGCAGTAAATCATAGCTTTTTTTCCATTCACAAAGCCTTTAAGTCATTCAAAACCCGATTAGTCACCCATCAAGTAAAATTTGACATCACCTCTGTTTACTACAGGCACTTAAAAAATTCGGAATCATGATTGCTGAACAAAACATGTTTTTCAAAGTAATAACAGCGACCCACTAGACCCTTTGACAGTGGCAAATTTTTTCATTTTAATTTTAATCTCTTAAATTGTCCGAACCGATCTACATGAAACGAGATGATGGTAAACGTGAATAAAGTATTTTTAAGGTAAACCACCCTTCTATTAATTAAAAACGAAATGGTGCGGGGATTTATTAGTCCTTTGGCAGTTTTTTTAAACATCAATTTTTCAAGAGATCAGTTTATTGTTTATTAAATAATTAACAGCCGCCAAAGTTCATTAATTTATTAACTTTGATCTATCTCTCAAGAGAGAGAACAAACTGCCAGTGATGAGTCTACTTCCCCAGTTCCCGAAGATCCAGATGAGTAAGTACAACTTTTTTCAAACTTTTAGATAGTTATTTCCAATTTTTCAGCTTAGTATATAGCCCTTCATCAATTCAGTACTACATGCAGCCAGGAAAGGTCGAATATTGAACCATCGATTAAGATTCGTTTCCTCACGATTAGCCATTTAACGCTCTTAATTCCTTATTTATTGGTTTTAATGCATCAAAAAATTTAAGGGTCTTATGGCACACATCTGCAGCTTAAGCCAATACAGGTCACTTGTATGGAGGACAAACTCGTATAACCTTAAATCTGATAAACGATCAATCTCCAATAGAGAGACTAATTCAGAGACTTTCCTGAGTGATCACCAAGATGCGCCTCAGGGCAGCGAAAGTGACTATGTGAGTCCACTTGAATCCGAGGTGGCACTGAATCACGCTGATAGTGGCACATTGACGTCTCCAACGACTAAGGTTGGCAACTTCTCTCGTTTCACCATCACCACAACCCCAATCGCAACTTGGACAGGTCGCTGCGGACAGTTAGTTCGTGGGAGCCTTCACCATTCTACCATCTCGAACCTAGTCGAATACTCCCCTCTGCCAAATGAGCCCTACGTGTCGAAGTACGTTGACTCAACTGGATGTTTCCATTGGGTACAAGATACACCGATTGAAAAGGTTAAACTGGTGAGTTTACAGCTACTGTCCGGTCCTCTTAGCAGCTTCAACTGAAATCCTCTTGTTATTCATTACGATAGTGCACACAACTCAAATCACCCAACATTATTAGATGATGCAATATATTCTAGCATTTTATTTTGGATGAGTAACATGGATAGCGCAAATTATTAGCCGACATGACTCAGGTTGAAGAAGAATAATCTCAACAATTTATAGACCCCTCCCTTCGGATTTTCAGTCGCTCACGCTACGCTCTCATATCCAAACATCCTTGTAGTCTCGGTATATATGCGTATTCGCAACCTTCTTTGTGGGTGTGATATCTGATATCTCAGTTTCAGTGACCATATTTATTTATTTATTTACTCCCCACACATTTGGGCAAGCCTCAAAGACTTATTGAGGCTACAATAGAAGTACAAATAGCCTTTACAATAGATAGCGCACAACAGTTAACTCAGACGTCTTCGATTCTCTGGTCACTTCTCTGGCAGGTAGCAGTCCCACTTCGGTTCCATTTCATAGTGGCACCTCGTCCGTACTTGACAATTTTAAGGCAGACAATCTTCATACTTCTTCCACAGTCCAGTTTGAGACTATTAATCCAGATATTTACGTCGTACCTTATTATCCAGGCTGTACGAGGTTGCCCTTCTGTTGGCTTAACCTGATTTTATGGTGGGTGATTAATCCTATCCGGCCACCCCTCTCATTAGTTCCCAGAGTTGACCCTGAGGTTACCGGTGCTCACCACGAGGAGGTTGAGAGTAGGAATGACCACCTTGTGACCTCATACTACTGGTTTCTCCCGCTGTGTAGGACAGGACACTACGGCAAAGTTGCGCTTCCTCATCATGTGTTGCCTCATCTCATTCACCTTGACAAAGAATATCGTCTATATGTTGCGTCGGAAACTCCATGATTCCTTGATCCAGGATTGACTCTGAACCCCTACCCCGGTAGTACTATCGGTGTTTAGTTTCCTGAATGAATTTTTGGTTCGAGCTTTCTCACAAGATCAGATTTAAAAATAATCCATTCATTTTTGTCTTTATTTTAAATTACCCAAAAAACGCTGTTAAATTCGAGGATGCCAATAGTGTTTCAGAATTGAACAAGCACCTATGCCTCGTGTCGTTATTTTCTACTATGTTATCGCCTAGAATCCACCTTGGTTTACTGCCCTCAAGTGACTAGTTCTGTTCCTGGTCTGGCTATGATTTGGAATTGAAACAGCATGCTAAACATTAAGTAGCTATCCAGTATCTTTCGCTGTCTACTATTGTTGAGGCAGGTGGATTAGGGCTAGAGTTTAACTGCCTTCTTAAATCAACCTAATCAGAACACAATTTAATGAGCTTCAGACTGTCAAAACCATGAAATTGCGTGTTTGAGAGGTGCGAAATTCGAAGATTATTGAGTTGGCTCTAGTGAAAGACCAGCGTAAATTTGCTCAGTAGCTGTTCATTGTATTAAAGTTTTGGAGTGGGATTCATCCATCGACTGAATCGGTCATTCCACTTGGCTGGACCATTTAATCCTCACGATTCACAACCTAGTTATATTCCAAAAGATAAAACTCAAAATTCAAGACCAAAGCATGTATTTATCCACCTTGGTTTTAAGTCGCTCTTTTTCACACCAAAACCTGCCTTGAACATTTCTCACAACAACAGGGTGTTGTTTATGTTTTGAGTTTATACTCCTAAAGACAAACCAGTTAACTCTGCGACTGAATGTTTATGCCTATTAGTCGCCGCTTTCGGTGTTCTCTTTAGGATTGCTATAAATCGTCGAAAAATCGACCAAGTTACTGTAAGTTAAGTAGTCATTTTTCTTGTTCTTGCTCTATAATTTGTGGTGTACTGAGGCTTGCACTAGTTGATACTTCTTTGTGCGGATAGTCTTTCCAATAATGTCATTTGTGCTCTTCCTGTTGTCCCTATAGCAGGCTGTACATTGAAGCTTAGTTTAGTTTAGCCCCCATCCGTGTTCATAGCTGCATTAAGGAATTTTTCCATTGAATATCAAAGGTTTGATTCGTATCGTTGCATCACATTACCAGTGGTGAGTACCCTTATTAAAGGTACATATTCCAGAATTTACAATTACCATTCTAGTTTTAACGATCCCAATCATAACTCAAAATAGTAGACAGGGGGCGCATAGATCTATGTATGCATGTTAGGGAAGCCAATCACAAAAATAGCATTGTTTGTTGGACCAGTCGTTATACTGGGTCATCATGAAGGTCCAAATAAAGACGGGACCATTTGCCCTTGGGGACAGCTTTGCCTTTGCTCAGACAACGCATAAGCACACAGAATTGTCTGCTTATCTGCTTCAGACATATCGGTCGGATACGGGCTGGTTGGATTGGGACCAAAGAAACCCGCCGGGAACCAGCCAAGTTGCTGTCTAACTCAGCCAGTTGTTCCCCGTAGGCTCCTAAATAAAAATTTTCGTATTTGTTTACCACATCTGGATTGGTCTTGGTGCCTCCCCCGAACTATTTTAGGGCATGAGTGACTTGCCCTTTCTCGTCTCGAGTCTGGTTCACATCGTCTTTTCCAAATCATAGGATTTTGACGTTACTTCCAATTAGACTCAAAAAACATTGAACCGATTCGCACGATCTGTTTAGACGTCGAATTAGAAACTAAAAGTAGGGCCTCTTATAAATGAAAATTTTTAACCTAGTTAGAACCTTGAACTTTGGCTCCAATTCAGAGACTGAGTGATGTCTCAGAGATGAATTTATTTTTTGTCAAAAAATCCAAGTGCTATACCTCGCGCATTACGTTGTGAAGACACTTAATCCATCGTACTCGCAGCATTCTACCTGCGATCGAAGTACGCGAGTGAGCTGGTAGCCGGAAACTGCAATGTCGTTCGCACAAATGCGAAAGAGGTGTTGCCATTTTTGGAGATCAGTGGCAACCCTCAGTGAATCCAAGAAGGATGAGAACCAGATGAAAAACACACATTCAGCTCATTCGCCCAGAAATACTATGTTGACTTAGCTAAAGTAAAGAATTAAACACTGGATCTTGAGTCAGTAAGAATGGAGGGGTATATAGGCATTCTATGAATGATGGGTTGATGTAGCTTTGGGCCGTGTGTATGTTTGTTTGTAAACGAGGTACTTCTCAAGGTCGAACCCTTTGGCATATCTCTCTATAATCTCATCCCGTGTTCTTTTCTTTCATCTAAACCCACGTTTACAATGATCCCTTTGCCATTTGGACTTTATAATTGCAAGATTTCAACTTTCATCGTTCTGCGTGTGTAGGATATTAGATGATACCGTTAGACATCTATATCGGCTTAAATTCAGTTGCAAATGTAAGGGCTGTTAAATGGTCAATATTTGACGCTATGGTCTGCAATCCTACGCAGAAATGCAATAAGACGGTGGAGCTGCCATTAACCTAACCGAATAGATGAAGCATTTAAAGTTCTAACATTTTGTCCATGTCGGTTTCGTATAATTTATGTTTACTTTTAGTCACCTTCCGACGTGATTAAATACCACTTCAGAGACCATTATCTCCTTTGTATTGTCGGACCGCTGGCAGGCGGATCTCTAAACCTGAGGAGTTTTGTCTATCCATTGCGGTTCAATTGGATGGAAGTGAAAGACATCGTAATTCTCGGGGACACATCTGTGATCAACGAAGAGGAATGGGTGAAAATCAAGAACATTCCCCATGTTTTTTTAGTCCAGGTTCGTATGTCTGACAATAGCTTTTAAGTCTGATTGATTTCTACATCGATATACAACTACTTCACGGAATTTCTACGTTAGAGGTTTTATATCACCAAGCATGAAACTTACGATTCTGAATGGGGTCATCGTTTCATTAACTCAAGTGATTGCTGCGCACTTCAATGATCCATTTTCGCTTCCCTTCAGGGTAACCCTTGCAGTACCAGTGACTTGAATGCCGTGCGACTGAAGCAGTGCACAGCCTGTACTATTCTTGGTGAATCGGCAAACATTAATGAGGAGGACCACTGTATGCGCGACAAAAATACTCTCCTCTGCGCAATGACGATTCTTTCCATGATCGAGCAGTCACCTCGGAATATTCACGTGACGACTGAATTACGCAAGTCTACAAGCTTAGTTCTTTGTTTTCACTGTTCATATTTCACATGAGGTCCATAATTTGGCATTAACAAATAAATTATGCTTTTGTCACTTCACCTATTAGCTAATAGTTGTCAGCCTAAGACACCAAATTATTAAAGGAGGAGATTTGTAGTTTTGTAGCAAGCATAAGCATCACAGATTTCGGGTCTTGAATCCAAGCTCCTGAATGGCCGAAACTGTTGCTTTCAGTTTCTTTTCAGTATCTGCACTTGTACTTTAAGCCAAGGTGAAGATCCATGCTTGAGGGTGAAGATGGCATTTTCTACCTCCTACTGGAGCACCACTTAGGTAGAGGCAGAGGTTGCACTGCTGTTTGTTTGAGTAAAGCTTAAACTACTCCCATTAGAGTTAGGGTCAAGTCTAGAGGGTCGTTTTGATGTAGAGATCTTTTTTCCGGAGGAAGAGAGGAGAAGCCATTCCTTCAGTTAGAAGGGTTCATGGACTTCTGCTTTTTGTTCGTTTGCGATACGCATCTGAACCTGAATTTCGACGTGGACGTGACTTCTACCGATCTTGTGTGCGTCCGCAATTCTAAGTGGCGTGTCAACTAGACTCGAAGTGGGTTAAAATTTGCAATATAGACTAACCCAATTGGACGGTGCAGAGCAATTCAAAATAGGGTTGGAAACGAGTTGTTAGGTCTGCCTGTGTGTTTATCTCCGTTTAATAAATAGGTGTTATCCTTGCCTAGATGATGAACAGAATGCTCATCACTTCAGTTCAGCAGAATCGCATCATTATGACTTCAAACTTCCGACGCGCTTTCAAGAGGCCTTCGCTAGAGGCGTCATCTTCAGCAACACCCTACTTTATAGCTCAATCAGTTCAGTGAGCAATTTAGGCCGACATCGTCGTGCCATTTTCTGTTTTATTGTCACTACTGGCCTGCATTAAAGTTTCTTTCCTTACATTATAGCTCTATTTCAGTGGTGCGGTTTTTCGATTTCTCAGAGTCCTTTTATTTGGAATCGCCGTAGAAGAGTTGGAGTCTATTGACCTTCTCAGAAACGGTATTATTTAAGATTTAAGCCCTTGCAGGATACTTATTTAATTTTTTTCATTTTGATCTGCTCACTTGTCAGGATTACTAAAAGGAAACCGCAATACAACACCGAAGGCAACTGGAAATCGCATTGCTCTCCTCAAAATGAGCGAGGTGCCTTTCAAGACTCTCCTTACTAGATCAGTAAAGGTATTATTTCCCTGATCGTTTATTTATAAATCGACGAAGCTTTGAAGAGAAGTCGCCCGAAATTTCATTATTTCCGATCTAGCTTTGCTTCTGCAAATCTTTATCGAAATATTATCATGCTATTTGGCATGGGAGCCAGTGGTTAAGGGAAATCAGGAAGTATCTTACTTCATTCGCTCTCTTCATTTGATCCTCCCCTCGGTTGTTTCCGTCTGAAGTCCTTATTTAACTCAACATCTACCGCTTTATAAATCTCTCCGACGATAGTGCACCGATTCAGATGACGTCAGAATGGCCTGATTCCAAATGCTATCTCATAAAATTTATTGAAGACATTAGAGCAATATTTTGCTCCTCAAACTGCTGGTCGTTGCACAAGTATTTCGTCATTTTGTTCACTACTATTTGGCTTTTCACAAAGTGCTATCCTACCATCAAGAAAAAAAGCATGGATAATTTTTGTTGAGGCTGGCGAAATTCAATGAACGAATAAAGTTTGTGCGTTGAGAGCCAGCGTGCCGCATTATCGTAGTCTGACCGCCTGGTAGGTTTTGGTCGTCGCATGGCATTGTATGCCTGCCTGGTTACTCGTCCGCTGTTTCACTCCTTCGCTCGCTATGTAGTCCTTCTTGGGCGTATTATCTCTTTGATATCATTGTTCTGATGCGCAGGTATTAAGACAGCCCATCAGAAGCTTTTTTTGACGATCACTTGGTGCTGAAAGAATTAATATAACCGCAATCAGAGCGGAGTCAATCAAACTTTGATTGAAAGTTCGTGATAGCAAATGAACTCAAGCGAAACTGGTATACGATCACAACTGCGGACAAAATTAGATGATATCAAGTATATACGAAATGTGCTTACAGCATGAAACTACTGCGCACTCCAGTTGCAGTCTAAATCTATCGAAGTTGAGTGTTTATTTCGAACCCAATAGTTTCAATCAAAAAGAATCCATTAAAGTCTCCTGTTTGTATACTAATTGAAACCTTCGCAGAAACTCGTAATCTTTATCTAGAGACTTTTTCAATTACCGAAAGCCTAAATCCTTTCATTACTTTTATCTTCTCTGCGTCGGCGCCTTTGAGGTACGAAACGTTGTCATCTATGCTGTAGGTTCTCGGACTCTGCAAGACAATTTATAATGGCAAAAAGTATTTATGCTCGCTGTTTTTGTAAAATAATTCCATGTTTTGCATTGTTCCGTTTCTTTTCCACTCCTCCGATGGATCTAGTTTGTATGCTTGTGCTTATTTTTTCAGCGAAGACTGTGTTACAAAGATGTCTTTACACACGCTCTCATGTGTTGGAGAATTCTCTGCCTTGGAATTTACCGCCTTAATAGGCGCAGATTCGGTGTTGTCATCACCAATCCACGTACATCCCTTAAAATGTGCCTTGATGATCAGGTAGCTGCTGCGAAAATCAGTGATCTGTCAAGCCCTCACCAAAGTGTGACTCTGTTGTGCTTTCTTGCAGGTATTTTGTTTCGTTCCAAGTGAATGTACCACGTTAAATGAAGATACAGTGAGTGTATTTTCCAGCCCCACCGTCGATTCATCCGCCTTCTCGATTACACCCGGAGCCACCTACGGCGGAATGGCCGCAGCTGAATTGGCTCGTCAAAGTGCGATTGTATTGCGCAATCTCCAAAAGGCATAACAAGAATTCCATCTATATTGTGCCACCTGCAATTAATTGCATATTTTTCATGAAGGATAAACCTTGATAAGGTCATCAGACCGAAAAGTACCGGTCTTCCATTGATTTTTCATCTGGGTATTTTTATTACTGTATCTGATATTAACAGTAACGGTTACACTGCCTGTGCTGATCACTTATCTAAAATCAACCCATTCTGAGGTCATAGAATCAAAAAGCCACTTTATAGTATGCCGGTAGTGTAGCGGTCAAAAGCACCTGATCCTTATCATAAAATGACTTGGATTCAAGGGTCACTGACAGTAATTGGAACGGAAATAATCACTCATATTAGGTGCTACATGGACGTCACTAACCGGAGGGAAACCAGGACCTCCAAGCTGTCTCGACGTTATGGTTAGGACGGACTTGATTTTCGACTGTAATCGAGTTTCGTTTACCGACCTTTCTGCAGCTTTTTGAGCCCAGATATCAAGACCCCCAGCATCTCCGGAGCAGCAATTTGAATTGCTGCAACAAAGCGATAGATGAATTGATCATTTTCTTCACCTCTCTATCGCTTTATGTAGATACGCTAACACCGACTAAGGCTCACAAGATCCTCCAGGAAGAGGTGAAATATGCTAAGTGTTATCTCGATTTACTTTGACAATAAAAATGAGATTTGCAAATGCACGAAGTAAAGCTTAAAGTAACAATGCTATCACTAATATTTTCCTCGCAGTGGGCTGCATATTAAGGGTTGGAGTAACTGTATCGTTGAAAAGCTCTATATTCCTGGTATTTATAGTTTTTTGAGAAATAACAGTTAAGAGGTCAATCTTGAGGGTAGAATTACGCTCTCGGAAGTTAGACAAATCAATGAAAGTATTTCCGAAGTCAACTACCTGCGAGCATACACGATGTGCCCAGAAACTGGAATAATTTGTCTGTCACACACGTTATACGCCTTACATCGAAGTAAGAGTGCTTGCTGCTAGGACATGCAATAGGCATTGCAACATCTGAAATAATATAGCCATTTGCAACTCCAAAATAGGTCCGAAATCCAATTTACCCGGTTTAGAATGTCTAATTTATATTTTGATCTGCTATTTTAAAGTTGGCAACAAGTGGATACAGTCAATACAAAATCTCAAGGGTCACGGGATCCAAGATTTGGAGACAACTGAAGTTTCCGCTAAACCGTTCCCATATTCCTACTTATTCCAATAAGGTTTGCAATCTTTGGTGCGGCTAGATGTTTCCCAACACCAAGGAGTTGATTTAGAACGTAGTACAGTTACGCACTCAATATGTAACGTTAAAAAGTAATTTTAATGGACTCTTGATTGCTCTTAAGTATTAAAAAAGCATGAAGTACACAAATGAATGAAACATCTGAATGTCTTACGCATACAGGATTCCGCAATCTTACCTATAAAGTCAACTATTCTCTGAAATTACGAAGCGCAACTGTTTGACCAGCGAACGCGACAAGCTGATTGGCTAACCGCAAGAGATTTGCTAATGGCTACTTTATTGCGTCCTCCAAATTAGCCGCTGTGCGCTGCCGGAAAGCGCATGGTTAGGAGGAGCGCCTGATTCCTGTTAATATGCTCTTGATGGCATTTCTACTCTTCGTTGTAAAAGGCATTGTAGTTCAATGGTAGTAGTAAAACGGTCACATATTTTTATTTACTTATTATAGCTGGGGAAAATGGAAATATGACAATACCCAGAAATTCAAGGTCTACAATCGGGTCTGCAATTATGGCAGGCCGTTCTCAAGACTCGCGAAGCAAGCTTCAATGATCGCTGCAAGATTTGCGGAAAGGCTAATGCTTCACTCGAAGTGTCCGGTTAACAGCTACGAGCCATTTCACTTTTTTTCTAAATATTGTTAGCACTATCTAGCTACGGGCACATTGCATGTCATTTATTCGCATAGAGAAATGTTTATTGAAACCCGTCTACGAAATAATTTTATCTACATGCACTCCTCTTTTGCCAGTAACTGCAAATGAAAACTTTGCCCAAATCTGTTAGCGGTTCTTATTAACTTTCATGTCTGTTATTTTGACTGTTTTGCCCTTTGAAACTGTCAGCGAATACGCTTGAAAATAGTTATTACCCCTGATGGCGGTCAAACCAACTCTCAACCTCCTCGTGGTGACCACCGGTAATCCCAGGGGCAACTCTGGGAACTAATGAGAGGGGCGGCCGGTTAGGACTAATCACCCTCCGGACGTATAAAATTAGATTATGCCAGCAGATGTACAGCTTCTTACAGCTTGGAACACGAGGCACGAGGTAAATAACCAGATTCATGGTCTCAAACTGGAATTTGGAATGCGCGTGCATGTAGCAATGAATGGAGTCTCCTTCCGATTTTTGAAAGATTTCTGGTAGGAGACATTAAGATGGACGAGGCGCCACGACGAAGCTTAACTTCTACCTGCACTACGAGGCCACGTTAGAGAAGAGACAACACAGCCGAACACGTCAAAATACGTTTTAATTGTGTTCTGTGTTAACTTTTGTGCTTACTTGTAATAAAAGCTATTTGTACTTCTGTTGTACCCCCAATAAGTCCTTGGGACTTGCCCTAATGGGTGCTGAGAAAAAAAAATTACCCCTGATCAGAAAGGAACAGTGCTGTTCCACCACTTTGGATGAGGATGGAAGGCGCACTAATCACTGCCAGAAATGCAAAAGGACCACAACAACGACGATTCCAGGGAGGCCATGGTCTCTAAGATGTTTCAGAGACTTGAAACCGGTCGATATGATGTCCGGGCAAATCAAAGAGGTGGCCCTCCCATATCACCTTAAGTACCAGATTTGCGCAGGATGAAAGACGGTTTGCGTAAACACCCCAAGGACTTCCATTCTGAAAATTCTCCATGTTCGGCTGGGATTAACAACAGACATTAGGAAAATTTACTTTGTTCCGATTTTTATGCACTTCAGACGTTTGTAATAAATCCTAGGTCAGTAAGGTGGGTAGTGACAAAAATTTAAATGACACAAATACTTGATGAACAGGGAAAGGGCGAAAAATGCTACCAGTGCCGTTAACAAATAAAACGTTTTCAGGCGCAACTCGATTCACGCCAACTCAACATCGGGAAGACGTCATTAATGTAACGTAGGTTACTAAGAGCCTACGGTGCCGACAAAAGCTAAAATATCGAGCATTCTTATTAGGCTTGATTTTTTTACTCCCCACAAATATGGGCAAGTCTCAAGGATTTATTGGGGTTTAAACAGAGGTATAAATAGCCTTTACAATAAGTTGTAAACAAAAGTTAACACAGAAGACAGTAAAAGCATTCCCCTACGTCATCGGATCCTTGATCACATCGTTGAGTTTCGTCCTAAGGGTAGCTGTTCCAATTCCTAGTAATATTTCCTCCATCCTAGAAAATATTAAGGGAAGAAAAATCTTCGTAACACTTAAAGCAGTCAATACAAAGTTCCGGCGGAGATTCATTTCATTGCAAAATACAGACGATTTCCACAGTCCAATTGGAGGCAAAGAGGCCCCTCAGATCCCAGACAGTAGGCATTTGTACATCTGCTAGTTTATTTACGCAATTTAAAAGAGTAGTTAAGAATAACTTTTGATTAGAAGCTGCAGTGCATGGGATTTAATGCAATCCCATTCTAGTAGAACGCCAAGAACCAGTCGATTTTAGAGTGCGCTCAGTTTACAATTCAGTACTATAAGCATCCAGTGATTTGGGTGTGCATTAATTGCAAGGGGCCACGTTAAGTATGATGGGTGGGTGCTTAGTAATCTGGTTGAGAGTTGAAAGTGGAAAGTCGAAATAAAGGCGCCATATGGACTACTTGTTCTCGAGAGTATGCTCCAAACTCTGACCTGTGTCCTGTCCATCCGCTCAAGTTGGCATCCGCTCAAGTTGTTGGCATTTCTAGGTCGGTGGGGGTGGGAGGAATCCGCCCATCCTTGACAAAAATGCATGCCCTATCTTGCAATATACTGGTCGTTGGTAAGGCGAATATGTGGCCCCGTGAACTGCATTAGCCTATCGCGGTCATTCGCGGCCAATCGCTGACTAGTAGTAGTATTTGCTCCGTGAAGCAAACTAACGTTGAATAGAGTATGGCTTGTGATTTGGGAATAAAACACACGATTTGCAGCATTTCATTTATCTATTGCTATTAACATAGTGCGTGTGTTGGCGCGATTAACCGACCAATGGACAATCGTAACACGTGACACGTGACACCATGAAATGTTTCTGTCCTCAGAAAATTATCGATCGGTTCTAGTAGACTGTGTTTAATTGATCGAAACCAGTTAATCTACCGACGTCACTCAGCATTCCGCAGTGCGTATTGCTCGAGTGGGGCAGCTAATTTCATCAAACCTGCCTTTTATCAACAAACTCTTTAAATGACCGAATGAATTACTCAATCAATAGACTTTGAAAGATCTAAATGAACTAAATGAAACCTCGAACTTCTTGATGTGGCAGTTTAATGCGCCTAACCTGTCCACTCGGCGCCATCAGATTTGTCGCCTGAATGACTCTAACGGTGATGCCATAAGTGGAGGATTTCACGTCGGTCAGTCATGGTCATGTGGACTGTCCGAATAATCTCATTTTCTTCATCTCAGCTATTTAATCCAGCCTTCCTTGGGAGATCAGTAGGCCTAGAAGTCTGACGGACCTACAGGCATTAGTTCGCAAGTCACTTCTCCTGTGCGTTCAACTGGATTCGGCCGGCGAGTCAAAATTAATGACAGCAACTATCAAAAACTCAGCTACAATAATTGTCCTTTGATTGTCACCGTTACCACCACCCAAAAGCCCAAATGAAGCGTTTGCGTGTATTCCATAGGCACCTTACCTTTATCTACTCGATCTGTTATTAGTTGCCTGGCTAGTTTGATGAGGGGAAATACATCCTAACTATTTGGTGGGAGAATAGCGCTTTTTAAAGTCAATTTCACTCTCCTCCCTGGGCTTTCGTGTTAGGGGCGCTTGTAACTCAGTAGTCAGGTAGCAGAGAGCATTCGTGATACATGGATGTGGCCATGTTCCGTTCAAGAGAGCCACGCAGATGTGCACAGTACCATCAGTGTATGGCACGATTTGCAAGAAACTTGCTGTAGTGAGCTGTTGTTAGCAAACCACACTTGCCCAACACAACTATTGCAAAGGCACCGCCAACCCTGAAATTGGTTACATTCCAGCTCGTGCATATAACACAAGTACATTTGCCTATCAATATAAAGATTCATTTCAATTTAAGCCCCAAATATACACACACAATTGGATGAAGTTCACGTAGTTGGTGTAGAATCAGAGTACATACTTGTAAGTACATAAGGCGCAGCCGGCACATGTGACTTGTAGAAAATGGAATGTATCAACCAACCAAACAGGACGGGGTGGATGGATGGATGGATGGATGGATGGATGGATGGATGGATGGATGGATGGATGGATGGATGGATGGATGGATGGATGGATGGATGGATGGATGGATGGATGGATGGATGGATGGATGGATATATGTTAAAGCAAGAGTGCATTTTAACATCACATTTATTCCACTCATCAACCAGAAGAATATGGACTGGGAAAGGAACCATCCAGATTTATCGCAACTGAGACTCATTTTCCACTGTTTAAGGAGTCTCATTTTCCCCCTCTCTTTATCCCTACATCGATTCCTCTCGGATGAGATGGTAGGACTTCTTCTGCACCTTCACCAAAGTTGCATGGTCGCACTCTCCTCAACGTTACCATTTCCCTACAAACAATGTCCAGCGTTAGAACTTCTATTCTGTGGACATCGCATTGGATTTAGCTGATAATATGGTTCAAGCTCATGGTGGTTTGCTCTAAGCCAGTCATGAAGTGCCTCAATTCAAATGCTACCGCCGCCAGGACTCTACTACATGTTCATTTCAACGCTTGCAAGTCCTACCCACATTGCCATACTTGATCGGATGTCTAGACGAAATCTTAACTGAAATTGCATCACAATTAATTAGCTCAACGTTGATATTAGAATGCACATCTTCACAGCACAACTACTGCAACTGAATGTCCAGTGCTCTTCTGGCGCTCTACCTGATAATTTCCTCAATCAGACGGTATCAACATAGACGACAAGGTTACTATGGTATGCACATCATCTGCGTATTCCACAAGACCCGGTTTCCACTCCTTTACGGTCACTGTTGTCCATCCTCAGCATTACACTTCAACGCCATGTATCTCCAGCAGAATATGTGGGAAAGCAAGATTAAAAAGATCTCGAGTGAGGCTTTCAGAGTTCAGTTGTGATTTGAGTGCTACCCGAGATATTTTAGGCTAGTGCGTGCCCTCGAGCATTCTTGCACGTTGCAACCCTTGAAGGGAATTTGAAAACTGCTTTGGGTTAAACAGCGCCAAGAGATTGCACTTGTCCCACATATCACATATTCAAATCGATTTCGTACAATCAAATTAGCCGATCAATTGGCACTCTCAAAAAGAACAATGTTTTGACCTTTCCACGTCCGGTCAACAGCATAGGCTTTTATTATACCACGAGCCATTGAACCGCAGCAGTTCCCGCCTTGACCGGGTCCGGGTAGTGATAACACTCGTTTCGCGATGGAACAATGCAATGCGCTCCATCCAATCGGCACTGTGAAGTTAAAGTTACCTAGTATAGTGTTCTGTTCTTCCAGATGTACCACTTGCGTTATCGCTCCATGCAAAATAGCTTCTGATCTAACACAACCCCAAACCCCCTCTCCAATCCGGTTATGTGGTGGTATCGAAGCGTGTGTGAGAAGAGAGATAAAACTCGCGTTACTGAATCTGTAATTGACACTCGGAGATCTCTATTTGAAATTGGAATAATATGCTACTTGTAGGAAAACGTTTAAATAAACTTCCACACATCGAAGTTGCACAATATCCGGTTTTCAACCTCAACCATAAGATCATATTTTGCAAGATGCGTAGCATAACTCTAATAATTATAATAACTGTAAATATTGTTAAAGTCCGCCGTGAAACTTATGAAGTCAATAAATAGTAAATAATTAAGAAGGATATGAGCGTATAGGTACAACTGTGTTTGCGTACACGTCAAGACAGCGTTGGTAGATGAAACGATCCGACGTTGAAATCGATATAGAGAGACCATTATTGGCGTGATTGTAAAGAAGACCGCTTCAAGATTTAGATTGCACGGTTCGTAAGTCAGTGCCCCTTCTTTAATCATTGAAGCAAAGTTTAGGCTTGTCTTCAAAACTCAAGTTCATAATATCGTCCAGTTAAAGAAAAAAAAAAACATCAAATCACGGTTCGACTCAACATAGTTTGACAACAGCAACCTTATGCATTCTAGTGAAGTACCATAAAAACGATCATGATGAAAGGCATATGGATGCCACATCATGCAAGATACGCTGGTGAGGATGGTACTAACTCGAATGCAAACTTATATCCTATTTCGCGAGATCAGCACTAAATAAATATGAAAAGCATACAAATACGCATAATGAAAGATTTCCACTTTCCACGAGGCGAGTTGCGGAAAACGTTGCCGAACTCGATACCTCTGTAGTACTCTACGTTTCTAAACTCAGTGCCTTATTTATCAATGTTCCCACGTGTGCATTTAAATGGCATTTCTACATACTCCTTTGCAATTAACAACCACTAGTTAGGATTAAAAAGTAATCTGATGCACATTTGGTAATATTTATATGAACACAAGTTTAAAACTGGGTGAGTCATTTCTACACATGGATTGACAGAAAACCAAGATGGCAAACATGGTACAGTAAGGAGACATTGGAAATCATGTTGTAAGCTTCCATCACCACCTTTGCGTAAGACCAACACCGCTTTGAGTCCCATTCGTATCCTGACAAAGTGAGAAGCACCTAATCCAGCTAATATAGAACAACTTTCATTAGATCATGCTCACGTGCAGCGAAATGGTTATTTGCTAGCATATATTAGACGAAAGAGAATGCTGAGTCAAAAACATTGACTACCAAAGGCATCGTCATTAAGACGTTCCTTGTGATTAAAAGGCATTGTTAAATATTAATTTCTGTCGAAAAAACAGCGAACTTGTGGATAATATAGGTTGAAGTTGCATTTTAATTTTAATTTCGTGTTGTTTAAGTGCGTAAGTGTGTTGCTGATGCGTATTTAAGTGCTATTCATACGGCTGGTCGTCCAAATCACTCTTGCTCGTGTCGCTGTGCTTGTTGTGTGTGATGGAGGTCAATACGGGAGTCACTAGTGCTATGGATATGAGCTTGGGTATGTTATAAGGACCCTGATAACCCGTTCACTAAACGAATTTTTTGAGCTAACGGGGTTGTGCTTTTAGACGAAATAATCAAGCTGAATAAGAAATCTACGAGGATGGCTGCTTGGAAAGCAAGGCCTGTTGGTAAGAAGCGCTCGAGAACATTGAGAAGGTCTGGTGTCCCGCGCTCGGCTCTTTCAAGGCCAATGAAATCTCAACAAACTATGGCGGCTCAAGCCATATTTAGACGCGCACGGAGAACCGCAGCAATTGCAGCCAAAGTTGCTGCCGATGCGTTAGCCTTGGCCACCCCATCTAATGCCGCAGGAATCTACAAACGTGGAGGTACATGTAATACTAGTTGTGCTCTAGTTAGACAGGTCTTTGGGCTTACGTGATATTATTTTGCGCTTATTGTTGTTTAATTGTCTTGCCTGTCCGTCTTTTCCACAGACAGGATCACGGGGTCAGTGGGAAAGGAGGCTAGCTTGAGGGCGTTTCTTTTCTTAAAGTTGGCTCACAAGTCCGGATCCTTGTTTAAAGTCATTCGCACAGGCATCACGCCACGACTATTTTTCTACAGCCCAATGATTCCATGCTTGGTGCCATGGAGCTTCATTTGCACAGAACCACCCCATGATGCTACTGTAAAGGCCGTCATGAGGGGATCTGTCAATGGATGAGTGCATTTATGGCCATCCCATGTGTGGAGATATGGACATATCTGTATTGCTGCACAGATTCTCGCCCGGATATAAGGTTTGCTGCTTCTAATTGCACTACATTGTGGGTGGCTGTTTGATGCGAATGATTTTGACCTCGTCTTGATAAAGAGCCCAACAACAAGCTCTATGCTAGACGAGTGCAGTTGTGCAGTTTGGACTCTTTGGATTGGTGGAGAGAATAGGTGGGCATGTACACAATCCGCCTCAATTGAGTCTCAGTAACTGCACTCCAGGACCCACATTTGATGCTGCCTGTAAATGTTTGCCATCGAAAGTCTCATGCTTACCAGCAAAACAATATGTGTTCTCTAGTCGGCGGCGGAGCTGTGACAGTGACCAATCGTGCGATAAATCGGAAGTTAGTGGTTCGACGACAACTTGTAAAGGAAACTGGAAGATTATTTGGAGAGCAGAAGCTGCAGCAACGCCAAGGTCTTGGTTTCCTGGATCTCAGAGGTCTCTTGAATGATCGAAATCGGTATCAAGACCAACTGCCAGTGCAACAGGTACAACCAATGATGCAAAGTCGATCTGCCAACGTTCGAGCCCGCAACAGAAAAGAGAATAAGAGCTCACGGCGTTCGCTTGCTCAGCATCATCAGCGTGTTGTGACTAATGCTGCTGCTAGTGGGTCATGGCGGACTGTTTCAACACTTATACGTAAGTAGCCTGTTTGAGATTCTCCTGTTGATGCGTTGAGGATTTGTTTGTAATAAGGCTTTTATGCATGTTCAGGTCCTATATTGCCCAGAAGAGGAGGTGCACCCAATCGAGCCCTGTTGAATAGTATTGCATCTCCTGCGACGACGCCTTATCAGCAGTATATCCAACAGGCTCGTGCTCTCATCCGCGCCCAGCAAGAATTGCGAAATTCCTCTCGTGGAAAGATTGCCAGAAATCGTTCCAAACGTAACGGTGGCAGAAGCAGCAATGTTTACGTAGATGTGCCAATGAGGAATAATGGTGGTGTTGGTTTCAGTGGAAACCGTTTTCGTGGTAGGGTAGCTCGTCGTCGAGGTCGCTTCAGGCGTTGAGTGTGCGATGATTTTGTTGCCTTGGAACTGTCTTTCTTTGAAACTGTAAAGTGTGTGACTCTGTAAAAATGTCTGTAATCTATGCGTTGCAATATTTGGCTGGTCTTATTTCTGCAATTGGAATTAGCTGGGAATTGGTACGTCTGATTGGGTGGCTGGCGAAACTCTAGAGTTGTAGCTTCAGGAGGTGGAGGTTTGCTCGTTCGGTTCTAATGTTGGCGTGTGATGGTTTTCAAGCTTATCAGACGAGCAGCTTCTGTGATGTGCAGGAAAGCGATGGTGAGATGATGTGGTCATTTTCTTTAGCAAGTGGGAATCTAAATGCGCTTCTAAATGATGGCATTTATGTGTGGGTAGAGGTGCCGACTTCTGTTTTCGAGATTTTATTATGTTCTCCGTTCAACCGGTAATGATTTCTCTTTGAGTGGACCTGGACCGTTTTTCGGATCTAATCCTCATATCAAGACTTAACTGTAAATCAATAAAATAATAACATCGGCTCTCTTAATTGTTTTAACTCGGTCTTTTGCCTCGCCAGAATGGCGCGCAAACCCTTACTCGCCATTCAGATTGATAATATCCACACCGGCATCATATTTTCGCTTAGGAAATTTCAGTTTTTTATTGTTAAACTCTGTTCCCTGTTTTAAGTTGCACTTTTCTCCTCATACCTCTAACTGAAATCAAATACCATGAATTCTACTTGTTTTCTTCATAAATTATTAATTCTGTATTTGGCTAATTAAACTCTCCCTACCTCTGCAGAAATAGTAGTCTGATTTGGCGTTCAGTGTACTGTGGGACCAGATTGCATTTTACAAAAAGATAACCAACGACAATTACACACGTCAAGAAGGTCAAGGAATAAGAAGAAGGAGAAAAGCCAGAATGTTTGGGAACACCTCGACTTTCGAGTATTCGATAGTTTGAGACAGATAATTCACGCTGGTCGTTCGATTAGGTTAATTAGTGAAGGTGTAAGAAAAAGGGCCTCAGATATAACTCATCCTTTTCGGCTGACTAGGAAGGAATAGTATCTAGTAGCAACGATAAGCTTGACATAGCAGAAAGTGGAAGAGGTGGTCTAGCAAAGGGTTTGGGGCCTAGGAGATGGTGGTTATTAATGTTGACAGACACCACAAGGACATTGGACGCACACGGTAATGTTGAAGATGGCGCCACGAAGTGCGTCTGCTCAAGTTGATGACATGGCAGCAAGGATAAGACATGACTGACTGAAATCAACCCTTCTCGGGCATTTCCTGCAGAGTGTGCCATTGAGCTATTGGTCGACGCGGATTGGCCAGCATGTCGGACCAATGACGGAGACCTGCCCCTTGAGCACTACAACCCAGAACTACCCGTCCAATAGCCTCCGAGGTTCCGATTCGATCGTAGTCAACCACCGTCACAATTAGTGTAACTTTCTGTTAGTGGAGTATAGATTAAAACTTTCGATTCCTGGCTTTAACTCAGAAACGGGATGATAATTGTTCACTCACTTGGATATGCTCGAAAGGAATTTCGAAGGCGAAGGACTCGTTATAGTAGGGGTTCAACGTGCACTTCTTAATGGTGGTCTTTTTCTTCTTGATACGTTTTCCTCCAAGCATAAGTGACAGCTTCACATAAGGATCTGCCAATGAAAGAAAAAACTATTTCTCCATCTACTTATAAAATAGAAGTAGCATAGATATAGTAACCTACCAGATAGCCCACCAACGTCCATTTTCTTCAAATTCTTCGCTTCCAGAATGTTGACAGTCAGTTTACCAGCTGTTGGAACATATCGCAGAGAGAAGCAAATGTCACCAAGTTTACTTTCCTGCAAGAAATTCCTTAGTAAAAATTCAGTTAATTGATAGATAAATAAGAAAAAAAAGCAGAGCTTGAAAGAGCACCTTTTCATCATCATCAGGAGGCAAGAGGTCCCTCCACTCTTCGATAACTCGAGCAAGATCAACGGATCCTAATGGGACTTGTATCTGACCAATTTGATCGTGCTTTGAAAATCGATCGAAATCGAAGACATTAAATCGCAAAGTCTTGCCGGCAACTTCTGCATAGGGAACCTGAATGTAGATAGAAAAGTGAAACCCAAAACGGAGAGTGGAATGCACGGTGACGATCACTATTTTTTCATGGTAGAGTAATGCTGATAAAACAAAGTGTTTCTACCAAGTCCTATCGGAAAGTAACTCCTAAAACTATTCGCTTTAGGAGCGCTTTCAGTTTGAGACCCAATAAAGACTGTTCAGTAAATTTGCTTCGGAGTTTTCCGCTTCGGATAATCAAAAGGCGCCTCAATACTGTTTCGCCAGTGACTTCACAAGTCTACTTTACGCTGCATCGCACGATTAGTAGAAATATGACAGAATAAAGGCGCCATATAGACCGTTTAATCCCGGAAATGTTCCAACTTTTGCTTTGTATTCCCCCAACCACTCAAATACGCATTTAATAGGGAGGGGTCGGAGGGGCGGGTGCAGAAAGTGGGGCAAATCCATCCCTCACTGCCAAAAATTGATTAATGGTAAGGTAAATGTGTGACCCTGAGACCCGCATCAGCCGATCGCGGTCAACCGTAAACTGCATAACGCTAAGGCAAAATAAACTCACCCTTTAAAGGATTTAAGTACCGATTCTGGCCAAAAATTATTCTAACTTGTGAGGTGAATTTGTTAAACGCAGCTATTTCACCGAATTCATTTAACAAATTGCAATTTAATGATGAAATGTGTTTTACCAAAGTAAGGCAGGTAGTCACTACAAACTTGTCGTTTAGCATCAAACTGTCTAGATAATCAAACGAATCACTCATAAATAATGAATAAAAGCTCAGAAAAATTATTCATTTTAACACCGGGGATTCTGAAACTTGGTGTTTAGATGCACAGCAGACACTCAGTTTTTCTGTATTTTAATCAATAGGCTTTCAAAATTTAAATAAACCAGTCAATTTCTCAAAATATGATTCCATAAACTCATAGTTAAATATTTGTACTAATATAAATGAGGCATACTTTGAATAGGAATGTTTCGTTGAAGACAGGGTTGAGAGTTTTGCGGTGGACTTTAGTCTCGAATTTCTTCTTCTCTGGCATTAGATAGACCTTGACGTAAGGGTCTGAGGTTCCTGACATATCCATTCCCGGAAGATCTGTCGCCTGAATTACTCCAACGGTAAGCTACAAAGAATGATTAATTCCATAAGCTGAAATTTTTATGTCTATTAGTCACGCAGACTTCGCTCAGTGATCTCATCTCTTTGCCTAAATTGAAATGAAATGCGGGTTCAATTCCGATTAATCCGGCTTTCTATTTCTATGAAATTTTAGGGTGACTTTAACAGCATCCCTGGCTTTCATACGGCAAAAGGCATCTCCCTAATCAGTATGAGAATGAAAAGCGTCGGTAGCCTTTCCACTCCAAGATGCATTCGCCATTGTATTCCGTCATATTCCGAGAGTTTGTTTGCTTTAACTACCTTCAGGTAATTGGTCTCTCTTGTTCTCTTTTGCTAAGCAAACTAAGGTCTTCCGGATGCAAAAGTGCAAGCTTTAGTTTGCAATTTTCTCCTTCCATTCATTGCGGTCTATCGAGTGCAAATTTTTAAATAACGTGAACTTGAAGCCGTTGGATAAGCTCATCGGCGGCCCAGCATCATCCAATTACTCACATATGACACTTGTAGTTGTTGTTTGCGGTAAGGGCTGCAAAAATACTCATCTCATCTCGAATGATTTCGTGCTTCGAGGTCCCTCCATTGCCTTATCTAATTTGCCTGTGTCCACATATGTTTGCATATAAATAATGGGAACTACCGACTGCAGGAGTTCCTGAATTCGGAAGCTACATAACCTTCTCAATAATGAAGCTCCACTGGAGCCCGAACCTGTAACCTCATCTTCATATTCATATCTGCTAAGAGCATCATCTATGATCTCAAAACAACTTTAACGATGAAACGGTTGACCTATTTTTTAATGAATATTTGGAAACGGGAAGCTAGCAATGAGTGGAATCTCAGGATTTCTGAACACTGCAATATCGAAAAATGTAAGCACCACATCGTCTTATATGTATCTTGAACCAAGATCGGTAACTTACTTCGCCCTTTGTGAAATCATAGTCAAGAGAGAACTGCAATTTTCCCAGGTTCTGTTTTTCCTTCTCTTCCACTCCTTCGTTATCCTCCATGTTCTCCTCCAACGCCTCCAGATCCCCCTGCAAGCAAAAAATGAATGAACAATACCAAACTGTAGAGTACTGTAACTAATTTAAATTGAGTTAATGTTAAACAGAGGTCTGTTGATACAATAAAGTGATTTCTTGTCCAAATCTGTAACCGAGGCGTTCAGAGCTACGTGAAACGGTTTCAAAGACTTACGGACAGGACAGAGGGAAGTCTCAAAGTCGGTTGACACTGCAGTGAAATCTGTTGGTTGTAATCGAGCTAGTTAGCTGATGTTTAGCTAAGTCAAGGTGAATCGGAGCGATTCGCACAATGACTTCGAGAGTGTACGGTTGGGTGAGAGGAGACTCGTTAGGAAATAATAGTTGAAATCCTTCTGGTCAGGAGACCAACTCAATATGATTACCTTGCATGTCAATCAAGTAGAAGATGTATTGAAATAATTTTACCGCTAAGGTTCTCTTCTGAAGAAAATGACATTTGTTTATGATTGTACTTGCTGAGAGCACTACCGAACACCTAATCCTCCACTTCAAGACACTTTGTCACGCTTTTTGTGGATTCATGGTTCCAATTTATTGTTTCTCCAGAGGAAGGTCACTTGATAAATTAAAACTTTAAGATTTGTAGTGTTGTTTCGAGTAGATTGATCCAACGTCTTGCTTAAAGAGATATTCATTTTCAAATTGCCCTAACAAGCCAAGAACGTTCATTTCTCTTGTAATTTCCGACAAAGAGCATAAGAATAAGTGAGATTGACTAGAATGGTGAAAGTATCTAATTGCGCCATCTAATCATTGTCCATACATGGTTTAATTCAAAGACACATGCACGCACCATGCAACCATCGTCTTGATCGACCGAACTTGGACGCGTCTGACTCCTCGATCCACTTAGACTGGCCTATTGCCTTTCGGTATTTCGATTCCTCGCACTGAAGGGGATATTAAAACACTGAACATTGGAAACACAACCCGAACTGGAACCTGCTTCTAGAGCCTTCGAATAGGATGATATCTGACAGCCGTTGTTAGGATTCTTTGAATGAGACTGACATGCGTGCAAGGGATGATGATATGTAAATCAAATTTATTTATAAAAAAACTTCACAAGCTAAGGTGAAACCTTGTGAAGATTTCAAAATCCAATAGACGGGTTAAAATGAATTGCCCTGGAGCTCGAGGGAATCGTTGATACAAATGATAATTGAAAAAAACTTGGCAAGTAAAGGCCTAAAAAGCATTTTAAATTTAAATAAAAGAGAAATGCTTTTATCATTGAAGTCCAACAGCGGACGAATTTGGATTAAACACCGGTAGAGCATGCTAAGTTAGATCCTCTCCAAGTCTTTCAGATTTTGGCAGTCTTAGCACCCTGTGTGGAAATAGATGCGACTGCTACAAGCACTGACTATCTAGCCCAGTTTTGTCACTCCGAAGTCTCTTGTTACCATAGTAACTACCAATGAAATCACAACAATTAAGAGTATGCTCGATAGATACTGAATGAAATACGCATAGTCGCACCTGCAGAGTTCCACACCACTAGAGCTTCTCTGTCCTACCCATATGAACAGGCGAAAAAACGCTCAATATATAACCACCATTGAACCATGGAGACTGGAATCGTCTAGCAAGGTGGCTAAGAATTTCCGAGTATGATGAAGGCTGTCCTGGTTGATAGTGGATGCAATAATGAACTGGTTTGCAAAGAGATGAGCCAGTGGGCCAAGGTTTATTGTGCACTTGTGGGACTTGTTCTCATCATCAATGGCAATATTCATACACCACATTAAAGACTTCTAGCCCATTTTTCACTGTTTAAACTGGCTCCCACCGTGGGAAGTAAACCTAGAAAGTTTACACATTTGGTTTCGCATATAGGAGAATTTTTTTATTAATTTTCCATGTGCCCATGCTTCCTCAGTGTTTTAAGAGCTAAAAGTAGAAAGGCATGGAAATTGGGAAGGCAACTAACTTGATCCTTTCCAAGTTGTTTGCCAAGCAGTTGAACGGACTTCATGTCTACCTTCTTCTTTCCGGTCTTGTCTTTCCTGCGTCGCCTGAAGATGCCGCGTTTGCAAATGCAGTAGAGTATGAGGAGGAGGAAGAGCACGAATCCAACTATCATCGCGATAATCGCCGACGCTGGAACTAAAGTGGCGCAGAACAAACCATAGAAAAATGTTCTGAATCGCAATGTTTCCTCTTGAACCAATTTCATTTTTCTAGCACTTTGAAAAATATAACTAGACGGCGATACTGATTAACAGGATCGACGGCTTACGTTTCCTACTTATTTCAGCTTCATGCTTGGGAGTATGGATTGTAATGTTGATATATTTACTAATGTTTTCGCTCGCGAGGTATGTTCAATTTACTTTTAAACGTTGAAATGATTTAATTTTACCCTTCTGGATGCAGATGGAACACTTTATGTTAGAAGCCATTTACCTTGAAATCCACCAAAACGTCAAAACGAGTTAAAAATCATTTCACAGCCTGCTAATGTGTAGCTGTTAAAAGTGGAGTTGAATAAACGGTGGTATTGCTGCCATTTTTCTCTAATCAAAGTAACAATTTGCATCCGTTTATGGGCAACTATTCCTAAGATTCCAACCTTATGGTTTGGACCCTAACAGCGGGTCTATATATGTTACTTGGGCTTAAAATGATCGACTTAAATGAAAATGTTAACTGTAGGTACCAACAACAAGGTGAGCCGAAACTCAATGGCCTTGAGGCCCTAACAACTAAATGAGTCTTGATTTTTCATGAATAATTTAAGCAGAGTATCAATGCTTGTTTTTGTAAAATCCGCTCCAGCTATAAAAATTATTAGCAGGATTTCATTTTCATTTTCATTTTCTCACTTTGTTTATTGAAACAAACAGGTTGTATAATGGAAGCCTAATTGAAATCACGCATTGTTAGTAGAAAAATTCACTTTTATCAAATGATTACAAAGCTTTTGTATGCATCTTTCCAATCTGATTTGTTTGCGTTTCTAAATGGCGACAATTTTACCAAGGTTTCGGGGCCGTTAATTTTTAATGAGTTCCGCAGGATTTACAACTTAATAAAGTAGCATACCATGCAGTTTTTTGGCCAAATCATTTATGACGATTTTCACCTGTTCCTGAATTTTGGCATTGGTATCCTGGGTGCCTGAACCAGCCATGGAGATGGGCCCTTTCGAAGTATGGCTATCCGACGCTGTTGGGTAAATCTTACTGTTTGATTCGGTGGGACTTTGGGTGCTCAAAGGTGCCATTGGTTCAATCTCTAGTTAAAAAATGCTGCCAATCAGCTATCAGGATTTACGTCAGTTGTAGAATAGACAGATCTCACAAAAACAAAGAGCAGTAAACGACTTAGATTTATCATTAAATCGTCATGAAATTAACGAATAATTTGATTTCAAGTGGTATTCCAAAGATAAAAAAGATATCCATTGGCCTCTACATTTCAAACCATGACTATCTTTTGTTTAAATAAATACATTTTACATGAATCAGACAAGTGGACCGCTGGCCACGGGCAGGCATCGCATACCCCATTTTTAGTTTACCTTGTAACAGCTAATATCAAATGGAAGAAAAGCGTGAACAAACCTTGTGGATTTTGTTCCAAAGACGTATAAATTCCAAACAGGGAAACTCAGCGTCAGACACAATTCCCGAGCAGAAATAAGCAAAAGACCTCCAAATACCCTCTCTCGATACATCAACCAATCAGAGCACGCTGTTTGAGACGCGACGCGGAGGCAGACGTCCATGTTCTGCGCCGATTGGTTGCTAACGCACCTATCGATCAATGCAAACTCAGCTGACTGTCGTACGAAGCAGAATATGTTGAAATAGCTTGGCATTACCTTAGTGATCTGTTTCTGAATGAAAACCTGCGAAAAAAATAACCAAGTCCACTTTTTTCGTTGAATATGGTCGAAATCACTATACTCTATATGCGCTTGGCCATATTCACTATTTTGAGAATAAGCATCAAAATTAAATAACTTATTTTTATGAGTCAAAAATATTTGCTATACGCAAATTTCACAACAAGTAAATTGCTCGAAGATGTACAACTATGTGATTTCAACCGCTTAAGGCAGAGTCGTTCAATAGTCATTTAAATTGAGGAGTCGCATTTGATGAGTTCATTTATCATAGAAGTGGAGAGACCTCATGAATTTCTTCAGCATAACGAACTTCAAAGGCTGCTGTTGGTTAAGAAACTAACTTTGGAAGACGTTAATGATCACAATAAACCAAACAAGGAAAAACATGATAAACGGAGCATATTCCTTTTATTAAATGCTTAAGACCCTTTCTGTCGACAGTTTTGGAAGAGCAAGACAACATTTTGAGTCTTATTTCCCAATGTGGACCACCAAGTAGGCGTCCTTGGGAATGTTTGGCTGCTCAAGTGTCCAGCTGCTTCTATTCTAATTTTGATCTAAACTTTCTCAACACTTACAGTGTCATGCTAGTTTTGCCATGCTTTCATAAAAAGGCCTTCTTCTTGATAAGAAGCAAGATACCTCAATGCTGAGAGTGGTCCAGGGCAGATTGGAAATAGTCAGCTTTCTTTGACTGGTTAATCAATTAGGCGGTTCGGTAGGTCCGACCAAACCTGAAATTATCGGATCCGAATTACCTATCCTGTCTCCATCGGGAGGCAAATGGAGGAGACCCTCGATCATCGGAGCCATGCGTATGCAAAAGCAGAAACTCAAGAGTACGATGGACGAAGTCAGCTGATGGTGAGGCTTGGCTTAATATCTGGTGATAACCGAGGAGGTCATTTTTAACGGTTGCATTAAATTAGGGAGAGATGGACTTAAATTCTACATGCAGATGGCGGATCCCGCTTATAAATTTTCGCTTTTTGATTTGTCCCAATGGGAATTTTGTGCACCATAGTGAAATCTGCACATCCGCCTGAGCTATTGGTCAACAAAGTACACTTAAATTTAAGATCTTGAGTGAAGTATTGGGATTTGCATTATCGACACCACACATTCCGCAAAGACTGAAGTCGGGAAGAGTGTGCTGGAATAAAATCATCTAAAATTCCAAGCTGTCATTACATTAGCTGGTGGCAACTTCACCGAGAGTAGAAAGAAGATTTAATAGTTTTAATTAATGTAAAATAATAAATTTTCCCTGCGCAACAGCTAGATCTATGGAACAAGGTCGACGGACCTTGAAAAAATCTAGGTTTTATCTATTGAAGTAGCAACTCTCTTCAAAAAGCAAATCGTCTTAGCTCGGCCATTTACAAGGGCATCAAAATAAATAGGAGCGTCGGCGTGACGAAAAACAGAAGGCATGGGCCTATTTGGATTACCCGAATCTCAAGGATGGGTTGCCGTAGTGTTTTGATCTCGTTGCCAACTGCTTAAACAGTATCAGGCTTAATAAAAATAAATTGCGATTAATTTCACAAATGCACATTTGTGCTTAATGGATTTAAAACTCGAACAGATTTAGAAGGTGAAATGCATTGAAAATGTTGGAAGTAAATTCAGTTGATCGCAACCTAATTAAGTGGAAAATAACAAGGTGCCCAATTTAATGGTCCCGCAGCTTCTTATGACCAATCAGGAAATACGAAGCTATTTTTGATAAAAATGTCTGTCGCATATTCAGATTTTATAACCGAAGCACAACTAGTTTTCATACCTATTAAATCATCCGCATTCATTTAGAAACCACCTGTAATATTTCCTCAGTCTAAAGGCCATAACCGTCAGTGCTACAATTAAGCAGCCAGTAGTATAATTATTATTTAACCTTCTACATAACAGGGGCAGGTGTATAACCATTTGAGCCTCTTCTTGATATTTTGTATTGCAAATACTTGCACCAAGGGATATTGTGTCATCAAGTTAAATAAATTATCTCGCCTCCATTAAAAGTTGATAAGAAGATAAGGTCAGGATAAAGAACTGAGGATTATTCGCAAACTCAACACCTCGTTGGCTTTATTATCGAAACTAAAAAGGCATTTAAAGACATGGGCGCTTCATTCCATACAAATGAAACATCTCTTTATTTTGGAAGTTACCGTTTTGGTAAGGGTGGCGAATCACTCCAGTTAGACACCAGTAGCTCTAGTTTATCAACTTGTGGTATTTGTCATCAAAATATAACACAAACTGATCGTAGTAAGTCACTGTTAAGCAGGAGAGTGGTCAATCCAACTCTCAACCTCCACGCAGTGATCACCAGCAACCTCAGGAGCAACCTTGGAAGCTAATGAGAGGGACGGTCGAATAGTACTAATCACTCATTTGACGAGCGAAGGAAATATATCAGGCCCCAATAACAACGAAGTATGAGGACATCTTGAAACCCATGAAACTACTGCAGCCAAAGTGGTGTAACCCGAGGTTGAGAAAAACAAAAAAATGGATAGTACGCACCCGTGGGTGATAGAGAAACAGCTGAGAATGAGCTGGCTTTCGAATCCGTCCAAAGAGGTACATAAAGCAACGCAACCATGTGAACAACATATTTCGCGAATGGAAGTATAACTACTAAGAAAAACCATTGACCTGCTTTCCAGTCTACCTAGCCGGGAGAGGACATAATGAAGGCGGACCGCTCATTAAAGAGAGAGACTAAAGTTACCAGTGAATTCAAGGGATCTGGTCATAAATTACAACAAGTTAGTAAGGTTTGTTACAAAGAGACTCCAATTCCAGTAGGGTAAATAGAGATGGCAGGCTTGATTTGACGCCCAATTTGTCGGCATTTATAATCGTAAAAGTATGCAGACGGATCCTGAGAACTGCAGACCCCAATTAGGGCTGTGTAATGGCCCTACTTGGAGTGTGAAACATTATATAGAATACTTTGGACGAGAAGAACAAACTAGTGATGGTGTTTGTTGAACTGAACATAAGCCTTTGATCGCAGCCGAAAGTTGCGATAATCAACCAGATGATTGAGTTGGGCTTATCTTGGCAGCTGGTACACTCGATAAAATCCTTACTGGACCTACTGATCAAAATATTGTGAGGAACGAAGGACTGCTTCGCGATGGAACGAGGTTTACGACAATCAAACCTTCCAAATTTTACTGGAATAGGCCTTTTTCTCACGTGATGATAGTGCGATCCCGATGGTAAAACACTCCGAAAAATGATGGATCTTTAATTATCTGGAATATGCGGATGAACTAAGTCTCATTGTACCTAACAAAGCAGCAGATGCGAGAAAAACGTTGCATAAATATGGAATGCAAATCACAGCGGACAAAATCCTTTAGCTTCAAGTTGGTGTCGGGGAGGACCAAACACCTCTCGAGGTAGCAGACACGTCATTTCGACGGACCTTAAACTTCGAATACCTAGACTCCATTACATAAAACAGTGGTGAGCCAGACGGTGCAATCAAAGCTGATTTAGTCAAGGCAAAGAGGCAAACAGCAAGACTAAGACAATTTCTTCGTTAAAGTAGCCTGAACAAGGCCCTAAAGGCCACCGTGGCGGATATCTCTGTGGACCCCATAGTCAATTGCAGATTGTCCACCATCGCCCCAAAGGTCAAAGACAATAACCGGTTACTAGCTCTTCAAAAGGTGTCTCCATATGTTATCCTCGGATTACAATCACGAGGAACAAAACGATTAGAGGAACTCCAAAATGAGCTCCTAATGAAAAATTAAGCAAGTATGATACAAGCGAGGGGACTGATACTGGCCATTCCAAAGTGTAACACTGAAAGATTTACATACAAGCAACCGGACGTATCAATTAAACGAAGATGCGAAAAAAATACAAAAGGAGAACTGTGATGAATGGCCGCTTAATCTGAAAGGAGGCTCCAAGACCCAAGGATGGCTCGATGGACACACAAGACAATGTCATCCGTCGGTCAAATAGCAGAAAGTGATGCAGAACCGATGATAATGTAGAGATAAGATATGGATGAAAGGGATGAAAAGAACAACGGGAAAAGCAAATACGAGGTAATAAAAATTGAGCAAGATAACCAATAGCTGTACGAAACATTTACCAAGGAAAAAAGGGGAATATAAACCAGTGCTATGTAAAACATAAATGATCTGCAATTAGAAAAGAAAACAATGACAACAGCCAAGTCCAGGGCCATGCCGAAATGGGTACCCAGACCGAAACCGATGTTGGAAATGTAGAAGGGGCCAAAACGTTGAGGAAACGTGGGGGAAGGACTGCTGTATGTACCGAGTACCCAGGTAAAGGAAAGGGTAGAATACCGAAGACGTCGGTGTTGTTGTGTGCTAAATGTTCTTTTTACCCCGAATAAGTTTTTAAGATTTGTCCAGTGGGAGGGAGTGAGTAAATAACCTGTCTGATATTAACCTCGTGGCAGAAGACAACAAACGCAGCCACTGAATGCTGCTAAGAGACCATGGAGCAGCAGTGATTTTAAGGAAGGGAGATTAACCTCTTAATGTTGCATTAGGCTAAAAATGATCTGCCAGAGAGATCCAAGTGCTTTACTGGTGTTCTCAGAAAAAGAGATTTCGATAAACGATTTAACTATTAGATGATTAATGATAAATGAAGCAACTGCGTCAATACAGACTTTTCTAGAAAAATTTGTGTGGTGAGTCGATTATATCGTAGTTCATCCTGAAGCTACGGATACACCATCTCCGAAAACATCTAACATGTGTTCCGAGCTGCGAACCGCTCTCGAGTCACAACTTCCGAAATAAGCTCTGCAGTCCTCGCATTCCATCGTTACTTCGACGTTATGCCTGCTTATGTTTGCTTATGGAGGAACAAAACAACCCAAACAATTCAACTTCAGCGCCTTTTTACACTGAGCTTATATATGTTTGGGAACACAGTTTTGGACTGATTCCCAATCTTCAGGATGAAGGATAGATGACGCTTGTTTGATCGATTCATAGCAAACTGCTTCAAACAGTAATTTTGGGAGGAATCGGTCGCCTGTATGCGGTCAAAGTATCTGAGGAGAATAAATAGCCCAAGTAAATTTATAACGGCAAGCTATTCAACCTATACTTTTGCCCAGACTGAGTCAGTATTACAGTAATTAAAAGAATCAAGACACTGCGAGACAAAGTGAGTGGTTACTAATCGTGCGATGGAGCTTATGGGATTGAGAAATTTGAAAACTGCAAAACTTTCCGCTCTTGAATTTCGTTTTTCAGCTCCAGCTCATTAGTTGTGTTAGTGAACAAAGAGATTTCATGCCCACTCTTGGTGCCCTCCGATAGCATGAAGCATAACAACAGCAGTCTCTTACGATTGGAAATGTAGCATCTAAATTACCCTTTTCTTTTGAAGAATTTGAGACATCCAGTGATCTCAAATTTATATTGTTATAGGTCACTGAGTAGGATCAAATCTTTGTAATATTCAAGGAAAATTCGATTGAAAATATGGTCTAATGAGTACTGACTTACGATTGCAGAGACTTAGAAGATAATAGACCTTTTGCTTGCTTTCGTAAATATTTTGACGTCAAGCAAGCTCGTGAATAGTCAACGGCAATACAAAGCAATACCTTATGCTCCACCATCAATTAAACAAAATGAATGCTATTGGTGAAAATGCCGCAATTTGAACTCTGTTCATTACACTCCCGTCATTAGTATGGTATTGAGAAACAATTTCTCACATATATTTTTTCCATGTTAAAGTACTTAAATTATCAACAGCTTGAGTGAACAAACAATATGAGCAGTTGTGTTAATCATGAAAAGCCTCATGTTTTAGTGCGAATGGTAATCATCGTCAGGAGTCGGGAATTCTTCTGAGGTGAAATTTAACACTAGCATTATGATTTTACTTCAACATGATGCTGTTATCGAGAAACCTTCAATTTGGCTGCCAAAAATAGCAAATTGCAAAAGCAGGAGCGTACAACGAGCTACTAGAGCAAAAGAGAGAAAGTAAGCCAACGACTTGTAGTTTCGACAAATTCGCTTCACAGTAGGGGCAGTTAAGTGATATTAATAATGAAAAACTCAAAAAACAAGCCCATCTATTTTACTTTGACAAAATGCAGTCAGAGAAATGGAATTTAGATGACTGACCGGTACATCCAGTTGGTCACTTGTGAGGTCGCTCAACAGATCCAGAAAAAGGTTGGCTGGATCTGTTGCGGATACCATGAGAAATCGCTCGAATATTACAGCGGCTGTCCAGAGTGACGCATAAACCGGTTCCAAAGTAGCCTTCTGAAATTGTGCAAGGGTTGCTAAAGTTTACCCATGACTTTCACCTACCAAAGTAGAATAAAACAGTATATCTTCAAGGGGTTTAGATCGGCAGGAGTTTACAGAGCCAAGCAGCTTGAATCCTCCATACTCAAGTTGCTGCTGGGTGAAACTCAAAGTAAGAGTTTTAGGGAGTAGTGCTTAGAAGTGCTCTGGGCTTTAATAAAATCTTTGTTTGGAGAGAACTGGGCAGAATGCAATGAAAGAAACCAGAAAAAGGGCCTGAAGGTATACCGACTGAGTTCTCGGTTAGTTCCTGAGGAGGTTAGTATAAGAAGATGTCGAGCTAGCCATCTCTATCCTCGTCAATATAGTAAGCCAGAGTAGTAGTGATATTAGAAGCCCTTCAGCATTGATAATTAAAAAAAAATTGCGGAAATCATTTAGATAGAGAGTCAGCGTTAGGAACATTGAGATGCCTTCAGTCCTTTTTTTCCTTGAGTTGAATCAGCAAGCATTTCCTTTGCAACGTTTGGCCTCTCAGGGTTGTCCAGATATTCAGCCAAAGTGTCAATCACATTGTCATCCTTCAGTATCTCTTTCGACTCTTTTCCACTTTTGGATCACCGCCGAGCTCAGAGTCTCGGCAAGAGTCCCAATTTCCTCGCGGACGAATACAATAGATGGTCAATAGAATATTCAGGCCTGTAGGACCGCACCATTGGCCGTTTGGCAATGAATGGCTGGTAATTCTGAGCCTAATCGGCTGGCATTCACCTAGCAGAGTGGCGTTACCTCCATATGTTCACAACGCCAGGTTTTCTACGGCCTTACTGTATAGCTTAGCAAAAGCCCTGTCCGGAGCTCTCACCGCCAACAGACCCAACTAAGAATTCTGATTAGCTTTTTTGGGCAACCGTTAGACCGGCTCAAAATTTTACAAGTTTTGCACATCAATATCTGATTGACTATTTTTCTGCCGAGAGTAATCTATTTGTTTATAATCTTCATAGAATGATCTGTTTCACAAATTGCCCGGTATGCTGTACTAATTTCTAACCTTTGCAATGACTATGATTAGCGTAGAAGACTTGCCGCCTCTTACTTTAAAGGAGACTATTAGTCTTACAATTTCGCCATGTTTCACAAGGCCTTTAGCACAAATGTCTCTAAAAATTCAGCCCTTTCATGTCGTCGACCGTTTATCATCCGCACACATACTGTGAATTTGAGTGAATAAGTATTCATCAGCAAAACAAATACAGAAAACAAAGGGTTTTGGCTTTATCTACAGAAGAAAAAATTCAAACTGCCTCTTGTTGCTTCGGAAATATCGAAATTACCGTTGATGATTCTAATAGTTAGTGCATTCGAGACTGCGATGATGCTGTCAGTTATCTTGTAGTAACAGAGTGATCGACATATAAGCTCGTAGCGTTTTAAAGAACTCGTCGACGATACCGTTTGAAAGGGATTAGAAAAAATAAATGGAGAAGGACGAGAAGAACAATCTAGGGTGCCGATCTCCTCGTGAGAGTGTGGTGTTCTACTAAACCATTACTTTAACAGTACTTTCTAATTAAATCAGAACAAAATTCAATTATATCGCACCTACGAGATCTCTATTGCCTTGAAGGCTCATCAATAGATTATTCATGGAAGGAATGTCCATCCCAATGGTGATAACTGGTTTATAGAGATGGCCGAATAGGAAAAAACTTCAAGCAGATGGATTCCAGAGTACCATCTCTCAATAAAATTTTGGCTATCCTAACTCAGGCAACACTTTAACCAGCCTTGACAAAGTGCTTTGTCAGAGTAAAATTGGTTTTAATCAGGTGTTTTAGATGGACAGTGAACTAGATATCGACACAGTGGTGATAAAAAAACCTGGCCACATTTTTCAAACATTAGAAAAAGGGCTTTAAATTTCTGAAAGACATGAACAATCTATTTGCATCCATTTTCAGAGACATGGAATTATTAATTTGCGGATTGGGAAGCAGAATTTAGTGAACCGTTAACAGTCACTTAGAGGCCTGATGTTACACCTAACCATGCCTTACATGCAATTGATTATCAACATTATTCTTGGAGAAGATCGTAGATCTCATCCACTCTCTACTTTGTTGCGCAGAACTTTTAACTAATTTAGGTAATGCGCCATTTCTACACAATGACCGGAAGCTATTAGATGTAAACTATACATGCCAAAAGTAGACCAAATAGGTTTTCTGAATCACAGACAATAATAAATACAACCTTTCTAAAGGCACAAGCTTGCTGAGCTGCTACCATGTAGAGCAAAGAGTTCAGACTACTGGCCTTGGCGCACCCAAAATCTTACATCAATGGACTTTTGAGACTCCTCTAGTTGCAAAAATTATAGCTCTGGCGAGTGGTCGAGGTACTCACAGCACTCTACACCGATGTGCGTGCCAGTAGTTAAAAGATCCAATTGAAAGCCAAGAAGCGAACTGAGTGAAGACTAGAGACTGAAGATGAACTGATATAAATAGGAGCCACATAAGTGGTCTTTTTTCGCAATAGTTCATATGAAAAAGTGCGTGTGTGCGCAGTAATGAATGATCATGGACTGAACGAGGACATCATAAAACATTAAAAACCCAAAAACTCATGTCCCAAACTATTCACATATGAGCTAATTAAAAAAACCCTCCTTATAATAGTAGGTAGCTATCTTTCTTGAAAGAGTAATTTTAAGACTGATGGCATTATCAACTAATACCACACATATTGAGAAAATTGCATTTTTTCGAAATGCCACAGTCTGTGTTAGCGAAATACATACGAGAACAGACTTGAGGTCACCTAAATTGTCACCATTATCCCTCTATCGTATGGTCCAGCAAGCTCAATATACTAGTCCTCCAACTAGGAAGACCCACAAATGGCCATTTGGGATGCCCTTAAAGAACCTTTGGAAGATTCCCGACACTATCAACTAATTGCAAACAAAAATTACTCTCGGTGACTTTAACTATTGTCCAAGCTCAACTACCAACAAAGTGGGTGAACAAATTGTCAGCAGAAAAGAGAGAAAGAGCTAACACAGCCAAGTCTATACCATGAACTCAGACTGAGCAAAATGAACAAATACCTCAGAAAATAAAGTTATGACTGTTTACGTGGTACTACCATTCTGGAAAAGGTGTATTGTTTAACGTCCGTTTGACGCTTTACAGAAGGTAGATGCTAGCCACCGCGGTTTACGAGGCAGAAGTGATTTCGCAAAATTGGTAATAAGACTAGGGAATGAATGCAGAAAGGACACGAGAAGGGATTTTCTAAGAAGCATTCCAAAGAAGAAACTTCTGGGGGTCCTTATGGAGTGTCACTATAAAACAACAATATGAAAAATTGGCATGAATCTGTTTCCAAAACGTTTGATAAAGAACTCCTCACTATGACTCTCAAATCCAACAGGCGATACGTTCCAAAAACTGTAAAGGAAAGAAAAAAGAAGAAAAACTGACCTAGTTGGTAATTTAAAACAAAATTTTCTAGAGCCAACGCCCGTCTCACAGAGGGAGAATTTTTGAAAGCTTTCGAATCAATAAGGGATGTAATCTAAGAGAATTCCAACGGTAGAAGAAAGAGAATCTGGAAATTGGTCAAAGCTAAACGCCCGGCCAACCGATTCTCAAGACTATTTACGTCCATGGAGGCTGAGAAGATAAAATTTTAGGATTCAGTGGCAAAGGCTTTACAAAATCCGTACTCGAAAAATAACTAGTTGTATTTAATTGAAAATGGTATGATTTCTGGACTTTTGAAGCGGAGTAATCGATGACATGACGGATCTTTCCTACCATGGACTTGGATTGATGCTACAGTGCTCAGTAAATCCGAAAGAAAAGGTCTAGGAGCAGATCTCTCAAATTTAGAATCGGTTTCCTCTCCAAACGCTTCAGAGAAATTTCATGCCTTATTTTTTGTAGACAGTCAATTTTATACTAAGTGGCTAAATTCTCAAAGACTCAGTATGATTTCACGAAAGACGATTTACCGAATAGGCCATACTCGAAACGCATGCAATAAAGTGGGAAGTCCTGAGTCTTGTTGATTTGCAAAGAGCCTCTGATGTGCTACCCATAGCAACTAAAGTAATTTGGAGGCAAAATCGATCAACTCATAATCGGATCACCCAACCGCCGTCTTAGGAGAATGAGAATGATTGTAGGATGGATTGGAGTATTAGGAAGGGTGCAAAAGAAAGTCTATTTCTTCTTGGTATTTCCTTCTATCTAATATTGCAGAGGCCCTCTGATCATTTGTGAAAAACGGTGTATTGTCCAAAAAGAAAAGAGGCTGACTCACACGGCATATGAAAGACTGCTATACCTAGATACTCGTGGATCCAAGAGCGGAATAGATAAATGAAGGTAAGGAAACGACCAAAAAAGACGCAAATGTGATTGGTGGAAGCTTTGGGGAAGACAGAAATGAAGAAGCATAACAGGCTTCTCAAAGCAACCACTAAGCTGATATGAAAGTCAGAGATGCAAGCGGTATTCACAAATCAAAATAATATTATGTTGCTACCCTCAGCTTCCTAGATTACTTAGTAGTCAACGCCGAGAGCTATGTAAGTCAAAATGAATTAAAAAACCAAATACCAGATAAAATTTATGAAAATTATCGGTGATGTAATTGGCTTAACGAAGTAAAACTCCTGAATTGACAGTATTCATTGCTTTCATTCAAACAATTGATTTGAACGACTTCAGATTGCAACGGACAGCTGAGATGAAGGAGCAGTTGACCAGCTGTTCATAGGTTCATTGAATTAGTCCGTCAAAATGTCAGAAATGAACGCTTGAGAGTTTTTGCGATTGCTGATTATGGTTAGTACTTTTTTAATTGGTAAGTAGGTACTTATTTTATACAAGTAAATGGTAATTTGCATCACGGAAATCACAAAATCAAGCTGATGTCGAGCACATTGAGCCAAATTTAAAAATTTGCTTACCATTTATGAACTACCTAGTTTCATTTTAAAAATCTATCTGAACTAGAAGCAAAATTTTACTTTTTAAATCTCTATTAGACGTTCATCCACTGGGTTGACAGACATTAACTTTTTGAGTGCAGCGTAACGTATCATTTTTTGATCCACATCCCCATTTCGCCTCCCCCTACAAATCCTCAGATAATTTGTTGACAAAGGTCGACCTCCTTAGCAAAAGGTAGGATGAATGTAAATCGGATTTGTAAAAAGTAGACAGATATCTTCAGGTAGAGGTCTTCGAAGTACGACTCAGCTGGATCATTTCGTCAAGCCGCTTTAAACCTTCATAATGCCATTTCATTGTCAACAGCTAAAAATGCATTTCAATCAAACCCTTTCCATTTTTCTACTATTATCATAATCATTAGTAATTTGTCATGATCTGCAGATTAGTGGTTCGCCTGAGGCTAGAAAGTCAATAGCTCCGTTAAAGCGCAGATACTATCCCATGAGGCCAAGAGCGACGCACCAGAGCATCGCAAACGAATGAGCCGGTTTGAAAGGGTATGAAATCAATCAGGTATGCTATAAGTATGAAGGCAATCTTAATGACCATTATATCGACGTTCCAGATGAGACTCGGAAGAAAATTTATAGCCCCAGAAAGGTCGCTGTCTTCTAAAAATTTTATTCGCCTGGCTTTTGTCTTATTTTTCATCCGCGAAGGAATTCCTTTTCTTTCTTCGAAGTCCCGTAAATATACTAAATTGCTCCTGGTTGACATTTGCATTTCATCAGCCGATTTGTCAACAAAGAAACTCATCAAAATGTTTGTGAATACAAGTATTTTCTGAGCATTCGTGAATCAAACGAGGATGATATGCAGTCGACGAACGTTGAAAAAAAATTAGGATTGAAATTAGATGAGCAAAATTTTCTCTTCGGGCTATGACGACTAACGGCAATCGTCTCAAACAGTGAATTATACATTTATGCTGTTTTGAGTAGAAATTGATCATTTTCAAACTGGACATTCCTCCGCATTTGAAAACTAATGATGGGTTCAGAATAGCTCAGTGAAAACGGACTTTGAACTCTTTTATTTTCAGCTAACCGGATCGACGGTTAATCTGCTGCTCTCGTATTTCTTGTATCGGATTCGCACTCATACCTGTGATTCAAATCTAAAATCAAAATGTCAGACGACTAGTTAAACTGCGAATTAACTAAATTAATTGGCAAAATAATGTCGAAAGGATACTTCTGGAGCACTGTTGTGCCAGTTGTCCGAGTTGTACAACCTTCTGAATTAGAGTAATAGGCCAGGTGATTCGATTTCTACACAAAGTAACTTTTATTCAAAGAGAAACCAACTTACTTAATGCAGTAATATGCCAAACATGAAATTTGACGGTCGGAAGCGATAAGATGATAGCCAAATACGAAAAAAAGCAAGTCAAAAGTAGTCAAGCTATTTCTGGGAGACTAAATGCTCTCCCCTAGTAACTTGAAACAGCTTTTGAGGTTAAAATTTCATCAAGTGGCCTTTCTTTTACTAAGAAATCACCTCCGTTTAATAAAATAATGAGTTTCCGAATGCGGCTTCAAATGAGGCACCTTGTCAGATTCAAAAAGAGCTGGCCGTTAGTTCAGTCCGAACTTTTGAATCTTTCACAACACTGCCTTTTCATAGATCCACTTTTAGGAATGCTTAAGCATAAGGCAAAAATGACAGCGAAAAAAATGATTTGATTTCAAACTTTCAGTGCTAGCGACTTTAAAACAAGAAGTCATTTTCAAAATGCCTTTATACAACTTTGTAAGCGGATTTTACATTTGTTTGCGGTTTTGTGAGGTACAGTTGTCAAAACTGAACGAATTCGCCCTATCACTACCGAGGATAATTTTTAAAGAAACAGAACATGCAGTTTCGTGTTCTCTTTTTCAAGAATTTATTGTTCTAAATTTAGTTAAGGGACAAAAAAGCTTCATTTGAAGTTACAGAAAGAGACTGAATGAATTATCCTAATGCAGCTGTTATTTTCCTTTTTAAATATTTCCCTTTTCGTCCTTATTTAAAAGAAATATGCTATTTTTAATTTCTAACCTTCATTTATTGGTACTGACCAAGTTGGTTCATCTTGTAGACTGGTCTCCGGAGTTTTCGAACTCGTTGTTGGATGGTAGTCTACCAGCCACTGTTTCAGTCGAGCCTTGGGTGTTTGCAGGACCCTTTCAAGAAAGAATTCGGATGATACAAATTAAAATAACTGGGGAAAAATAAGTCACCAAACAGCATTTAACTTTGAGAACATACTGCCAAGTTTGCTAACCACTAAACTTTGTAAAAAAAACAAACTAGAGAATAAGAGTAGACATGATGAAGTTAATTCAAGGACATTACCTTCGAGTATCTCAAGGAAACCGATCAAATGAAATGTTCGTGGCGAAAAAGATCAACTGGACCCAATAAGTCCATCGAACGTAAAACATTTAGTCAGCTGTTTTGAAAAATTGCAGAGATAGAATAGTTTGTGAAGCTCAGACTGATTTCCGTGAATCAGTTGTGGTATCAATTTCCCTTTGTCACCGGATCGAGCATATTTTGACTGCTCTTTTCGATGCGGTTTTGCAGTTAACCTTAAAAGAAAGCATAGTTTTAGGGCAGATGTCTGGGTTTTTTTGGGACTGTTCAACTGAAGAAAATTGCAAATAACCAGGTGTTCTCCTACTGCAAGCAGCTGCTCTGAAGTATGAGAAAGTGAAAATGTTCGGATAGTAAATCAGGAGAAAAGTGTTGGAGAGAGAATAAGAGAGTGATTGTGTTGAAGGCAAACTTTCGTATTTGGTTCGTCCTACTTTCATTCTACACCTTCGAGAACGTGCCAAACATCCATGCTTTTCACAATACCAATCAAGGCTTAAAAATCATACGGCTTTATTCGGTAAGTAGCTAAGGAATTCATTCAACCAAAGACATGAATAATGCTACAATGATTCGTAAGATAGAGTGACAAATAAATGATCCATTAGTGATGCCATTGCTATTCATCAAGTTAGAGCATAGAAATTCATCAGGGATTCAATGACTGTCAACTGGCGTTTTATATTTCAGAAAATTTTGTCAACTCAGCTGCTCTAACTGTTTGCGATTCTTTAAAGTCAAGAAGTCCACATTTTACGTGAGAGACTGAGACCTTATGTGGCAGTCAGTTTTCTTCAATTTTCTGGCCAAAATACATTCGATGGACTTGATAATTTGCACTTTCATGGTCACATATTCACAGCCTTAGAAGAATGAAGGATCGGTTTCCTCCACATTGTAGAAAATCTGTGTCATAATTTGGCATTTCTACTTTTACAATACATGGTGTGACATTCTACATTAATTAATGTCATAAAAATTGTCATCAATGAGTAATTACTCTTTCATTAAGGTCTGGTGCTGGCGGAGTGATTTACTCCCCATACTTTGATGGCTACTTCCACGATTCCTACAAACAGAATCACCTTGCGAACCTGTCTAAAGTCTTAAAAATTATATTCCGCCATTAATTTGAACATGGCATTTCTCCGTTCTCGAATAGAGCTGATAAGGATAAGGTGTTTCGTTGCTAGCCTCAACTTAAAGGGTTTTGGTGAGGCAAATTTATAAAAAAACTAAAATATACTATTCAGCTGTAGATTCTGCCTCCAAAAAATAATAATTTAAGAATGAAAAATTGAATTGTCTTGGTGAAGTAATGTTTCAATCAATGTGCCAATATCTGCTTTAAGTGCTTTTAAAAACTTGCTTAAAATGACCAGTGACCTTCATGGTAGAAGAAGAATATTGGAATGTTGGTCTAGACTAAAAAAAGACAATTCAATGCTTTCTCATCTCTTCTGGATTGCATTTAACTCAATAAGGTGCCCTTAGCAAACTTTTCTTCCAGCCACTCATGATCCTGGTTTCCAGTGGAGAATGTACCTCTGCGATTTGTTTTCATTTATCATAGCTCATAGTCATCAATATTTCAAGAATAATTACCATACTGACTCAACAAGGAAAAATTAAAACTGTCACTCCCAACAATGGCGGACGAACATCTTAAGTGAGCGTTTTTGATGACTATAAAATCGCTTTTTGGATTTAACAAGGGACGTCTTGAACTTATTTTGAGATAATTAAAAGCAATGAAGCCTCCAATATTTAGGTGGAGTTAGGCAAAACCTACTTTGCTACTTCATGCAAGTAAATAATTGTTCAACTCAAAAGGTTGAATTACAGGTTTCCCTCTCCAAATATTTAATTAAACACGATGAGACTGCAACAAAAATTGTTACTTCCATCCAACAAACAGAATTTTCCCTACAAAGTAACATCATGATTTAGAATCAACACAATCAAATGATTGAATAAAACAAAATGTTCATTTAAATAACAGCCCGCGTCAACCAACTTAGAAACTTTTGTTTAAATTAACTACTCATAGATGCATTTTCTTGGAGACAACTATGTGAAAAACTGGTAGAAAATATCAGCAATGATTAATAAAACTAATAATAGCATCCAACGATGATAAACCCTGAAGTGACGAGAAGCTGAACTTTCATGACAGCACCTCCTGAAATAGCCACTTTACCGAAGTGAACCACGAAAAAATGGCGCTTGAGTCAAAACGACTTTCGATAAAGTCGAGAGACACTGTCCACTAGATTTATCACGAATTTGGCTAACCTCGATTAGGTTGGAAGGCAAACCAGTAAAATTTTCGGAGACATCATAAAATTTGAACCAGGAATAAATTAGTTGTATTAACTGATGAGAATAATCCGAGTATTAAGAAAACTGCTGACTTAAAATTTACGCTCGACGGGCATCTTGGGTTCATTCTATTTTTTCCCCGCGAACAATTCAAATGATCAGCTTCCTTAAGTTATTCGAATTTGATATCTTTAAGTCATTTTCATCATATCTAGGAGCTAGCGATTCAGTACTTACCTAACTTTTGAAATCTTAATGGGATATTAAGAAGCCTACACATTTCTCTTTGGAAGTGACAAAAAGAATGGTCCATCAGGGAGAAGAAGGAGAAGCAGACCCGAAATCCAAGAAGGACTGTTATGTATTTTAGTGCTTACTTATTTTACGGCCACCATTTCTCTCATGGTTGCTTGTGACAAAATTGTCTACACAGAAAATGTCCTGAAGGTGCATTTTTGTTTAATGCTGAATACGTAGTAGTTTTTCAAAGGCAACCGAGAACATGAATCTTTTTAGGACTTTGAAATACATCCATAATAATAAATGAATCCAGCCTGAATTTAAATCGTTGCTTTAAAAATTGTAAACAAGAGATTCTATTTCAGGGTCGTTAGCATCCACATGTGCCAACAAAATTGTATTGTCTGAAGCACTGAATTTAACTAATGCAAATATAGTTTGTTAAAATTAAGTCCTACCCGCATGGAAACGATGCATGGATTTCAAAAAACAATTTAAGTATTAGATACATTGATTCTCGATTAGAGCGCTTCTTCATCTGGTCCAAGGCTTCTCCTTAATCAAGCCGCAGGAGCCGAGGTGACCATTTATGACTCAATCGAAGCATTTTTTGGAAGTAATACGCTTTTGAAGTACTCTTTGACGTGTAGTTCGTGCTTGCGGATTTACTGGATCCAAGCTAATCCGAAATTCTCATGCAAGTATGTAATCAATCCGCCAACATAAAAAAGCGCACTTTTAGCTTTGATTTTATCATATGTTTTTTGAAAGTAAACTAACATTGAAAGCAAATCAAGTCCTGATCTTATTGTGGTATTGTTAGAAAAATCATTTTCTTAGAGTCAGATTGGTTAGAGTCGCTAAAGATTGAAAATGACCGTTCGCACCAGTTAACCCGGTCAGCGACTCTCTTCGTTCGGTAAACGAAAATCGTTCTGAAATCTCCGGATCCAGTGTCCAGTGAGTCCAGAAAAAGGAGTAGGAGCAAGAGCGCAAGGAAATTTAAAACAAAGCTTGGGAAAAATAGTGGTTCCAGAGGAATTTCGGCGCCAACCATGCTACTGAATTTGTTAAGACAATCCCTTCATTTGTCTCTAAGTTTTTCACATTAGAAGATACACAGCTATTGTTGGATTGCGTTCTGAACACTTGCTTTTTTTTGATAAGTATACAAGGTGAAATAGGGCAGAGCTGTGACTCGATAGAATCGCATTGCGAAACGATTCGCTCATGATTTGTAAAATAATTAACTACCTCCAGCCTGAACGGATATTTTCAGCATTTATTTCCTCGACGCACTGACCGAGGTGTATCTCAAATTAAATATCACCTTTTTCTTTTCTAATAAGAGTGAGCTGTGGGATAAAAAGGTCACATAAGCAACATTCTACCCAGAAGTATTCTATACTTCGATATTGTTCTAAAACTGGCAAGTCAAAGTACCCATTTATATCTCAAACTCAGGTTGGGTTGAAATAGTCATCGGTTAAAAATTACAGATTAACTCAAAAAAAAGAGTTTTAGCTTATTAATATGAAATAATTAATATCATAGTATTCAAGCAGCTTAAGAGTCGGAGTAGTGGCCACGAAGGCGGGAGCATTTAGAAGGCCTTATCGATCTTGACGAGAGGCTTAAATCGAGAGCGAGAGGGTCACCTGCAAATAAATAGTTCAGACTAGGTCATCAGGTCTGGTGACATACAGACAACTCATAAAACTTGGGAAGGGGTCACAAAGGAAGTTGCGACGACCGCGACACATTTTGCAGCCTAGCCACGGTGGTCCGTTCGTGTATAAGTGTGACTCATCCTCAGACAGGTCAAAAGCCGTATTGAGGGTATCACCCGGCCTACTCTAATTGCCCGTCGTGCTAGAAACTCCTTAGTCGAAAAAATTCACTGAAATTAACGTCGGTCAGATTTGGAACATTCCTAAGGCTAATGAGGAAGGTGTTGACAACTAAGTCATCGCTGGGGGCATATTAAGAGACAGTGCCTCGATATATCCCCGAGCGCAACAGACAAATCATTTCCAAAGTGAAAATGGAATTTCTCGTTCGATGTATTTTTTCTACAGCCTAAAAGTAACGAAGAGTTCCTTTGGGTTAGCCGCATTTTGTAGCGACTGACAGTTCTAGACGTTGTGGCTTTTGATTGGATGCAGTTTGTCTATGCTTTGGGAGATGATGCAGTTCTAAGATTCCTGCAGCTCTAGAACTCCGAATCCACTTCACGCATCTTATACACCGTTTTAGCCCATCAGTTATGAATTAATGCCGCTGACAACTTGCGTTTACGGAATTTCAAATTTTGCACTTAGATTATGCATATCCAACTTATGCGTAGCATTTTTACTGGTGTGTTTATAAATCATGGAATCCAGCTTGAAAATGAACTCGGTTCCCAAAATATCATTTGTATCCCAGTGTTCGAATTTTCTGTATGCTACTGTCAGCAGAGGACACGATCTTCGAAACAGCGAGGGCTTTAGCAGCACAATCCTCGGTCAAGTATGAATCATGAAATATGAAACCAGATATGATTTCAATGTAATTAAATCTTAGGATAAGTTGTTGAAATGAAAGGGATCTGGAACTTAATGAAAAGTAGATACAATTCGATAAAGATTTTCGGCTTGAAGTACCCGGAGTTCGATAATGTCTAATCAGTAAATCGCCTGTTGAAAAGAATATTAGAGGAGTACTTTAAAAGTAATATATAGCCGATTCTTTATGAAGTTCAAATCAAGATCCGGATCATCAGAAGTTCAGATTAGTTAACTGAGTCGTGTTTGGCGAATTTCTCCTTCGGACCATCTCTTCTAACGTTCCTCTCATCCTCACATTCCTCTATTTATCTGTCTTTGAGCGAATTCCTCGTTTGATATCCTCTTCAGTTCCCGACACTATGCAGATTTACACCAAGCTCACAGATTCGGTGTTCTAATAACTTTCGACCTCTTAAGTTTATCTCCCTGAGAAAAACCATGTCGAAATGATGTAATGGCCCCATGTTTGGCTAGGCTAATGTGGAATGGTCTTGCCTAAAAGCAGAGTTTACAATAAGTTTCATGAAAATTACCTTGTCTGATTTTTCAACACCTGAAAGTGGGCTTTCGCAGGTTAATTCCATGTAATGATGCATTTGGCGGATAATTCAATAAGGAAGAAACTAATGCCTTGTTTCAAAAAACATTTTTATTTCATGAAAACGGTTGCAAAACCACCCCCCGCTGCTACTTCAAGCATAAAGAAATGCAAAACCTTTTCATCTTCTTCGAGGTGAATACTGTCGAGTATACCATTGGGATTCTCATGAAAGTTTTTCCTTGATGAAAATCTGTTTCTTCGTCGCAGAAAATGTTGTACCAAGCAAATCATTTAAGTCAAACAATATCAGCAACGGATAATTATTTAACCATTTTCAATATCAAAAAATTTCTAGTTGAAAGATTTAGCTGCAATTATTATGGGACTTAATTCTGTCTTTACCTGTTCATTATTAAAAAAGCCCTGCTGGGAGACTCCCTAGTTTTTTCACAGGACGACATAAAACTTTTGCTTATCGTCAAAAGTCGAGCTAAAATCTGGTTGATGAACCCATTTTCTGTCGAATGGAACTGGTTTAGCACCAGTAATTGATGAATGTGTCATTGATCTGAATCCGTTTTAGTGGCAAGTCTCTGGTATGAATGCGTAATCATACTAATATGAAATATCATAAAAAATGAAATCAAATGTGCTTTTTGAGAGCATGTTTTGTTTGCAACTTTGTTTTGCGAAATCAAAGTGCTCTCCTCACAGGCCCTAATTTTGGTTCAGACTGTAGCGGCTGAAAGCGGAAATGTGAGCCACATAAAGATTGAAATAGAGCCAAATAAGAAAGTCGAAAATAGCCACAAATTTATCATGAAAAGTCTCTTAATGGTTTCTCTGATTTTGGTCGGGCAGCCATATTTTGCCACCACTACCTCTGCATGGTTAAAATCCTTTCATTAGTAACAATAAAGGAAAACTGATTGTCAGGTCTAAAACAAACCCAAAGAGGGGTAGAATCCAGTTTGATTTCTTTCGCTATTTCTTTAAAAATAGATTTCTATCCTTTTGGACTAACTTCATAAGCCACCGCTGGAAATTATCTTGAGCTTTTTCCTTTTAGCTTGCTATTCTCCTTGAATTTGTGCTTACGCGCGAACCTCTGATCTATCGGATGACCTCCAGAATGAGCGGTGTAGTGTAGACCATTATCGCAAGCATTCGACTTTAAGGGCTGTTCATACTCAAAATGAAATTCTATGCAGAGCGCAAAAATAAAGTACTTGCAGGCCGTATTTAAAAAGTTTCCCGCTATTTAAAAGTTACTTAAGCGCTATAGAAGTTGAAATTGAATGCATTCATTCAACCAAGGAACAGCTAATCATCCTCTTGTTTGTTTCCATTTTTTGAGACAATAGCAATAAATTTTACGTCAGATTTTAGTTATGAAATGAATATTTGACCTAAAACAATCGGCATTAAGGTTCCGATTCTCCAATAACTGATCTTTAAGGAATTTGCCCTGCTAACTCAATTAAAACGTAAGTAAGACCTTAAAAATGGATGTTTCTGCGAGTAACCGGGGATATCGAAGTAAAAAAATAGAATGTTGCATTTTTCGGAGTTCGATTTCGAAAAAGGACTACTGAAATCGCCATCCATTGTGTAAGACATTGAACCATTCCACCTAATAACCCTGATAATTTACCAGAGGGGCGAGAGAACGAGTGGCTGAAACTGGCCATTCAGGATTCGTCAGCGATCGGAAGTAGTTGAAGTCGGAGGATTCGCTGTTATTTAACTTCCTCTCAATCGTTTCCGGCTGGCAGCCTGTGGTCCAACAGGGTTGGTGTAACGCCAAGTACTGTACGTGAACCGAATCATTTTCTTAATACTACACCTTGCATTTCGACCTCTATTGCATTCATTTCCACTAAAAAACTCTCGACAAGGGATGTCACTCTTGTGGTAAAATGGACCTCAATTTCTGGTGGTTGCATTGAGATGCCATTTCGGATCAAATAGTTTAAAAGGAGACTTTTCATTTGACACTAGTTTTGAGAGAGAGACTGTGAATGGAAAAGCGGATAGTTCGTCTTAGTCTTCTTAATTCGAATGATCGAAACCTAAGTGGGTAATTATGGTCTACAGTGGGATTAGCAGAATTAATTAATCCAAATGAACATTGAAACCTTTTAGCCGTTTACCTCGCCGTTCAAATCATTTCAGGATTTAGGTCTCCATATCCAATTAACTTAGGGAATGCGTGGTTGTAGGAAAACGGTGTGGATCATTGGCGCGTTATTAAGAAATCAAAAGCTAAATAACGTCTTGTCTATCTGTAAGTTATGCTTCATCACCGTTTTACGCAACTATACCTCAGTTTCGCGATGATGTGGCATCAAACAGTGATTCCTAAAGTAAAATAAACAATTGCCCGTTTTATCCCCTTATGACAGCTTAGACTGACACTAGATTTGCTCCATGAGCCTAAATCCAGCCGACAGTCTTCTCAGGTGGAAGTTGTGACAGATGTGAAAATGGTCATTTAGGTCCCATGACAATATTTTTAGATCACCCATTACTTATCACCATCAAAAGGATGTCTGCTTAATGGGAGGCTTAAGAAAAGGAAAAAACAGATATTAAGAGTTACCTTCCTTATTGTCTTGCGATTATTTCTGCTTAATTTATTTTATTTAAATTTCAACTTCAGCAATATTATATCGGTAACTAAGATTCAAAAAGAGAGGCAAGATAATATAAATTGAAGTTTTCTTAGGCTGGCGAAAAAGGCTGGGGTGTTGGGCATTGTAGCTATCACGAAAATGTCCAAGCCCAAGTCCAAGTGGCAACATGTGAGCATTTCGAAATAAAATAATTAGGTTTATTTTTATCTGCACTCTTAAAAATTGGTTTTGGCAAGAAGTAACCCAGAGAAAATCCTTGAGCCACTGTGCTTGAAAAACACCAAGGTTTTCCTACAAACTTTGATCGAAAACAAGGCCTGCATCAAGAACGATAAGTCTAAAACCGAATATAAGCGCATACTTCTTTGTATAAAATCCGAAAAAAGTGAATATCAACAAACCGAATTTGATCTCAAGGTCATGAAGTCATCAAGAACGAAATGGAAGCCATATTAAGTCGTCATTCATTGCACAATGATAGCAGCCAACAGAGCACGCTTACAGGAAGTATTTTGAGGACCCAAAGATTAATTTGACGTGCCATTAAAGCCCAGAATGAAAAGATGAATTCATACTTTGATGTTTCTGTTTCCAACTAGTGGCATTCTCAGCTAATGCAACTGATCGACAAGACCGAAGGGATGATGGACCGCTTTTCAGCGTTCCTAAACGGCCACTGATTTTGCAGTACTGGACTCACCTTTTGCATTGACGTATTACTGTGTTTGCCCTTTCAACCCCCATGGTCTCACAACCTTAAAGCAGCAAGATCAACGTCCAAATGGAAAGTTATTTGCTGTCTAATGAGCTCTTAAGGCACGATTAAAATGGGCTGTTCTTCCTTGGGACCAGTTGGGATGGTGAATCGTTAAGTCTGTTTAATTTTCTGAAAACCCGGTCTAAAACGCTAAACTTTCATCTGAAGAATAGTTGACGGTTGTATAGATCCGGAATTAAAGGTGAAATGCGTCTTTTAGTTAGGAGGCAAAGTTGGGAGCTGAAAAGGCCACTGGGCAAAAAAGGTGGTTTTTCAAAGAGGAAAGTTCCTCCGAATCTTAACGCAGTCAATGAAAGGGCTAAATATTGCCATTTGGCTTCATTATTTTTATTGATTGATCTCAGGAGAGCTATTTCAAAGTCTGAGATCAGCGACTCACCTTCAGAAAAAAATCCAACTTAGTTTAGGTCTCAAAATAATATTTTCACCTGGCAATATTATTTCAGTAGCTTTCCAGGAAAATACTAAGCTTCGTATGCATTCTGCTTCTTATCAAGTTTTATATAAGAGAGATAATCTTTAGGACCTATCAATTCCTGAGACAAATTTTGTCATCCAATTGTTACTGTTTACTTCGATGTACTATTTTTACCATTTGTAGAAGTCCCTCTCTTTACTTATGACAACTTTAGCATTAGACAGACAAGTGTTAGCTATTCAATAGGGTTTTCAAGAAGGGACAGGTATGCGAAATATTAGGATGGCAACCGATGTGGGTGAAACATTCGAAGTCCTCGAAATTACATGGTTTAACAAACCCATAAGTCTTCAGCAACAACTGCTTCGACATTTGTTGCTGCAAGATTAAGATTTTAGCACTTATTTCTTCCCCAAACAACCCCTGTAACGTATTTGCAGCTGTAATTTTAAGCGAAAAGATTAAAAGTTAACAGAATGCACAAGTTTTATTTTCAGCCAATGCATTCGAATGTCGTATGGGATATCCAAATAGATTTTGGTTTATCAAGAAAAAAAAAACAATCGAAAACGCCAGTTTCCGAGAATTCAAATAAGTGCGCTATTGTCAGATAGCGGTATTTAATTGCCTGAGTATTCAAACACAGGGTAGCATCTAACCTCTATAATTATAGAACGAATCTTTTGAGTTATCGGTAAGGTTAACTTGCCTTTAATTGCACCTTAGAGCAAAATATGCAGTAGGTCAATCTTGGTTAAAAACTTTCGTGATTCTACTTGCCCACGAATCATTGAAAATTATTATATTTTATATGTATTTTCTAAAATCAGGGAGACACCAGCTTAAGTTGATCAGCTAGCATTCCACTCATTGGCTAATCCTAATTGTTGAAAACCAATAAAATGACCTTATAAAAGGTCTTGGTTTTCATTTAGGAAATGCACAGTTCTTCTGTTAATTAAGATCGACCGACATTAAGCCCTACCGGGGATTGAAGTTTACTTGATCCTGATTAGCAGATGTTTGAAAACAGCAGTTATTGTTAGTAAATCCTGATCAAGATTGCTGGATTCGAAGCTTTTAAAGACGGCATTTCTGTTCTTTGGAATTCAGTAAAATCACAACTTCACTCATCGTTAGTCTCTACCTCTGAAACAAGGAAGTGTTTCTCTTACTTTTTGAAAGAAACTCAACCTCCGAACGAGGCTGAATGTAGGCACATTAGGTATCATGTAATTCTAATTGAAATCTGACAGTTATGATTTAAACAAAGTATATTTCAAGTGATTTAGTGAAAAATGTGACTAAAACATGTTTAGAAGCATATTAACCAGCAATGATTGGCCAGCAGAATTACTCGCTGTCCCCAAGAACACTTCTTTGAGCAAAAAGGCCTGTCGATTTCCGACAGGAAGGCTTTTACAGCATGGTACAAAATGGTGATGAATGCAGCGCATTTAGTGCAGTCAGGAATAAAACGAGTATATTCGGTATGGAATTTTTGAATGATTGCGGATAATTAGTGCGATTGTAAAAATTTCCCACTGGAAGTAGTAAATAAGTGTGCACCTCCTAAAGACGGAATTTCAGTTGCTCTTTGTAACCTATCCCAAATGTTTAACTGTCGAATCTCTGCCCCTAAACATTATATTTAACATGTTTAGAGGCTTTGCAAACGCTGCTATTTGTTAGTAAGGAATTTTCAAGTGGGGCAGTTTATTTGGTGGCTTCTTATATTTCACTTCGATCATAGATATTGGCTTGAGGGAGCTCCAACAATGTATGAAAGTGAAGAATGCAGTCCGATTTTTTGAACTTATCTAAAAGTCAGTACTATTTAAAGGGTCATTCTGTCATTTAATTGATCGTTTGGGGTAAAGTCCTCGGTAAAACCTGAGTCTGAACTAGTGGAGGTGGCAGTGATATAAAAGAGCGTGTCGCATGAACTCAGAATAATTTTTAAACGATATTCGATACTTATAAGGCTTCAGATTCTTTTGAAGTACTAAGCAGTTGGTATTGAAGAATTTCAGAAATAAGCTTCCTTTATAGAAAATGACAGTTGAGTTGTTTAGATTAGATTGTTTGAGCTTTCAAATCATCAGTTTACGGAACTCGGAATCCACTGCCACGAAAGCAAGTGTAATGGTCTCGCATGCTGATTGAAGGGAGAATCAGTTGAGAAGGGTGATAACATGGTGTCTTGTCGATTTTGGAGAGAAAGTAGGAAAATCTCTTCGCTCAGCGCAGCTTGTTTCTGCTGCCCGCTTTCATTCACATATTCTTAGAAGAGCTGCGATAAGTGTGAGTAGAAATTCAAAGAGGGTGGAATTGTTGAAGTCCATCTATGGACAAAGAGGCACGAACACGTCAGGATGGACCACAGTAAACTCATAACGAGTTTTGATATTTCCAACTACTTTGAACAGGTTCCTATTAAATTAAGGGAACAAAACAAGGGATGTAAAGGAAAATCACATCTTATATTCTGCCATTAAATCCATGTTACTTTATTATTTTGCTATGTTGATAGTTGATTTTTTACAATAATTTATGAAATTCCATAAAAAATGTCGAGTATAGATACAGAAGTGAAACGTTTGTCTACTGAGGACCCAATATGAAGAGAATTTCCAGTTGATAAGTGCAAACAGCAGAACTGACAGAAGAAATTAGCTCTAGGTTACCTTTTTCGGTCATGAAAACAACTTATTGTGGTTCATTCCCTTCCTTCTACGGACAAAGAAATTAATTTTACTTGGGACCAATTGCAGCACTACTCTTTACCTCAGGAGAAATATTAAGTTCAATAGTCCTATTTATTCTAAATATAATATTTCTTTCTGCTTCGCAGCCAGACATTTTATTTATTACTGTCTAGTCTCTTAAGTGCAAGAAACAAAATAACCCCAACGTTTCGTAGTCAATGTCATTGACTTAATAATTTCTAAATAAAAAGACAAGAATAAAGAAATGGATAAACACATAGGTGTTTATATATAGATTGTGGGTCTTTATACCATAAGCACTAATATATGGTAATGCAAATTAACTCATTTGCCATCCTTTTATGTTTTTTGGTATATCCTACTGAGTTAATTTAAAACTGATCTTAAATCTACAGATGGAACATTTAAAAGCTTTGCTTGCTTATAATTAAAGCAATTATTGTTATTATTTCGGCAAACAATTTTCAAACTCAGTTGAACCCTCTGGTTGAAACTGTTAATGTACGTAAAGATAACGCTACACACAAAAGGTATACAATGACAAAACGGACAAACAAATAAACAAGCGTTATATTATTGTCTGCTGCCTAGACTTGGAAATACCATTAGTTAAGTCAACTTCAATTGCAGCATTCTTACAGATAGTCACTTCAATAAAACAAGGACATTTTATAACGTTTGTCAAGGACCTCTCGTTTTTGTAGGGAGACTAATTTATCCTTAAATTTAAAAAGTTGTTCCACAGTGAATTGATTCATTTTTCCAAACATCTCTCAACTTCACTTTGGAAAAGCCGGTTTTGACAATTATCTTGATTGAGTAGACATTGAGGCGCGTCGTTCAAAAAGACAACTTAATTCAGTTAGATTTCACACTTTTTTCTTCCAGAAATTTCTCAACTTTAACATAGTGGAAAGAAAATCAGTCCCGGCAAGTTGCTTCAGCTAGAATGACAATATTAGAGAGAAAAAAAACATTGAATGAACACTTCGGTTATTTTGATGTATCCCTATTTTTAGACACAGGAACTTTCCGTTAAGAAATGAAACTAAGGACTAGAATAGAGTTTTATCTAATAATGCTGCATTTAGCAATGAATGACTTCGAGAATACAAGAACCTGAACTGGATTTTGCGTCAAACCATAGACTTACTACTGTTCTATTAAAGTCTCCTAGAAACACATGAGTAAATTCCATTTTTAAACTTTCAAGCATCCTAGAGATAACGATTCAAATTTATATAAGATATTTAAGAAGTTCGGTAATGTTTTATCTGTGATGTTTGCTTCAGAGTCTACAATAATTTGATGTTCCGACTTTTGGAAGATAAAACTAAAGTAAATGACTAAGTCTCAATCCAATCTTACTTAATAACAGATTCAACTAGACGGACCAATGAACGCATTCTGAAGCAAAATTTATGGTGTCCACTGAAGCCTCACCACTCACCGCGGATCGGCTGTAGCTCTGCAAACATCCTAGCCCAAATTCTTTTAATTTGGATCAAAATTGTCCATTTTCAATGCCGGACTCTTTGAAATGTTTCCAATCAAATTCTTGATTTATAGGACTTTCCTCAATAATGTGATAGGATTCTTCTGGGCCAGAGAACCTACTAATCTCCACTGAGTGTAAAAACATGACGAAGTACATTATTATGTATTGTAAAAGCCCAATTAAAACCACCTATCTCAATGCGTAGAAGCATAAAAACATCCTGTTGCTACCATTTCATTTTAAATGATGCTTTTTTCTTATAAGTAGTATCTGCCTTAAATACGAAAATTAAGAAACATAGCCTCAACCTGCAAATTAATTTAACATTTGTTCTCTTTATATCTAATTCATGGAAAAATCTTACAAAATTACATCCACTACATTTATTAAAATGATTTTGTCACATGATTGTATAACCGGACTAGCATGGTAATATTCACGATATTCTTTTCTATCTATCGATTCCTGTGCAAGTGGAATTCCCTTTGAAATCCATTTCCAAAAAAGAAATACAACTGCACAAAAAAATTAGTGATTGAGATATCAATCACTGGTTAATAATATACCTGATTTATTCTACCACGAAAATGTGGAGCGTTTATTAGCACAAACACTGAAATAACAAAATTTCTCTCATGGAAATGTAGGCAATTAACACTTGCTCTGAGCTCAAGGGAGGGAAATTAATCAGTGTCCTCAATAAAGTGGAATGATATGAGAAGAGGCTGGTTTCCAATTATCTCTTCCAGGTCACCATCAATAGAGTCTTAATTGCTGCAGATTATTACACCGTTGGTTGTTGCCTACTTTACAACTGAATTTTAAAAATGCCAACCATTCGAAATAGTGCTCGTCATTTTTCAATACTGAAAGGAAAGTTGGTTGCATTTGAACCAAATAGTGAGATAAACGCAGTGGTTAGTAACTTACATGTTAATTAAAATTTAGATTTAAAAAATCATTTTTGCCGAACAATCGTTTCCTATTCATCTTTGTTTTTGCTGTCATGCTCTGCGTCATTTTTCAGGTAACAGTATGTGTGGCCATAAATCTCCGGGGCAAAGCGAATATGCTGCGGGTAGGGGACGAAATGGAGGACGCCTGAGGACAAGAGAAAAAGTTCGTCCATGGATGGCTGAAGAAGTCAACGTTGGGGAGAAGCGATGGTTTCTTTAAGGCCTTTGACAGGCATATTTATGAACTATTCTGCCCCTACACATGAACACTGACCATTAAATCGCTGAAAGCTGATATTTGATAAATGTTTTGCTTATAGCTGGTCTTATTTGAAGTATGTGAGAGGTGAGTACAATAACTTCCTACTGGAATGATTAAATCTACAAAAGTTCCACTGTTCAATAGCAGGGAATGCTCAATTCCACTGATAGCAACAATTTGCGATCGCTTCACTTCTTCTACCTTAAGCATGAGATGGTTTCCAAAATAAGACATTTTAGCAGCCACACAGTTCTCTTAGATAGGATTAGTATTATAGTAATGCATCTTTGCCAAACTTTTTTCCTGAACAGGAAGCATTGTTATCCTCTCAGTCTCATAATGAAAAAAACTGTATTTTGACTACTATTTTAGAGCGAGGAAAAGACGGCGTAAAAGTTCTTTAGTTAAAGACCCCCTATTTGGTCATCCGCTTATGGATCAGTATTGAAAAGTCAATTGTCTTTGTCTGAAAGTTTCCTGATATCAATGGTGTTCGGCTTTGTCCACTGGCTTTGTCGAATAAGATACAGATTGGGTATAAATAAGGTAGCCAATCAGCATCAGCGCATGAATGGAAATGAGCACATTTCTAAGCAAAAACATCAGTGGCTACCTGAAAACATGGTATTTTCATGCATCACAACAATGATAGTTAAACAAGAATGAGTTACCAATAAAAATTAAAAAAAACCTATTCAATGGAATATTTTTCTTCAGATTGAGACCCTCTGCTGTGAGGAAAGAAGTACTGCATTTTATGTATTTCTAGGGTTTACCAGAAGAGTGTTGGTGTTTCAAGCTTTTGATCCGTATGTAATTAATGGTCAGGTAGCCGTTTGTTCTATTTTTAATCGCTTCAATTGTTTAGGTGAATCACATCCAGTACAATAAATAATGTAATTAACCAGATCCATGGTCTTGGACTGTGGAAATCGACGTGCATGTAGCAATGAATGGAGTCTCCACCAGAATATTGAAAGGTTTCTGGTAGGAGACATGAAGACGGGCGAGGACGAACGAAGTGCCAAGACTAAGCCGGACTGCTACCTGTACGACGAAGCCATGCCAGAAACGATACCAGACAAACGAAAACGTCAACAAACGTTTTTACTGTGTTCTGTGTTAACTATTGTTCTTACTTGTTATAAAAGCTAATTGTACTTCCGTTGTACCCCCAGTAAGTCCTTGGGACTTGCCCTAATAAGTGGGGAGAAAATAAATAAATAAACCTGAATTAATAAACTAAAATAACACTTTTTCAAGTGTTTGAGAAGTGGAACTTTGTTTAATGGTTAGTTTCTCAAGGTCTGAATGATCTTTGAAAAAGACTTTCTTCAGCAATATATGCCATGAGAAATAGTTAAGCAATGCAGCAATAAATAACAAAAAGTAAATGATTAAAAAGTGAAAAAATTCTTTTCGGGCAACTCCAAGTCCAAAAAGGAAGTAGTTTCATGTCATCTGACGGATCGGCAAGTAAAAATTGCGAAATGTTGGCATATAAACTGCAAGAATATATTTTTACAGGAGGTTAAAAATAGTATTTTCTGAGAAAAAATTATTAAATAACAAACGACGTGAGTTTGAATTATCCCTCTCAATATAGTGGATGGCACTAAATCGTTAGTTAAGAACGTATGGGCAAAAGATTTCAGCTGCATTATTAACCGAGATTCAATTTCCTCAGTAAAGACTGAGACTGAATTACTCAAATACAAGAATTGAAAACATCATTTAAATGTAAGACTAGGCTGTTTGTGATCACATCAATAAGAGGTACAGCTTTGGACGACTTGTCCGGCAAATTTCAAAGAGTTAAAAATGAAATTACAGAAAAAAAGTAAAAAATTGCTTTTCAATTAAATTAACCCCGCTTTTTCTCATGATTTGGCCCAGACAATGGATCTTATTGGACCACACTTACCCAACCTTCTCCTATATGAATAAATGGATGAAAATTGTGAAGGAGCCGTTTTTTTCAGCCTTGATTCACGCTGTCTTCTATTGAATTGAAGAGGGGTTCCGTTTCTCAAAATATCATTTATCTGATAACTGTACTTCATGTTTGGTTAAATCTTTGACTGTAGCCCAGTTGATCATACTTCGGTTCTTGGTTTTTCAGGATTGACTGATGCAAGTTAGTTTTGCAAAGTGAGAAAGTCTAATGAGTTTATACTCGTAGATGTCTTTTTTCGATTCATTAGCGCGACGTGTCAAACACCAATTTCAGGTCAGTTTTTGTTAGTTTGCCAATGAATTCTTAAACTCACACAAATAAGCCTGATAACTTCAGCTTTCTTCACTAATCCAGTTCCTTTAACAAGGATTCAAAACCCATTCGAAATAAATTTGAGTAGCCTTCAAGAAGTTGTAATTATTGCAGTTACATAAGTTACATAAGAATGATTTCATTTTTCTTTCAACCGAAACATCATTCGTATTTCTTGCCACTTCCATGGAGACGGCTATTGTTCCACGGCTTTGACGTACTTTCTGCGAGAGCTCTGAAATAAAATGAAAATAAACAAACATTAGTTTAGTACTTAAATATTACTTTTATATTATTTTGGGGTATGTGCTGAAATTTATATGTTTCCCTTTTCGACGCTTTTGGCCTTCGTGATTGCTCTTTTCTCTCTTAGTTTCAACAATTTTATTTTAAATTGACAGTTGCTTTGTTTCATTATTTGAGTCAGTAATTGCAATTTAACCATCCAAAATTTATGTGCTTTTGAGAACAAGCATTGAAGAGTGGAAAACGCGCGTTAATATGTTGAAAGGACTTGTTTCTCAATCGGCCGATGAACATTTAGGATTCTCAAAATGGCAGAGCTCGAAAAGACTTCCTGAATCATTGTTCTGAGGTAAAAATCAATTTCAGATTAGATCTTGTGAACAAATAGACGACGCTCTGCGAAGAGGGACCCCTAACGGGGACAATAGCTGGCCATAAAATATCGAGTGATCAAATATTTATTCTAGATTGCACCTCCACAAACATCTGGAATTGGTTCGTTCAATCTTGCTCCCTTCAGCAGTGATTTCTCACTTACTATGAACTGACATTGCATAAACTTTTAGCTATTTAAGAACCCAATCATGAATTATTTTTTTAAATACGTATTTCACGAGTCGGCCGAATATCAACAGAAGAGTCTTATTCTGCCCAGTTGGGATTTGCTGTCAACGCATTTATCTTTAATGACATTTTAAAAATAAAATAACATATATGACTGTCCCGTTAGGAGTCACGTCAAATGTCACTTCGAACCTGACCTTGTGAGTGAATTCCCCTACACGAGGCCCGTTTTTGCTTGAAAACGTTAGTGCATATTTTTTGATTCTTTCTGAGTAACTTAAGCTCCGTATGGCATAAAAAATAGCGTGAAAGTAAATTTCGTACCCTAATTTACCCATGTTTATGAGAGAAACACTTCAAACTTACTATATCGTAATTTAGCTTAAAATCCTGCGATTCATTAGCTCCATTTGTGCAGCGCTGTCTAATGCCAACGCTTTCAAAAGAATAATTTGAGGGACTTTCATATGCGTTCATTGTGGATCAGAATAAGTTCTGATCCTCTCATCCTTTATTTAACAAAGTGATTGACTGATTTCATTTCAATTGGTTGATTGTTTCCAGAATTCACAAAAAAATGAAATAATCCAACAACAGCACAAATGGAATAAGTTTAGATTCGCAAGTGATCTCTTTGCCAGAACAACCTAAAGTCGGTTTTGAGGAGAGTGTTTGGTGATACCAATGGTCACCATAAACTCATGTAAAGTAAATCAAAGATTATTATGAGCTATGGCAAGACTTTAGAACTCAGCAGTAGCTCTTTTCCAGATTTGCCAAAAATATCATGGCCTGCTCAAATAAAATCATATTTATCATAAACCAGCTGTAGAGAAGCGCCGGAAGTGACGATGTTATTAGACGGTATATAACCAGAACGTAAGAATGATCCACATAAAAAGCGAAGTATCTCTCAACATTCATAATAGACGTCTAGGCAGATCATATTTTTGATAAACTGAAGCCTCACCTAGTTAGCGATCATTCTAAATATATTTTAAATTTATTTGTTGTATGCGATTTTTTCTTGAGAAGTAATGATTTTGGAGTTGCCAACATAATAAAATTAGAAGTTATTTTATTGAAGGCTACATTTTTGGCGGTATGGTATTTAATAAATGGGATCTAATTTTGAGACTAGCACTTGATTAAAAGACATAAAAATATACCCAGAAAGCCTTTCTGAGGAGAACGCTTAACAGATTCTTTGAATAGGACATGGACCATTCCTAAATTGAGCTTTGTCTTGGCCATTGCGAGTTGAAATTCCGTATGAATATGCTAGGGTCTCCATTTCATTAATTTTGCTCAAACTGGATGGTTTCGCTGCTGGGCTTGTAACTGTGTCTGCAATACGCCGGAAAAGAATTTAATGCTCCAAAACTATCGGACTGTGAATAAATTTGAAACGCTCTCACTTCCTGTAAGCATTTAAAGCAACGTAAAATTTTTCATTAGCTGAGGATTAAGATGTCACTAAATGGAACGCAAAGCAAAAAGCGGGTTTAGTTACACGTTAACAGAAACATACGTCCTCTGTCAGTCGCTTAAGTCAACCTACCTACAAATAGAGCTTCTGCTCTTGAATGAAATCTTCTACGACAGACTTTAATGAAAAGACGTACTCTTTTGATGAATGCCCTTGCTTGTCATTGATACAACTAACTTCTTTATGGACAAACTAATGCAGCATCAATCTCATCTTTAGTTCTCAGGTCAGCTTTGATATAACTGTCTGATCTACCCAGCACTTAATCTGCCGTAATAGCGATATCGCCCATTACGTACAATTAATAGTTAAATTTTGCAGAGTTAAATGTAGCTTCAAGGACTGGATATCACCATCTCATCAATTTGGAAGTAAAATGTAGTTATTGAAGGTTGCAATAATTCGTTAATCCACTCTGGCTAGACACCAGACATTCAATTTTATATAAACAGACTTTGTGACATAACTTTTTGTCGGGTTAAAGGGTAATTTAAGATTTCTAATAAAAATTCATTGAAAGCAAAAGTTGTCAGGTTTATTAATAGGTTTCAAAGCATCTAATCTGCTTAATTTGAGTACCTTAGTAGCCCATATATGAGATCAGTTCACTTATTAAGGCTAGTAAACCCAGATACCAAATGGATGCGGATAGTTTGCTGTTTTCAAAGGTCATTTCTGTGATATTTAGGGATCTACATGTTTGACAAATATCTTAATGGCTATGATTCGCTTTTTCTTTTTATTTTCGGGGCGTGGTTGTATTGGCCAGTCTGCTATTTTGCGCATCCTCCCCTGACCTCTTTATGTAAACTGAAATTCGTCTAAGAATCTTCCAGGAAGAATATTACGTGGCATAAAAGGTGACAAGTAGAAATTACCCATGCACTGTTTCTATTGGTTCCATTTTAAACTGGTATTACATATATTTAAAGGCAGTTCTCGTATTGAAATAGCAACTCACGATTACTCTTCTCCCTTATGACTTAAATGGTAAGGTATTCATAAGATTTTTCACGAAAGGGGTGAACAAGGTGAACCTGAGAAGATATGCTGAGAATCGTTCTGGCATAGATTACTTCACTTAACCTGTTATTTCCAAGGTGAAATCCACGTCTGACCTAACATTAGGCCAGATAATATCCCAAGAGCGCGTGCATTTTTTTTATTCGTTCCCACCCGTTGGGGAAGTACCAAGGACTTATTGGGGGTACAACAGAAATACAAGAACTTGTACAACCGTTAGACACTCGCATATAGCATAGAACAGTTAAATTGACGTCTTCGGTACCCTGGTCCTTCCTCGGCACGGTTTCGTGGTGCAGTAACATTTCATTCTTCTGTTACACTTCTTGCAGCACCTAGTTGTCCTCGTTTGTTTATTCTTATCCAGATTTCTGCCCACCCATTAGGGCACGTCCCAAGGACTTATTAGGGGTACAACAGAAGTACAATTAGCTTTTATAACAAGTAAGAACAATAGTTAACACAGAACACAGTAAAAACGTTTGTTGACGTTTTCGTTTGTCTGGTATCTTTTCTGGCATGGCTTCGTCGTACAGGTAGCAGTTCAGCTTCGTCGTGGCACCTTGTCCATTTTCGTCCATCTTCATGTCTCCTACCAGAAATCTTTCAAAATTCTGATGGAGACTTCGTTCATTGCTACATACACGTGTATTCCACATTCCAATTTGAGGCCATGAATCCAGGCATTTACGTCGTGCCTCGTTTGCCAGGCTGTACGAAGTTGTACTTCTGCTGGAATAATCGAATTTTATACTTCCAGTGGGTGATTAGGCCTATCCGGCTGTCCCTCTCATTAGCCTCCAGATTTGCGGCTGGGGTTACTGGTGATCAACGCAATGAGGTTGAGGGTAGGTTTGACCACCATCTTATCCACGTGTGGGTCAGAGTTATTTGCAGCCATGATGGGGCAAATGCGTTGTTCATCCTGCCGGTTTGAATTTTTTTCGCAGTCTTTTTTCTTACCTTTCAGTCGAGCTTTTTTCCATTGTGTTCAGTTCTTTCACTTTCTCTACTACAGTCTGGTTCTTTTCTTCTCTTTGTTGGCTTCTCCCTTTCTATGATTTTGACTGAAGGGCGACAGTCCTTTATGTCTCTTTAGCCGCCCTTAAGTCTTGTATCTTGTGAGGCAGTCCGTAAGGGGACACTTTAGTCTACGGTCCAGTGTCTCTTCAATTTTATGTTCTTCTTCTTCTTCTTCTCCTTCTTCTTCTCCATGGTCTTGTCTTATGTGTCTCCGCATCTCTTTTGTTGTGGCGAAACATCTGTGGCAGTTTGCGTTGGTGCAATCAATATCACGTTGCCCATCTCCTACTGGTCTAGGTGTGTAATTTTCAACTGAAGCTTTGAGGCTTTCCTTTAGATCAAGTAGCCATGATTCAGAATGCTCTTGCCATGGTTCTTTCGCATCTTCAATTGGTTAAAACATCCAGTTCCTTGAATATGAGACTTTCATAGTTTCCCCATTTTCAAAGTTACTCTCAAGTATGAAGAGTATCAGGCCATCTTTGTCCAATTTTAAACTCTTCCTTAGGTTCAACCTCTTTGCCTGTGTAAGACTTGCCAAGTTACTCATCGGCAACTTTGGCTCTTGGCGAATATAATCCAAGTATCCTACGTCTAGCCGTATTCTGTATTGCTTTTAGTCAATTGTTATCTTTCACTCTCAAGACAATAGTAGATAATCCATAAGTGATTGCAGGTTCGACAAAATACCAAAGCTGGTTTCAGGGTGTTGTTGAGACTTCTTGAGCGCAGAAATGGTCGTAGTCGCATTTGGTGCCTTTTTGTACGGCTAAGTTTGATTTTATTGCTCCATCTGGCGCATGTACATCTATCTGCTACTGATGCTTATTTCATGTAGTGAAGGTACTATTTGATCTGCTAGTGTTATCAGCCTAAGTTGTAGGGGGGAAAGGATTCAATGAAGGTAAGTGAAATAAGCAGCGATAGTAGATTCGAAGAAAATATAAATGAGATGAACGTTCGTGTGTGCTCACCTAACGATTACGTTCTGGAAACTTGTGCTTGAGGACTAAATTAGCGTTGAAAAATACTTTTATCAAGTTAGGAATAAAGCTATTTTAGTTATACTTATAGTGATCATCAAATGTAACAGCATTACAAGCAAAGTTGATCAGGAAATTGTGTATTTTTTAATGCCCTGTTTGTAACAGTGATTGTAAGGTGGCTTAATGGTTATGACTCACGATGAAGAATATCACTATGTGGCAGCTGCCTTTTCTTCCCTCTACCCCGCATCCCATTCCTATCTCCATCGGGGCGTCTATTCGGGAAGCCATCACGCATCACACGACACACTAAATGCGTCGTAGCATCCCGAAAAAACTCTGCACTTTTTGTCAGAACTTTGACAGAACAAATGCATTAGCACAGCAGCTGCGTCAGAGAAGCGAATGCCCGCCTTCATACAAGTCAGCATACATGCGTGTCAACTCTTACGTTTTTCCGGTGCTCAGGCGGAAAATCGTTTCCTGATTTTTAACTTGTGTAAATTGGCCTACAAGCTTAAGGACTGATGTGTCCCACTTGGCTTGATCAAATGTGCCATTTTTAGAGACAGGTTAAATATGCGTCAAGTGAGTGGATTTAATAGACTTTGCTGCTTTGTCGAAGCCTGTTGAAGCCTTTAAATCAAATAATAGCATGAGAAGTTCCACAGGTTTCGTATAATATGCACCTTTTGTAGCTGTAATGGGTTGGAATAAACGGATATATTGTAGATGTTGAGAGTACTGCAAATCACAAGCCACAGTGATTTCAACACTCACTTTTAGCTACTGCACTGGCTCATTCGTTTTTGACGAGGGGTAATACAATAGGCGGATAATAAAACTAAAAAAATTTTCAGTAAACGGTGTGTCGGTTGCTTGAATTAACCCACCAACTTTGCCTGTACGCATTTCCGCTACTTTGAAGAATTACTGAGTCGGTTCCTTTTCAAGCCAATCTTATTGGTAAAGATAAGTGGGTGATAAACTGGAAGTAAGAGGTGAAGTACAGAAGATGAAAGGCTTAGCCATCACCTTGTCATATTCTTCGTTTGAAACCATCAGTCTGAATAGTGAATGAGATTGGAGAGCTACAGAGTTTTGGTACCAGCATCTAAAGTGATAGATAGCCTTCCGCTAGCCAGCAAAGAATAAGCATGACTAGCTATGCAATTATTTATTTCTGCGACTTTTGGTTCCACTCTAAAGAAGAGTTGCTTGTCTGAGTGCGCAACGAGCCCACAAACTGGGAGGCAATCCATGGTCGGATGGAAGCTGCAGCGAATACTGAAGATTCAACTCTTGTTTGTTTACCACTTTGGCCGCTGATTTGGCCAAACACTGAAAGTGGAACACCAGCAGGATAATTCAAGTGAAGTTCCTCCAAGACATCTTGAATGACTGTTTCATCCTTTAGTTCAATCTTCACTCAGCAGTTTCGTCCTACTCCCCAATCGACACAAAGCATGGCTGATTTTACCATCAACTAGAAGTTATCTTTTTACACCAAAAAATTCTAAATGACTTTATGACGTTCTTTTTATTTCTAAAAGTAGCGCCATCTTACCCTTCTTCTGTCGTTTTGAGATTAGCTAAAATTTGTCAGACATCTCTAAAAAGCCTTCTGTGACTAAATGGATGATTCACAGACACTTCTCTTCAATGGATAAGCTAAATCGTCGCATTTTAGAAAAAAAGTACAATAATGTTTAGAGAGTTTCGACATCACCACGCAGCTGGTTTAATTTTTTGTCAGACAGAAAGCCAAACTTTGTCACTTGAAATTTGAGACTTATGTCAACTTAATGGAAAGCTGCATGGAGAAGCTTAAAAATGCAATAACCAATGCATTACCAGAGGCAGTTCACTGGCGAACTCGGTGCAAACTCTTAACCGAACATTAATGGCCACTGCTTGTTGCAAGACGCTGGCTGGAATCGCTTGGTGATTGCGCAGAAGGAAGTCTCTTAGAAGTGCTACAGCTGAAATGTGGTGTATCAAACGATTTGACTACTGGATTTGTAGGTTTCGTACTATAACAAGACCCGGAGATCCTTGGTCTTAAGAGTTCAAGAGTACTTCATTTTCAGATATTATTTCATAATTTATATGATTCTCTTCTTTAATATTATTGGAAAAAGATTTGGGATTTGCGCATTTTAATGCTGTTCATACTTTTATAAATGCTTTAGAACATGATGATGCAAGACATTTTAAAGTTCCTCAACGGAACCGAAAAATAAATAAACTTAATATTTTAACTGCTTATGTTTCTAAGCACAGGTAAGCAGGTAAAGAAAATGCAAATATGTCGAATGAAATCACTTTATATGTACTAAGCTGATGGAGTCTTCGAGCCATTCAACAAAATCCTGTATGATCGCAAAGCTGTTTTAGGGTGCAGAGGTGGGCTACAGCCATTGGGATACATTTGGTGATTGTAGTGAACATTCATACTGGTTAACAGTGGTTGATAGCTGGAAGGGCACTACCCTTTATGATGCTCACACACTGCTCATTTCCGGAAGACTATATTCAGGAGTGAGTGCATTAATGTTTTCCATTGAATTTCAAAGAAACTTACCCCTGAAGTTTTAAAAATGGAAACAGAGCTCAAAATTTTGAGATAGAGCTTGTTCTTGGCTTTACGGAAGAAATGACCTTTTTCTAAAGGTAATCCATCATGAGAAACTCCGAACTCTGTAATTCTTTTCATAATTGTCCCGGCATTTTTCTCCTGTTTACCCAACCGTGATAAGTTGTGACTAGAGTCAATGAAGGATCATCAATAAATTGCTTTTAATGTTGGCGTTTAAATAAAACTCAAGGATAGTAAGGTATGAGCGACTTTTTGGGTTCTGACGCGATATTATCCAAATGTCGGAGAACATTCAAAAGAGAAAGCTCTATATTTTTAAGCATAGTAGTAGTTTATTTAAGTTAAGTTCCTAGGGGTTCGCCAGTTTTAGATTTCAGTGAAAATTTACCATCTGCCACAATTTTTGACCAGCTCATACGGGAGATAACATGAGACTTGAATTAATTTTAAGGTGAAAGTGAAAGCCTCTAACGATTTCAATAAAACTTTTGCTAGATTTTAATAATGGAGAAAATGATCACGAACAAATACAAATGCAGGAACTCAAGTTATTTCATAAACATTTAAGCTTTTAAAACTTTGCAAACTGCATTTAATTTTTTTTCAGTCTTACACGAAAAAAAAGCCAAAAAGTCCTCCTTATGGATGGTGAAAGCAAGAGCAAGTCCCTCACACAATACTGTTTGGTGTGTCTGCTGAAGATGCTCATAAAACTGCTTGAACACGACAAGAAGGCCTATCTGAACTTCTACTTCCTACTGAGGTTATCAATCACCAAGGAAAGGTGTGAATAGTAATGTAATGCTGATGATTCTATTTAACTATCAGGTGCCAAAGAGCCAGAAATGAGGTACATTCGAAACTCTTGGTCCAGATGCACTAAGTAAAACACGAAGGGAGTCATTTCAAAACCAAGATATCCTAGTCAGTACAAAGAAGTAAATCTAATAACATGCGAAAGCTTATTTGAAATATTGTACACTTCTTGCATTATAGAAAAATTACTGAAAATAAACCTTGATTGATATCGTAAAATATAAGTGGATATCTCGAGGCGCACAGAGGGGAGCAGAGTTTGAGTCATTGCATTTTGGACTGTCAAGATCCAGTGCAGTCTAACCTTCCAGAGAGTGCAAGTTATTGTCCTAAATCAGAGCTTGGAAAATAGATTGAGGCTGATAAATGTGCAACAAAACTCTGTGTGAAATGTATAATTTGTTCGTCATAAATGGAGTCTCAAAATAGTAAGAGAAGTCAGGGTTATGATTCGAAAATCAAGCTAAAAATAAGCTGGATCCCCCAATGAACGATGATTTTGTTAATGATCAAATTGATATAATTGCTACTAGACCAGCCACGAAGGGGTATTATGGAGCCTGATTGCTATCCCATTTTTTCATAGAACTACGCACGCTGATGATGAGGAAGCGCTGTAAGGTTTTTATAAGGATTTTTGGTTCTCAGTAGCTACTCATCAGTGACAAAAAACACCTTTGCCACGGTATGATAATTGATATTTATTGTTCCAGTTAGACTGCGACATTATATTGAATCTTCCATTGGCTGATACATACGTACACGCTAGCATTCTTTATATAAATATAACCAATATGATTAGACTTGTGATGAATGGTACCTCTGTGCAAACCGCCAAGATGAGGATGATACAGGCCCGCCTCATTAATCAGTAGAGAGTAGAGACATAGCTGGCTGCACCTAGTTTCGATCCGACTGCTAGAGCACATTTTCAGACTTGAGGGAGGATGGTCAAAAGAGTCCTGGAAATTCTACATTTGATGGTGTTTATCGATGTCACCCTCTTCCAAGAAGAAGATGCTTCGTTTCAATGTTTTCCCGATTTCCTCCAACGCGCCAAATCAATTCAACCCCATTTTAGTCATGATAATAATACCCAGGACTTTATTTTCTCTGTATCTTTATCTCAAGGCAAAATGAGAACCATGATCCACTGGCTGCATGTGGATGAGTTTTTAGGTTTCAAATACTGTAAGTGACATTAATATTTTCAATATCAACGCTGGTTTAAATTGCTTTAGAACTTATAGCAATTAGCAGAGCTGATTCAAGGCATCTTATCTAACCAAAAATTTGAAAATTCAACTGGCTTGAAGCAATATCGACCCCATGTACCACACACTAGGCCATTTCCATGCATGTAATTTATGTGAAACGGTTGTCTCGGATGATTCAAACTTAATATTTGCCTCGCAGACCTACATGCATTTCTGATCATTCGACGTAGGATTCTCCAAACAACGCCAATTATTTGCTGTTGCCGGTAGTTTTGCGCAATCTCACTAATTTTCTGTGCTAACTACAGTAGTCTGTTCTGCCAGTCTTTTGCGCATCAATTTAAGGCTCATACTTGGGACAGACATCAAGCCGATTTTTCACTCAATGAGTGTCTTCAAAAAACACTTAATAATCCTTCATATTCCCACAAATACTATATTTCAACTTCTTATTCATTCATCGGCTAAACTTTAAATCTCAAGCACTAAAGCAGCGAAATTTTACCATAATTAACCCAAAAATCAGAATGAACTACAAAACCATCGCGTCAGGGGGTATTTTCAAGCTGGATCAAGAGAGAGCCAAGTAGTCTTTCGTTGAAAATCGCATTGAGATCATATTTTTAGTTGAAATATAGGTTGAGTTCCGTGTTTCAGGTCTTTTTAGGCAATAATCTTAAAGTGAGCTAATCATCAGGGGCAGTCATCAGAGTGTTTGTCCCCCAAATTGTTTCAACCACTTCTAATGAACAAAAAGAAGCAGTGGCTTTGCGCGGCTTTCGAAGCCAAAAAGGCAATTCAATCCAACTCAACCGCGCTACGATCAACTCTAAAGGAGTTGCCTTTTTTAAGCTTCGCAAGCTCTGGGAGTGCGGATCAATGGAATCTTCAATGATGCATCTAAAAGCGAGTCGAAAAATTACTTGCTCGAAAAGGACTACTTTTTGCTGCACGCATTCGCTCACGAAAATACCAACTTTTCGGTCAATAAGAGTCAAATTTTACCATCATTAAAAATCAGATAAGTAATGGTGAATTACACCAGTTAAATGCTTTCAAGTTAAAAAGTTTTTTTTATTCACCTCATCTAATAGACTTGAAGAAAGGTCTTCAGATTTCGCAAATTTCGTTCGACTTTCAAAATCGGGTTTATTGATCAACAAGAACAAGGGTCACTGAAGATGGACTTGGAGGTTTGGGGGGAAAGAGATCATTTGTCTTATTCTTCTATAAGGCACTGCCGACTATTTTTTCTTTTCTCAGTGCACTACTTAACCCAGTATTCTTCGTAGGAGCTACCTGAAGCCTCGTTGTAGCGCAACCGCCGAATTCTATTCAATTTCAGCATTTTTCGGACTCAATTTCGTATGAAAATGGACAATGAAATCAAAGACAAGACCATAAATGAAACCACATTTTTGATGTTCTTGCTAACCTCGTTTGAACCCTAGATCTTTAGAGATTAAGTTAATGGAGTCTTTATTAGGTCCAGGAAAGCAGACCAAACTGTCCCAGTCTCATCCATTGTAAATTTGAATAGGAAACACTCTGATGTTTCGGATTAGATCATTTTATGAATGCGAACGTCTCATCTCTGAATGTTCTAACCTCCCCCCCGGCCCGGCGAATAGAACATCTTTTAAAGAATACGACAAATTCAAGCTCATCCTTTCCAACGAGAGACCAAATTAAAAAAAAACTATTTTATTAAAGTCTAACCGTTCGCTAAACAGTCGGAAGTGTCGAAACGCAGGGCCAATGGTACTACCGAACACGATTTTAACTGACTTGTGCTGTTGAAATTCTTTGTTCCACAATGTCAGACTGAATACTTGAAAACTTGCTGATTGAGAAGCAAAAGCAAGCGGATTATCTTTCGTCAAATTAGATCTCGTACTTGATTGAGCAACGGGCATTTATCCGGACCCAGCGAAGGCTCAATGGGTTATGAAAAGCGTAATTTGGTTGGCGGAAGAGTTATGTGATTCTAAGAGGGTTAAAATAGTTCGGGTTCTAATTGGATAATGATGACAAAGTGTTACTTATAAGGAATTCTTACTGAGCTATTAAACTGACATAATAACAACTTATCAAGTCGGTGACCTCTCAAGTAATTTAATAGACAAACGAATCTACGTAGCGTTTCTGTTTGACTTTACTCGAACGTCCATGACTTCAATTTCAGTAATTTGAGAAATTTTTAAATGAATTTATTAAGTTAGATGCTCTTTCATAGGTTAAAAATCATTTAAATACACTTCATGAATTAATTTTGCTGATTTGTTTAATAATGGTGCTCGCTCGTTAGCATCAGCAGCTCTAGTCTTTAGCGAAGTCAAAGGCTCCTTCCCAATAGTCCACTGGTACAGAACATGGATGCAACCGGGAGCAAGCGAGTCAGTCAACAAACACTCTATCGGACTTGCTTCAAACAAGATTAAAATGCTTTCAATGTCGTTTAGAAAGATAATTTCATTCTTCCGCTTCAGAAAGACTGTTTTGCACACAGTGCTCCATTGTCGCTTTCCACAATAGAGTGGACTGAGTTCTGGGAAACTAGCAGCGATTCGACCATGAGCACTGGCTTTTTTGAAATTCTTCGGTTGTTGTAACTATTTATTAACAGAGTGGGGACTGTTATTCACAAACATAATTCTGGAATGAATTGCTTGGTTGCATTCCACAAAACTAGAAGGAGACTTGGGATGGTTTTATTTAAATGGTTTATGGTCACGAATTCAACAAAATTGAAATTATATACAGTGTACTATTAGCCCTCAGGGATCTGCCTTACTAAAATTTGACGCTTTTACCGGCAACTCTAATCTTCATTTGTAGTCCATCAAAACCGAATCGGCAATGGAGTGTGTCCTAAGTATGATATGAGGTTCCTGATTGTATGTTTCTAGATTCTTTAGAAGCCTTTGAGATAGAAACTTGAGATTTGATGATGGCAATGAGAAGATTCTTACATTTACCAAAAGTTTCCGCCATTGAGGGTAACAAATTTCGATGATATTTATACGGCGGTCATTTGTATTTACCTTAGGATGTCCGATGCCACTTCAGCACATAATTAAAGCAAATTTTGACGTTGGTTTTTTTAAATAATCTACCGAAATCATTTTACCGTTAGATGATCAATTTTAATATTTCTGTATTAGATTGCAACAGTTAGCGGGAAATCTGTGTATTTCAACTTCAGTGGAGGTCAAATCATGAAAATTTAATGGGGAACTGCCTCATTCGGAGAGCATATTACTTTTCCGTTGGCTAAATCTTCAAAATTATTTCTATACTCATCGAAAAATCACGTATTGATCCGCACATACGGAGGTTTCCAAAGCCAGGGAGCTTGTAATCAGAAAACCGTCATTGTTTTCACAATATTTGAATGACTATAATCATAAAGCGATTTCTCTACAAGTAATGAGCAATATTAGTATTTGGATGTTGAGATATGCATTATATGTCTTCAGTCCAAATTGGCTGTTTCATATCAACATATTGAACAAGTGTCGGCATGTTCCATGTTACTTGCTTATAGCAAATTAGAATTTAAAGTTTTGTAAGGGAGGAAGGAATGGAACCCCATTTCAAAGCCTTTTAAAGCATCAGCGACACCTGAGCTGTTTACAATGAGGAAAAAGGGACATGCAGTTCTCACTGATTAATCAAGCTCATAGACATTCTGAGTGCTCTTACAGAATATAAAATTCTCTTACTTTGCTACCAATTAAAATCTATAATTTCCTATAACTTTTTACCCTATTTTTCTATTAACCCCACGAGACAATCCCTTATACTAATATTTAACGAGATTTTGTTTCCAGATCTTTTGTCCAGAGCTGCTGCCAACAGCCAGGCGAATTGCCCACTGTAGGAAAAAGTAGTTAAGGTGGAGAATGGCTAGGTTTGATAGAGCTCATCCCTCGTACATCAAAAGGGTTGGGGCTGTATGAAAAAAAAGATTCTACACAAAAGATCAATTCTCGATAGTGTACTGAGGCTATGGAGACTTTGGTAGATGATCATTACTGATCTTCTCTTAGCCGGTCAATAATTGGGGTGAAAAGGTGGGATCAAAATACGTGGCCCTACGCACTTCCCTGTAATCAATTTTGGATCGCAAAAAACATTTACAAATGGAATTAATTTTTAAGTTGGAAACGTACCCTTTTATTCGACTTCGGGAAAAATGTCAGTGGTTTTATTCATGAGCTCTTATGCAGAAGTATTTTTAATCAGCCTTGAAATTAAGCGTATTTGATGCATTCAAAATCGCAGTCTCGAGCACCGAAAGGCAGGTAATAATTAGCCGGTTAACAATGATAATCCATCATTTAGTGTTGTCAGGTAACATAAAGTTAACATGCAATCAACTCGTGATCCGAAACATGAATAAATGCACATGGGTCAGATTTGAGGGAAGCATCAGTTGCCCTGGGGACTATTTAACTCAACTAAATCATTGCTTTCTGTAACCAAGGTTTGTTAAGGTAAGAGATTAAACCTTTAAACTCAATTTGCTATAATTTAACCTACCTAAATTTTGAAACTGTTTACTAAATTTTGTGCCAATAACCTATTATGAAGTGGCTATTTAATATATGTAAAAAGATTCTTCACAGCAATTAAGTTTTATGAGTAAGACAAATATCAAGACAATTTAAAATAGTTTAATTTGGTTTTAACAGCTACTGTCCTTATGTTTCAATTTAGAGGTAATTCGTGAATCTAGGAAATCGCAATTCAAAGATCATGATGGTTGAATCCAGGATCCAAAATAGCGCCTTTATTCAAAGCTGCTTGCATTGAGATTTGCTTCAAAACCCAAAGCAGTGCCTCTTTCTTCAGATCTTATATGATTCTGGCCCACTAAAATGGTATTATGAAGTATTTACTAGAACTCATGTTTTTGATTTGCAAAATAGATCCGATTTCAGCCGCATTATCGAAGGAGTACTACTTCTGCGATTGAGCATTGGCAATGCCTCAATTCTCGGTCTCGTTGGCATGGCTAAATTCGGGATCATCTAATCTCTAAGGTTCAATATATTTCCAAAATAAAGATAAAAGTAATGGTTCTTCATTTTCTGGGATGTCGAATCTATGAACTGGATGGCGGTTGTTTGCATGCGGACGTAAGAAACGGTTTCCGAGGTGGCCGTATGCTCTGAGAAAAGTCTAGTTCGGGCAAACTGAGAGAGGAATTGATCTCCTGATCTCCTTCGCTGGTAAATTTGTACTAGTAAAATCAAGATGAACTATTTTTCTATTTAAATGGCCGCAATGAGTTGACTAATTTATTTTCCATCAGTTATTATACTGTGTGCATGGTGGTCATATACTCGTCTGGCTCGTCGGATCGTATGAAGTGGCCATCACCTCCATATGTCGAATTGATCAGTTGCATTAATGCCTTTTCCTTTTTGGGATAATGATCCAGTGTAGGCAAGAACATTAGAGGATCGTGCATACATTCTGAAAAAAATTTGCTTTACAATCATTAACAGATTAAGTAAGTATTAAAGGAAGCTCAAAGACAAAAAGATCTTGGTTTTCGTGTTTTAATTATCCATTTACGCATTCAATTCTTTAGCTTTCTTCTTATAACTCATTAGAAAAATTAATTGCGCTCTGTTTAAAAGTATTATCTTTAACAGCTGGTTATATAGATACGCCCAATCCATCGAAGCAAGCTACGTTCGTTACATCTTTTTAGCAATGAGTGAAGATGTAAGCAGTAAAAGAGACCATTCAGAGGCAAAACACTGGGAAGCTAATCAACTAAGCAAACATTACTGGGCAATTCAAGTACGCAACCGTGCTTGGCGAAATCAGCTGCGTATACTTCAACTCAGACGGTTCAAAGACTGATTTTCAATTCGTTGAAATTTGCGCCTCTTTCTGCGTTTGACGAATTTCAGATAAGTAGACATTCGCACTTGCTGCATCTACTGACTAATCTAATGGTCATTCCAAAAGTTCTAGTTTTACCTATATTACTGACAAAAACTGAAATAAATAAAACGAGATTACACATTGACAGATGGAAAACATTTATTAAAATCTAAGAAGAGAATCATTCAACTGAAACAACTAATTCGTCTCCTGTGGTCTCCAACGCTTTCTCTGTCCAATCTACTTATTTCATTTTCCTCCCTGTTCACCCAAACACTTTGGCCTTCCACATTCTCGTATGAGCAGCATAACGTTCACCTCAAAGGTTCATTATTCTACTTCAATTATCTGTGCCTCGCACAGATACAACCAACTATGCCATGCATCTGTTGCCATCAAATCACTAGTCGATTTCCGTAAATTGATGCATTGACGATCTTTTGTGCGAACTTAAATCTCCAGAGTTGGGCTTCCACAAACATAAAAAATAAATTTGCAAGATGTCCATCTGGATTTCAAGGGACTTTTTTTCTTATCTTAATTTAATATTCAAGTAGCACTGATAATTTCAATCAAATCCTTCAGCCTCTTCAACCTATTAACGGTTACCACATAAATACCTTTTCAAGTGAACTTCATCAAATGCAAACGCACAAACGACTCCTTGAATTCCAAATCTTTAATGCTGAGCAGAAGAATAATTTATTAATAAAATGTACAAAATGATATTTTTAGTTGCATTTCATGTCTCAAAGTTGTGACTGGGTGTGACCATGTACCTACAAGTTTCTTAAGTCTTTATTGCTTCAAATTCTTTTGTCAACTTCTTTTTTCTGTTGATTTAGTATCACATATGTAGTAACTGTCTTGGTGAATGGATTGATTACTTGTTTGAAAAGTGAATACGTATGTGCCATATCGTTCGTTCTTGACTTACCAGCCTGCTTTCGCATCTATTCAACATGTAGATGATTCATATTCCATCGGGTCACACCATGCACTGAGATGCCCACTATAATAAGTAACTATCCTACTTTTTGATGAGACGTCCAATTTTCTCATGATAGGCCTGGTCATAAATGTGACTCATTGTCATCGCAATTATTCCGTATCCACCATATCTCTTTGTCCTCTTTTTGCAGCTGTATTTTCGCACCCAAATTATAGCGTTCTGTTTCGATAGCGAAACGAAAAACACCGAACAGCTCTACCATTTTTGCCTTTTTATCTATTGTTGAAATTGCATACTTGCAAGAGGGCTGTGATTTCAGTCGAAGAGGAGCATATTAGCTCTACTGGGTTGATTGCGTTTCAAATGGACCGTGGTCTGTTCTCATCAAGGATGCTGTTACAATGAAGTCTACTTATGTGTTTCAAATTTATCGTTCTCTCTGCCAACGGTGGAGATGAATTGCGCCTGTGGGACTTACAAGTGACGCAATAAATGTAACTTTACACCATGAGCAATTAAGCAACTTCCTAGAAATCGTAAACAATTTGAAATTTTTTTTTGCATTTGCAGCCATTTGGAGGCCTTATTACCATTAAAACTATCCCCAAAAAATTTGACATTTGCTTTAATTTATCTGGCAAGTTCATATTAATCGCTCTTTCTCAATCTCGCGTTTTTTTGTCTTCATAAGGGTTATTAGTAAATTGAAACAAGTCAAAAAAGTTGCTGGAGTTTACAAGGCTTTGGTGGCCTTTCATGCTGCATATTCGATCTGGCTCATCATATTTTGTTTTTTCTAAAACTGAGAAACTCTCTTTACCAATCTTGAATTGAATTTCGGCGTAAGACAATCAGCCAATTCTATAGTGCTGCAGTGGCTCCTTCGGTAGTTTCCGATTCCACAGTCTATGGAAAAATCCACGAATTAAAGGTGGAAGTAACAACTAATTAACATTAGTTTGTCTCTTTTCTGATTATTAGCCTTCATTTCTATGAAGAAAACAAATAAAAAACACAAGCTTTCGAAGGTGTAACAAATGACATTCAGCTGGCGATTATTTGCACTAAACTCACAAAAGATGTTTACGTTTGTTCTTGTTCTCACAGCATTCAGATGTGTTTGTAATAGTGCCGGCTGGTTATGTCCGATTCATGATATATCGCTAAAATTTGTGTTAGTAGTTGAATGAGTTCTACGTTTCTATCGTGCTTGCTCATGATTTCTGAGTAACGGCAAAAATGCCATAGTATCATAATCCATTAAGATAAAGAAGCAGGACCCTTCGTGCTCTTTATACGAGTGTCTGCAAGCTGGTTAAGATGTTATCAAGCTGGCTTAATTGCGCATGTCAAAGTCACTAAATACGGTGTTCCCATTAACCATATTTCATTTCGGCAGCCACTGATTCAGACTCCAACAATAAAATTCTCCTAATTATAGACCACTTTGTCAACCGCGATTAATAAATTCTTGTTGCTATTTAGCTCCGTCAGGGCTAATCCAGTTTGACATTTTAAATCTCCTCGAGTGAAATCAAGGCCGCTTAACTTGCCAGTAGTGCGGTGAATTAAGAAGCGATGTCAGCTATCGCGCAGGCTCTTAAGGGGAAATTGAAGCTATCCAAAGTCTATTGAAAGGATCATTTAGACTTGATAGGCTAAAACTGTAACTCTCATTATTTTAAGCTAATTGATCTATTTATTAATTCCATTAATTGATTCATTGAGGTATGGGTCAATGTGGTCAAGATAGGCTTACAAGCATGGAGTTGCATCGGGTGGTTTCTCCCTGCCTTGCTGGACTGGTTTGGTTTTTTTTGTTAACATTCCCTGGAGTCTATGGCAGTTTATTCTGGAACTACTACTATTTCCCCTGGATCCTTTTTTTCTCACTTTTCAATGTCCTTTCTGAATACCAGTTTCGCTATCATTCCTGCCCTGAGACTCTTTGCCAGCACGATCTCGAAACGCCAACAGAGCTGATGTTAATGTGAAAGTCAACATTTTGGGAAAAAATGCTGATTTGCTGAAGGGGCTCTATGCCTTTGTCTATTACAACACCATTTCTTCTTTGGCTCATGAAACGGAGAAAAGAAACTTGCCTGCAAGTCAATCGAATAAACTCAAATTGTGCCCAGTCTTTCTACTACTCAATTCTTCTTCGCATGTGTAGTCCTCGAATAAAAGAAGAACCTTAGTAAAAACCCCTCCTTCTAAATTGAACAATCATTGCGGTGCATCAAAATAATTGTAAATTTTCAACTACAAGGCCATTAAGTCAAAATTTAGTTCCAACACCCGGCCGTTGAGAACCGGTGCTAAAACTTGAAAATTATCTCCAGGGTCTCTTTAGACACCAACATTTAAGGATAATTACTCTTCTACACAAAGTAGATAATGTTGTTGTAGCTTTGAACAAAAAATGCATACTCTTTTCATTGGTGTGCTCGAGACAGTTTTCTTTAAATCCTGCACTAAAATTTATCCAAATCTGTTAAAATGATTTTAGTCCAAGTATTTGATATCCTTCAATCATATTGGCATTCTTTTGACACTTGTCAAAATCGAATAAAGCAAAGTGATTATACATTTTAATGTGCTCTCGTGCGTTACTTGAATCAGTGCTCTTTTAACTTAAATATTCTGCTTACTTGACTGACGAGTCTGCAAGCGATTCGAAGATACTAAGAGTTGCTTTAATGAATCTTTAACTAAGCTCTTTTCCTCAAACAAACTGTCAGCAGCATAACTCTTTTAATGGGGCAAAAATATATTAGGTAAATCTATGAAACCAGTAAACAAAACCCACTTCTTCCTTTCTTTCGATTTACAAATTTTACTTCAAAGTAGAAAAATACATGCTCATCTCGGCTTAGTAAATTATAACTTCTTATTCAGTGAGGAAGTCCTTTTACTCACCAGGGATCCATTATTAGCCTGTTTTGTGTTTCATTGGCAGTTAATTTCTTCATGCTGAGCAAAAGCAGTGAAGATATGACTTGTAGTACATTTTCTCTCACTCTGGTCTAAATTGGTAGGATTTACGTGCGTTTACCAATTATAGAACAGTTCTCGACCAAAAAAGCACAAAATTTCTTTCCAAATTGCTGCCATCCAAGTGGTTATTACATTTTCTTTCACTTTCTCGATGGAATAAGTGAGAGACATTATTGCGGCCACAGATTTAGTCTGCGCCAAACCTAGTAATCCAAGAAGTAAAATTCCCTTGGAACTAAAGTTGGTGTAATTTGTCACAATTTAATCTTCCAAAGCTACTTTCATAACTACTTAATTTCTCACATTGTAGAAGAGCCTTGCGCAAATCAAATCTGGACTGTAAATGTCTCTTTTCAATTTATTTTCGTATTAAATTAAACTGATGCATTTATTTGGAAGTAAGTTGCCTAAATATTTTCAACTCAAAGATGTATTTAATCATAAATTCTAGATTCATTTGTTCAACTTTGTTTCAAGAGTTAATTTGAGTGAAATGGCTTCTCAGGTACTAAACATCTCGTCTCTGGGCTATTTCTTAAAGATTAATTTTTCGAGTAATGTAGAGACGCCCGCAGTTCTTACTCTGTTGTTAAATCAAAGTCTCCATGTTTTAAAAGATCTTCAGCTAGGATTTTGATGCTTCTATCGTTTCGTTCTAGTGGTAGAATGCAAACTTACAAATCTTAATATCCTATTTAATTACCATACATGAATTTTTTCACTGGCACCATCTGTTCGTTAACTGAAGCACTTTACAAAGTGAATTCAACGGAAGTGAAATTTCAATACATAAGTGAAGAAGAGTCCATGAATTGAAGTGAATTAACTGGAAGTGTGGAAAGACACAGAGACGCCAAACTTTTTTCTTCAATACGAGGAAAAGGATCAGACGACCAGATTGGCTTTTTCCCAGAACGTATCTTCCAGTTAGTCTGAGTATGTCTAATCCCTTACTAAAATGAAATGGGCTGGCGAATCTTACCCCATGAACTACAACAGTCACTCAACGCCTTTTTTCTACCTATATTTATATATATATGTATTTCTACACTCTGTAAGAAAGCTGCAGAAAATTTCCAAAAGGGTAAATGGTATAGTTAGACTTTTCAAGTTTCTCTGATTGCCTGATCAAACATTTAAATCACCTATCTGATCATTCTCTAACCGTCTTCTAGCTTCACATCCGTAGTGCTACTATTTACTCGTGCCAAAATTTATTTCTACTGCTGTTGAACGATTAAAACTCCATACTCAGATGTGATGCTATCTATTCCGAGCTTTCTGCGCCTGCCTTTTGAATACGTTTTGCAAGCAAAAAACAAAAAAATTGGTTTCATTGAAACCATGTGTTTTTATTTTGCAGCGTTTCTGATTTGTTTAGGTCAGATTTAGGTTATTATAGAAGCCGAACAAACGTTGAACTGGATAATATTGTTCTATGAACATTAGGCCGAATGAGGGGTTGGATTCGAAGATTCAAAAAGTACACAAGCCCGTTTGAGAGTATTTCGAGTAGAACCAATTTTTTTTTGATTAATTTGCTCGTCGATATCCTCTTCAAAGAAAAACAGTGGATCTGGCTATTTACCAAAAACTGCATCGAAATCGGTTCAATGGGGTTAAGATTTAGGCTACGAATCAGAAGTTAATAAAGGGATATCTTTTAACATTCTTTCCAATTTATACCACCCTATCAACTAATGTATGGAGGTTTATCCAAACTTGTTGACCCAAAGGTTCGACACCATTTCTGGAGAAGCGGTGATTCTGTAGCTGTGGGTCTCATATTTTTATTTCTTATAAAGATAAATCAGATAAACATCCAGACCTTCTGTACTGACCAGCTAGCAAAAAAGGAAACCTCTGTCCGGCCCACTGCCTTCGTAAGCTACTAGTTCTCATTCTCTTTAGATTTTAACGCTCTCTTCTAGGTTGTGAATACCGGATTGGCTGCAAAGGCGATCAGCCCCAATTGGCTAATATAATGAATAAAAATTATATTAATGATTGATCCTTCTTTTATTAAAATATTCAACTGTAAACATGGAAAAACTGAATTTCTTTCGCCTCAAATGGAAATTTTACCCTAAGTTAAGCTCTCAGTCACCATAAAATTGTTATTTTGATTTACTGCCAGTGCATCACGCGAAGCTAATGGGTTCAACTCTGACCCTACTCGTTTTAATGGCCAAATCATTAAAACTGATATCTAATTCTCTCGATCGGCCTGAAACAAACGCAATGCAGGGCAAATTTTTGGCATTCTGAAGTAAATAAGCAGATAAGTAAATAAAAAACACGTAGCCTGGTTGAATCAAGAAAACCTCTAAAAGTTCATTAATTACGTATGTTAAATAACGAGGTATGGATGTTCTTTACGTTTGTTTACAAAATTTTCTATTCTTTGATTAATTCAATGGGCCAATAAACTATTACGCCTCTTGCTATCGAAAATCAATAAGCGTTCAATTCAATTGCGCTTTTAGTACACAAGTGTATAATACCTCACTATTAAAACACAGCTTAGTGGCAAAAACGTTTAAACGGCGATATTAAATGAATCTGCTAATATCGGTGTAGATCTGTTTCAGTAGCAATTCCTTAATTTAGTTTAAAAGAAATTGAATTTCAATTTAATTTCAAATTTATATGTGAAATAAAGAAATATAGGAAGCTGACTGGTGGTTGAACTTGGAAGCTCTCCCAAAAATATTCAGTAAATAATTTGATGATCGATCAGTGCTATCGGCAAGACATCATCACTTTTACGATAGTAAAGAGCATGTCCTGACACTTTATCGCCTTCTGGGTCGAACTGATCTTCGAAAAAAGGCGAAAGCTGAACAATCGTAGTGAAACATGTAAGAAACATTGGATCTCATCTATTAGGTGGAATATCAGTTCTGATAACTGAGCAGCAAACCGTGCCCCATATAGGCTAAAATCAGTGTCTTTAACCCACTTCGCTACCCCGCCGAACATGGCATCCGCAGACTGGGAAAACGAATGATCAAGTGAAAAACTGATAAAATTTTTCGTTTTTTTAATCACCAGCGACATCATTGATCACCTAATCAGAAGACTATTAGATCGAAGTTAAGAAACCATAAAATCAAAACGTTTCCATGTGTTAACCGCGTTGTAAATGGTCAGACCTACTCTCAACCTCATCGCGTTGATCACCAGTAACCCCAGCCTCAACTCTGGGGGCTAATGAGAGGGAGGGCCGGATAGGCCTGATCGCCCACCGGACGTATAAAATTCGATTATTCCAGCAGAAGTACAACTTCGTACAGCCTGGTAAACGAGGCACGACGTAAATACCTGGATTCTTGGTCTCAAACTAGACTGTGGAAAGCGCATGCATGTAGCGATGAATGGAACTTCCGCCAGAAAGTTGATTAGTTTTCTGGAAGCGGTATGAAGATTGTCCGCCCTTAACAATGTCGAGGACGGACAGGTTTATGCTACTCCGAAGTTGAACTGCTACCTGTAAGATGAAACCGTGGTAGAGAAGTGACCAGAGAACTGAAGACGTTGATAAATGCTTTTATTGTCTTCTGTGTTAACTGCTGTGCGCTACTTTTTGTAAAAGCTATTTACACTCCTGTTGTACCCCCAATGAGTTCTTGGGACTTGGCCTAATGGGTGGGGAGTAAATAAAGTAAATAAAAACACGTTCGCACCTTTGAATTCGCTTTAGATCATATTGCAAAAAAAAAGAAAGAAGGTTCCATTTCATTCAAGGAAATGTACTGCTAACATGGCTTAAGAGAACACACTTGATTATTAATTAATTTTTGCAGGACAAGACCGTTTTAGCCAAACTGTTACTGTTTAAACACAGGAAAGACACGATACAGGCATCACTTAACATTTAAATCGGCTTGAGGAATAGGCTGTCAAAATGATGAACAAAGGACAAAACTTTCAAAGAGAATTTCATCAAACAGAAGGTAATAGATTTTACCCAACAGCCATAATCATGCAATATTTGAAGTACACGCCTGTTATATAGTGCAACATAATTTTGTAAAACTCAAAGAGGGACTCAGCGTAGGATATCCGCTAAACTGAAAACTATAACGTATCCGCGACTTCACAACAATTCCAAGGAATTGAAAGGAACGTTCTGGGGTCAGCAACCCACTAACTGCCATGAGTTCAGACGCTTACTGAGCACCCATTACTTATGTAACTATGCGATCTGCAGTAGCCTTCACTACTGACAAGTGTGCACACTAAGCTTAATGCGAATGCTTCCGGACTTACTCATGATTAAGGGTATTTGGTAATCCTAATACAAGTCTCTATTATTTGCCTGCCATATTTAGAGATTATACCACCCATATAAATCATTTGTACAGGGTTACTCGCCGAACTATCTGCTTTGGATTAACTGATTGATAAGGCCAATCTTCCAATTTCTGAGTAAACCACATCACTCAATCTTGCCATGGTTGTAGTTCCATACCAACTAATGAAAACACTGCAGTGTTATCAGGACTTGGTTACTAAGGGAAGACCCTTTAAAAAATCGAAGGGCATTGAAGCGTCATTTATCTTTAAAGTTTTTTCCAACTCTCTCACCTAAACACTCTAACCTGATCAAATGGACCATTCAAACATAGATAAACTAACGAACATTGCTTAATCAGTTTTACAAAAAGCTGATCAAATGTACAGTGGACATATTCTACTTAACCGCACCATGAGAATTTTCTATTTGGTTTCATATTAAACAAGCTTTTTAGTTTGAGTAAGCCATACATTTTTGCAATTCATTTAAAGTATTACACTCGTATTTTGGCCTATTTATTCGAGTAGACGCAGAAACTAATTCATTGATAAGGCAGACACGCCAGAACGCCTGGTATTCTGGTATTTGAGAGGATAAACAGAAGCTTTTTGTGAGGACGGCTAGATTTTAACTACTGCTCTATGCAGTCGTTCCGGGCAGTAATTTGATCAAGTTTAACTTGAGGTCATCTTTTTAAGGACATGCCAAATGGTTTGTAAAATGAAGGTAATTAAAACATGGAACTAGTTATAATTGGAAAAAATTCAACTAAACTGGTTGTGCATAAGTTACTTTTCGCTATCATGCAAAGGAACTTATAATTAATTGAAAAAGTAACCTAGACGCTATAAAAAGCGAAGAGACTCCCACTTATCGTGAGTCAGTCTTGTCAATGTTCATGACAGAGCTAATATTTCTGTTAAATACCAGCTTTAATGGAGAGTTTATAGGAAAAGCCTTTGTTTATGTTAGGTGTTGATGTTCATTTTTGCAGAAATAAGTTTGATTGTAGACTTTTTTTGTTTTTAGATTGATATGTTTCAGTTTTAATGAAAATCGGCTTTTGAAAAAACGCAACCGAGCTTTATTCTCTGATGAAAGTACCTTAAACCTGTCTCAAATGAGCAGGGGTACATAGAAAACCCTTTGTAGTTAAGGCAAACATCATTAAAAAAGGTTCGGCACCTTTTTTACTCGGGTTTCATTCTATACCAATAACACTTTACACTTTCTTATTTGACGCTTCGAATTTCATGCTCAAATAGAACGAATGTTCACTGTCCTGCAGGACGTAGACCTGCCAAGCAATGAATTCGTACCTCGAGGTGCCGATCAGCACTTCTAAATAGCGAAAATAAGGACAGATGACCAAGGATAATGGCTTGTAGAGAAGTTATTTCAACGCTAACTCTTTAAATACAGTTGTGCTCGTCTACATAGAGCGTTTTAATGCATTAAATTCATTTGGGATCAGATGTAAAGATATACCTTATTCATTAGCAAATGGGCAAAAAAGCCAGAGGTCTTTGGTAAGATCATTTCAGAGAAAGTTGTTAGCCTAATTGACCGCTTGATATATCCGTTTCAATCTGCGGTTTGCTTGTATTTCCAACTCAAGGCCTGGAGTGGTCATTTTCGAGTCTAAAGCCCATTTAATGATAGGGCGATGAAGATTTAGATCACCTTTCAACTAATCTTTGAATCCTTGGAAGTGATTGTTCTTCGTAATGAAGTCTCCTTCATTTTTCACAAATTACCTAACATGGAATGTAGATGGAAATCAACTGAGCTACAAATACTGATTTCTACAACAAGATCACCTATTCTAGGATCGCCTATTGAAGGATGAGTTTCCGTTCGCGCTGACACTGAAGGTATGCCTGTTAGAAAAGTCGAAACGCGTCTGCCCATTTGAATGTTCGAAATTTAAGGACTAAATAGAAAGAATATGGAGATACCTTCCTTTAGTGCATGCAGAGTTTCGTTGAAGGCAAAGACAAGCACATCAATTTTTCAATCTCAATATTGTAAACACGATCAAATTAAAACAGAAACAGCTAAAGCTTCAGGCTGATGTGATTTCGTTTTCTTCCGAAATGGACAGCCATAAAATTTGATTTCTTTTCTCGATGACCATCTGTTGTGCTGAAATTTTTCTATAGTGAAATTTCAAAGTGGAGAGAATTTTTCAGAGAGACAGTGATACCCTCGAACAATGTAGAGGCTAAAGCTCCAAAAACCGTGAAATGAAAGGCACTCAAAAATTAGTCTTTCTGATATTGAATAAAAGGATTGCGGGGTTCGACTTTATGAGCGGCTTGGGTTAATCCTCCCATTATTTTAAAATAATGGGCGTTAGGCAAATAAAATATACAGTGGGCCTCAAATACGCGTACAACCATCCTTCAATCACCTTATTAATTTCCCAGACGTCTTCTTGAATGAATATCTTTGAGCTGATTTTTGGACTTTTGTTTTATCCGTGCAGGGCCAAATAAATAAATGGTCAATATTTTTTGGAAGTAACAACAAACGTACCACGTGGTTGTCGACTTTGCAAGACAATATAAGGTTTTGAGTACTCATGTTTATGGTTTGCCTAATTAAATCCATGATAATAATGAAAGAATGAAAGTTTCACCACCACTACTACTGCCACAACCTGGACCACCGTATCTTGATTAACGAGCTTTGCTTAGTGCTTTGAAATCACTCAAAGTGCGCTAATTCGTCCAGTTGCTTTATTTACAGCATTAATTGGAGCAAAAGTTGGACAATGTGCTTTTAAAAGAGCTTCTAGTTCAGTTTAAAAGTGTTGTGACAGTCTCACACCCTTTCCATGTAATGCCGCCCTGAGGCGGGCAGGACGGACTCCTTAAATGCCGACAAGAATCATTATGGTCAAAAAGGCCCGAAATTACAATTCGACAGCAAGATTGTTGATCATAGGACAATTAATAACTGTACTGAAACTATTTATGAGTTTAGCGAACTATTTCCTGCAAATTTTATTCAAATATAATACTATGGTGTCGAAAAATAAGTGGAAAAACGAGTATCGAAGTTGAAATATAAACTACTTCACTTAACAGAATGGATAGTTTCGCCAAAGCACAAATTTATCGAGTAGCTGGTTAGAATCTAGATTTACGGTGTAAAGCAAAGCGCATAGAATGTGGTTGGAACCATCAATCAGAAGATAATAAGTTGTTGAAAAAGATGAGATACTGGAGGAATGAAGTGAATGACTTCCAATGTCAGATGAAAGGTCATTTTTCATCTAAAACAAACAATATTGAGTGAATCTGAATCTTGGAGTACTCTACCCACTTCTTCGATAAGAATTATGGAAACTTATTTGCGATTACGGCAATAAGGATAAAATTTTTGGCCATAAGAAGGTTTAAGAATACAAGTTATTTCATTAGAAAGGAGCGATTCCGAGAATTCCTTACTTGAACCTCTTCACTATTGGTTAAAGAGTCTATCGAATGTCACTCTAAGTGCTTAAACTGAGCTACAACTGTTCAAAATCAGCCTTTTCTACCAAATTTTTTATCGACGAATATGATCCAAGATCTTCAGCCCCAAAGCACATTGTAAATGTTACTGCCAAATTCGATTTACCTATTCTTTCACGAAAATAATCTTATGGTTATAAATTGAAAACTAGTTGCAAGTTTTTCTAAGTGAACTCAAACTTTTGAAACCATCAAATGGCACAAGACGCAGCAACCTCGCCTCTTAGCTATAAGAATTCCTTCTACAAGTTCCAAGGCGTTTAATGTCAACATTTTCATTATAGCTTGGTTGCTTCCGATATTACGCTAGGTTGAACAGTTTACTTTATTAATTCTGTTAGATAATTTTGGTATTATTTCGACAACAGCTTTTTTTCCAAATGGCTAAATGAAGTAGAACTTTCCAGTGCAACGCAGTCTTTGAAACTGGATTCCTGAACTGATAATTATGCCAATATGTCGAAGACGGAGAAATATTCCTCTTGGCGATCGAGAACTCGGTGCATACATTTTTCACGTCTCGGATTCGCAACCGCAACCTAAAAATACACGCATCTTTATCAAGTTAGCTGAACACCCTGAATGTCAGCCAAGGAATTCGTTGCCTTTAGCAATGAAATTCGAAAAACTTGGAATGTAATTGGATCCATTATCATGGAGTATTTCTCAAAAAGCGCAAGTAAACTCAACCAAAGGCCGAAGTAGCGCTTGATTTTACCAAGATTATTTATCTCAAAAAATAATATCTTATGGCATGAGAAAGTTAGTGTTCGAAATAAATAGGTCATGTTTTGCAGTCTTCGTATATCATCCTGGTCACAGCCTATCTTGGTTATATATTTATGCAACATTTCCATTTCTGTTCGCTCTGTTAGATGGAAGAGTTTTTAAAGATTTTTTTGACCTTATTCGTCCGAGTTAAGGCGATATTGGGGAATGAATTTTTTTGGCTTAAATGTGTGAATAACTTATTTAAAATGAGCTTAAAGTTGCACAAGCGTCAAGGGTAATTTGCCGTTAGGTTCAAGTATTGATGCTACTTTAGTCTTGTCTGGCTTGAAGCTCTTTTGAACTCTGTTTAGGCGAAGTATTACATATTTAAACCGTTTAGCCAGGGTCCCATTTACCTCTTTTCTTCGGTTTTTATTTTAAACTAACTTCAGTAAAGCCATTCTATTCGTAATACTTTTACTGCACAGTTTTTGTTGCGATTTATCACTGCAGTTTCCGATGCAGACATTTCATCTAGTAGCTGTAATGGATCCTGCAAGATTCCAAGTAGAGAACTGTATTTTTATCCTAGAACTGGGTTGATGGAACACTAAACGTTTTGGCAGCTAGATTTGTTTCTTCTATGCATCTTGTAGCAGTGTGATATAAAGTTAGTACCATTCCGATTTCTTGAATTTATGAAAGTCTGACGCCACTCAACTGCAAGTTGCTTGGGATCAGTGATTATTTTAAATTTGTAATTTCGCTTATTATTATGAGCAAGCCAGAAAACGATTTTCTGAGTTAAATTATTTACTCACTCTGGATCCAAGTTCTCAACAATCATTCCTATTACTCTTATCAATTGGTTGATATGACCTATCTGTCAAGGTTATAAGATTTCAAATGGGTCGCTCTGTCTTCTACTCCATCTACTTAATTGAACTAGTATTTGTGAAGTGGATCAGAGTTAATCACTTCACCAACAATCCGAATATTTCCGCATGTACTCTTTGCTCTAAGAGATGAACCAGAACGAAAAATTCCAGTGGGCAATGAGATTTGTTATTACTTATCCCAGATATGCTCATTTAGGTTTTAATAATTGAATTTGACAAATAGCTATAGAGAGAAATTGTTAAAAGAATTGTTGAACTAGCCGCTGAGCGTGATCGTTTCACGAATCATCTACTACCACCTTAGTCTCTTCAGATAGCATCGTTTTCAACAGAGAACTTGTAGGTGATTCACTCGGTGATTTCTGGACGAGGCTTTAATCGAGCCTTTCACTATTATCATTAGCAAAATAAATTTGGAAGATCTTTAGAAGAATTAGCTTTAGGTATCAGTTTCGTAGGCAAAATATAGCTGACCAAAATATACCTAGCCGAGAAATCGAATGTCCAAAATGGCGCGGTTGGGGAAGATGATCAAAAAACATATTTTGAAAGCGTATTTTTTCTTCCACAAACAAATCTTATTTTAAATGTCCACGCTTTGAAATATTAAAATTTCCTTAATTCCAACTCCGACATGTGCATCTTTGCCGCCAGTACTTTTTAAAGCAGTTTTGTGCTCTACAATCACATTCGTACTCATTTATCAATCATGGCGTCTAGAGGTGTTTACTGTCTGTTTTGCCCAACCGGCATTTCCGGTGTCGGGTGCCTGAAATATTAATGGCAAACTCTACTAATTTCTTACACCTGGAAACTAATCCTTCATGTGACTTGTCTCTGAGGGAAGGAAATACCTTTGACTAATCTCAGAGTTTTTTGTCTTTTTTTCGCACTGAACTTTTAAAATAACAAAACTTAGGGTTTTGTAACTACATCGCTATTAGTTCTAATGGCAACAAAGCTTTCATGACTGAAGAGACTTTTATTACAATGACGTCAGTGCATTTCAATTTAAAATTTAATTGCTTTAGTAACCAATCTAAATTGATTTGTTTCTGTGAATGATAGATGATTAAAAAATAGAGATGTAGGTCTAATGAAAAATTTGATTTTTATCAAATTTAAATCAAAAAGTCAACACTTTTAGGACTGCAACTCTTGGCCTGAAAGACTGATGAAACTAGTCTAGCTGACAACATTCTATTGTCTTGAAGTGATTCATCAACCATCACAAAGATAGCCCTGGAGAAATTATCTGATTGAGTTGGACAAATGTTACAGGGACAGAAGAGAATGCTAATTAAATGGCCGATTCAGGTTTCGAAAATTGAAAGCTGGTACTTTTCTCTTATGATGTCAAGTCCTATCAGTTTTGTTGAAGAAGTCTTCACCCATTTAGGCATCGCGGTTAGTGCTTCAATGCACATTCAACTACGTGGATGGAGGACAATACTTGGAATGCATCAGAAGTCTTTTCAACAGCGCTTATCTTCAATTATGATCCATTGTGGCCCAACTATGATAATCCATTTTACCAAGCGTGATTGAAAATGTCCTCTTTGGTGAATCAGTATATAACACGTCGTGATTGTGCTCTTTAAGTGACCATTTCTGACTTATTTGTCCGGCTCATCCCCGAACTACTTGTCTTCATGATGCCTTTTGATAAGGGAATGGATTCAATTAACCCCAATCACCCCTGGCACTTGTTCAGACAAGTACGATTGTCGGATTTGACGATTGTCTCGCTTTCTATTGCTTGCTAGGCCTCCAAATGGCAGAATTGTAGGTATTTCTCAACTTGCAAAACGTTATTGAATGACATTTACTTGTATCAGTTGCAAATTTGAAATTTTTATCGACTACGGCATTGAGTGCTCTACACGGCTACCCCAATGTGGAAAGCATGGATATCGAAACAGCCAGTCACTCGGGCTTCAAAGCTTAAACTTTGTTATAAAATCATGGAAAATGCCGAGGATCATGCTCATTCTATGAACTTGTTTTGTTCATTTTTACTGTAATGCCTGAAAATGGTGCGACTGGGCATCAAACGGTTAGCAAAAGGTTACATTTTTCGATCCTCACTGGATTGTAACTCAATTCCACTTTCACTTTGATACCTTTTCATTGTTTAGTGTTAGCTCACTTCTGCTCCTTTTGGTAACTGGTATAAGTATTTACATTCGCTTCTGCTATAGGCTATAGTTAATAAATGAGTATCAGAAATAGCTTCAAGCAGTCAATAGAAAGTAGGTAGTTGTAAAAAAGCAACATCAAACCTTGCAACAGGAAGGAATGCTTGGTTTCCTTTTATCTTCCCTACCTACAAAAAGTGATTCATGCTCGCCACAATTTAGTTTCTATATTTACACTACTATGCTCTTTGTTTAGGCGTATATGGGTATTTGTTTAAATTGCCCAGTCAATTTTCTCCACGCCACTGCTAGTTCGTATGCTACTTCTCGTCATTAACTAGGTCACTGTGTTACACTTAATAGCAAATTACTTATAAATTTGCAATCGAATAAAAAATCTGCTTTCTTAAGGAAGAGGCAGTCCAATGTAATTTGCCTAGCACTCAGTGTACCAACTTAGTGACCCCGCACCCACCTAGAACCGAACTAAAAAGTATTGGAAGTGTGAAACTGTAACTATTTGAAATTACAATATTCTCGACGAATTTATTGGCCACGTCCCTATCATTCGCAAGGCAGAAAGCGATTTCAGTGAGGCTATAAGAGTCCAGATTAGCCTAGAGCAAGTTGAATAGTGACAGAATTCTACTTCGTCGATACTTCATCTCTTTCATGGTGTCTTTCCCTATTGTTCTCTTTGATTTCAAGCCCAACTCACCTTGTCTATCAGGTTTTGGTCACAGTCAGTCATCCCGACAACGATGGCCCATTATCAATTAAATACATTCTCGCCCAACATTCATTATATGAACGTATAACTCTTTGCCTTCCAATAAAAAGTGATATCATGCGTGGCTCAAGAAAGCAACACCTAAAAAGCAAGTCAGAAAGTTAACTTTTCATGTGGTGTTTTGAAAATGCTCTCCCTGATTTAGATCTGAAAACACTTTATCTCTCACCTGACTTCTCCTTTGGGAACTGGGACTTACATTATGAGGGCTCCGGATATTCTAATACCGCAAAGCCGTCCAAACTCCATCCTTCAGAAGTTGAGCTAACTGATCCTTTCATATTCATAAGTGCCTATCTTGATGCCGGAATTAAAAAGTCAACCCGCTTGAGTAACTTTTGCTTCAATAAATTTTTTAACCCCGTCAACTGGAAGCGCGATCTATTCACGGGACTTTCCTTAAATGTCAATTATGACTGCAGTCAAAGTTCAGATTTCCACTCATCGTAACTATGGTGAAATGAGACAAAAACTGAGTATAGGCAGACCTTTTGACCATTCTTTATCTGATCACTGGCAGAAGAGAAGAAATCTGATATTCTCTCCAGATACCGACTGAAATCTGAGGCTGCATTTGACTACGTTGACTCCCCAAATCGAGGGTTCTTAACAGTCTCATAATGCGACTTTGGTCAAGTACACCACTGCAAAATACTTGGCGTCGTCGACTCATGTCCGGAAGGTGTATTTCCAGGAAATAAATAAATTATCGCAGAATCAGGTGTACATTTTAAAATTTACTCCAACTGGTAAATTTGCCTCTTAGTTTAGGACTCGTTCAGCAAGGCTTTTGTTATTTTGCTCATAAAAACTGCAATTTCAGGCAATGTGAATCGAAATTTTATCTGCGAGATTTCCACTTAGCCTTATCATCTGAACTCCCTGCCTAATTATTCCATTGTAAAGTGTCAAATGAACGAGTACTCTACATTTCACTATTTTAAGTGAAAACTGTTCGTCTATTAAATTTCAGGTCAGAAGTTAAAGTTATCACCTGGATAGCAATTGACATTGTCGGTTACTCCAAGTCCATCGGTACGAAGTGGAGACTTTGCCATATCAGCCAGCTGATACCTAAAAAAGACCTTAGACCTTTTAGTTTTGTTTGCTACCTAATCCATAGAAACATTGCAAATGTGGCCAACTTTCACAGCGAAGGCACATTTTTATGATATTATTGAGTTAACATCATCCGTCAAGCTCCTCAGTGAGGGCATTTTTAAACTTTCTTTTATGGCAACTCCATTTATGAATCCTACTGTCTTATAGACTAGGGAATGTGTCCGCAGTATGGCTAAGACAATATTCATTCCCTTTGTCAACTGCAGATTGGCCGCATAGAACAAGAATAGGAAGTGTGTTTTGTCAAAATAAGAGAAATGGGTTCATTCTCGCCAGTCAGTTGGATCCCGGTTTTGTGCATTGGAAGCGCATTTGGCGATGGGTACTGTTAAGCAAAAGCTTGGCAAAATAGTTTTGACTTTTAAATTTCGATTTGCCTCTATGTATGAAAGGTCTCATTTTGGTCAGCATCAGAATAGTTATTGGAGATAATGTCCTATCAAAACTAAAGACCCTCTCCTTTAGAGAAGGTCAATTTTCACTTTCCTGATTTTCAAACAAGCGGTTTTTATGGAGAGATGGCCAGTTTTGCAAACTTAACGGTTGGAGTTTCAACGAAACACCTTTAAAAATTATGCTAAAAATAGTAAGTTTCTAACAATTAGGCTCTCAAGATGAACAATAAATAAGGGGCATGGTTTGTAAGCTAGATGGGAGATGGAATTTGAATGAGAGTTTTCGTCGAATTCATAGTTCGCTGTTCTGTAGTTTCGCTTTCCGAGCCAGCATAAAACATTTCTTCTGGTGGTCTCAAAGTGAATATAATCCGTTGATAATACCTCTTTGTATTCCACCTCTGTATTCCACCATTTGATTAATGTGCATCAATGAAAATTGAGAAATTCAGGTGCGCTAAATTAACTATAGGGGATTAAAGAGACATTTAGAAAACCCCTTTCATCATAAAATTATATCATTTATTATATTTCCTTACCATTGTCGCTCAGAACCCATTCGATGACATCAAGATTAATCTTAGTACTCAATCAACAAGCAGTAATTTACCAGAGCACTTTACCGCGGATGAATTGGAAAATGCTTCTTCAGACCAGAAATATCAAAACTGCATTAAACCAGCTGAGATCTATTACATCACCTACATTGCTGATCATCAGCAGCAAAAGATTTTTTTAGCAAACACAGTTTCCTTTTTCAATTTGCGAAGTTTTTTGACCGGCGACTGTGATTAGAAAATCTGATTTGCACAAACCCTGACAAGTCTAAATTCTACTACATTCGTTTCTTTTCATTTAATGGTTTATTTTACTTAGATTTTGCAGTGAATTTGCAATCGATCGTTCGAGCAGTTGAGGAATATTTAAAAAACGCTCCAAAAATAAGTCAATCTTAAGAGACATCCAAGTACAGTGTTCACATGAAGGAATGATCCACCGATCTAACCATCATGCTTAGTAGTCAACTATCGACCTTCGGCTTCGTTTTTCGATTTCATTTTAAAACAATCACAGTTTTGCGGTTAGGGCCTCAGCGTTTCATTTGGCGCATGGTCATGTTTGCTGGGAGGCTCTTTTGGCAATAGCCAAAATCTTTCCCCACCAAGCTAATTTTCTCCTTGCACACTCTACACATAAACATTTATCGCCTTCTTTGAAATTAACTCTGATATTTATATACCCTGGTGCATTGTGAATTGCCTGAATTTCCACACTCAATTCAGAAGTCATTTAAAGTTTAAAAATCCTATAAGCTTAATTCATTTCAGAGCACTATTATCATTTGACAGCTCATTACCATAAAGACTCACTCATTGATCTGCCAGACTGTAGTCAGAAACCCTATTTACAAACGATTACCAGGTCAGACATCGGCATTTTCGATTCTCGAAGGTTCAGAGGTTGCCATCAGGCTCAAAAATCTGGTTCCCTTTTAATTGAAGGCCTCTGAATAGACATTGCTGCTTAGGTGAACACAAGATAATCTAGATCCTGAATGTCCAGTTAGTAAGAAATAGATACTTACTTTCAATCCTCTCGAAAATTCCATAGATAATGCGATAAATTTGTAGAAGTCGTCTAATTCAAGAGTAGATTAGAATAGCCTCAACTGTACTAAACTTTTTTTTTAATCCCCATCCATTAGGGCGAATCCCAAGGACTTGTTGGGGGTGCAACAGAAGTATAAATAGCTTTTATTGCATGTAGCACACAGCAGTCAACACGAAAGAAAGTAAAAGCGTTTATCGACGTCTTTGGATATCTAGTCACTTATCTGCCATGGTTTCATCGTACAAGTGGCAGTCTAACTTCGTAGTGGCATAAACTCGTCCGCCCTCGACATTTGTAAGGGCGGACAATCTTCATACCGCTTCCAGAAAACTTTTCAACTTTCTGGCGGAAGTTCCATTCATCGCTACATGCATGCGCTTTCCACAGTCTAGTTTGAGACCAAGAATCCAGGTGTTTACGTCGTGCCTCGTTTACCAGGCTGTACGAAGTTGTACTTATGCTGTAATAATCAAATTTTATACGTCCGGTGGGCGATTAGGCCTATCCGACTGTCCCTCTCATTAGCCCCCACGGTGGTCACCACGAGGATGTTTTCCACCATTGTACTAACTGAAGTAAATATAAAATTCCGTCACTTGGTTTTTGTTCATATTTCAACTTATATATACACTTATATCCCTACTTAGGGCCGTTGGCTTGTCTCCCGTCAAACTGTGGGTGGTCCAGGCAGGCTTTTCACTCATGCACAAGATATTAACTTTCCACAGTCTTTTGCCCCTTCTCATACCGAGAAGTAAATTGCGTGCAAGGGATTATAAAATGTACAATGCCTTGCTTCCCTTGGGTTTAATAGCCCTTTAAGAGGTTCCAAATTATTGATTTTTGGCTTAATAAACTTCTTAACTTAGGTGGGGCAAAAGTTTGATTATATGGTTAAGAAGTGTAAGAATATGTTGTGTTCAGAAATCGCCTCAAATGGCTTTTGTTATGAACCATGATTTTACTCTCGGCTCCGTTTTACCGCAGTGAGTTAGTCCCATCTCATAATCATTGATGGGTGATGCATGGTACGTGGTAGGGTCAGTGATCAACGGTACTCGATTAACCAGCTACATCGACTTTTGCGTGGTCTATTTAGCAGAAGCCACATCGAGAGTCTTCAGTACATGGCAAAGTGGAGTAGAATGATTGCAGAGGTGACTGCAGATTGAGACAGAACGTTTGAATGTGTGTGTCTTCGCCTTCACAAAAGAGGCTCAATCAACTAAACGCAAATCCATAATTTGAAAATGCATGATCTAGCTGAATGAATTAGTCTTCCCAATGCCAAAAAATACGGACCTTAAACATATGTTCCATGGAATGCAGCAAGAAGAAGGCAAATAGCAAGGTTTAAATTTTGCAGTACGCTAGACTGTTTTCCAATCGATCGGTCTTTCCAAGTCTTTCGACAACTTTGAGAATAGTAAAAGTGGCCTCGGCATAACAGTGAATGCTGCATGATTCATCTGCTACTTTAAACGACCACCAAAGTTAATCCATGGTCAATAATTCGCGGGTAGGAGATCGCTTTTAGACATACTTACTGAGATCTATTGTTAGTTCAAAAGCAAGAGATTGAAAAAGCTTCCCTTTGCCTGGAGCACGTACCTACACAAAGTTAGCTGATCAATTTCGTCAGACGTCCCGGTGACAGGTGCCAAAATCTCAGTTGGCTTTTTCATCAAAATTTTTCGTTTAGTAACTGACCCAAGAATGCCTTTTGAGCTGTTCAGCTTCTGCCTTTGAAAATCACTGATAGAAGTATAACCATTGGCTATTACTTTGGCTTTTACTTTGGACGCTACTCAATTTCGAGTTAATATAACGTCTTGACTGTGCTTACTCTAGTGTGCTTTTTCCAAGTAAAATCAAATGTCGATAAAGGAACATCTGTCGTAGGCAGTCAAAAGAAAAATTAATGAAGAGTAAATCAAGCTAGACCTTCAAATCATCATTTAGATTCTTGTCACCTCTTTGTCAACATTTGCCAGATCCAAAGCTCAATCAGAGACAGCTTTCAATGATTCTCACTGTAACTGATCTTATCTCTAGTATGGAGGACTTAAATGGTGGTCAAATCCACTCTCAACCTCATCACGTTGATCACCAGTAACCCCAGCCTCAACTCTGGGGGCTAATGAGAGGGACAGTCGGATAGGCCTAATCGCCCACCGGACGTATAAAATTCGATTATTCTAGCAGATGTACAACTTCGTACAGCCTGGTAAACGAGGCACGACGTAAACACCTGGATTCTTGGTCTCAAACTAGACTGTGGAAAGCGCATGCATGTAGCGATGAATGGAACTTCCGCCAGAAAGTTGAAAAGTTTTCTGGAAGCGGTATGAAGATTGTCCGCCCTTAACAATGTCGAGGACGGACAGGTTTATGCTACTCCGAAGTTGAACTGCTACCTGTAAGATAAAACCATGGTAGAGAAGTGACTAGAGAACCGAAGACGTTGATAAACACTTTTACTGTCTTCTGTGTTAATTGTTGTGTGCTACATGTAAGAAAAGCCATTTATACTTCTATTGGTTAAGGAGTAAATAAAAAATAAATAAATATGCGATCCCCCCGACATAGGTCTCTTTGGATCAAATGAAATCATTGTTAATATTTTTTGCTAAATAAAATTATCAAATAAATTAGTCAGGAAGTTTTTATGATGCCGCGAGAATGATTAATTTGGTGGGATCTGCTGGGCTTACGAGCGCCCTGTTGAGGGATGCTATTGCAAAGATATCGACTGTAAGATAGGATGGAGTATCCCTAATTTCTTATTATTTCGGTAAGTCAAGCTTTCATTTTGATGTTACTCTCATAGGTGTGTAAACCATGTCATTATTTCCTTCAACTTGGACAATACAGCTCGATAAAACACCTCTTCTGACATAATTTCCGGGTCTTCTTGGTACAGCAAGCAGTGCACGGTTCCTTTAAAATTTGCGCTCATTGAGTGATAAATTGTGCAGGATAAGGGAATTGTAAGAAAACCGTTTTTCACATTCCCATCTTTTTGCAATGGAAGACTGTAATCGGTGGTGGAATTCTGTAGAATTATAAATGATAGCCAAAGAAATGGATTGTCAAAGTAATCTACCATATTAGACCTCATAATACTGTAAATTTTTGAAAAAAGGGTGCGCTTGACAGAGTTCATACTGCTTCTAAGAGAGTCCGCTATCAATATTTTCTCTACACAGAATGTATATATATATATATAAACGAGCTGAATATATGGCTTTCAGTATTGGAGTTTGGGAGTGAATGGTCTGCGCATTTTGAAGACCAGCGCTCTTGATGTCTCGACTTTCGAGATCAAACATGCACTCCATTATATTTTCCAGACATTGATTAAGCCTTTCAAATAGAGCTTCCCAAGCAGGAACTGGTTATCTCTTCCATTGGTCTTGGCGCTTTCCCACGCCCGAATCAATGTCCATTTGTGTTTATCAGAAAGCCTTTCAAGAACAATTAAAAGTGACTGCTCAAAATGTATTTTCTTAAGTATTCTTCTCTTTTGTAGGGAGAGAGAAAAGGCCCTACTCCTACTTATTTTTAGAAATATACGTGTGTAGTAAGTAATATTACACTACGATTACCTCGAATGTATTCCTTTGATGTTTCGCTTTATAGCTAATGAAACTGACATAGACTTGGGTTCGTTTTCCGGCCAAGATAATCAAGACTTAACCACTAATTCTCTTATGTCTTGCTGAATTTCATCTTAGCCTACTGTGTACGAGTTCTTTTCTTAATTGTTTACTGAATGTGGCGACACGAAGAAATCGTCAACGTTAAGAGGTTGACTTGTGATTTTATAGCCGGGAGAGTTCTTTTATATTTGATTTCTCACTTTCGAATGCTTTAACCGGAATGGTCCAGCCATTAGGTCAACTTGTCATGCTCATTATTTTAGTCTTCTGTTCAGAACCTCTGTTTATCAGGATTTTCTGAATATCTGATATTACTCTGCACAGCTGAGAAGAGCTGAATGTGGACGTGGATCCAGTATAATTTTCGGCATTTTAACGGAATAGAGGTTTCTAAAACATTGGCAATGGAGTATTTTGAAGAAGAACGCCGACGTTGTTATTTAATTTTTATCACTTATCTTACTCAAACGTCATTCTATCTATTCCATCTGGTGGTATGAACCAGCCTATCAACCTTCCTATAGCCCTAATCCTATGCTAGAATGTCATACTGTCAGGTGGCTATATTCTTCTTTCAAAAGTGAAGAAGTGAAACTTAGGAGAGGGCAAAAATTCCCTTTCCAATGATCAGTTCGCTGATGCTTTCTCATCCTTTCTACGCTGGTCAAGTTTGTTTCTATGTAGGAGCATTCTACGAACCATCCTAATGCGCTTTTCTTGGCTTTGAAGTTAAGACTTAGATTATGACCTCAGAGTACCAAGGTAAGCTTTGTCTCTTCTTCGGACAATTAGGGATTTGCTATTTTGCCATTAATCAATCGTTTGTAGCTCCTACTACATCGACCGCACTCCCAACTCCATGAATTTTTTTAAAAATGATTATTACAGCTGCAGACCAGACCATACATACATACATACAGACCAGTATGTTTACTTCGAGTGACTATGGAATTGGCCATTTAACAAGTGAGTTCTCTCGCAAAGTGCATTTAGGAGTTCCGTTTTTTTCTCTTTCGTTAATTACTTAAAATGCTTTTGTATCATCGCGATAAGTTCGGTATGGCAGGTTCATGGAAGGTTTAGACAGAAATTGACAACCTTATAAGGGCCTAATAATTATTCCCCTAGATTCCGCCAAAGTCAAACTACCAAGCAGCCTCTTTGAACACCTCTTCTTTTTCGTATTCTTCCAAAAAATGCAGATCATAGATTTGAAGTGCTTCCAAACCAAGGATCGCTCTTCGGAAGAATAGAGAGGATAAATAGAGGCGGTTCATAAATCCAATCTTATCACAGGATTAGGTTTTGTCAAGATCTCTGTTGATGGCAAATTGGGATCATGGGATTCCTTAAAATCGGTAGCCTCCAAATGTACGAAGCGAAGTAATTTGCTTGGTGAGATACGCATGTAAAACTACTGAAATTCTAAATCGTTCGAGTGGAGTGGTGAGGCCAGTAAAGGGCCAGAGTGAAATCTGTCCTTCGAAAAAAAACGATTTATTCCCGTCCGCAACATACTAGGAAAAGGCATATCAATGGCCGTTACTTATTTCGTTTGGCTTAGGCTTCACTGCACTGCACTTCGAAAATATTAATCTTGACGCGGTAGAAAGGTCAGTCACATCGAGACTCCACGTCCGGCTTCCTTACTCTTCCGTCATTTAAGGGTTCAGAGGCATTTAGATATGTCATTTGCTTAGTCACACATGCATCGAATCGTTTTTCCATTGGCCTTTACGGTGGTTGGACTTAGGCATCCCTGTTTTACCAGAAGCTATCCACTAAAATTTTCTCTATTGTTGATTTTTTCAATATTCACTTTTCAACTGATAAGTTTCTGTAACATAAGTGTAGCCAACCAGAGGGAAGGACTATTTCCAAAGTTCATCGTCAAATATTCTACTGTCAATAATATACCTGGAACATCAACAAACATGCTCACAAATCCTACGCTCGCTAAAAAAGCTTTTTTATCACAATGTATTCCTCTTTGACCTTTCGTGGACAAAAACCAGTATCCACCTTCAGCCGTTTCCATACTGTCTGGGATTCATTTTTCCATTTATTACCGTTGGGATTCCGCCCGATTCGACAGATTATTTGCCTTGACATCCATTGTTCTGGAGAAAAGCCATCAGTTCCGCTGCTGAAAAATTCAAATCGCGTTCTATCAGTAGAGCAACCATTGCATCAGATGTTATGGGATTCACGTGAAGAAGCCTCAATTACACAAATTTTAAATAACGATTTAAGATTTGCTATTATACGCACTTCAAACGTTGGCACCATAATAAGATGTCCTTAAGTAAAAAAACCTGCGATCAGCACACTCTAAAAGATGGCCTGCGCTTTATATCTAAGACGTCAATATAGAGGAATATTTTCTGTCAAATTCGTAAACTTTCACTATTCGTTCACACAGTAATGAAAACGAATAGATTATTATCAACTGGGAAGATCTTGGGAAAGATGCCAATCAACTTCGGGAACTGCGGCGACCGGAATTGATTAAATCGAATTCCATATTAGTTTAGATCTTTGCATAGATTCCGAGCGTCAAGTAACAGGATCAACAATAGGAACCACTCCAAATACAACGTGCTTTATATAAATTTCTTTCACATTTTAAATTGTTGCTAATTATTGTACCATTAGGCTGAGTACGCAAATACTTCTTCTATTTCGGCGGCGCGGGTAACCATCCCAAATTACTCCTTGGTTTGTGCTCATAATAGGACAGGGCGTTAAAGATTGCATCGAGGAGTATTACCCCATAAACCATTACCGATCACCAGCTTTAGAACAAAAGCGATACAATGCGAGCAGATGACAGCGAAAACAGGAACGAGAAAACAATGCCAAGGCAAGCCATAGCATTGTTTCTCTTCTCTATTCTCCCTTTCGATTTTCCCCCTTGTTCTCCTGTTCCTAATTTTAGCCCCTTTTAGCCACATTCAGAGACAAACTTTTCTGTGTAGGTAAGATTAACGAAGTATTTTACCCTAAGTGAAATCCTCTGCATTGTTCTGCCAATGGAAAATTAGTAATATAGACAGTTTTCGAATCGCGTGGTACATACTTACTGAGAATTCGTCTAGATAGACATTCACTTACTAATAAATCAGAATAGTTCCTAAATGTGTTTCACTAGCTTACGACCAGTTGGTTTTTCTGGGAGTTTCAGAAATTCTAAAGTAAGATGCGCATTCGCTAACTTGATTTTAACTAGACTTTTACCTTTGTTTTGAATAACCATGAGGTCAGAACGGTAACCATAATTCAAGGTTAAAAATCAGTTTTTCACAGGCATGACCTATCCTGCTGATTTTCAGACCAGTTTATATTTACATGCTTCCAGGGATTTCACCACCTTATAGAGTATTCAGAGAATCGCTGCTTTCATTATCAACCATCTACTAACTAGGCAACTTGTACTAGCCTGAAATGCTTTTAAGCTCTTCCTAAGCCCAGAGCTGCTTGATATTCTCCTCGTAGACATCCAAAGAGTTGCAGAAAGAAAATTATGTAGAAAAGAGACAGACGTTGGCAGCTCAGAACATTTTGTACTTTATAGATGATTTGTTTAGAGTGCATCTGTCTACAAACATGTAACCATGAACGCAGAGTGATCAGTTTGCTAGTTTGCATGACAGATTATGAGGAGATCCTTTTATCAATTTACTATTCTTGCGTTGAGGCGGCCGGAGTTCCTTCATCTAAATCATACTCTTAGTCCTTGTAAATTTTTTTACGACCTATTTGGGCGTTAATCCATCACAAAGACCTCGGAAAACAGTCTAAATCTTTGAACGATTCGATTCTGAGTCTTCCTTTCGGAACCATCAGATATTCTCGAAATTCGTTACTGTTTGCTTATTGCAGGAGGTGAAGTACATGTCTTCAATTAAGAAATCATTAGTCTCCAACAATTTAAATGACATTGATTTGTACAGAATTGTGCCTATATGTTAAAAACGCACAAAACAATCATTTTTAAGTTGTTTCGCGATTTTTCCGTCTTTAACATTAGACTTCGTTGGTAGTGGGGAAACGATTGACTAGAATTCATTATTAACTGTACTTGTTTTGCTTCTTCGGTCAATCCCATCTGTTCCTCAATGCATCTTCTCCATTTGACAAGGAATCGTCACTAGGGAACATTCATAATCTATGAAAACGTCACACGAACCCAGTTTATAGCCATTCTATTAAGGATGCACCATATATTATGGAATGATTGGCAGTAGTAAAATGTTGAGTCGAAATACGCAAGTAATTTCATTGGTATGAAAACATTTTGCAGATATGAGTGAAAATTGTTTCTAATTACTTTTTACTGTCATGGTTGACAGACGTTAATGCGTTTCGCGCATGTGTTCGCGAAAATGATGGGTAACTCGTTCAGGTCACACGTACCAGCGTTAAATTCTTGTGAAAGTGTTTCCCAGTTTAGATTAGTTAAAGGTTATGCTGTCTACGATTAGACACGTTGAATGCACCTGCATGGCTTCTGTCGATCAGCTCAGCCCTTGTCATTTGCGCAGAGGCTTAGTTCAAATCCTTTGTTTACGGCATTTAATCACCATTCACAGTATGAGGATGACCTTTCGATAACAATCGCATTCGGGTCCTATTTCCAAATAGTAAATGATCTTATGGTTTTGTTGAGAAAACCGATTTTCGAAAGTAACGCTGATTTGTTCGACGGTGGAGGCTCTGGGGGAGTGGAATGGTTTTGAATCGACATGCTGCGTTGATCGCTAGGTCTCAGTTGTCTAATTTGGGCAAAATATAACTCGCATGCAGATAAACAGCCAACTTTATTATCTAGCAGTGGTTTTATTCGAATAAAAGGGGAGGAGGTGATGATCAAATTACTAATAAAGGCTTCACTCATAAAAATAAGGACAGAAAAATACAATGTTACATGATCGAATTCGAATTTCCACTGAGTAAGTTACAATGGTAGGATAACCGAACTCCTGCAAAACAACCATCAAGGGAAGCATTTATCATGCTTGGGAGAATGTCATTGGCGCGGTTACCGAAATAGGTCCTGCCACGCGGTTTTCAAGGTTACAAACCATGTGGTTCATTCGTTGCTAAGTCAGTTAGCCTCTATCAGATTCGCAGTTCCCAGCTATTCTCAAGTTCATTTCAGCCTATTGACATTTTCAGCTCTGATGTGTCTTAATAAATAAAACTACCTGCATTTGTGAAAAAATTTTCAGCAATTCCGAAATTTGATATCACGAATTCCGGCTCTACATCAATACTATTCTCAGAATTTGCACACAAGGCACGTAATTCGGTCGGCTAGATGACTTAAAATCCGAACATCAAGTCCAACTGACGATTATGTCATCTCTAGAAATAAAGACCTGAGTCGATCTGAACTGTTGGTGTTTGATGATCTTAAAATAAATTAAGCATCGAAAGCTGTGGTAATAACAGTTTAAAAAGTGAACGAGACATGCAGTTTCAATATCAGTATTGCAGTAGTTTCAATCCTCACTTTCTCCTAGTGCAGAGATAATAGTGGTTCGAATGCTCTTGAAAATCGGTTGGCTTCGTAGTCAGTCAGCTAGGATAAGCTTTACGAAAATACGTTTGGATGTTAAATAGAAAATGGTGAAAGGAGGTTCAACTTTGAATGGCTACTGATCCCTAGAGCTGAACGATACTTCCGTCGCCCGATAAAGCTCAAGATGGAGTTGGTGAAAGGGAGTGGGTTGATGAAGTAGTTGCTTGAAGGGCATTCTTTAGCATAGTGACCATAACTGGGGCTTTTCACTTTTCATTGGATGAAGAGGTATACAGTCAAAGTTTGAGTTATTACTGAAAGATAACGCTGCTCTTAACAATCGAGCTACATCGACCAATTATTAGGATGGTAATTTAGCATCAGTCTAGGTAACTGAATCATTTATTTTGATAGCGGATTCTAGTTTTAATTTTTCTCTTGTGCATAATGGAGACTCGGCAAGATACCGAAGCTTGGCATTTACCATACGGGCTTCAAAGATAAATACAGTCTAGTTGCCAAATCTAAGTTGCTTGGCAGTCACGCTTCGGTTTATCTTTCTTGAATGGATGGAACTAAAATCCACCAGTACATTGCATGTCCGATTACAAGCACACGCCTAGCTAGCTTACGAAGAAAGGCTCTAGCGCTGACTGACAAGGCGGATTACACTAATTAAAGCACTTGGATCTGGGGTGAGTTTCACAGAATTGTGAATCTTTGATACACCAGGATTCTTGACTCGAGTTAGAGTGAACGCCAAATATGTTTTGAGAATTAGTTGTTTGAAATCCAGTGAAATAAGTCAACCTTGTAAAATAAAATGGGGCTGGACCCTAGAAAACTTCTGTGTTCGTAAGATTCTTATTCTGACCCTCTCTTCCAAAAACTAAGAATCCCAGTAACTTTCCTTATAATAAAGCCCTGGTATGGTGTCAATTAATGTGGAGTTTGTGTGCTTATTTGGCCAGAATTGATTGCCACCCATTGATCACATATTTGTACATCTGTGCTAGCTTTACCACCAGCGTATGTGCCGTTTTTTCAGGTTTCAACAAGATTGAGGCTGTTATTTGCTCTTAAGACCACAATGACAGAGAATTTGTCCACTTCTTTCCGATTGGCTTTGCAAGAACCGCCGAACTCCCGGTGTACTGTCACGTGGTGCAATAGGAAAGTTCATTTACTTACTTCGCCTGCCCTTCAGTTAAATAAAAAAAGCTACGGAACAAAGGGCATTTTTTGTTCTGACGATGGATGACCGCTGCCTGATCAGTCTGCATGAAACTAGACTCGTTGAGGACAAATAATTGTATTCACAAAGTCGTTGAAAGTGGGTTAATGCAGAGATTCATTTAGATATAATAATAAGTTCAGCTAAGCCTAAACACAAATGCTATAAGCCTTAAAATGTCCTTGGTTGGAACAATGGCTTTTGGGGACTGCTTTAACAGAGTAGGATTGAATGCCTTCGACCTACTTTAAACGTATCATAACTCGTAAACGTACTCTTGGTCATTAATCTAACGCTAAACTTGTTTTACCTTTTGGAATTCTTTCACTCAAATCACTTTTTGATGTCTCCCTTTTCGAAGCAGTTGGAAGAAGATTTTAGTCCCCAAATGTCGGCTTCCTTCGAAGCACGCAACCCTCATTGATCGGGGAAAATACGGATCTGTTCGTCATTTCAGTGGTTTATGCGACAAAAACAGGCGTGTGGGTTCTGTTTCAGGACTGCATGTGATGCGTTTGCTAAAGTATGCATTCTTTCCAAAGTTACAGTTACCTACTGAAAAAAAAGCTTGATTTAAGTTCTTAGGTTGATTAACCTAAAACCTAAATTTGCCTTCCCTTAACTACCAACTTTTTAAAAATAACTTCATCAAACACAATATTTAATACTGGTGATGATTTATCAAAGTGAAACACAAAAACAGCGGACTTTAGCGTCATCGAATGGGAAGTATGTCAGCAGTATGCCACCGCTCGCAGTTAATGTTATGGCTGGGAGCAAGAATGTTCACTGACGATTTTCGGATCCGCACCATCTTGTAGGTCCAACATACACTACCGTTTCTTCAGCGGTCCAAAAGTACATCAACAACCGAATTCCCAGTGGGTTATTTATTCGACTATTAACCTTTTAATATATTTACCTGATGTTCACTTAAGACTGCCATCAAGTAATGCTTTATCCAAGAACTCTGCGTAATACACTTCCGAACCCCTTTCTCTACCAGCTCCCGAACAAATTGGATAAGCTAGTATATTTTTAGAACACATTCCGATTGATTCAAATTCATAGAGGATGAAATAGAATTCGAATCCGTGTACTTTAGCTCGATGAGAATCAAAATGCTGCATCCAAATTTCGTAATTTTTTGTTCGGCCTGTTGCCTTCATCAGTTGAACAACTTCTTCGCTCGCTGCTAACTAACAGAAAATGGAGTCGCAGGCAGGATTTGCGCGTGGGGCAGGTTTTAATGCAGTCAAAACTAGAAAAGCAAATATGATAACTTTGAACTTATTTGCATTTACTGACACTTGGAAAACCGATTACAAAGTAAGACTCTTGGTTTAGTTACAATGAAACACCAAAAATAGGTATTTGTCCCAGTTGGAACATCTGCGTAGTAGATATGCAGCGGGCATAGTGGTTTGCCTTGATTTCGGATCATAGTTGATCAGACATTAGCCTTAAGGGTCTCGTTTGAATTCCTAAGCCGCCTCTTTTTTCAATTTCTTTCACTAAAATTTCGTCTTCCTTGACCACTTCCGCCGATCTCTTTAGTCTCCATTGTTTTGGTGAACAATGTTTTGACTAGTGCAACGTCCAATTAAAAACTTTCTCCCCACCGTTCCTACCCGATGGTCTAGGATTGATAACATCTGTTACCAGTTACCATCTCACAGGTTATCACTGGTAGACAAGCAAGTTTACATGCTCACAGCTTTTAGTTGCCAGTTTTCAACACAATAAATGGGCTGATTTAATCCAACCTGGTGAGATCGTGTGTAATGAATCTACAACGGATTATATTCCGTATGATTTCCATCTCATTGAACGTTCTTCCTTCACTAAAAGTATACAGCCACTTTGTCCGTGTCATTCAGAAAATTGCTGCTGAAACCATTTTCGTTGAACGACAATGGCAGAATTTTCTTGCATACTTATAATATAAAAACATATTTGCGACGGATAATCACCTTTGGGTAAAACAAATAGAGAACTAGTGGTTTGATTTTAGAATGACAGATGTATTTGCATGCTGCAAAAATGTGTGTGGGCGCCTGTGACAGAAGTAAGTGCTTATACCTACCCTCCGGAAATGATCTTTTTGACAGCGCTTTTCATCATAGGACTCTGAATGTTCTATCCAAATCCAGGGCAGTACTGAAAGGATTAATTGTTAACGCCATGCCTGAAAATAATAGCCAAGTCATACTAGGAACGTGATTGTGTGCCCAGCGTTTGCATTGGAGTTCGTTTATTTTAATTGCTTTAGAAAATTTACTTATAGTAGACGGCGTTCCAGCCAGTAGAAGACATCTGAAAAGCTAAATGTCCCTGGAATTCTCGAGTATGCGGCTCACTTTCTAGACTTCATCTTTGACCGCTCCCTCATGTGTGCTATTGATGGTAGTTTAGTACAGTAATTAAGATCAGGAAGGGCAGGACCGCAACATCTCGTTTTATTTCCTACCTCATCTTTATTAATTGGCAAACATTTGTTGAAGATGGCTGCCTCAGTGATCATTCTCAAACTCCACGATTAGCTCTATCGTCCTCAATCTTTATCTTTTTGCTCTTCTACCAACGCACAAAGCCAATGGGATTCCAGAGACCCCGTCGCTCCATCACAAGAGCTTCTTATTTTTACCTTTCTCTCGGAGATCAGTTATCTGCGGTGGATTAGGTGATTCCAGGATCGAGCCTGGCTTACTAAGCTGCCTCATTTGAGCAGATAGCCAGGAATAGCTAATCATTTCTAATGCATGAAGAGCATTCAATTTGGAATGCTTAATCACTCCCACATGTTCAAGAAGGGGCGAGTCGTCTTATTATTGATACCTTGAATAATTTGAGCAAACTACGCTATATAAAACAAGTTAGACTGGCTGCAAAGATATCCGTGCTCTTGAATGGAAAACCACAAATTTTAGTAGCCCTTTGTCCAAAAAATTATCGCTTGTCCAAAGATGATGGCGAACAGTAGACCCTTGGAAGATTTAAACATAAGCGTAAGTAGAATGAGATCGTCTTTGTGAAATCGTGGAACTGTGTTTCATTTATGCTTGAACTCCATCTGGTTCCAACCTCAAATCGATTCCATGAGTTTATTCTTATATCGTAAAAGAGTTCTCTGCAACGGGACGAACTGAATCTATTTCAACGTCATCTTATCACCTACATCTTTTGGGGGTTGGAATGACTTTAGGTAGTTTCATACCCATGCTGAATACTTACTGTTTGTCACATTCGCGCTACACTTAAGCAGCGCTTTCATGATGAGGACTTTAAAAATAGGGAAAGCAACATCTGAGTCAAGAGAGTTACATCATTCACTTGTTTGGCTGAATCTAAAATATAGAAACAGGAAGGCAACAAAGAAGAGCATTCTGGCCCGAAAAACTTACTGTTTACTTTAAAAAAGAACATTATGCAACAGATTCATCATTGGTCAAGTAGGAGCTTTCAAATAAGATGCGTGATTACTTCTGATTAATTAAAACAGGCAGGACATACTCCACCCTGACATTTGTGTGAAAGGCCATACCGGTATGTCATTTTTTAACTACTCTCTACCCATTAGAGCGAGTCTCAAGGACTTATTGGGGATACAATAGAAATACAAATAGCTTTTACTACACGTAGCGCACAACAGTTAACACAAAAGCAGTGAAAGCTTTAATCGACGTCTTTGGCTCTCTGGTCACTTCTCTACCATGGTTTCACCTTACATGTAGCTGTTCAACTTCATAGTGCCACCTCGCCTGTCCTCGACATTGTTAAGGCAGACAATTTTCATACCTCTTCTAGAAGTCTTTTCAACTTTCTGGCGAAGATTCCATTCATTGCTACATGCATGCGCTTTCCAAAGTCTAGTTTGAGACCATGAGTCCTTGTATTTGCGTCGCGCCTCTTTTACCAGGCTGTACGAGGTTGTACTTCTGCTGTCACAATCTAATTTTATGCACCCCTCTTATCAGCCCTCAGAGTTGCCTCCGGGGTTTTCGGTGGTTATCAAGAGGAGGTGTGTCATAAAGTTTTCGATTCCCCGAATCATCTCAATTTACCTGGCTTCGAACCAACGATCCTTCTGATTATTTGGTCCCTGGCGCTTAGTGCGAACTCATAGGTGCATGCGTCAAATGATTACCTGCCATGAGTCAGTTTTGGCCCGAGACTAACCTACGGGCCTATGGGTTAGTTTAAACTGAAGGCTCCTAAACTATTGAGGAGAAAGTACTCGAAGTGATCATGCAAATAAACCAAAGTTTGATGCTGGTTAAGACAGTACTGCTACGATTGAAGACAAAAACCAGCCCCTGCATGACGATCCCAAAAGACTTCCCTGTAACGAATACTCTGATGGGATTCGCTATGTCACCAAACGAGATAGCTTGGCTAAATTATAAGCATTCACTCAAAAGTAGTCAGACTCTTCGAAAACCACAGATGCCTTTTCATTCATGATAACGCTCTCCCCTTCTGGTATCTATTATAGCCAAAAATTATCAATAATGTTGGCTATTCGGTTATCAAGCTGTAGAGCCTGCTATAGAGGTTACACTCCAGTTAAAGTTTGCAGATTCAGAAGGCCGCAGAATGTGTGTACATCCACTTAATTCTCATACATCGTCGATGTTTCAATGGGTATCTTCATCATTCATCCTGTTCTCTTCTATTGACCAAGTTATTGCGAGCAACCAGCAATATTTATTTCAAAGCGATTGTTATTAAGTTTCGAGGATGTTCCGAATTCACCTGACACATGCGTTTAAAATCAATTTAAGCAATTTTTCTACTTACAAATTAGAATATAAACATAACCTTTGTTGGAACTGTATTCCACTCTAATCTTCAACGGTCCTCACGAAACCGGAAAGATGTCGTAAGTGCAATCACAAGTTCAAGGGTCGATTTCTCTTTATCTATGCTCACATGTGAGAAACCTGAGTCAGCACATATTTTCACTCCATTATTTTTCAGTTTTTGCTTAGACTCGTTTCATTTAAAGTTGTCTCAAAGTAAAAGAGGCGGCCTCGATTATGTCGAACCACTACCACGATTGAACGTCAGTCACGAGAACTTCAGATGGGATAATATGGTCTGAAAAGCCGATCAGAGCTTTACTTTTTTCAGGCTCAGCAATCCTAAGTGTATTTTCTTGCAAGAGTGTAGACCACTCTAATTAGATTCGTCATTTGAGGTTCATTTTGGAACCAGTTTCTTTGCTATTTTTCTCGATCTTGAATTTCTTCGAATAGTGGTCGCAAACTAACGCCCGAATGTTCTTTTGAAACTGTTGTTTATATGACAGTTTCTTATACATCATTTTTTGATAAATGATTATATTTTCCTGAATTTTAAGATGAATCCACTATATTGAGTGGCGCAAATGCACAAGAAAGAATGTATCCTCCCTAACTGTACCAACCTAAGAAGATTTTTGTTAACCAAGACCCATGTGGCCTTTCTCCGAGGGGATTTCAAGATTGTCCATGCTAAGAATTAGAAGTGTTCTACTATATCAGTCTTCCGGACTGACTGCTAATTAACTGTTAATCTCGCTTCGGTAAATTTGCATATTTAAGCTTAGAGAACGACCTGCAAAATCAACATTTATTGGAAAGATCGTGATATCTTAGGCATCAATCCAAGATCTCCAGATCGGATATATTTTAACACTTCGTGTAATATGGGATATAGCACGCGTATGACATTGCTGCCGTAATAGATATTCTTGCTAGATGAGCTATTAAGGCAGATACAGAAATGACAATAGCTACTACCCCGAACTTTATAAATGCCATTTCAATAACATCACCTGTGAACAGTAGGATACTTTAACTGGGGATCCTCAAATAATCTTTTCCAGCTGAACGAGATTAGTATGCCACTTTCTTCAAATGAAGATGTCTGTGAAATACAGTTGCCAGACCAGTAGTGTTTAAAGGGTACCCGATCACATCACGAAGAGACTAAAATCCACCAGACACGAAATCAGGTTCTTCCGAGCAAATATTCTAGAAAGGGCTCCTTGAGGCCTTTCGCTTTGAGGTTACTGCGATTACAACAAAGTAGCTATCGTATCCGAAATGTACTTTGTGCAGATCAAGAAGAAAAAAATATCCGAGAATCAGACTCGAACTGGAGAACTGGGTGAGCAAGCAAACGCGAGTAACAAATAGACAATTCCAGTAAATTCAACGTGAATATTGCAACAATAATCTGATGGAATGATTGAGCTAGTGCTTGCTAATGTGAAATATGAAGGCTACAATTTTGCACTCAAAATGAGTTTCAAATCAAATGCACGAGTCTCTATCCTATTTTAATTCATTATTTATTATTTTATTTTATGGCTCCCCTGTAGGCTTCCGTGTAGCTGGCAAACGACCCAACTCGAAGGATTCTCCCCCACAACTTCAAATTTCTAGTATATTTACCTAAAAATAAATGGGTTCAAACTCAAGATGACAATACATGGCAGATATAACTATGATTTGAGTTAAATTTTAGTTAAGAGAATTATTTATCTGATTAACCAGAACTCTCGCTTTTAACGAATCAACTACTAAGAGAAGTGTTTTCGGCCATTCCTCTTAGATTTATGTAGACTAATTCAGTAATACTTTTGAAATAATTCATCAGATTAAGATTACCTTTAGGCGAGCGTAGAAAAAGGAACCTCAATTTCAGCAACCTCATGTGTCTTCCAGTTTGGATGCTGTTCAGAAAGAGTCAAGGGCTGAATAAAGACGCATTTGAGTGGTCGATTGTCGTAAAGCAAACAAAATTGTTGAATATCACTTATTGTGCCTTCATCAGTCTGTTATATCCATTTAGTAAGTTTTAAGGTAGAAACAACAAGGTACATAATCATACATGGCTAAAATTTTGGTGCTGATTCTTTCCTATAGGGATATAGCCTTCATTTCAAAACTTCAGGAGCCCCACAGTTTTTTGATTGTTGGTGACGAGTATTCTCAAGCTTGTGTTCCTTCCTGATTCAGGCTCATAACTCATACCCTGTTCGTAAAGCAGTTAGGGGTGCCGTGTTCATTATATATCGGTGGTCTTCGAGAATCGGTTTGTTGAACTTTCAGAAAATGACTGTTTTCCAAACACTCCAAAAGCTTCCTGCTTATGCAAATTAATCTTGAATGAATCAGCCTAGTGTTGATATTTTAAGACTTTCTCATTCTAAAAGGGTGGTTTTCATAAAATAGAATCTTTCTTGGCACTTTTTTGTTCAAATTAGCTAAATCTCAACGAGTAAGGGAAATGGATTTCTCTCGCTAAACAGGGGCTGTATCTATTGCCTAGAAACAGGGATATTGTAATCATTCTCAAGTGTGACATAGAGGGAGGTGTTAAGTATCATTTAATCCAAAAATCAAGCTAGTCAAGAATAGGCATCTATCGTTAGTAGGCGTTCGGAGCAACTATTTCAGTCATTAATGACTAGTTGCCAGTATAAAGTAGGCTTTGATCAAGCCATAAATCAGGTTTCGTCGAACATAAACTGTTAAATTTTCAGGAAATCCTGAAGCTGTTATTTCCGATTAATATTTAGATTGCAGAAAAGGGCTTTAAAATTAAACTGAATAGCGCACCATAAAGGTCGCTTGGAATATTATGAAGCTATTCGAAGTCCAGAGATATCGGTCAGAACAGCAGTACTCTTATTGGTAAGCATTCCCAATGAAGCAGATAGTCATTTCTATATTAAATAACAACCATGTTGCAGTATCAAATTGAATCTCAGGTATCTAGAGACATTTTTCTTCAATACTATCGGAATCTGCTTTAACAAACCCGGCTCTCCTTTTCAATGACATTCATTCAAAGCAAATATGGTGGCACACATTCGCCAGTCTTAAAAGATCATTCCAAGATAGGTCAGACATTACAATGTGATTGACATTGTTGAATTTGTGGTTGATGTCCATAAGAAGATGACCATCGCCGTATTCTTTATGGAGAACAAGTCTGGAGACATTTTGCATTCCAAAGACTGACTGTGTTCATTGCTTCACCCTCTTAAACTCTGTCACTCGTATAAATTTATCGTGCTAATTTTATTCTCCACTCAAATTATTGTTGATAAGTGAGTGCTTTCCTTATGTAGAGATCACAACCCATAAGACTCTCACCACATTAGTTTGCTGATTGGTATAAATAGTTAATGATGGTAAAGAGATATCCTCACGCTACAACGCTTGCTATTGACACATTCAATACTAGCATTTTTCTTATTGATAATACAGGCGACTGGACATCCCTTAGCACTTATGAGAGCCCTTCTTTCCGGAAAGAATTAGTTTAGTGGAGTTAAAACTTTTATTGGAGTTTTTGGACAATTATCGGGAGCCGCCTTTTTAGTTTTCTAAAATTCAGTTCCACTTTTTTGGTCAGAAGAAATAATAAGCCATTAATTAGTTGCCTCGAGTAATGCTACTCATCAGCCTTCCACATAAAAGTGCTTTATTTCATCAAGTCAGAAACCTGATTTGAATGCCTATACTGATCAAATTTGATGCGTGTAGCGGTTTCCTACGAGGTTAGTGCTTACTCTAGTCCAGTCTTGATAAAGTGCGCTGCGGAAATAGTTTCAAACCTTTTCTAATGTCCCAATCAAAGTCCTATCCCTTACTGGCTGCAGAGACAGCACTGGTGCTAGAATAGACAAGAAGCAAAGTAAACACTTAAGCTTCAAGTGTAACTTTATGTGGAGGTGGGCATACTTAGGCCGAAGGTATTGAATAGTTAGTTGTGCTCTAACTAACAATTAAAGGCCGTCCCTTATTTAAAACTCCGGCAATGAACTCATAACGCCAAGTATATCAAAAGTTAAAAATAATCGAGACTGTTTTCATTTTTAAATTTTTTATTTATCCAAACAAGGTTGTGAAGCTGGGCGGATCAACGCATCAACGATAATCTAATAAGATCAGATAAATCATCTGGGAGAAAAGAGCGGCTTTACGTCGGAAAACTGCATTTTGTACGAGTTCTTAAAGGCTCATATTCTTGCCATTTCCACTGAGCTCCCCTTAGGGATTGTGCTATGATCCGATCGCGACCAGTAAATTTTCAATCAAAATGATATGCTTAAAATTAAGCCAGTTAAATGTGCAAAAAACAGAAAGGGTTCAGTATGTAATAAATCCATGTTCGATTCCTATCAAATATTCAACAACAGTAACAAAGTATAGATTGGCAGTCTTGATCCCAATTCCCATAATTTATCATTGATCTTCTGGGTCTTCCAGGGGCTAGCAGCAACTGCAGCCTCTTGATTTATTCGAGCACCAATGCCATCGTCATTGAAATTGTCGTATTCGAAAACAGTTGGGCAAGTGCGGGAAATTCTCAATGCCCACTTCCTCCTCCTCCCTCTCTTCCTTCCCTCCTCGTCCTCCACCTCCCCTTCCCCCTATCTAAATTAGTCGGTAAGTTTGTGAGTTATTTGGCTTAGCGCTTCCTACTGCTTTTTTAATAAAAATCTTTAATGCTGATAGGCCAATGAGATTGGCGCCTGTAGGACTTAACTCATTTTTAGTCAATTGACTTTTTCAAATCATTGTTTGAAGGCAGTTTCTGATAAGCGTTTTCCTACTGTCCCTTAGTAGCAGGCGGCAACTTGATTTCAAGTGCTTCTAAAGCCTGTTTCAAGCTACAATGAAACGAGATAATGCATAAATATCCACAAGTAGATTTTCTGTTATTGAAGCGACGAGTATTTCTCTCTCCTTTCTAACACGAGCTATGCAGATTCCACTCCAAACAACTGTTACCATTTCGCTTTTAGATAGTTTTGCCACGTGCATTCTAATAGATACCCCAGAGGTAGAACCGCACCAAACCCTGTGACTAATTTGCAGGTGACCCTAGGGACATACAAACGCATGAAAAGTTGACCCTACACAACCACAATACTTTCTGATGGTTTTCGATTAGACCGTATAAAGAATGGTTCACCTTTTTGAAGATTACCAAAACATAATTCCATGCCTTTTTTTTTATTTGGGAGGAAATAAATGACCGTTAACCGCAAACATCGCATGGCAAATGTAGTTACACCTTTCAGAACAAAGGGCGCTCAGTGATCTTTTATCGCAGTGTTGACGTGGAGAAACATTGCAATGGTCCGCAAAATTTGCACAACTGCAATTTTGCGAATTTATGCAAAAATATGAATCACTTTTGATTGTTATTGTGGATCAACATGGACACTAGTAATTAGCGAATTCTTGCCCTACTTTGGGGTAAGGAGGATCTGAAAGACTAAAAGCGACCAAATTATTTCAGACGACAACCACAAAGCACAGCATAAGGCGCCCATGAACAGCTGCTCCATGTTGTAGGAAGGACTTACTGAAATCTGATTGGTCAAGGGGAGAACAGCTGTCCTGGTGCATGCATTCACGCCGTTTTGTGTGTGCCTATGAGATGGACGGTGATTGAAAACCAATAGAAGAGACGGAGAAGCACAAACGTGCGCACTTACGTGCGTGCGTCCGTATGTGCGGCTTGGATGATGATGACACAAGTGCGACACCCACTTCTCGTGTCATTTTGGCCCGCTCTGTCGTGCGAGTAATGGCGTTTGTGCTGTACGTCCTTCTAGTAGTTATCCTCACGACTGCAAACCATGCCGTCAAAAGGAATGAAATCGTGATGAATGCTTCTGAAGGCGTGGAGGTCGGTACCACAATCGGAACATTGGCATCATCGCACAGCGGCGGTCAGGAAGCTTCCTACCTAGGAATGATGGATGGGAACTCGTTGTTTAATATTGAGACAAGTGGAAAAGTGGTGGTAGCTAAGCCGATTGATTTGGAATCTCTTTGTCAAGAGAGGCAGGTTTGCTGTACCTATTCCAAGCCCTGCCAACTCTCTTACACCGTTATGGTCGAGGATCCACGATCAGAGATGATGGAGATCAACCTGCGGATTCGGATTATGGACGTTAATGATCACTTTCCGCGTTTTCGTAATCCGAACGGACAGCTAGTCCAAGTTTCTGAAAAGGCACTCATCGGGTCTTCGATCACTATTGACTCTGCGGTCGATGGGGATTGGTCACTTGAAAATCAAATCCAACGCTACACCCTTCATGGATCGGATATTGAACGATATTTCGAGATTGATAATTCTAACCTTCCTCGTGTTCAGTTGCGACTTCGTGAGCAGTTGGATTATGAAAAGCAGTCCATGTATACAGGAGTCTTAGAGGCCTGTGATCGCCACAATTGTACCACTGCTCCTTTGACAGTTAATGTGATCGATGTTAACGATAATCTTCCGTTCTTCCACCCCCCCTTGGAACATAATTTGACTCTTCCTGAGGATACACCAAGCGGAAAAGTAATATTGCGTCTCAACGCAACGGATTATGACTCACCTCCGAATGCTCGCATGAAATTCGAATTCGATGGAGCAGAAGATCCCTCGATCCCTACAACATTCCATCTAGATCCACTCACTGGAGCCTTATCCTTAGCACGCAGACTTCAAGCAGACGTTCGTCTGAATTATCATTTCAAAGTTCGCGTTATAGAAGTGTCTGAATCCGCACCAGTGAGCGGCTTCAACGAACTTCAGCGTCAAGATATCGTCAGCGTTAACATTCGGGTTGAAGATATCAATGACTTTGCTCCAGATGTTCGAATGGTCATACCTCCAGAGGGTTCAGAGGTCTGGATTCCTGAAAATTCACCACCAGCTAGAATAGTTACTCTTAAAGTTGAGGATAGGGATCTTGGAGACAATGGACGTGTTTCATGTAGTCTGGATGGTCCTGATGACAGTTTTGAACTGAAACAACTCGTTCCTTCCGTCTATGCTCTTAATAGTCGGCGCACTTTTGATGCTGAAGTCGAACCAATCATTTTTGTCAACTTGACCTGCACAGACAGGGGTAAACCCAGGCCTAAAAGCACTCAGAAACAAATTATAGTACGAATAGAAGACGAAAATGAATTCGAACCCGTGTTTCTGAAGAAAGATTACTCTGCGAAAATCACAGAAAACGCCCCAAACAACACCTTTGTTCTACAGGTACGTTTTGTGCTAAGTGCTCTTTTTAAATTAGCTTAATCCTTTAAACCCATGCAAAGCTCTAAAGGGAAGTAAAAAACGATGACACCTGCCCTTTATTGTCAGGCAGGAATCATTTTTCGATGTGTAACCTCGTTAGGACTGCTTGATTGGCTTCTGAACATCTAGTTTGTCTAGGAATTTATTCTCGTCTCTCCGTCAACCGGATTGATTAAACAAGTTGTGGGTGGTCGCCCCTGAGCAGGGAAGGAAAACAGTGACGCCAGTACATATTATTCATCGTGCAGGGAGGCTGCGGCGAAAGCGAGCTCATGAATGGTTAAATTGAGTCGTAAATCTTCTCCCTGTCTGATGCATTAACCACCACAATATGCGATCATTTCCAATCGCGTTTAAGTGCACTCAGTGTGTCGCATTTCTTTCGTCTGATAAATGCGCATTTTCTCGGGGTGTGGGGTGGTGCTTTCCCCCAAACCAGATTGTTTCGGTACGTCTTCCGGGCTTTCCGGGTGCGTGCCACCTGCAGATGGTCTTTGTCATCGAGTGTTCCATTTTTCGGACATCAAAGGTGATTTTTTTTCCTTTCTCTGGAGCTAATGCCAATCTCTATTAGTCCTTTGACAGGTATGCCCTCTAGCACGAACTTTGCGTTTGCACATCTCTATTTGGGCCACACACAAGCCCGCATTGCCAGCCATCGCTATATGTTGTATAAGCACTGAGGTCGCCGGTTTACCTACGACGGTTACCAGTTTCGTTTTGCATTTTTCCGCTTCACTGAATTTGATAAAGATCGCGGGTCAAATGGGATTACTGATAGTATCTATAGGATTCCAAATTATCGGGTCAGCGCATTTGGTCACATACCCAGGTGACACAGCTCTAGTTCATACTAGCGAATTCAATTTCTGCCTGGAAGTGGAGTGAACCTGTTGTCCAGCAAAGTGAATTTGCCTTAATCGCTTTACTTTTAAACAAAGGTATCTCTTCGAACTGGCTATTAGTCTCCCACAAATTTCTCCTGAGAATACCTTTTGAATAATAAAAGCCCCTAGTGAATTCCGTTTGGCCGTTAATTAGATTTTAGGAATTTAAAAGTGACTGTAATTACAGGTTGTCGCGAGGGACGATGATCAATCAGCTCAACTTGAGTACAGTCTCAAAGGCGATCTAGAACGCTACTTCAAAATTGATCCCGGAACAGGGAAGATCACAACTATGAATCGACTGGATCGCGAGATGACCCCTGAGGTGACCTTCTTCGTTTTTGTCAACGATGCTAAACCTGATCCAATCGCAGGCAGCAAGGGGGACAGTCATAGATCTCCAACGGTTCACACTGCTCGAACTACTGTTACCGTCGAACTTATTGATGAGAATGATAATGCGCCAGCTTTTACGGATATTGGTCCATTTTACCTGTCGGAAAATCATCCGAAGCACTCGAAAGTCAATGGCCATCTCCACGCCGAAGATCCGGATCAAGGACTCAATGGGAAGGTGAGACTCTTTATCGCCTTCTGCTATTGCACTTTCATGATTGATTTACAGACAGGTGAGTAGGACATGTCGCAGCATAATTTGCATTGCTTCATTAGCATATTTGCGCTATTTTGCTGTCTCCTTAGACAGTTGATACCAGCGGCCGTGGTTCCCGGTTTGAGAAGAAAGTCAAAACTGGAAATTAGCATTTTTCTACAGCAGAATGCAAATTCAAATCTACACAATGTGGCCGCTGATTCACATTCTGTTTAACTTCCTGACAAATTGCAGCAAATCGTGAATCCCATAGTAACGGAGTGCACCGCCTTGATTCTGACCATTCAAACATTAGATCAAAACTACTCGGTGGTTCGTCGTCTAAAATTGTGCAGAACCTCTCCTGCCATCATTCCAATAACAATTTATTGAGATGGCGTAGTAAATGTCTGCTCTGAGTACAACCCATGGATATTTTTTGCCTGCTTCCTCAGTTCTACTCTTCGTACACTACATTCACAGGGTGCTCATTAGTTAGTGGAAACCAGGGTGAACGAGATACTGTGCAATCGTATCCCTCGAGTCAATATAAAAACCGAGACTCATGGCCTTTCACTTCACGAGTTGCTGCCTTTCACCAGTCAAGTATGTGGACATGAGCTACCTAGGTTTAGTCCCGATCTTCAGGACAACTCAGACAGTAACCAGTACTCTTCTCAAAGCCTCTTTCTTTAGGTACCCTTATCAACACGAGTATCTATTCAGGTTGCATACCTTCTTGTAGATAAACTACAGACTTTGGTATTGGTTATTCCCATTCGTTCAGCTTCCTGTCTGCACCTTTATAGTTGCACGTTGCGGGGCAGTTTGTCAAGCTGAATTAAATAATTTCTGTGACATGGGCTAAAAGCTCTGGTGTTCCTCCTGATGCACTTGGCAGAGCGTACACTGCCATAATGGCTGCTTTCCAATAATTGTAGGCAGCTGTTGCGTATATGTCCCTACTCTCCTCCGTAAGAAATCAAATGAGAATAATAATAATAATAATAGGCTTTTTCAAATCGCATGAATCCGTGCAGATGGTGCGGACAGAGCCAAAGAAGACAACATCTGTTTAATTTGTTTGCCAGGCGATAATCGCTTTCCCCCTGCCTATTCTCGCAGGTTACGGTCGTCTAACCTAAAAAAACCATTCGGTTTGGCTTTAGTGGAAAAGCAATTTCTGAGGAGTTCGAGGTGCTCCAGTAGATGATAGTCGGTATCTATGTTTTAAAAGCCTTCACTTTCGACCGGAATTCCGTTTAAACCTCGAAACTCACCTGCTTTTTCTGCTTGCGAATAATTTCACTTATGGCTACATAAACGCCTATTTTCGCAGTTTACGTTTCGCATTGGGGTATTTCTAGCGTAAACACTGAAATAGCCTAGCGCGTTTCTACGCACGAGGTTATTGGTGTCAGTGTCGACCAATTCTGGTGTTTTTCACATCAATTAGTACCGGCTGGAGTTTTGAACCTAGATACCATATGGTCATACATTAAATTGCTGGGCTTCCCCGAACTGGTAATAAAAGAGAGCACGAAAAGGCCATATTCTTGACCGAGTTTTTATGGCTCCGTTTCAAATTCCCTGATTGATCGGTTTTTTAGGTGAAATACGGACTGCAAGATGTCTGGGACTCGTCAACTCATGTTCGGAAACACAACCTCTTTCAGTTGGATGAAACTACGGGAGTTCTGCGTGCTCTGGAACCATTGGACCGTGAACAGACGGCTGAATACACTCTCAGAGTTGTCGCTTGTGATATGGCCCCACGTGACACACGCTGTACTCGTGTCAACGTTACCTTATCCGTCGTAGATGTAAATGACAATGCCCCTGAATGGCTTTTCCCCGTTGTTACTGATGATGCTTCAGGTGAACATTCTGAGTGTGTCAACATAACAACTGATGCCTTAGCAGGACAAGTTGTTGTTCAGCTGGTAGCTCATGACAGAGACGCTGGACAAAATGGTAAAGTTCGGTACGCTCTTCATGACCCACACAGCCAGGTCGCCTTCGCTGTCAATGCCACAACTGGCCAAGTCACAGTTGCTAACAGATACTATTCAAGACCTATAGATGCTAGTGAGTCTAAACCTCAGCAGCAACCGAGTTTGCAACCTGGAGTACATCGTCTTAGAATTCGCGCTTCTGATTTGGGCCAACCTCCACAATTTTCCGACGTCTGGTTAACGGTAAGACACGGTTTGCTTATGCTCTTATCAATTTCGACGTCATCTTAACTATTTCCATGTTTTCTTCTTCAGATTCGTGTAGTTGGAGCAAGTTCCAGCTTTTTTAGTCTTCAGACTGGATTATTAGTCCTCCTGGTTCTAGTTACTCTGATAATTGCTTTTAGCTTGATCGCAGCGATTATCTGCATTCGCAGACAGCATTCAACAGGTTGCAAAACTCGTCAAGTTGTCGCAGCACCAACACATACTCCAAGCTATATTCTTCCAGCAACGTACCCACATTCAGACTATCCTACTTTTCTCAAGCAAAACGGAAACGGACCAGCGTACATGCTAGCCAAAACGGCTGCTGGAAGCGTCTGCTCAAGTGACCACTGTGATGGTAATGGAGTAGGAAATTGTCCGATCACCGACTTGGGTGTCAATGAGTTCTATGCTCCTTATGGCCTGGCTAAGAGTAGCACTCAGGGCGACGAGCAAATCAGGTTTGTTGAAGTGGATCCAAATAGCATGAGCGGAAGTACAGCGACCTATTTAGTTGGATCAAGTGCATCTCCTGGAATGCGGCTTATCGGAGCCTATCATCCTCTAACATACAATACCTGTGATTCTATCAGTCAAATACCTACTACGTCAACTGGAGCCACCCAAGGAATGCTCAAATTTAGACAGGTTAATTTGGTCATTATCATTAATTTGTCATTTATTATTCACTATAAATAAGATAAAAATTATAGCTCGATGGAATTAGTTTACTGACTGATGAGTGCCGTAAACTATCGTCCTCGCTCTTTAGAAAGCTAACCCAATGGACATGTCTGTATATGCGGGGCTCAAAGGAGAGGGGGGAGCCAAGGTGTTCCTCCTTTCACCCCCGTTTTGCGGGTTTGATCCAGGCGTCCGTTAGGTGGGATACGTCTAGAAGTGATTTGTGGTTACCATCTGGTTTCAGTCAAACAAATTACCAATCGCAGCCATTCACTCTTCCAGTTCGCGAATGAAAAATGATAATGGTTTCCTCATTTTACAACAAAGCCTCAGTAGGTTCGGTCGCTCAAGCAATCGCACTGGTCCTCAGGTGTAAATGGATCTCAATTTGATCATTCCTCTCTAAATACGCCTGATTCATTTCTGAGTAATGCTACCTCGTATTTCCCGTTGTCAGTTTCATGATCATTTGAGTCGTGACAACCGAGTTGAGCTTGTCCAAGTCCATGAATTTGTTACCGGTTTCCGATTGGGCGACGTCATTTCCTCTGCACCCCGCCCCAACAGCCAATCGCTATCTGAATGCAGTTCAAATGACTCAGAGCAATAGAGTTGGCACAGTCACTTATCGATTGGTTGGAGCTTGTTGAATGTTTAATATCCTCAAATTCACTTGGTTTACGTGACACTCTGGGTGGTAGATGGCCATTTGCAGATTTCTTCTGCCGAAACTGCATTAAGTCACCTTTCAGTTTGTGAAGCGGAACAAATTTTGGGCTTCGGTTTTGACGCCGCTGCCTCATACGTTGCAAAATGACTCACTCTACCTTGCTCGCGTCGGCTGTAAGGACACGGGACAAACAGAACAAACTAGCTGCCAACCTGAGAAGGGCCTTCTCGAGAACTGATATCGCCAATCTGATTTCTGTTTCTATTGGGGGGAACGTGATTACCACTTTTGAGGACACTTCAATGATCTCTAGTAGATCGCATTTTACGATAGTTTTGATCTCATGGAAATTATTGCTTCATAATTAAAGTAGCATATTGCTTGTTCCGTAGACTTCGGCGTCACCTGAATACCTATATCACGGCAGAGGCAATGGTGAAGAAATCTTCGAACTTCCGGACAATTCAGGAAATCGATACGGCGTTCATAGCCATCCATATACCTCATCTTCAGTTCGCCATCATCCTCTAGCTTCTTCGGAACAGTTCGAAGGAGGTTCGGCAGATTCAGGAAGAGGAGTGAGTGAAGATGAGCCCCCTTCGTCTCATGTCATTCACTGCAACGGCAGTTCCGACTGTCTTCCGCTCTCCAACACATCTACTTTCTTCTGCCAGAACCCTGGAACCCTCCATACGCCTTCCACTTTCCTAGGAAATGAAGGCCTTCAAGAAGAACGGCTGCCCTCATCCGGTTCGTGAGCTATTTCACTGATTTCATTTTTTACAATGGAAACCTGGATCGTCGCCTTGTTCCAATAAACTATGATCTCCGTTCCTTTTCCAGAAGCTAGCAATTGTCCAACCATTTTAGTCGAAATTAATATTTTTTTTTCAATGAAAGTCAATCAGTACGCACGTCTGATTAGCAAGAAGGCTGTTTCTTTCAAATCCCTGGGCCATTGCTGCTCAATTTAAATTAATTTTCAAGTAATGTGTTTTTAACGCAGTCATTAGTCGGGTGTAAAAAAAGCCCTTGAAAGACATGAGCAACACTGCTTTTATCGAGCCGTCTCCGTAAACGCCCAAAAATCCCACACGGCCCGTAAGTTGGGCGCCCTTGACTTCCCCTAGCTTCATCCTTTGTTCGGCCTTCATCCCAACGATAGATATTATAATTACACTTGGAATAACCTCCCACCCCCCTTCTCCCCTTTCTAATGAATATCAGCCCATGGTCGAAAAAAAGGACGCCGCCTAACCCGATTCAATGAATGGGGAAGTTTATATGATCACCTCCTGATTGACTGCCCATTTTGTCTGACCAGCTTTCTTTGTTCAGGTTATTGGTCGCATCGCATGTAGAGCCTTTTTCCGCTTCACCACACTATGAATGTGTTTCAGTTACCATCCATTCAGCTATTTTAGAAGATTTCGCGCACCAGTGAACAAATGAATTTTCTTAAAAAGCATGCAGTTGTTGCTAAAATTGGTCGATACAAATGGAAGCTGGCATGATTTGATGTGTCAATTAAGGTTAAGGCTTTTGAACCATGTACGACGGTAGAAATGATGGTGATTATTTAGGCGACATAGTCCTTTGGTGAGCTGTTTCGTGTCGATTTGGGTGGTCGCAACAACTCCGAACGAGCTAACTGACCATTTGCCATTTCTCTCGCCTGCCTTGGAAGTGCCACTAGCTCATCCATTATGGGGGATATTCACTCTCACTCCTTTTTGAGGACAAAAAAAATTGACAAATAACGGGTTATTTAGAGCCTTTTTCATGACTCGTAATGGGTTGAGAAGGAAGAGAATTTGATTAGGACATCATTCATTCATAGATTTATATCGACTCGTTTCAAACAATTCTTTTCCCTCAGCGGTTCTACCAGTGTTTCCACTGGAACTCTATCGACGCGCCTCCCACCTTGTTTTCTATCGATGTTCGGCATCTTTTAATGTTTTCTAAAGCCTCCTTCTAATGTCATAATGTTAAGCGAGTCCCAAGGATCAAATAAAGAACCCAGTTTTTATTTCAAAGAGGCTGGATTAGCGGATCATCTTTGCCACCTGCTAAAAGAGCTATTTTTCACAGGATCATTAATTTTTTTTTCAACAATTATTTACAGTTTTTGGTCCTTTATGCGATGCCACTTCCAGCATTATATCTCTGAACTCATTAATTGTTCAATACATCGAAATGAAAACTACAATTCGACTGGTCATTCAACTCACTTCTTGCTTATGCCGTAATGATAACAGAAGCACTTGTCGTTGTTTAGGCTCGTGCTTGATGGCAGAGTCTGCAGTAGCAATCTCTATTTACTTTGTGTCGGTGCAACTCGATTCTCTAGTGCTATCTCTATCATCAAGTTGTTTTCTGTGCTAGTTAGACCACTACAGATATAATTGTCCACTGTATTCTGGAATAAATACGTTACTTTTTCGAACTATTCATTGAATGTTTTTCTTAATAGGTGAATGTCTAGGCTGACTGTGCCACCTTCATCTCTGAGGTATTCTCGAAATAGCAGACATCATCCCCAGAAAGAGTCCCGCTTTTCATACATATCCTAACCACTTCCTTAACCCACAGCCCTGAATCGCTTTTTGTGTAAATCTTTCTCCTCTGGTTTCCCTATCTTTTATCCTGAGTGTTTATGTGCAGATATTTGTAGGTGAAAATGAAAATAAATTTAACAAGACCTTTTAACAGTTTACACTTTTCCCTGCGATTTCTGAGCTGGCCAATGGCAGAAAAGCGACAAATGATTCTGGATTGGGCCATCCTGCTTTATGGTGGCTGAAGCGCTTTTTATATGTGAACTATGACCGATAAGTTGAATCCTGGACTGCGGTCTCCGGCATTTTCAGCATTTTGATCGGTAGTACGATTGCTGAAAAGCTAGGCACTACCGAAATAACCATGAGCATGAGCTTTCGGAAGCGTGAGAAGAGATCGTTAAGTCGTCCGCAGGAAATTCGACCTCGCGGTTCCATAGTGTTAACGCCAGCCTGTCGAGTTAATGAGAGCTATAAGTGGATGATGGTTCTGGACAAGGTTGAGAATAACCAGAAGATCAACGTTAGCTAGAGGGAAAATAGTAGGAATCTTTCGTTAAAAGAGCGCAGAATTTTTGGGCTTAATGTTGACCTACACGCAGGTAGAAGCCGTAGAAGAATCTTTACAAAGACAAAGCAACCCCCCAAGAATTACTGGGAGGCCATATCTGACGAGACAAACCGAAGGGAACCTTGTAATCATAGGATCAACCCCTTCGCTGTACTCCTTTCGCCCTTTAATCCGCTTTAATCTTAGTAATTGAAATAAAGATGGGCTACTTGCATAACCGCTACTGTCGCTGCGAACTTCTGAGATAAGCGATCTCGCATGAGACACGAATCCTAGAATAAGCCGTGGGTGGGTATCGGTCCTAACATTGTAGCACTTCGGGAGTATTTATTAGCGATGCGAGTTGGCCAGCCGTCCCAGAAAACGAGTTCGATGATCGTTGAAAAGAGCCGGCAAGGCCTGAGGTGCGACCCAGGAGGTAAAGTAGATTTCAATAGTAGGTTTTCGAGTTTCCCTCCATGATAACTTGGTGGTCAGATGGTCGTATAGACCCTAGGCTTTGAAGAGTTGGATCACTACCGATTGGCCTCTCTTTCAATCTTTCCTCCCTTCTCGAACTTCATTCCTCGTTTTCCTTCTTTAGTAGTATCTTGAAATTCCATAATGTTGCAAACAAAGATAGGGAGATACGACCAGTATTACTGAGGCTTTCATGCAAACATAAGCCATATTAATGTAATTGGACCGCCACACTGAGTGTTATCTGATCCTTAGAGGGGCATTGGGAGGGAAAACTGGGTTCCTGAATTTAAGAGCTGTCAAAAACAAAAGACAGAAAGCAGCTCAGAGATGAGTACTTTAAAGAATGCGAATTTCACTTAATTAAGTTTGGTTTATTCGGCAGCTGACCGCTGATGCAGAAATCTGGGATGTCAAAGCCTCACTGATTATTCTCGGGATCTCTGTCGATCAAAAGTTGGGACAAACATTAGTGAATTTCTCTCTAAGCGCAATATGATAGATCATTTAATGGACTTGCTTTTGATAATATTTGGCATAATCTTCCATATTCATCCTCAATGGCCACTCTCCATTCTCCATGCTTGGAAAAATCTCCCGTGTTGTACAAGAGCCAATAAACAACTTTACGTCCAGTGCCGATTCAATCGCGTCTGTTCATGCCTCTAAATGCAGAAAAATGGCTTTGCCATATTTGAATCATTACGTTTTGCATGCCTCTTGAGTTCGATAAGTAAGACAGAGGCCAAAATATTTCTTATTTGACAATATTTCAAATTTTATCCATCACAGTCTTTACGGTGTACACTCATTAAGGAAACATATTTCTAAGTTCTTTAGAAAATTTTCTTAGCAAGATGAATAAGTGGACAATAATTTTAGCCACCAATATTCGCGTACAAAATATGGGTAATTTTACTAAATCTAGGAGAACAATATTAGGCATCAACTTCTTTTTCACAGCAACCTTGCTGGGCATGATCAAGAAGTTGATATTCTCATGAATCTACATTCATTGTAGATCAGGAATGGCCTTTGCTTTGACCTGGGTAATTTTTAGTAATCGATGGATGCTTGCCATTTAGTGCCTTAGGATGGATGCAAGAAAAAGGGTAACTAAGGTATGGTAGGACCGTGACGGGACTAATCAAGGCGCTCTATCAGGTGGTTATTCACTCTTATTTATTTACAGCAATGTTTGTTAAAGAATCATGAATTTTTCTAGTATTTGTCAACCTTCTCCAAGTTCCCGTCCAAGCCACTGAGAGACGTATTGGTAGCTCCGAAAAAAAACCATAGAAATTGAAGTTCGTAACTAAATTAAGTTCTGTTAACCACTTAGTTAAACAAACAGTATGAAATGGATAATAAACGAGGATGGGTGAGCCCAGAGAATCTTGTGTAGGTAATAGAGATGGATGGAATTCAGGGGAGAATCAGTCGTCAAGGCTATTTAATCTCGTTCATTCACCTTTCTAAACACAATCCAGTTTGGTATTCATAGCCTAATAGTTTAGATACTGCCCTGGAATGACTATTCAGTCTAGCAAGTTCTCTAAAATCACCCTCCTTGCGTTCTGCGTGGGTCATTCAGTAGCTCAGATCCAATGATCTAGGAATCGGGGACCTTCCGTATCGACGTTAACGTAGGAAAACGAGAAAGTCAAAATAAAGCTTCGGCCACTCCTCCATGAATCTAGACAATGAGAGCCGAATTTGTACATTATACTGGGGTTTCTGAGGTATCAAACTTAGTTGAAAGGTCGGTTGATGGAAAACGAAGGTACGAATTTTATTTTCTAATTGACTAAAAAGATTGAGATCGGATTATTTGCACAAGAAGGTAAAAGAAATCCAACCCACTCTTAGATAATATAACAATTGAAATAATTATTCACAGGGTATTTAACTAGATCCGAACTACATTTAACGTTTGAGATACAAACTAGGCCCTTCTCACTTAATACATCCTGAATTCCAACCATGATTGTTTTAAATAACAATATTATCATACGCAATTCTCTTTTAAAAGAAACATCGTTAAATGCTTGTCACCAGCATTATAGATGCTCAGCAAAAGTTTGACAATGCCAACTTTAATTTGTGTATCAGCTCTGGCAGGAAATCTAGAAGATCTGTAAGAGTCAATAAGCGGCTTGAGCAATAAATATCTAGTATATTATGGAACAATACCTAGACATTTCTTCAAGGCAATCAAATGAAACTATTTCAGAAAAAATTTTGGTAAAAATCTAGGCTATGCCTGCGCCTATGCATCATAACTAACCGTTCGTAATCGGACTTTCTAAAAGCAAAGACTGGAAATATCGACTCAGTAGGATCGTCCTGTTCAATTGTTGAACTACGCAATACTTTGTATTGCATTCACGATATACTTCTTTGAAATCTCTTCAATAGAATAATGACACAATGAATAATCAGACAAATATGAAAACAAAATCATCAATAAATGTGAATTTACTTCCCGGAGTTGGTATGAAGTAAGATAGATGATCTCATCTTCGTGGCAGCGCAAATGGTGGAAATCAGAAGTCAAGTGTTAGTTTGGAAGTGATACTTACATGAGCCTTAAGTAAAAACACTCAAGATTCCGTCCAAGGAGCTTTCTCTGCATATGATTTCAACTTAGCTGCCTGTCTTACCTAACCTTCGACTTACATCGGTCATAATAGGGTTTGTGAGTCCTACTGTCTCATTCATTATTGTTCTGAGCTGATAGCTCGTGGTTGGCATGCCAGCGTCATTTCAACCGGCATCATAGGGCTCTCAAAAGTGTTGAGTGATTCTGTACAGAGAACTAAAAATGTAACCATTTATTTGACTGACTACCCACATATATCTAGAACTAGTCCGTGAGGGGAAGACTAAATGAGGGGGAACTCTGTAATGAGCACTGATTTCTCTATCAATCGAGTAAAGGCCTGGATACACTGAATATAAATATACCTTCGATAGAATGTAATTTATTCACTCACACTCATATTTTAGTGAGCTATTACATTTCGATCGAGATGAGCGTGAAATCTCTAGTTTAGAGACGACAAAGTCTTCAGCCAAATGTTCAGCTCACATTTTCGCAGAAATTTTAATTGGGACCATCACCTGGCCGAAAATTCAAACATGTGTTTGCATCACACTCGATAATGAATGATATATTGCTTAATGGGATACTTCAGTTTGTAGACCATTTGTTAATCCTTAAGATACATTTATTTACCACATCTTTACAACTGGGGTATTTCTTTATAACGAAGAGAATGCTGACTTTACATTAGGGATTAAAAGAGAGAAGTAATCTTTATGATACAAGATTGTCATCTAACTCGATTAGTGTCATTATTTACAATCATGAAGCTGCCGCCCGCTAAGATCTCTCTGCTAAACCTTATCGAACTTAGCATTTCTTTGGGTAATAGATCACTACGATTCGATTTTCTTCAATATTCGAATGATGTGCCATCTGACCTCCAAAACTGATTCGATCAAAAGGAGCGGCTTGCTACATAAGAAGCTTATTTAGAAGTCTGCGTCACCTATCAGGTTCCAGAACCGATCAAATGTAAGGTCTTGATTCAATGTGCAATATATGAAGTTTTGATTTTTTATTTCACCCATTATTATTAATATGTTCCTTCCTACTAGTATTAATTACCTATTTAGACCTGAAAAGTTGAAGTTATGACACATTGTGCAAAACGCCTTGCTAAAAATGCCTATGAAAGAATGATTATCATTATGGCCTCTCTTTAGTCAAGATCCACAAGGCTTCGGGCCTGATAAAATGACGCCTTCGAGATTACGGCAAATGGAGCCTGAGTGGCAACATCTGTAGTCTGTGTACATTTAAAAAACTACAGAAAGAGATGAATTAAAGGAATTTAGAGTGATGTCTGAGTTTCGTTGTTGTTTTCAAACCATTTATTTGTAGTCGCCTCATAAAACGTCAAGATTTGTCCTTCTGTGTTCCTGGCATGTGCAGTCTTGCTCTATTAAGGTCTGCAATAGATGAAGCAGTAAACATTTGAGCAATCAAGGAGATCGTTTACATAAATAATCACGCCAAACCAAATCAAAACTCCTGATTCATTTTATTTCATGTTAAATCTGCTATGAAAAATAAGCAAAATTCATTAAAAACAAAAGCAGTATAACATTATTTTGGAACGAATGCAGCGATTTTAATGAGTCGGGAAATTTCGCTGCCTGTTCGTGACTTCAAACGGAGATCAAAGCTAGAAATATTTAGGCAATTGCCGATAAAATTCGGGTGAAGTTTAATAAACTCCAACCAACCAGCCATGAGCTGAAATTTCATTTCTCTCTGGGTGTCTTCTGACACACAGCCAACATAAAGTGATTAAATATTAAGAGAATATAAAAGTTGCCCTATCTTTCGAAAAGGTTGATCTAAACAAGCTGACTATTCGCCGCAGTTGGAGCTCAGTCATTGAGAAAAGTTATATAGCTCATACCTCGCTTTAGATGACGAATTTGAGGTAAAAAATTCATTCAACAAAAGTAAATGAAGCTACGATTCGAAGTAAACTGTTCGGATTGTGTTCGAATGAAGTGTTTCTTCTTTCAAATTCTAGATAGAGGAAATGGATACATCCTGTTTACCCAGTCTTGAAATTATTTGGCTGCGTGCAAACTTGTAGTGAAATAAATAACGACTAAAATTAATGAGAAATGATAAATTATCACCAACGCCCGAACGCAAAGGCACATGCACGCAAATTTGACCTCCTTCAATAATCACTTTTAGTAAAATAATGAAAGGGTTTGAAATGAAGCAAATATATTTAACGGAAAGAAAGACTGGAACGGTGTTATCGGGAAGTATTTCTTTGAAATTGGCGAAGTTCTGATTTTCAAAAGCTGCTATTTTCACCATTTTAGCCTTTGTAAGACGTAGCTTAGTTCATTAAATAAAATACCATCATATAGCTCCTACCTTGGGATTGGGTATGAAAACCAATCTTTATACGAGTATTTAATTTGGGCCTATTGCTCTGTGTCCAGACCGATTTAATCCCATTTGAACATAAAATGTGTTGAGATTCTTCCCATCTGTTTTTTTCATTTATAAGCGGTATTACCATCTTGGTCTGCATATCTTGGCACTTCTCTGAATGAGTGTCCCCATTCGATTAGCGACCAGTTTAGTCGCCCTGACAGATAACTTTAAAGTGCATATCCAAGATTTTTAAGACCAACCTACTCAGCCATGGTCCTCCCTCACACAATATACTTTCTTATGACCCTAGCACATTGTATAGTTCTCAGATTCCAAGTGATGCAGGACAAAAATATTAGCTTTTTGATCAATGAAAGCAAACAAATGTAGGCGCGAATGGAAGTTTTCCTTCATCAGGGCTCGATTTTTTAACAAAAAAGCACTTTCTTATTCGGTTGCATTTCCACATTTCATATTATCAGAAACCGGAAATATATGTTTTGTGGGCATCGATATCGCACTTGTCATCCAGTTATAAATTTAAGATAGCCCATCAGTTTGAAATGAATGAATATTTATTGTATTTATCATAAAAAAGTGTGAATTTTAGGCAGTTTGCATTTGGCAAGCTAAGTTAATTTGAAAAACACTCGGTTAATCTTAATTTTTTAAAGCCTAGCCGAACATACGCCTAAGTTTGGCTGTTTGTGAAATCAGGAAATCGAAAAGGACAAAATGTACTCAGATAGAATAATACCAATAGTAAATACCACGCTAACAGCTAAGCCACAATTTACACCAGTTAATCAAGTGCAAACAGTGTAAATATACGGCTTTTAAATTCTACACGGTACCAGTTTGTTTTCGAGATTCAAACTGAACTTCAGTCTGAACTGCAACCTCGCCCGGAAATGATTTTTCGCGGAAGCTCTTCTGGCTACACACGACGTCTCACAGATTTACGAACAGATTGGGGCCTCATCGAAAGTCGAATTTTGGAGTACCACCTCAATTTTAATTCTAAAATCACATTTTAGGTCTTTTGAGCCAAAAATCAGTGGAAACATGACACTTAAATACAGTTTGGTTATCAGTCCAGACGATGGGCTGAGAATGAAAGAAATCTAAAAACAAATCTGAAAAAAAAACGATTTGTTCACTTTTTGCAGACATCACTTGTCCGAATTCATTTTACGGACCTCTGAATTAACAATGGCAGGCTATAATATTTTAAACCTGTGTAAGGTAAAGTGATTTATGACTTTACTGCTTCACGAAGTCATTGCCATCGGATTAGCGCTGAAGTGTTCATGGTAAAGTCACGCATACATGGAATGCTGCTATTTTGTAAGATAAAACTGTTGATTTGCACCTTTCTGCAATCACTAATTTTCATTCAAATACACTGCTATTCATGCTATTTGAGTTGTGAAGTCATCCCGGATTACAAAGCTAGATCAAATTTCGAAAGTATACGACAAATTTGCATAATGAAATCGTGATCTTTTAAAGTAGGTCCAAAATTGTTTGAATGAATCCGCTAAGAATTAGATATTATATGAAGGTTAATAACAAGATTTCATTAAATTGCAGCTAAACCTACACACGAATTGCCTCCAATAACTAATGACCTACATGATGCATGGAGCTATTTTGTTCTTATCTCCCCTTGCAATCTAATCAAAAAATGGCTGGATTAAAGATGAGAAGATTCTACCTCTCCGTATTCGTTGTAAATTTAGACGCATATAAATCAAGCCTTCGAGTAAAAATAAACCAACCAACTTGCCTATTTGCTTCAGGTTTACTGGAAAATTTGAAACTTTGTCTCCGCAATGAAAGCTAGATCTTGCTTTTATTTTGTCGACCTCCTGCTTTGAAGTTAAAAATTCTTTATCAAGTAAAACGATCGCAAATATAAAATGCCTATGTGTAGGCGAAACGAAAACAAAGGTGGTGCAGCATACTAGCCATTTAGTATAAATAGTGAGTACCTTAAACCTCCCGATTTCATAACTGAATTGTCATTTATCAATTTCGATGTAAAATATCAATCAGAATTTGCAATTAACACAATTTGATCGCATTTCTCAGTTCAATATGGAAGTTTGGAATTAGGAGTAGGGGGTAGCTCTGAGAGCGTTTTCACTGATTAGCTAAGCAAGCATTTTCACAATTGCTGGTACTCCTCTGCGCATTCTATCTGCGTTTAGGCTATGCGTTTTAAGTCGCTGTGGCCTACCTTCCCGAAAGGAATAAAACCATCGAGTTTCCTACCAGTGGGTCAAATCGTTAATCGGAACCAAGAATACGTCTTCTAACTCAACAACTAAAAGGTTCTCTCGGCGAAAAAGTCTCAGCGTGGATAGGCGCACCAGTCAGTGGACGGACGCTATTTGATTTCGAAAACCGTGTCATCAAGCGAGTAAAACTTCACCTAATCGAGTCGAATTCGACAACTTATTGGTCGTTCACGCGAGCGTTTGATTCGTATATACTTCGAAGAGAACTTGCAGAACTTGTTTGTAGATAGCAAGGTGCAAAACTTTCATTAGAATAAGATTTTTTACAAATCAACAACGTTGTGAAAGAAGACATGTTAAAAAGGTTCTTGGATCTCCATACGCAGTACAAATCATCAAAATATTTTTCAATGACTTGGACCAGTTAGAGAGCAGAGCAGAAAAACTAGATGAAAAATATGCACACCTTAACAACATGGAAGTGAATTTTTTGAAAGGGAACAAATGAGCCGAACACCACAATCCGAATAACGCCAAAAAAATTGTTGAGTCTTCTGAAGAGCACTTTTCATCAAGTTTCTATCGAAAGATTTTGCATTGGATTCATCCTTTGATGTAAACCAGCCACTAAGGGTTGCAAATGGACTCCAAAAATAAGAGGCATCTATTTATTAACTAAATTCCTTGATTCTTCACTAGATTTCTCAGTCTAAAAAATTAGACTTAGCAACTATCCGGTGGACATCAAAGCATATTTTTGACCGAACGGCCCAGATCGTTTTTGGCTCATTCAACTCTTTTTAAAACGCTATTTAATTATTTAAAAATATCTCCATCCGCGTCTTCCCTGCATCATAATATGGAAGTTTTTGCCTGTTCGCTAGTAGAAATCTTGCCGTCGATAAATACGGATCAAACTTGGGTAGATCTCTGACCTACCCTGATTCCAGCCTAGTCTTCACAAAGTAACTAGTGTCCTCCGTCAATTTGTGCAGTAAATTAACTAGTAGATTCTCGCTCAAGAACAGCAAAAATTAACAAATGGTCCAACGGTTCGCTTTTTCTGTTCTACGAGAAACATGACAGATAGCTAATCGCTTCATTTGATTTTCGCTGGCTGCACCAGTGAAAAATTTGATCATGAACAGCCATATATCCCAAAGTCTCTCTTTGAATCCATATTTAATAAACTAAAGTTAAGTCGATGTCAAACGATTCACAAAATAGTTCAAAAAGAAATAAATGAGCATATACATGGAGCTAATTTGTCTATTTCACATTACGTCGCAAATTACTGGATGAAAGTGGGTCTTCGAAACCTTCAGCTAAAGCTGCAAGGGAATGCGTTGCATTCATTTTTATCATTTAAATATGTTGAAGTTATTTTGCTGCGGTGAGGATTCGTGAGGATTGACTAAGGAGTAATGAATATTCTAAGCAGCAGGTAATGATTATCTTAAGTATTATAAAGGACAAAGCGATTTTTTGACTAGCAGAATAAATGCACTAACAAGCCAAATGAGGTGCCTACACTTCAGTGATTCAGAAAATTTTGCAGTTAGGATCATCCTATTAACTTGTTTCAAAAAAGACAAGTCATTTTTGTCGCTCTTGCACAGTAAATGAAATATCTGTCATCGTGGAGTCATATCGTTTTATGACAACTTGACATGGAGATCTTGGTAAAGACTTTCAAAGCCAGCTTATATTGCTCTACGATGAAGCACCTTGTTAGAATCAAGTTGTTGTATGAAAGTTCTCAGTATGATTTAATCAAGAGAGTACGTTGACCGAACCATCAAAATTGAATTCTACCACATCCACAACTATCATTTTCCCGATCTTATTTTCTAGCTTTATACCAAACAGATTTGGGATTTAGCATGGCCTTCGTCGCCTTCGGATCTAATGCTGGCACATTAGGGAAAATATAAAATGAAATCTTGAGTGGTTAAACTATATCAGATGAGTTAGTTAGAAATCGAGTTTAGAATGGTTCAGTAAATAAAGCATTGGGATTCGCCCAGTATTGCACATGTCAATATCTGCTGCTTCGGTTAGCTTTATGACGCTTCCAATGCGTCAGCACAGGACCAGTGCTCCAAAATGCACTCGCAGGCTTAGGTCACCTGTGATGGCGGACCACATGTCCGAGAAGTGGCCGATTTAATCATTCACAGATCCCGCAATAACCAGGAGATTTCTTTGAAGAATTCTACAAGCTTCCTCTTTGTGCCTCAAGACACAAAGAGAACACAGCTTCGCAGAAACGCTTCTTGCGACTTCGATTTCACTCCACTTCTAACTCAAGAGCCTTCCCATCTTAGCTGCCCGTTTCTCGACTAGGTGCACTGCATTTCACTGCTTGCTGTTATGCAACTGATTAAAGTTATTCGTCATTTAGATGAAAATTGATAAAAAATGCGAGGTCGTATTGACAGGTTGATTGCTTTCCTGGACCTCGCTCTAGTCGTTTCGAATTCCATTCGGCCCATTGATTCGTTTATATTCACCATTTACTTAAGATTTTTTCAACCATGCTTTCATACAAAGCCAGTTGTCTCCATGGTAAATGAGAGTTAGTCTTGAAACATCTTGAACTCATTCAAACCAGTTTTATATATAGCAATAAAAGTATTTAAGCAGTGAAGAGTGGAAGACAATGTCGATTCGCCTTCATGTTGAAGTGGAAACCGCTAATTTCATCAACACTACCCTTTCCAACTCGTGTCGGTCAGTGTTCTCGATGCATAGGTTAGTTATTTTTGTGGCACTCAAAGGCCTATTTCAGACGTTTTTTGGTTATAACACCGATTAATAATTTAGTTTCTGACATGAAGAATTGCTCTTTTCATTTATGATTTTGATTTGAAACTCTAATTTTATACTAACCTCGGATTCCCTTCTAGGGTCTACTTACAACTTTTCGGAGGTGTGAAACAGTATCGAATTTAACAAGTCTTCACATATTTTCTTGAGATTCAAAGGTGATTGTTCCCTTGACGGTGGATGTTTCGTTAGTGAAGAAGAGTTTATTAAAGAGAGACTTCTAATACTGACGGAAATTGACTCCTTGGAACGCTTTTGTCTCGGCACAGTCATTAGTCGAGAGTTCTGACTTGATAACTGCAGGCTAATTGGATAACCTCCTGGTCATTTATCCCTCTTAGTATGAGAGGCTGTGAAAATTATTTGCTTCCATCAAAACTATTCTTCTGTACAAAATAATTCTTTGGTACTAATATGAACCTGCTCTGGGTTTAAAATCTAGCCCCCATGGTTCCAGTTAAAATCCTGGAACACAGAACTCGTTTTCCGAAGAACTCGCTGCTTGAAAATCAGATTTCGTATTTGGTTGCACTGTAAATGAAATTTAGATATATAGAGTCAGCAAGCTGCAGCACAGTGGAAATATGAGATTGGAGAGCATTTATATGATTTTCCTCCTGGTGTTTGTCTCATCAAAAAACAGTAATCTTTTCGATATGAATAAATTTCCTTCATTTAATGAACATCTTCACCATTATCTAAGAGTCTGCCGCTCCCACAGAATGAGCACTTAGACCGATGCCAGACCATTGTTCTTCTACTGCTTTGGGCGGATCGAATTAGAAAGGTTTGCAAACAATACCACACCTTTTAGTGAGTTCCATTCTGTAGACAGAGCACATTAATTGTTACGTCGGCTTGCTGTTGTCATTTATGTCCTATTGCCGATAAATACTGAGCTATTTCATGTGGTTTAAAAGAAACAGAATGAAAATTTATTTCCAAAATCAGAAGGAAATACAAAAAAATTTATCGCGATCACGTCAAGAAAAATGACAAAAATTATCATCTATTAATGTTGCACACTTTCTTTCATTAATTATACGATAAACTGAAAATTGCCAGTTATTTCATTAAAATAAAAGTATTTTCTCCAAGGGCCAAATTGTTGTAAGTTTTGGTGGAAGTGGCATTGGTGACATTAATTTTATTTTTCATCTGTAGTTGTGATTTAAAGTCTATCTTTCATTATCCACTTATAGAAAAAAATATAATATTTGAATTTTTCACGTTAATTGCATTAATTCAATCTGATATTGGTGAGGAACTAACAGTTTTATAATGATCTAAGAACAAATCAACCCTGTTCAAAAAATGTAACTAACAATTAAACTAGAGTGAAAGTTTAAGCTGTTCAGTACATAACGGTTGATACAACGCTAAATAGTTTACTTCCGCCTCGTCTTTTGCCAAAGCAAACATCCAACTGTTTCCCGAAACACTTTGCTCACTTCCTGTTCGGCAAGCATCAAAGTAAATTCAAATTCATTGGGTTTTCCTACTCAATCAGTTTTTGATAGAATATTACATTGAAATTCGGGCCTACTTTTCCAGATACCATCAGTTGACGTTTTTGCCGTTTTGTAACCTTGTATCCGCTCTTTTGCATGGTGCGTACTGCCATAGGACTAGAATTCGAATTAACTCTTAGCATTTTCATTTATTGTAGTAAAATTTGGATTAATGATAAAGGCAGTTAATCATTTGCGGTCCATTCCTTCTACCAAAAGTATACGAAGTTCCTGTGCTAGCTCTTAGATTATTGAAAAGGGATGACACAGAAGCAAAGTAAAACAAGAATTTATAAAAAAATTGGGTGGCTTTTTGTAGAATTAATGTTTTATTCCTCCTTTAACTCTCGGTTGATTGTCCTGACACTCTATTAGATCAAGTATAGATAACCTCACAACACTGGTTAGTGGAAACACTACTAAACTAACTGAAAGATGCAGGTAAAAGACTGTTACCTCTCCGAGAAGAAGCTTCATTCTAGACCTAAGTTCGAGAGGACGATTGTGTCATTATGGTAAACAACGATCCGCGTATTACTCTCAAATGAACCTGCAGTCTTAACTCTTTTGATAAACTCAAGGAATAGAAGCCGTTTACCTGCTGCGCCTTATAAATTAGCCATTGAATTGTGTGGTGAACGAGTAATTTGCATGGCCTCTTTCAACGTATGCGTTTAGTCTCATCCCACAAATTAGCTCAACATTTCATAGCAATCTCATAATTCTGAATCATACTCCGACTCTCCCTAATGGTAGTTAAATTGAAGTAGTCAGTTGGCCTCTGTGATCAGACCAACCCTCAGTCAAATTAATCGATTGAGATCGGAATTTGAGAAGCTTGACACTGGGCAGATCGAAACGCCAAATTGATATCACGAAATCATCGCATTGTCACTTATAAATGTCACTAAGAGAGGGGACCTCAAGTTGACCGAATACCAAATAGGCCACTTAAAGGATTGATAGAGAAAAAGATGATCCTTCAAATTTAGGGCCATGGCACCAACGGAATGGCCTTGAAGTATGGGAATATTATAGGATGTTTGCTTTTTCCAGCTACCAAAATTTCACCATTTAGCCCTTAAAAAACCTGTTATTTTTTTAATTTTTTGAAGGGAATATTACGTTATCTTTTTGCAAATCAAGCCATCAGATTAAGGATACCTGGGGTCCTTAAAACAATCAGAAGTTAATGGCACACATAACGCACAGTCAGTGAACTCAAAAATAGGAGATTCTCAAAGAAACTCGAAAAGTGGAGCCTTGAGCCAATCTCGGGCATTAAAAAAGGTCATAAAAACACCCTTTTGGCTACCGTTCCTATCTGTGCTTTGATGAAACTCAGATATTTAACGTGAACATTTGGCGTATTGTTTAGATACAAGTGTTCTTTTTTATATGCTCATTACCTAATTTGTGTTCCTAAAGTGGTTGCTCATCTTCAAATTGAATCAGAATCATAAAAATAATTCGTAACAAATCTAAATGTTTTTAACTTCCAATAAATGATCTCCCTATTTAAATTACAGCATGTGCAACAATCATTCTAGCAGCGGAATAAAAATTTAATAAATCATAGTTAGAATTATACACACGTTAGAGTAAAAACTTAAGTTTTGTTGGCTCGAAAAGAGGATGAACAGGCAAAGGTACATTGGCTACTGTCTAGATCGCAGCTGCGCATATCTGCCAGGATGAGTTCACTGCTTTGCTTCTCGTGATTTCCACGAGTGCGTCTACCATCGTCTGGATAGGTACTTTCTATGGAACGAACGAAAATGGAAGAATTAATTGATAGTATTTAAAAAACGGCAAATTCAAACATCGTCTCCCTGTGATTTCATGACACCAGGGACTACTGACCAAGTTCAAGATTCAAAGTAGTTTCATTCCACTTGAGGTGAGGGAGCATTTGCTTGGAGAACTAGGGGACAAAATATCCTTAGGCATGTCGAATAAAAGAGCAGGTCGCTGGACAGTGAGATCCTGACAGAATTCCTTGACGGACATTGAAGCTACCAAAAAAATGGTAAGTGATGTCCAGATTTTATTGAGTAAGGTTAGCAATCGCGTTTTAACAAAAGTAAGCGCACCTAGAAGTGGTTTTGATTTGGTGATATCATAATATCCAATTTATTGCTAATAAGGTTGAAATAAATATTAATTCACTAAAATTAATCTTATGCATAATTACGTTGTTTTTGTTGATGTTATTGTTGCTGTTGTTGATTTTTAGCAAGAATCATAAACCAAGGATCATGGCCTAAAATTGGGAATAGATTGTGAACTCAGAAACGTCAACAGCTTCTGGCGCCGCTCCAACATTGACAAGATCTCAATTTTGCTATTTTGCAGCCACTTTATTCCTTTTAATTTGCAGGGATCGCCAGGATACAATTAAGCAGCTCTCTCGTCCAGTCTAAAAGTGTGTTTAATAATTAAACATTTTGAAACCTGCCTGATCAAAATGGTTATTCAAAAGTTTTTTTCAAAATGATGCAAGCAGAGAAACCCTTGGCTTTATTATATTAGCTTAACGTTGTTTTCGATGCTTAGAAGAAGGGATTTAATGCGCTTCTCGTCGGCCGCTTGGCATCAACGCACACGATTCCCTTGTGAACCTTTCATTTTTGGATACGCCTAGATGATCCTGGATACTCAGCTTTAAGCTTCCTTACTTCACCTGTCTTCTATTTACACCACTCATCCCAGCCGAAGTGATCACCTCATATCCATCGTGGATAACGATTAAGGTCGTCCTAGATGACAAATCAGCCTTTCCCTGGTCCACAGCATCCCGAGGATCGAAAATTAGTGAGCGATCGGCTTTCCTTCGCCATATAAATACTTAAATAGACCATTATCATTAAAATAAGCAAATTATCTGAAAGTTTTTCGAATTTTATGGCTATGAGATGTCAGAATTCTAGATTAAATGTGATGGACTGCATTTTCACGAAATTCAATGCATGTTTTGTATACCCGATTCTGCGAATTCATTGCTCAGCTCCAAATTGTAAGTTATTTTTCCGGTTAAGCATAAATGCTACATTTAAGCTTTCTTAGTCCAAATTCTCCAAATTTATAGCAGAAATAATATAAGAGGGAATCAAAGTCAAGTCTTAGCACAAAGTCATCAGTTCTTCTGTTGGAAAAAAAACATGATAATTTTGGCATTTTTGTGTTGTGAAAAGTTTCTTTGAAGGACAAATCAGTCATGTAAACGACCATCATTTAAAACCACAAAGTGATGAACCATTTGATTGGGTCAGTTCCCCAGAAATCTCGGTTCTTGAATGGTAGATACATATTTTGAAACTCCTGTGTGAAAGATCAGTAAGCCTTCAGATGAATATGGATTTAGATTCACTAATTAATAAAGCATTGTTCTGAATGGATTCACAGTTCTAATGGTTAAATTTGACAACCGCTTTTTTCTTTCAGTCTCTTGTATGAGGCAGGACAGGACGCATGAATAAATATCTCATTTTAAATGAAGCTGTCAAGCATAGGCATAGCAGACAGGACGGCAGCTAACCAAATTTGATGACAAGTAGAAAAATAGGACGAGATAATACATATTTCAAGATTCACTGATCCACCACACTGGTCGATCATCACTTTAGAAAGGGCTAGGGGGCTTGGGAATAAGTCACCTATTGCAAGTCTGATTGGGCAATTGCATTCTTAAGCACATTTTCATTGAAACTCAAGTACGATCTTATCCCTCAATATCCACCGCACAGCCTTAATCCTCCTTTCCTTTCAAAAGATCATCCAGCTGCTAATCAGATTTTGTTAACTTACCAGCACGTATTTTTGTTATTAATCAACCAAATCTGGGAGATTTTTTCTAGCTGGGATTTCGCAACACCATTTCAATCTTACTCAGCGCCTAAGAGTCGAATTTGTGCCTGTGACGAATAAATATGCAAAAAATATTGTAATCCGTGTTCTTGGATCCAAGTCTATTGCGGATAAGTTTAGTTATGTTGCATAGAGTGTTTAGATCACATCGGATATCAAATTGGTATTTACGTTGGCCAGCCATGTTATAGTGGCACTAGCGAAAAAAATGAAACGCCTTGGTAAAAGTGGAAATGATCGAAAACGTCAAAAAATTGGATTTATGTAAAAGGTCACAAGTTTTAGACATCAACGAATAAAGAATCTTTCCACTTAATATCTATCGCTTGAATAAAATTTTCGTGGACACTTGGAGATTGTTGAAACACCCTTAAAATTTTCAGATTGCTGTCAGAAAAGGGACTAAACAGTAGGCATTTGCTCTAGAATAGGAATTTCATGTCAAGGAATTCCCTCTTCCGTCAGATGAAAGGTTACTTTAAGACCTTCCAAGTCCAGCAATGGCAAAACCTGCAGTCTTAGAGTTCGTTCATTTTATCAACCAGAAGAGTGAAACACGTGGTTACGTAATGGAATCTAGAGCACATATTAATTCAAGTAAAACAGACTAACGATAATTTAAACCGTCATTTTAGTTCTATGCGATAATCCTCATCCAACTATTTGAGGTTCCCAAAAGAATACCACTGGCTTAAGAAATCGAGTTCCCTGATATAAAAAAGTGATCAGAGTTCTAGCAATAGGATTCAGTGATATTTTGAGTTGCAAAGAAATGAATTGAAGTGTTCCGTTGTCCTCTTGCCCCAAAAGCGGGTTGGGTTTGTCGTGGATATGATGCGAATTTTGCATGATTTAAGCAGATTAACTAAGAGCTAGGTAATTCGAAAAGGGAGAGTGAGAACTTATAAATACATCAGCCCTTTGAAATAAGCATTTGCGTTAAAGTCGGATTTGTGAATTTGGAAAAACTTGCAACGCAAATAAATTAATTAATTAATCAACCGCGCACTCTTCTTTGTCACAAAATTAAAACAAAGTGTGTAGAAATTAAGAATTATTTGAGGACTATAACTTTTGCAGCGTGGTTTGAGATAGATTGGTCAAACCTTGTCAAAAGAATCAGTTAAGTTCGCTCTGATCGCGAATTTAAATACTGGAATTCGCGGCACAAAGAGAATACTGGTCCATTCAAAGGAAACCTCTGAGTTTATTGCAATACAGTTTAGAGATTCAGTAATCCAATCGAACTCTTTCGGCGGTTAGCGAAACGGGGCAGACGATTAACAAATTCAGAACTTTTCTGCAAACCAAGTTAACCGAAATATCTACAAGGAAGGATGCTTTCAGAATGTCTTTATTGGAGCCAATCAATCTTGGTTTGGAGTCTCGACCGAAATCATTCAATTATCACCAAAACAATGAGTCCGTGCGAGAAGATTGAGAGTATCTTTACGATCTGCATATGAATGTTTTTTTTTTAAAAATAAGGAAATAGTACATCATTATGAATTCTTACAATACCATGAAGTGCGAAGTGTGTACAAAAATTCAGCCCCTTGAGAGACCCCGGCTCTTGAGACAATAATTTAGACCATAAGAGGAACTAGGAATGACACATCCTATTTAAGTTGAACCATGTAGGAATTTAGGAGTTAACTAGGCTTGGCAAGAAAACCTGATCAAGGCTGTCTGAGTTTCAAGGATATCCAACCGAATTCGAAAGAAATCCATGCAAAACAGTGGAATGAATTCCAATCACTACGAGCACATAGCCTATGGAATAGTAGAAAAGTAACTGCTCATAGTAGTTCTCGAGTGCAGATTAGCCTGAATCCAGTGCAATCCTTACCTGAGGGACTTCAGCTAAGCTCGGTTAGCCTTATCGCAAGAGTGGAAAAGCAAAGAGAATGCAAAAAGACACAGCCAATCACTGCTTGAAAAGGATTGTTTACTCTACTTAGCAAGCATTTTAAAAAAATCGTAAGAGAAGGCGGGCGTGTGCTTCCAAACTCTAGCAGAAAGAAAAAGAGTCAGTTCATAAAATCAAGGACTGAAATTCTAAGTTTTAAAGGCTATTCTACCAAAGTATTGACAAGTGCGCGCTTTTGCCAAGTCCATTTAATCTAATGAATGAAGTATCACCACTCAATGAAACCACTGAGGAACGAGCTGTTGTATTGGAAAGTGAATTAACAGGATATCAGACAAGGAACAGGCAAAAAAAGGATGGTTAAATCAAGTTATTTCTCCCTTCATACTCCACGTAATGGCTTCTATCTTCCCTTAATGAAAAAACACTGCTGTCAGATGATCCATCACAGTGTCAGAATGACTGGTTTAACCTCTATGGAAATCTAGTAAACAGAGAGGTGTTGTTAACCCATGACCAGCTCATTAGAAAATGAAAGGTTAGTTTAGAAGAGAAAATTTTGATGAATTTCGGAAGTCAATTCCTTTTTGGTTTTTTGCATGCTTTCGGGCCTTCCCTCATACGTTAGAGCCCTTATTCCGCCTTGTAATACCTTTAGATAAGGCCAATAATAAGGACCTAAATAGTTTCAATAAGCGATGCTCAGGTATGAGAAAAGGCGATCTGCTGACATTTGCACAGGCATTAACTGAAACCAATTAGGATCATATTCGTAGAGCTTCTGAATCTCCATAAATGAGCCAATTATAGTTCAAACCTGTCCGTCCCATCGGTTTAGCCGTTCTTAAATGGTTATCATAGTGAAATATCACTTCATTAAGAGCTGATCCAGCTTTTAACGCTGTTATTCACAGAATTATTTTAAAGTTTCGACAGATTCGGCACTCAGAGCTCGACAACGTATAAGCAATTACGGAATGTCTTTACGTCCTCGAATAACAAGTTTCTTGGCAATTTCTGCCAATTAAGATCTCCAAATTAGAAAGGAGCTGATGCTTCAGTGATTTGCTTTTGGAGACTGAAGACAAAATATCTCTTCTTTACCTTCAATTAATCATTGTTTTGAATTGGTTTTCTCATTGCTTCAAAACTATTTCCGTCATAAATTATCCGATCGGCAAAAATGAATCAGTCTTTTAGTTACAAATTCTAATCAAAATCAAGAACAAAGCTGAGGTTATTGACAGACAGCAAAGGATTAGCTGCGCACTTTGACCGTGGCATTGGCACTGTCAGATGAAGATTAAGATTAATGGATACCTCTTGATTATTCAGTCATAGTCAACTCTTGTACTGCCAGGATAACGAACTCGTGACTAAGTGCCAACTATCAACAGCTTAAAAGCATGCAACACAAACTCTATTTCTTAGTTATTTAATAAGAAGATTCAAATAAGGCATTGTGTATATTTAGGATCTGAAATTCAGGATGCGTGTTCATGTGAGCAGTAGTTGTAAACCTTTTTTGAGATATATCTGAGCGGAGAGCCTTGGGTATGAAAACCATTACAAACTCTTAAGAATTTCTTCAATTTTCCAAACTCAGTGTTCGAACTGAGGAAATTCAATCAAAAATATCAATTTGAATGACCACTCAAAACTCAAAAGGTTTCGAAATTTTCCATCAAATGTAAATGCTTTTTCCTTTATATTGAACTTTTACTATAATTATCAGTAATACTACACTTCTTCTATAAAACATTAATTGGAAGGGCTACTTATTGCTTAACGCTCTTATCGAAAATACGGCGGAAGTTTCATGAAATTTGATTACTCCAGTTACCAACGTTCTTCATAGATCTCTACTTTTCCAAGAGCGCATTGGTTACGAGGGACAGAACATGCTTTCTGCAGCATTTGCCAATGGAGGTTGAGATCATGGACTAGACAAACTGCTTGGTCAGTGTCTGCGATCAGATCCACACTCCTGTGGTCTTCAGTAAAATAAATTTAGTGTATTAAGTCATCCTTGTTAATGCAACCCATCAAAATGCATTCACAGCGTTCTGTTGCCAATTTTTTTGAAAACTTATCAATTGTCCACTTTATTTTGAATCCCCCTGAGCTATTCATAGAAACTCTGAGCACACCAGTTGCCCCTTCTGCTAGTTTTGCAAACTATAAATTGGACCAGAACACTTAACTATTTTTATTCCCAACGTTCAGGTTTAAAATGAAAACTCCTGATTGCAAATTTGGGAATAGTAATGGAAACTTTGAACTATGAATCACAAAAAAATATATATTTTTTCATTACAAGCTAAGACGTTTCTGGGACAATGGTATTCGAATTGAATATTCTTCACGGCAGTGCATCCGAAATAAAGTTTCGAACAAAAATTTTAAATCTGACTTTCGAATGTTTTGAATCGGTTATTTTGAAAATCTGAACATGGAAGAACAGTTATGACATTGGATTTTTCTCATAAATTTGCCCCTCTTATAGGGTTCTTGTGAAAGTCAACCTTTGCCATTAAAGGCTCACTACAATTGTGTGACTTCAGCACCAAACGAGGTTACCGAATAAAACCAAATTGAAATCTTAACTGGAGTTAGTGGTAAACGACGATTTGCAACGACGTGAGTTGGTGGTACCACATGGTCTTTCAAAAAGAAACCACGTTTAATTAAATTGCACAGTTAGGTATTTTCCATTACTGGGTTATTAAAGATGTAGATAGAGCCGATGAGTGGATATAAATCACTGTTACTGAGAAGGCCTAAAAGATTTAGCGAATATTATCGAGCCTTAACTCTGACACCGCAGAGATTGTTGTTTTAGATAATCAATGGAGAGGTTGGAAAAATCGCTCGCTCTTCTCCATTCTTTGGTTGGAATCCTAACCAAAACGGATAAATTTTTGACGAATTCCCGACACCCCACGTCTATTTACAATGAAGGGGGGGGGGGTTTGTTTGTAGTAATTCCACTCCAGAACTTGACTACATTGTGTCGATAAAAGTATTCTGACGATCGCTAACGTACTCTTAGCTACTTGTAATGGTGAGACTGGATAATTTGAACACCCTTTATATCCATTCCGTTATTCCATTCCATTTATTTGCTGACAATAATTATTCCGCTGAGTACATTGAATTCAGTTAAAAACGGATATTGAGTTTTCAAGGTAGTATTTTGATGAATGTCGCGTTCCAAGTTCAAATCTGGTTTTTCATGCAAGAGAAAACATCCAAGTCTATTATCCATTTTTCTCTATTGAAATGACGGATATTTAAGTGAAGTAACTGCTAATATAAACAAATACAGAATAGAAAACAGAAAACTTGTTAGAACTTGGAACAAAGCTGACTGATCTACTAACCTAGCGGAAGCAGATCTTATAGTTCGTCGTTCTTTAATAGCAAAAGTGCACAATTCAAGACAAAAAGACTAGGGAAGAAGAAAATTGAGCGTGTAAAATGTAATCGAGCTGGAGCATTGACCTGAAAAGAGGGACTTTTTCCCTATCAGTTAGCCTGAAATTTCCACTAATACGTCTGTTTACCCCCTTCAGTCAGCTGTGCATCAACTTTCACTGAGAAACTTTCTTTATCCGCCAGCCCCAAAGACACTCTCAGAATCGGTACCGTCTAAGGCATTACGAGTACGTGGCGACTGAGTTCAACTTGAGCAACTTCACATCAGCTTTGAACCATTCAGCGCCGTTTTGAAGGAAAATAGAGGAAGACCGGACTTTTAAAATAATAATAAAAAATATTCCAACCAAATAACTTTGGATTCTCATAAAAAGCGCGAATTAACCAAGCATTGAGTGTCTGTCCTAAGATAATTTGCGATAGGCGAATGAACTTCGGGACTGGGAAGAGCAATTCAAATGAAAGAATACCTTTTTTAATCGACACTTTCGACCAATTCGACATAGCTTATTTTGCAACTTTTCATATTTCCATTTAACGAAACCTTTTGTTTAACCATAAGCTAGTTTTACTTATCAATTTTTTGCAAAGTTCAGTGGTTTTATACACATAAGTAGTGTATATGGGTAAACAAGTACATGGCATTTCAAGGAGTCATTCATCCGAGAAATTCAAGCTCTGGTTAAGGAAATTGGATTTAATCACGGGCAGATCTCCTCGTGCTGGTTTCAAATAAGTCTTACAAGTTAGAAACGTTGGTTTAGAGACCAATTTCTAAACTTTTTGATTACAGCCGACAAAATTTTTGTCCAAAGTCCCGTAAAAAAAGCTTGTTTAATTTTTATATTTTCCGCCACAATATGGGAAAATATACTGGATGTTTATGAGTTCATGGTTGGTTGTATCATCGAAGCAACTGTCGACTGCCCATTCATGACTAGCATTCAGTGAATAAGCCATACTCTGCTGAAAAATGAATTTTTTCTATGATAGCTGACACCCACTTGGGTTCATTGAGGTACTCAGTCACCTCTTTAAAGTACCATTCATGGGTGAGATGAGAAAAATAAGAATAGGTTTCAGAAGTGTATAGGTTCATCATGAGTTCAGGATCTTAAAGAGCACATATGTATAGAGAGAGAGACACAGCGGAATGATCAATCAAAGAAAAATATGGTCATACATACACAGGTCAGATCGATCCCATGTTACAAGGAATACTGCAAGAATAGGACTGTATTGGAAAAGATATTACTTCCAGTTCTAATCTGGTTCGAGAAAAAGGATTATTCATGTTATTTGAACTGTATCTTTAAAGAGTGCTGCCTTGTCTAGCTCTTCATCATGGTAAATCCGTTATAGAAAGGAGTATTCTACTTATGAAATCTCAGGAATTTGTCTTCAAAAATTTCATACTTGCTTACTTGATTTTTCAATTTCTATTCAAAAAACCCTCATCGGCTACATGCTTTGAATGACGGCTTCAAATGTCTTCTTCCATACCATCTGCGGCCAATTTCCAATTGATCCAGCTCGTCAAATAGCCTTGATTTTCTGTTTCAAAGCCTTTCTGTTTGCGGTAAACCAATGAGGTTGATTAGGCCACTTAATATCAATATAAGTGAGATTACCAGAGTCCACGGTGATGCCAACTCTTAGAAACGGTGACAAGGATCCACTGTATGATTATAAGGCAGAAAATATTTTGAAATTTGATTATCCGATTTGCGAAAATCTGCAGTTGAATTCGAACGCTTAAAATAAAAACTTCAGATATTTATTTTAGATAGGAAATGTGCGTGAAAATCCAACATGGTATGAGAAGGAGATAATAAACCAATTTATCCCCACAAGTAGACTTTACTTTGCGGCAGCTTGTTGTCACTCCATTTTATTTACTCGCGCCGCGAAGCTAGTATCAATTATCATGGGAAATAGCAATTATTCCCAATGGCTTCTTGTTCACCCTCACTCACTAACCTACACGCCTATTCACCTGGTCAGTAATCATCGCCCAACCCTCTCTGTGATATCCAAACCCGCAATTTGCAGACCCTCTATAGAAATAAGCGATCAATTAAAGTAAGACAGAGGGGTGCGGAACGGAAAGCCATCGGCACAGACCGCAATTGTAGCAAGTCTCAGGAGGGAATTGAAGGCAGATGTTGTGCTTGCTACTTTCTTACTCCGCATCAGATGGTCGGCTTCCCATAAACCAGTGTCTGTTGACGTCTTTAGAGAAGATTGTTCCAAATGTTTGCTAGTGCTTTCATCCTGTTTTTAATAAGGCTTTGACAGATTTCTTTCTAGGCAAATGATATTATTTCAATTACTAAATTCAGTTAATTACCATATTTTTACACCTTTCGTTAGATGTTTGATAGTCTCCTAGGCCAACTAACAACCATAGGTAGGAGGAAAGCTTTCTGAAAAACTTCACAAATTCGCCCTTTACACTCCATTAATACAAAATAGGGATAGTTTGCTGACACTCTTAAGGGAGGTTAACATTTTTCACCTCGGTGAATTCAGTGCACGTCAAAAATTGTTCACAATCGTCTTCAAAAAACATTTTTGAAGCCTTGCTCACTGAATCAGACTTTACCTTCATATGGTTTTCCGCGTGACTTTTAAAGAAAGATGCCATTTATTACAAAACAAAATGATTATCACCACGTACAGTGCTTGTCCATGCGAATAATCAAGATTGATGGAGCGCATTGGGTCTACCGCTTGGTTATCCACGGTGAGAAAAGCGGCATTCATCATTTTGAGGGATTCTGCAATGGAAAGAGACGAAAAATCATTGAAATGGATGCCTGAAAAGTGGCTGCATGTAGAATTTCGGCGGAAGAATTTATACTCTATTTGTACGGAAGGCAGCTCTTCGCATCCTTTGCACATTAACTTTCAACATCAAATGTCGGCGAAAAGAACCTAACCCAGATATCGGAATTGGGTAAAGATCTCATTTAGTGTTATTTCTACTCGACTTTCTCGTTTTGATGGCTGAAGGAAGAAATATTAGTAGATTCTTTTAATCAACACATGCTTTTGAAATTATTGAAGTAAATTTTAAGCGGATTTGATTGTGAGTTGTTTGCGTTCACTGTAATAATTAGCTTTGCAAATGTTGCGATTCTGCTTTGCTACTCATGAAATCTGTTGCCTCGAAACTCATTCTTGATTCTATTTCAGATAGTTTTCAATGTTTTTGCTCCTACACAAATCTGTCTTTAGCTCTTTTCGTCCTCTTGTGCAGCGACTGTCGACAATTACCTCTTATCGTGAAGTGGCTTATTTTGTATTTATTCTAACTGAATACTGTTAGTATACAGGCTTCGGATCAAAAACACATCAAAATTAATAGAATCAGTTTCTCAAATTCTTTTCCTAGACAAGCTATACGCATTGCAGAAATTTTAAGTTATATGATGCGGACAGAGGTATGTAGGGAGATCTCAAGTTTGACGAACCCTAGCTTTTGACAAAGAGTGCAAGTATGAACCCAAAAGTATAGATTTCGAAGTCCAGTGAAGTGCTACTTGGTAAAGGAAATGGAGAAAAGACGGAAATAGCAGAGCTGACGCCAGTGGCAGCGAAGATTCCGCTGATAAGTAGAATTAAATAGGGGCCTCTCTTATCAACACGAATCTGTTATGTAAACAATTCTCTTTAGAGGATACAGAGGCTGGTTCTCACGCACTTTTAATCAGTGCTGCCATTGTAAACGTGCGGGTTTCGTTTATTATCGTAAACTGTACTTAACCCAAGAGTGGATTTTTTGGTTCTCCTTGACCTTAAGTATTCTATTACACGGATTAGATAGATTGGTAGTATACATGATGACTGAAATGATGGTCGAATAGTTCCACGACTTACTCATTTAGTAACATTAATTAAGCATTGAACATTACGCTGATGATCATTAAGTGATTTTAATCGGTGCTTTTTATAGACTCTGGGTGTAGAAACTCAAAATTATATTAGAAGCAGATAGCCAAATCAAACGCTGTTGAACTGAGACCCACCTGCAACTCTCAACGTGTTCTTCTACACGGGCGCTCGTCACCAAATTTAGCTGATGCGCCTTACGGCCTTCCATGTGTCGTAAACAGGACAATATTCTGATCTAGATGTTTACTTCAATTACAAAAGTTAATAGCTAGAGGCCTAAAATACTGAGCGTATAAGCACATTTCAATGCCTGATTCAACATTAGATTCATTTTCTTCTGTTTCACTAAAAATATTGCTGGCATTACATTAAACTCTATTGCCTCGAAACAATCCGGACCATTTGCCATGAAAGCTTAATGGCAGCAAATTTCGATATATATAAAGTGGAAAGAGTTCAGGAAGGTAATGAGCTATTCAGATCTGAAGATCAGTATAGTGCACACGCCGTTCATCTCATCTGGCAAACTTCCTTCTCATTTCATATAGTAATGGCCTGGCAATCAAGCAGAAATTTAATCTCTGGACAGCAGTTTTGTTGAGCTCTTTAACTGATGATGGCTAACCTTTTCTCCCTCACGGATATAAATCATGTTTTTGGACTAAAACTCCAAAGTCATTTTGGTCAAACGAAAGCAGCTAGTTCTGTCTGATCCTGCTCAGAGTTGTCAATTGATTTTAATTCCTGGAAGAGTTTGAGTTGCCGCCATTAGACTGTGCCAGTCCCCATTTTAGCCTAAAATAGAACTTTAAGTTATTAATTAAAATTCTTTCAGTAAGAAAAGTATCAATTTGGGGTATAAACGTCCGTTCCATTTCATGCACTAACTGTAAGAGGCTGTTTCATAAAAATTAAGCGTTTGAAAGCCCAAAAGAGAATTTCCTTTCGAGTTTTATTTCAAAGAACCGAACGACTTCACAGCGTCAGAATAAAATAAATGCAAAATTGATTTTCCATTGGGTCTAGGTCACATTCACCAAATCTTTCAGGGAGTGTAGTATTCGAAAGTCTCCACGAAGTTCCGGAAATGGTACGGGAGCTTATCAGTTTTATTAATGTTTTAAAATCATTGAAATTCATTAGCATATTAGAAGTGGCTTTCACTTAATGGATGGCATACTAGTTTCTGTATAAAGTCAGCCATATTAAATTGATTTTTTAGATAAAATGGAAGTTGAGTTAGTCAAATTCAAAAGTACCATTAGGCTGATTTAAGCGGCCTTCGTTTCGATTGTTTCAACTGAAATGCGAAAATTCGACATTAATCTTGTTGATAGAGGCACTGCAGAGCCGTGATAGATGGAAGAATCTATGGCTAATTAGTCTCCAAGCCCCTACTGAGAAGGCATATAAATTGATAAGTGATTTTTTGCCTAGTAACTTGTAGTAAATCGCCTGAAGGGATCTCTATGTTTCAGCCTCTTTACTTTGTATAATGCAAAAAAATTAGTATGGGGAATTGAAAGTCCAGATTGAAGTCCGGGATTTCATCGTTAGTTACAGAGAAAAATTCTGATTTTTGTGAACTTTCGGGTGCGCTATGGAAGTTATCCAAAAGAATAAACTATTAACTTCTTGTCAATTCTCATTCTATCAACTACTTGGTTCCAAGATCCTTGCGGTCTTTTTCCACTTTCCTTCACGTCCATCATCTGTAGACTCTATTTGTCTCTGTGATTATCAACAAATAGGAGAAATGTCTACTTCTGTTCGTTAATGATCGCCAGAACTCCGCCTCGGTTGACTCTAAAATTACGCTACCCCAAATTCCTGCGTAGCCGCCTGGTCCCATCAATAATGTGATTGAATGCTTCAGGAGGGGTTGACTTTCTCACCACACGGATAGAAATCAGAATGCTAAAGACCAGGTCAATGGTCCCCGTGTATTCATTGTATCGTTAAATTCTGTCATTTGGTGACCATTGACGTATGGAGAGAGCATGTTAAGGTCCGTAGTCACAGTTACATCAGGTTCCTCTTGGACGGCGAATACCCCAGAGAAGAGTTAAAAATTATCAGGAGGCAAGATTGGTGGACTAAGTGTTCATATGAAGAGGTCTGTATGAACTAGATTATGTATCTTTGACCAATTTCGGCTAACGCTTTATTTGTGTCATGCGCACTACTTGTGCTCATACATTAGGAGAATAGTAAAAAAGTGTTTCCACGCCTCCCTCACCATGGTTAGAGTTTCGCAGCATCCTAGATATTTAAATGAAATATCTTTGACTTTCTGGCTTTCATTTTAGACGACTTTAAGGATATTTTACGAGTGCTTAAATGAAGTCTGTCCAGGTTCAAGCAAAGAAAAGCCAGGTAACATATACGCTGGCTTAGCTTGGATGCGACTTTAAGACAAGCCCCACTTTGCTACCGAAATGAATAGTGAACGGAAGTTCTAATGAAATACTTCGACCCTGTGTAGTAGTGGATGTTGCGTGGTGCCTGTGCGTCATTCTGTAGATTCCAATCCTGTATTTCCAAAGAAGGCCGTCATCTTGGTGCCAAATCTTCGATTCATTTAGCCGTATCCTCGCTGCTTAGGTGGAGAGCTGATGGTTGGCGTGCGTACCCAACATCAGCCGGCTTCATGGCAGCAATACATTCCAAAGCTCCTCCACTTTATTAAAATATTAAAAAGGTTGTTTGCTATTCTCTCGGGGCGATCGGTCGCTTTTGCTAATCTAGTCGAATAGATAATTACATGGGACAGAATCGGTCCTATGATTTTGAGCCAGCAGGCAGATGATCAAAACAGTTGCAGGTAAAAGGAGATAAGGTTGTTAGTATCAGAAATAAATCGCCGACAAAGTTTGCGGTTGATTGAGAACAAAACTTATTTAAACATCATTTTTAATTTTTTGATTTGCTTTAAGACCTGTATGATGGCTTTGAAGGTTCGAAGGGAATAAAAATGAAAAGGAAGCTCTAATTTTAATTTTCTGGTAGACTCTTAGCTGAATAAGTTTATGGACTGTAGTTTTCGAGTTAGAAAAGATCTGTGCTACCTGGCTTATTGTGTCAGTTACTCTGACTTTTCCATGAAATGTTATTTGGAAAAGCTTGAATATGAGACTGGTTTCCGCCGACTTTTACGCTGGTTTGCAGAATGACTTGAGCCCATTTCGAAAAATTAATACTGGGAAACGTTTTTCTTCTTGTAAGTAACTTATTTACCAAAACTCAATGGAATTTTGCTATGTTTGTTAAATTGGTGGTGTCAAATATGACAGCTCTCGTAAGTGAACCATTTTTTCCATAATCTGAGGCCTGGTTTTGAAAAAAAAGGTCATTTGTTAAAAGAAATTTACCTTGGGGAGACGGCTAGAGCCACTAGCCCGGTCAATTCTGGGACATTTCGCTGCCAAAGAAAGCAGCTAGCTTCTTCACACTTGATTAAACCAACCTCCTATTTATGGCTGACTGATTAGTGGCGTCTACAATCTCCCCTGGCTTTTTTGAAGTTGTATTTTTATGGGCTGTTATTTAGGACCTTAACGGAATAATGTTAAAAATAACCGGATGCTTAGTTATTGTTCACAATTTAAGGTGCGTTTGTTGGAAATCATTAATTTTTAATGCATTCAATAATAATAATACTAATAATGTTAATTTAATATTGAACACTTTGTACCCATAGAAAAATAGACAACTCCGTGGCGCAGTTTTGTGCCAGTGAGCAGGTTTACAGAATGAATAGCCATGTAGAAAAACCATTTTGCTTCAAACAGATGGATAATCTGGCCTGTTTCCTCCGAACTTGCAGCAACATATTAAAATGCTGTTACAGAGCCACTGGTAAATAGAGGATTCTCGCTTACAACCAATAACCTAATGCATACGTTAACAAACACTCAAGGATAAAGTGTGAGGATTATAAATGATGTAGTTGGAACTGGCTCCCACCAAAATGATGGTCTTATCTTTCCGCAGCTTCTGTCCTGGTGATGATACTGCCTAGAAATGTACCGGTTTGACAGGAGTTTTCATTTACATTAGTGCACTCTTGTTGAAAAGATGTTTCTTATTCAGAAAGGGACAATAAAGCCTCCGATTTCCCAGGACAGAAGTTGGCGGACGCCTTCTTTCTGTACCCGCCTCGCTTAATGCTGTATCGCAGCTGTAAACAAAATGAAACCATGGGTACCGCTAATACGAAATGCTGCTCTATTACCTCTTGCATTCTGATGATTTCAAAAGTCAAAATAATGAGTCAACATGAAGTCCTACTGGCTTCTTTTTGTTGCCATGGTAGCGACTGCTCTCATCGTTTTCGTTACACCAATAAAGTCGTTTTTTATTCGATTGAATTAAAAAGCGATTGAAAGTGCTGAATCTGTGCTTTATTTCACCTGAAAATTTTGGCTTTTTTAATTAAATGAATAACCACTTTAGTATTTTGCTCAGATACGTAATTTTCAGTCGATTCAAGTTGTCTGGAGTGAGATGAATATGACATTGTGAGGTGCAAATAACCTCAAGTGATGGCTAATATAAAATGCATCGCTTTAAATTATTCTTTCAAATATCAATTTACCGACAAAATTTCGCTTTTGGCAAAATGAGGCAAATTATTTTAGATTCAGGTTGCTAAATCCAGAAAAAAAAAATCAAATTTCGAGCGAAGTCGAGCTCCGCGTAACGATACTAATTATACTCCTTTGAATGCTTGATTTTTAAGTGTAAATATCCACCTCATAAATTATAGCAAATAAAATGTTATTAAGGCTCTCTGCCTTTTGTTTTTAAAATGTTTTATCACCGGTATTTTCTCATTGGAAAGAATGAAGCTTACTTCAAAATTGGGGAACATGTACTGTTTGAGTGCAAACTCAGCTTTGGTTGCGCACTTATTTTGATGCGTCTCGACCTACTTGTGAGAGCTGACGGCTTCGCCAAACATTTAAGTGACATGAGAACATCAACAAGTGAACTCTTTGTTATATTTATTGTGCTATAATTTAAAGGAAATGACTTTGTAAATTTTAATCACTATAACCCACATTTGTCCTTGAATGAATATGGTGTCCAAAACCTTCTATCATTCTCTTTTGACAGACCACCTCTAACGTACACTTCTTCCAGCATATGCTTAGTTCGATGCTTCCGGTGCGCTTCTAAATAAGCATCTCCTATTTGCTCATTTCAGTTCATGGCAGCGATTGATCACTGGGAAGATTAATCTGACTGCTGAATGCCTCTAGTACCTAAGTATTCATAATGCATTAAACATATCAGCGGCATGCAAGTATCGATCCTTTTTGTTTATTTAACAGAAGCACTTCTTAAATCGGCTGAACATTTCAACACTCTTGGTCAGGATGGCTCACAATTGTTAGAAGGCGGTATCTTGTGATACCTCGGATATGAGCGAATGGCATAATCTGACTTACCTAATCCATGACTGTCTTACTATTGTCCTTGGGTTTCTTTATTAATCTGCATACAATGTGCGTTTTAAACATGATTTTATGCTTTTTAGGGCTTTTGCAACCGTTTCCTTTAATTTACTTTCTTGAACGAGGATACAATACTTGTATTACGTGAAAATAAAATGCGAATTCACTCTGCATGTCTGACCATGATCTCAATTTGAAGGACTGTTTAATTTTCACATTCGATGGGTTCTCATGCCAGCTACTGCTGATTTAAACATGTTGTTTAGAGTTGAGTTTTAGAAGACAACTCTGAATTTCTCTTTAACTGGTCCGATCAGTTACTCTCTTTGCATAAGCATCCTACGTGTATTATTGGGGACTTGGATAAATACTTATTTTTTTGTCAGTATTCATCAAACGACATGCACATAGGCGATGAGTCTAATTCCTCTCGCAGTGGTCAAGCTCATTCGAGAGACTTCCAAGTCATTTCTGCAGTCCTTATGTGCTCTGATAGGAATGACGTCTCTTCCGAAAGGAAAAGAGAGTTATTTTTTCAGTTTGGCTTGGTAATAATCAGAATTTTATGCAACCTATTCTATCCTTGAGCTCAATAAAAATTAAAATGCAAAAGTCCAGAAATTCTGGTATTCCTTAGAATTATTTGCTAATGTGTTTGAAATTTTCATCGACGGAATATGATGGACAGATTTCTGCACTGTACGTCAGTAAAGTGCGCAGGAGCAGAATGCAAGACAGATTGCTGAAAAGGGCACCTTAGCAATATGATTGAGATCTACCTAAATTCGGACGGGAACTTACTGTTTTCCCTGAATGATGCTCTGCCACAATCGGTTCCATTTCAGTGTTTATTGATGGATCCATCTTGGAGGCCAGATTACGAGTCTAGTCGACTACATGAATGGAAATAAATTTGAACTTGACTTCAAAATATTTCCTTTTTATTTTTATGCCCTTGGAAATAGCAAGGAGCAAACTTCAAGGAAAATGAACCTAACATATTTGGTGGATGGTTTCCCTAGTTGGCGAGTAAACTGATTATTACTGGGATTACTCTATAGACGTCGTGCGGAAGTATGGAGGCAAGCAGATGCAGTATGATATCCTGGAAGTGAGTTCTTTTCTGCTCTTTACTAATATCGCTAAGTTCAGCAAAGGAAATCTCAGATAAGGACAACAGTATGTGTCTTAAACACACCGGTGTGGTTAGACAGATACCTATGTAAGTTTTTGCAGCGAGTCTTTAGCTTAATAGCAAATTTGATCTTTTATTGGGTTTGAACCGTAGCAGAAGCTATGATGAATAGTTTGTCGTACACTGGTTGAGACCGACGTATGGAATGCGACATACTTGAGAGTATACCGTAAAAAAACATTTCTTTCGAACCGCAGTTTTTAAACTGAAATTAATTTATTAAGCCTGTAAAAAACAATGAGGTAGTAATTTTGAAAGTGTTGGAAAGAGAGAGAAGGTGCAGAAAATTCGCTTGCGGCTTCTGAGTATATATTCATAGGGTGGCATTGAGTTTTTTATGTCTGTCCACTCATTAATTTCAATATTTTATAAAAAAAGACGACTATTGTTTCCAATCTACTTGTGAGCTGAGAAGGAATCCAGTTTTATAAAATTCGTAGCAACACTACTCTATGTTTTATGAAAATTCATCAGGTTCTATTAGTCGAGTAAACATGGTTGACTGATACAACTAAATAAATGAGATTTTCTCAACAAAAACCAACAACTTTTTCAAATACTAGTGTTTTAACAGTTCACACAAGTGTGAGTGTAGCAAGAGTTCCTCTCCTACATTGCATGTGAATGGATGCTCCGATTTACGAAACAAATTTCCTCAGAAAAGCCTGTCGTTTCGACATCAAACCTAATGGCTCCACGAATTTGAATACTTTTCAAACTCCATCAACAGTAATTCAGAGAAATGAGTTACGAGTCTGAGTTCCCACTATTAACATTAAACATTTCATAAGGCACCCACTTCGAAGGGACTTTCGAAGCGGCAATAACCAACGGAATGGGCTTATTACCCTTTGTTCTCCCTCCTCTTTAGAAATGTGCGTTGATGCCAGTTTCATCTTTTCCGCTGAGATAAGTTAGCATTATTTTTTCATCTTTGAACATATTCCTCATTGTATAGCCTATATGAGGGCAATTAAACTAAATCATGTGTTATAATACCCATGAAATGTATTCTTGAGTTCCGATTTTCGTTCCGAAACTGCAAATAACTAATCAAAATTTAAATACCCCAACCTGATCAATTTCAGAATATGCGATTAAAGTATATACGAAATACTTAATCTCCAACGCTACTTCTATCAGTGCAACTTTAGAACTGGCCGTTTAACGTGATGCATTAAAAGTGTCTAGCGAATACTCTATAATTTAAATATCCTCCTGTGATCTATAACAGGGCCAGCATTCTTAGAACGTAGCAACTTCTCCTCATATTGTAATAAAAAGCGACGTAAATAATGCAATATACACCCTCATAATGCGCTCAAATTCTGGTTTTTGGAAGCTTGAATTAGTTATTAAACAGGAAATAACTTTGTTTAGGCCTAATTTAATCATGTAAATTGGCTTGAATAAAAACCAATAAAGTTTTTGAGTGAATTTCATGATACTCTTTATAAAATCAATGACTTAGTTGTTTATAATGATTGAATTAGCTACTTCAAGGTTAAAGAAATGGGACTCATTCTTAAAGACTTGTTTTGGCACTTGAGGAGGTTTTCAATTAAAGTAGCGGTGAATAATTTTCGCCTAATTTGTCCAAAGTGTAAGACCTTGGCATTAAGTTACCTTTTTTAAACGAATCTAACAATTTCATTTTTGTGTGATAGCTGCTATTTTCATAAGCAACCAAAATGGTTGACTGTGAAGCATTGTGTTCTCATAGTCGAAGAAATTGGCCAATTTCTCTGCCTACACGAAGAGCTTATTTGAAATCACTTCTCGACTTTGCAAGTGAAAAGGGAGAGAAAATATCAAATGCCATTATTGAAGACCTGGGAAGGGTAACATTTTCATACTTGATGTTTCTAAAGTAATTAAAGCCCTTTCATGAAATAATGATGTCAGAAATTTTGGCCGTGAAATGTGAGATCCGAGACCTATCGAGGCATCTTAAATCCTGGATGAAACCAACTAAGGTAATTTATTCAAAGGAAATTTTCTAGTTCTTTTTTTTTATTCAGGTCCCAAAATCACGGATATTCCGAAAAGACAAGCTCCAAACAGAACTTCAAGCTTTAGGAACCGTTTTGGTCATCGGATCATGGAGTTCTCCTTTCCAGAGTGTAATGGTACCTCTTGCGGGGGCTATTGCTGCTGGAAATTGTGTAATCGTCAAACCAAATGAATTGTCGGCTGCCACAGCACGCCTTTTGGTTGAACAGATTCCAAAGTATCTTGACCGGGTAAAAGATGCTTTACTGATTCAGTTTTTATATTTAATTTAGAGTATTTGTCAAGTCTTGACCTGCACGTTAGACGAAATAAAAGATTTTCTTGAAACGAGCAGAATGGATTTTATTTACTTTGCTGGCGTTAGCAGTGACGGAGCTTTTATAATGCAGGAAGCCGCACGGGCTCTAACCCCCGTGTGTCTTGATCTAAGTGGAAAATGGTAAGACTTCTACCTCTGTACTACTCCTTTTTTAGTCCTGTTTATATAGATGAAACGGCCGATACTAAATTGGCCGCTAAACGGATTATGTGGGGAAAGGTGTATAACTGTGGTCAAACTCCTCTCGCCCCTGACTATGCTCTTTGCCATTCCGATATCCAAGTGGGTCTTGATCATTCAATCACGAATCAGTAATATGTGTTCTTTGTTCATTTTCGCTAATAACATGAAAATGTCTTTTTTAAGCCGAAGTTCTTACGAGAATGCAAAGAAGCGCTAGTGGAATTCTTCAATGAGTTACCGGTTATAGATACAGAAGACTACGGCCGAATAGTGAGCCAAGAACATGCTCAGTGAGTTCCCACTTCTGCCAGTCCTTGACTCACCAGATGTCAACTCATGTTTGCCTATCACATGGTGGTTTACTGTGCGCCTAAACAAAAAGTGCCGTCGTGACTGATTTTTTTTGGAAATGAAGAAGGTTCTTGAACATTTTAGACGTCTAAAGGAGCTTATACTTGAGACAGGCGGAAAATTCATATTTGGCGGCTTAACAAACATCCCGCAAAGATTTATTCAGCCAACAGTCTTCGCTGACGTTGCCGAATTTGATGTCCTTATGCAAAATGAGGTGAGTCATCAGTTCCGGTCAGATGTAAAAGCTTGATATATTTTTTTTTGAATTGCTGAGGCATTGCTTTTGTTATTTTAAAGATTTATGGACCAGTTTTACCTGTAATCACTGTACATTCATCTGACGAGGCTATGGAATATGTTAACAATTTGTGAGTTTGGCTACTTCATTTATTTTTCTTATTCAATAAATAAACTAATATTTCTAGACCAAAGCCACAAGCTGTCTATGTCTTCACTTCAAAGAAGGAGATATTCCGATCCTGGAAAAGTAACACCTTATCTGGAGGCATAGTTCTCAACGAGGTTTTGATGTTTAAAGGACGTAAGTTATCACCTGTGATGCACTAAAAGGACGGTTGATTGGCAGCTGTGCGTTTCTAGGTTCTTCTTTATTTCATTGTGTTAAATAAACGTTATGACTTCAGTATTACTGGAAAATGTGTGTGCTAACATTCCATCAACCTTCATTTAAAGGTGACTCATTGTATGTTCTTTCACTCAGCGCAGCTCTTACTTTATCGTGGTATCTTGAGTTTAAGTTAGTGAAGTTGTGTGACAAAGTCACTATAACATGGGATTAGGCAATGGACACTTAGTATTACCTAAACCTAACCAGTTTCTAAAATTACATGAAGGCTAGGGATACACACAAAAACTATCCTATAGAAAATGAATTCATTGACTGATTCCGATCTAAAGGGTGAGATGATAATTTGAGGATCCGTCTCTCTGTGGTATCTACTATGATAGATTAATTGGTTGGTTAGCAATTACCGCATTTTGAAGCTGGGGACTTGAGGGTTGGGCTGGAAAGTCCGTAGTATTTGAGTTTGTATCCATGTACCAGCTTTCTCATAGTTAAGACTGATCAATTATGCTGCTCATAGGTGCGCTTGAAGATCTTCCTCGTTTGTTGTGTTTTCCTTCAAACCAGGACTAAGTTATGATCAATGGAAGAGGATCGAAGGAGAGCTTTTACTTGATCTGAAAGATCTGCAATTGTCTTGCCTTTCATGCTAGAATAATTCATTATTTTCAGGAGTTATTGGCATTCAGTTGACATTGTGTGTGCTCATTCTTTTGATATCTAGTTCGAGTGTGTAGGCGACTGGGGTATTCCAGCTGTTTTTTTGGCTCTTTAATCGCCCGACTGAAAAAATCTGTTTTATCTCACTTCCTGGTTCTTTTTGGAAGTTAAGGCGTTAGGTTTAGACAACTTGTTACACCTTCCATTTATTTTTGTTTTTTCCCCACCCATAATTGCAAGTCCCAAGGACTTATTGGGGTATAACAGCAGTGCAAATAGCTGTTACAACAAGTAGCACACAACAGTTAACACAGAACACAGTAAAAGCGTTTACAGACGTCTTCGGTTATCTGGTCACCTCTAATGCCATGGTATCATAGTACAGGTAGCAGTTCAACCTCGTAGCGACACCTCATCCATCCTCGAGGATGAGTTTGTATCCATGTACCAGCTTTCTCATGATTAAGACTGATCAATTATGCTGCTCATAGGTGCGCTTGAAGATCTTCCCCGTTTGTGTTTTCCTTCAAACCAGTGGGTGACTAGTCCTATCCAGCCGCCCCTCTTATTGGCCCCCAGGGTTGCCGCTGGGATTACCGGTGGTCATTACGAGGAGGTTGAGAGTAGTTTTGACCACCTACACCTTCCATAATCGCCCGGAGACAAAGCCCCCTTTGTCGAAGCCTCCTAGCGGAATTCACTAGGATTTTCCTCTGTGCTGGGCCCTTGCTGGTTGTGGTCTTGTGAGAATATAGACTTAATATGAGCATTCTTGCATCGCTTGGAATAGATTTAAGCCTGTCAGCATCAGACACCTTTGCGACTTTGTTAGAACTGGAAGATTTACCCCATTAATCTGAACTAAATTTCAGTGATAACCGCAGAAACTTTAAAACAGGTCAAAGTCATTCTTGTGTTAACAGCAAATTTTTTTTTCAAATTAGAAGAGTTCTGTGCTGGTCTGTTATTTAGTTTTCTTAAGTGATTATAAGTGAAAGAGTAAAATTAACAGGAGTCTGTAATTTTTTTTAAAATTATAAACTTTAGTCATTGAAGTGGCCTCGTCATCTTTAAAACTCAACATATTGCCTTTTTTACTGCATAGTAAATGGAATAACTTTTGGAGGAGTTGGGTCTTCGGGGTTGGGTCGATTTCGTGGACGGGCGTCGATCGAACTCTTCTCTCACCATCGGGGTGTTCTCGAACGGTCAACAAGAGATAAAATCGATAGGAAGTGAGCTTCTGATTTAACTGTGTACACAAATCAACTCATTGAGGGACTTTTTACTGCGTCATTTGTATGTGTTACTTAAATTTTACATAGCTATGATTTTTTGGTACAATAATGTAAAACACATGAGTTGTAGGGTGTTACTCACTTTACCAGAGGCCTGAATAAAATGAATAGTTCAATATGACATAAAAAGGTCATTATAATTACTATTTGGGCGCGCGTCTTGTGATCCGACTGGACACCCGCACTGGTCAAGAATAATTGAGTATTTTTTTTTAATTAGAAAAACTTCGGTCCCCAAACTCTCGCAAAATGAAAATCTGAAATCGCTTTCTGTAAATATAGGCCTGGGCTTTTATTCATTCAAATATTAGGCTATCAGGTTTTTATTATGCAAACCGGGAGGTTTCAATTTTTTTGAAAGGGAACAAGGGAAATTAACTTCCTGTTGCGATCGACGTCTCTCTTTGATTCCGTCAGTGACATCCTGGAGACTGCCAGATCTTCTATTTAAGATCAAGACGACAAATCTGAAAAAAAACTGGGCTAGCTAATCAGATCACTGGAGCGTTGAGACGTCCGAAGTTAGTTCCAAGACTGTCTCGACATGATTATGAAGTAAAGATATATTTGTGAAGCTCCTACCCACTGGGCAGAAACCACATCATGGTAGTACACTGTTGCTTGTACCCCGCACTCGCATCTCTGCCACTGGACATTATTATGCCTTTAGGACTTACGAGTCATATTAATTTAGTTCTTATCATTTCCATTTGACTAATCAGGACCGGTATAAACGTAATATATTGACCGGTCCCACAAGAGCCTTGTTCACCATTTTCAGCAATTCGTCAACAAACTCTTAATTTTTGATTCTCTTCCAAGCTAAAAACTGCCCACCTTGTTGCTTTGCTTCGAGGCCATTGACGATTGTACGATAGGCATTGCATTCAGGTGTCGATTTGCTGAACTTTGATCAATTAAATTCCTTTGTCTGTTTTAACTAATAATCGAGCATGTTCAGTTGGATTAAGCTAGTTATAGGCACCTGGGGTGGTGAAAACTAAGGAAGCCATAATTAGAGGGCTCTTCAATTAGTTATACCAATCGCAGTTTGCGAAATTAAAAAAAAAAATCGGACATTCCCGCTCTATTTAAATCTCATTTGGCATCCACTTCGAAATTGTCGATCTTCTGTCCTACGTCATCAAACAATTTAAAGTTAATGTGCTTTTAGCTCGCCTCCTTGAATGCATATTTCATGATACTACGCTGATACACTGCAACATCATAGGATTAGGACCTGGAAATCAGTCACTGCATAATCATCGAGATTAACAGGCTTGACTGACTACTGGACTGCTAAACACATAAGCTGCGTCCTATTCTGTGACCTCAAGAACAATTTTCGGATGTTTATAGTGCAAACGCAAGCAAACACGTGATTAAGACGGTCGCGTCCAATTTGTGCGAGAGGCTCTTCCTCTGTAATGGTTACATGCACAACCCGACCGAAACCAGCCTGGATAAGTGCAAACATTAAAGTCCTGACAGAGCAGAAGCCTTGCAAATTACATTTGATCAATTTAATTATTCGAGTAACTGTCTTAAAAACGTGCATTTTATTCCTAGGATAAGGTATCCACCTTATTTCGAGAAGACGACGTCATCCCTACGAGCTGCGTTCAAGGACTGAGATGACAAAATCGCCAATGATCCACCGATATTTTTCCCAATTTTGATAATAAATGATCACTTTTCTTGCTAAGAATAGTAATAAGGTGAAATAAATTATTTGATCTCATGGAGCCACTTTTTTAAATATTTTAACTTATTAACAGACTATCCACCTTTTATAACCCTGCTGAGCGATGGGGGGGAAATGACATCGACAACACACTAGAGTAATGGTTGGTTCTTTCGTCTGCCGCATTGCCTCCTGATAAATTCTTACCCTTGACATTTAGTGAACTTCCCTAATATCAAACCGAGCACCTATGTCCTTTTCAGATGAATGGTATATTGAATAAACTTGAATATTATATGATATCAAAGAAAATTCACAAACCAGTTTGAGATACTAGAACACGGAACCCACTAACCAGCTGGCGAATGACACCATCACTTTCAAAAAGCCACCAATTTCATACAGATCCAAAGTAACTGGTTGAGAAACTGGCATGATTCAGCATCATTTGCCTCATTAAATTCATGAAAATTCCGTAAAATAACTGACAAAGTCTAAGAATCACGTAATAGTTGAGGACATTTTCCAATTTTAGAAAGCCTTCCCCACTAGAAAAGATTTCCAAAGGCGGTAGAAAACCTCCAAATCCTGGCCTAGTACAAGATAAGTGATACCTACCTAAGCTGGTTATTAATGGCTGGATACTTGACCAGTGGAGACAGTCTGCTATGCGCCCACCCAGCATGACTCACGCAACGACGCACCCATGAAAATACTGAGTGGTTGGTCTGTCCACTGCAAACATCGACCAAAGATAAAAGCCGAGTGAAGATGGCCACAAACCCCAATGCCTGATCATAAAAAGCTTCCAGGGGGATCTGTCATAATGCAACCTTATGTTAGTAATTACCGCCGAAGGGGTCCAGAGGACAAACGGCCCTTCCCGTATACAAACGAACTAGTTTCGAATAGTCCGTATTCCATAGGCTCTCTACCGTATAGCACTAAATTAACGCTTCTGTATAACTACAACTATTCCCGTTTGACTGCGAAATCGGACGCTTACAACCGGCACCTCGACGCAACTGCCGTGATCATCAGTATCAGATACCTATTCTTCCTGTTCCGTATTCGTATCTTTTTTCGAGGCGCTTCAAAGCGAACCAGAGCGCCTTGTGAAAAACCGACCCGGACAGAGACCTGCGAGCAAAAAAGTATGCTTCGGAAGGGACACCAATCATTAATAATCTAAGCTGCCAATCTAAGAAACCACAAGGTATCTTAGCGAAATAAGCATTAATAGATTAAAGCAGACAAGTATCATAAGGAAACAACAGAACTAGCCGATCGAATAGACAAATCATCTCAAATTGGAAAACACCAATATGGGCAAAATATGTCTCGAACTGTTTGCCGACTATTAACTACGTTACTGACCGCCGAGAGCTCAAATGGCATCAGATAAGAATGAGAGCTGCAAGAACTTAGAAATCATCAGCCTAAGACACTAAACGCAAAAATTGACAATATTAAGTACACTAGCTGTTAAACCAAAGAAATTATTCAAAGAGAAACAAGCCGATCATTAAGCAAGATCTCGAAACAGAGCAACAAACAGTTGATGAACGTAGTCCTCCTAATTTAAATAAAAAGTGCTGCTCTGGGCAACCTTTATTTAATGTGTACAACTCTTCAATTAGTACAGAAATCCCTAGAGGAATAAATAAGAAAAGCAAAGGCTTACATGGGCAGCATATCGGCCTTAACAGCGAGTCTGTTGAGGGAGTCATCACATTCACCCTAAGAATTGATTAGAAAAAGAAAACAAACACTGCCCTACCATAGTACGAATCGCGCCGGATATGTTAAAAGTTTTAAATCTTCCGTTCATCCGTCCAGTTTTTGCATCAACTTCAGCAAGTCTTAAGGAAATGGAAGCATGATCCTTAGCACCGATAGTCTGGTTGCTAACATCACAGCTTCTCGGGATATAGAGATCAACGAAATCACCTGCATCGTTCTGCATGGCTCCGAAGCGTGTAAAGCACAAAGCGTTCGAAAAGAGAGCGCTACACTTTGTGATCACTATAATATGGAATCTTAAGGCATATGAATAGCACGTGTAATTTTTACTATAATTTGATTAAGAAAAATTGACATTGTAAATCTGCTTTAATTCTGATAAGAAACTAAAAAAATCTTATGTTAAATTTTTCGCTTGATTTAAAATGAATTGCGCGGTGGGACGTGGGAAGACAAAAGATTTACATTTGCTATAGTATTATATGAAAAGATTTCAGATGGATTCTTCAAGCAGTTCTCATGCGGGAAGTGTTACATGAGCGTGAGCGAAATAGAAATCCTGGATATCAAAACAAGTTTGATTTCGATATCAGAGATACACTTTAGGATCACTCATATATTTTTTCCGGGTCTCGCTGATTCACCGCTGTTATCTGCACTTTAGGAATGGCATAATGACCCTCAAAGTATGCAGATTGGACTACTTCAAATGATACCCCTGCGCATTTATGTCATCGATTTTCATTGGATTTTAAAGGAAATTCACTTTTGACCATGTATAAACGTGAGGATTTTGAGTCTATACATACCAGCATTAAGAATTGTCGCTCCGATTTCTAAAAGGATGGCTAATTTATAATGTCGCAAAACTCTGCATATTTACATTCAGTTTTAAGGTAGGTAAGAAATTACCAAAAGCCCTTGAAAAGTGTTTTCGGTGATTGACGTTGCCAAAAAAATATTGTTAAATTATCAGCTTTACTTATATCTTGAGAGAAAGAAAAAAATGGCTTTTTGACTAAGCAGAAGATGCAAACATAAGAATCGTAAAAAATTTTGAAATTGAATTGATTATTAGATTGCTGTGTTCTATTAAGAATGGCATTTATTATAATCCTTAGCCATAACCTTGAAACGGCGCAAGTATCGGGCACTACATACGCGCGTACATCAAGAAGCTTGTATTGTAGGGGCAGGTGTTGATTGCACTGAGATCTGCAAGCTAAAATCAGCAAATCTCTCAAACCGCATTTTTAAAATCCTTTTGTTTTGTTTTTTTAATTTTGTGGTTTATTGAATTATCTTTTAGTTTTTACTGGTAATTTTTAAATTAACATATATTTGTTCATAATTAGTTGTACTTTGTGCATTGCTTAATTTTGATGTCGGAATCGCCACAGAGTTTTGAGCCTACGATGAAGGATCTCGTCGTTACGAAAGTCAAATATCGTTCCACTACCAAAAGCTTTCAAATTCCAAAAGTATTTTCTTCATATTTAAGTTCTTCGCAACTATTAGGACATGCCAGTGAATGAAATTATAAAATGTATTGTTCACTCGTAAGTCTCATTCAAACGTTTATTTCGTAGGTTTCAAGAATATGCAATAGAGGCAACAAAATTTCGCCTGGGAATGTTTTCCGGTGACTTATTAATTCGTTATATATCCGATTCGGTAAAACAGATCCACATAATAACTCTTCACTTTAGAACAAATTTCTTCTCAGTAATGATCTAGTGTATCTAATTTTATCACCCGAAATTTCTTCAAAGCAACTTGTCTCTCTGTTAGCCTGTATTTGTGAATGCCTTTATTGCACAGAACGACTGGATGAAGTTCCCAATCTTTCGGAAAGAGTTGAGGAAACTCTACATTACCTCTCCTGTGATGAATTTATCACGCATTTTATCGAAAATGGTGGTGTCAAAATGCTTCTCGACCTCATTATTGCTATCAGGTGCGTTTAACCATCTGCCAAGTTCAGTTGTCTATCGAATTATGCCTCCGATTCACTATAACTGATTGCGTTTAGTTACCATCAAGATACAAAATCCTGTCTGTTCAAACTTAAGGATGCTTTCTAATTTTTAGCCATTGCAAGGAAATCAGGTCAGAACTTAAAGTTCAGTTATGGCAACAAACTTTGAGTGGACTGGCATTTCTAATCACCTATGACGACTTGATCCTTGAAACTGAGAGTGGAGCTGATATCCTCGATTTTCCTTTCAATGCAAATGGTTTGGACTGGGTTAATGTGCCGGACGATATAATCAGACAGGTACGTTCATAACTGTGATCTTATTTTCTGTTTACATCACTGTGTTTATTATTTGGCTAAGGTAGACGTTCAGGTTTCAAAATCCATTTAAATAATAGATGAACATGGAGTTGAACAATTTCCTAGCACCCATCAGAATTGCGCTTGCAATCACATCAGATGTCCACGTAAACACTGCATGCTGATTGGTCGACCATTTGCACGCCAATCTGATTTCATAAATGCAGTGCTGGTTCAATTAAACTATTTTCGTAACTTAGTTGCGCAATTCGGCTGCCAAGACAGTATCTGTTGCCGTCAATTGTTACCTGAAATAAAATTCAATTTAGGAAGCTGGAATTGTTTGCCAATGGTGTTGCGGTTGCATACGTTTATGATTCATTAAGTATTGGGTGTTTGCTACCCGTCGGCCAAAGATCTCACATACTCTCATTATTATCCATTATTCTGGAATGCACTAGCAAATAATTACTGTCATTACGTCAAGCAAATTTGCGAATTGAGGCCTTCCGATCAAGTAATATTCGGTATATTGTTGAAATTTCTTTTTTTAAAATAAGGTGAAGGCTAGATTTAATAAAACATCGCTGTATGTACGGGAAGTCTAAGTCAAGATTCCAAGATCTCTGAATATATTTTCCTAATTCCTAAACATGAGGGCAACTTTGCCGAATATATCAGAATTTCAATCACAAAGGTCGTGCTTTCAATGAACAAATTCTTGTTCGCTGGGAGACGGCTGATTGGCTAAATGGTAGAAACGTATCATTTAATCGAATTAGTCGTCTATGATCTGAATGTTTACACAATCTTCTTTTGTTTATTTGTCAGTTTTTTGCAAAAAGAGAAATAAACACTGTGATGGACGGGTCAAATCAACTTTTAGTGGACAGTTTAACTTACTGTTGGTTCACACGTTTGGGAGCAAAAAAGCTCTTGTAGAAGCATCAGAGTCTTTTGAATGCCTTTTTTCTGCACAGTAGTTCCGACTTTAAGATGACCCGAATCTGCCATTCTAAGTACAAAAACATCATCCTTAATGGTTGAAAATGAAGTCTTTATTTGGACTGCGTTTTTGCATTTGCGTTTGGCACTGAAAGGTGGACAAAAGTACATACATCGGATTTCTCTATTTCATTTTGAGAGTATATCCTCGGCCTTTAGTCGTCTTCGGTGCGCGATAATGTTGTGGCTGGGAAAGCGCCTAATTTATCAGGTGGCACAGATGTGCAATCAGTTGACTTGCAGTCGACGATTATAAGGACTATTTTTATCCCAACCACCAAAGGAACGCCCGAATAAGAGCTCTTAAACATGCGAAATTTTGGGAGTCCTCTTTCTCACTGGGGCGAATTTCGGAGGATTCTTTTATAAATTAAAGGTATGACCCTCCCATATTATGGAAATTTTAGCAATCACTATTATCATTTAGCATTTTCTGAAGCTGTTGGGTTGGAATAAAAGAATCGACGTAGGACTTGCGAGCATATTTTTTAGTTGTACGAGCACAGTTAGTGCAATTTTTTAATTCTAAATCAGTTTTGCCGGCCAAAAGAGTCACGAATTAGAGCATTGAAATGTCTCCTACATCTAATTATGTGCGTCTAAAATATGGCCTCCTTAGCTTTGGAATTAGGACAAGTATAACCATTTCAGTTCATATTTCTGCTTATTATACCCAGTTTCACTGGCAACAAAGGTGGACTACAGGGCTACTGAAATCAGACAAATCAACAGTGGATTCATGAGATCAATGCTGAACAGAGTTTGGAGAGGAATTTGTATCAAGTATTTCCTTCCTCTCACGCTGACTTCCTCATTGCCTCCCCGAAAGATTTGCTGAAGTCTCGATCTCAAATTACTTATAAAATCTCGCTTCTACGCCTCCAGAGTCCTGCATTCGAACATGATACAGCCTAGAATGGGGACTATATTGTCTTCCGTTTATCCACAATAGCAGGTGGCTGTTCAGTTAAAGACTTCTCTCCAGACTTCCCATAACTACCATGGGAATTATGCTACTGCTTCATTCAAAATGAAACTGAAATATATGGAAAGCCTGGAAATCTAATATGCAACTAATACATTTAGATATTTATTATGATGCGCTGTTCTGCAGCCTCGACAGCAAGCGATCTTTAAATCATTCTGTCCAGCTTCATTCGTTGTGCCCATTAAAGGATGGTCATTAGATTTAAAGCATTTAAAGCTAAAAAAATCCATATACACTTTGAATTACATGAAACGAATTACGCCTGATATCTTTTTATGGTTATAGATAAATGGCTTGAGCACAAAAACGGGGCTTTCAAACATGCAATTATGTGCGACTCGATTATCTCAGCACAAACATCCTGTTGAAGTCAAGAGCTTTGAGATCTTTCCCTGAAATGCCACTGCGTTTTGGTCAATGTGATTCATGCTATCCCAACAAAAAACTGAAAAGTAATCCAGTCGCCCATTCATTAGATTTGTCTAATTGCTAAGGCTAGTGAATGGTTACTAAGACTAATTGGGAGGAAAAGTATACCCATTCATGTTAGAATTTGACAGTAACTGAGAAGTGGAATGAGGGCACTCCTGCTATTGGTGTGGAGTGTCACAATTCTTGGGACTTTGTTAAGAAAACCACGATTTTAAGCTGCGATTGATTATGCCTTTCTTCGACTACGGTACCCTCAACGCTCCTTTTAGGACCGTTGGAGTTAAGTTGGAAGCCGCTCGGAAGAAGAATGAACTGAATCGAAAATACCATCTTAGCTGTGCTTCCTTTTTGAGACCTCGAGCATCGTCACAAGTTAAAAAATGATTTCTCTGCCTTTGCTTTGGCGCACAATAGGCAGTAACGGTTTCCTTGTACGATTTTGCCTTTGCGAAGTCCTTTCGCTTCCCTCCATGAGCCTTTATTATTGGTTAAAGAAACCTGATTGAAGTGAATTTTTCAACTAGAAAGTGAACTAGTAAGGCGTCAGTGCTTCTCAGTCAAGAAATCAAGTACATTCTGGACTGAGCAGTACCTAGTTCCTTCTTAAGCAAACCAAAAGCTAATGTTGGCTACGAGCAGGGCGAAACCATTCAAGAATTTTCCTGAATGAGAACTGTAGCTTGCGAAGATACTAGCTTTGTATATGATTTTCCGTTCAAAATTAAAGGAAAATGTCTTACCACTTCTATTTCTCAAAGAATGACTTTCATAATGAGAGATGGATTCGGCTCTTTTAAAAGGAAAAGCATCTTTGTTCGAACAAAAATATTTTCAAATTTGGTCTGTGTAAATTCTACTCTAAGCGTTACACGAAGTTGGTATCAATATAAACAAGGCGCATCATACTTGATCAATCCTGACCTTCGTGTTGGACGATGATCAATTTGCGAGCATGAGCCAAAAAGGTGGTCGGGTGTACCTAAGTTGGGTGAAGCCAGAAATGATGATCTCTAATTGAGTTATGACTCCAATCCGAGACTTGTCGAGCGAAGAGTGAATCGAACGAGACTGTTACAATAGCCAAGACCATGACCATTTTAAGCTGCCCCGCGATCGTCAATTTAGAAGGGCCGCTTCTACAACATTCAGAGTGAACTTTGGTTTTGTCCGACATCTTTCACTTGTAGATCATGTGATTTTAATGGTCCAACCCAGCAAAAATATTCCATTGCTGTAGATATCTTAGGATTCCAATGTTTGTCGAACTGGAATTAAAAATGTACCAGGCGATTCCGACGTATCCTCAGGATGCCAGTTCTGCAATCCGGACAAACTCCGCTCACATAGGTCATGTGTCGCAGGATTGTGCAGAAAAATTTCGTATAAACTAAACTTAAAGGTAGGGCATTTAGCGATAGTTCTGATGCTTTATAGTCTTACATTTAAGGATTTAAATTATAGCGTATTTACTTACTTCTGTGAAATGTTTTCAGACATGTGCGTCCGGAAAATTTCCAACAGGGCCTAGTTGGGAGTCGTCTGATAAATATCTTATCATTCAAAATGCCAAATAGCAGTCGGGTGAAATCAGATTACTGTTTCGCTTTCGGGTTCATGATAATGTATAGAATCGGTGTGGTAGGTTTCATCCTTTAGGTTCAGTTTACGTTTCTTACATTAGGGATTCTTTGAAATATAGGCTTTCCATCTCAGTGTTTCTCATTTGGCTTATTAGCACATTTTGACCAGCCCATAAATTTAATATTTCTATAATAGAAACATGCAATGCCATCCATTTAGCAGTGCTATATTTGAATGCTACTTGACTCGTAGTTGAAGGAGTTGTCTGTAAGTTCCACTTAAGAAGATCCCCCTTCTCTCAAGCAACCATGGAAAAATCTAAGCAGCCAAACTCTTTATTTGCAATTGCCACACTCCATTTCGGCGTATCAAAATTAATTTATTCATTTGTGCTTAATGCTAAAATACTCCGCTGGGAATGGAACCCCAAGGTAACTTAAACAATTCACATCTAATATCAGCAGGCTTTCGATGCATTTACCATTCGTTTTATTTCATATCAGCACTTAGTTTTGTTAAAGGGTTTTAAATTAACTTGAGTCATTCAAGTCGATTCAATAAATACACGGAAAAATGCGACAGAATTGAAATTATCGTTCTCTTCTTCTTCCAGATTATGAATTGTCACGACTTTTTGGATGATACACAAGTCTTTCGAAACTGCTTTCTCGTTCTCTTGAGTTTTTTGAAGAGCTGGTGAGTCTACTTCCTTCGCTTCTGCCTGAATCGAGGTTCCTTGAAGCTTTGCTATGTATTTTTAAATACGAGGCTCATTTGAAAACATTTTTATTGGGCTTATGTGTTCTCGCGCAGAAAAGGTGACTCTGCAGCTTCCCCGATGCTATATAAGACCCAGATCTATAGTGAAGGAAAGTGCCTATCGACCCTTGGGGAGACAAGATAACTTGGGATTTGCTCAGATCATAAATTTTTCACTGGGCAATCTTTCTCTAGAGTACGTTGTTCATCGTTTGTATAGAACTCACCAAGTTCTCCCCTGTTACGATAAGGGATTTTGACGGATATCACTGATTCAACCTAGATGTTATTTTACCAGGGAAATAAGGAGTTTGTCTCATCTCCCAGTAATAATGTGGATTAAAATGTAAAAATTCCCGCGGCTTCTATATATATAGTGAAGTCGAAATACAAGGGAAATGTATATTATGAATATTTCGTATTGAGAACTTGCTGCGAGTACCGAAACTTAACGTCGCTATTCATCGGCGTGATTTCCTCCTCGGGTGTCTAGTTTCCTTTTGAAAATCCGTGGTGTTTTCATTAACTAGAGCCTCATCAGATTTTCAGTTAACTATATATTTACAGTCTTCAGCCTTGAAGCGCTATATCAGAAGTCTCAAAGATTCAAGGTCAGGATTCAATGAAGTGCATTCATTGGACTCCAGATAAAAACTAAAGCAGAAGAATATTGAGAAAATAGGAATTTCGTTCAGTGATGGGCTGCTGTCTATGCACTGAGTGGTGGCCGCTTCGAAGGCTAAATAAAGTTTTGACTCCTAAATAACTTGTATTTTCAAAAATTATATAGATATTACTGAAAGACATGATTAAATCAGATAAATTAGCAAATAAACAGTTTCATTTCATTATCTGGGTTTGCTTCGATTACCGGAATCAAGAAACTTAATATCTTTAATACCATTATTCTAGCCACAACCGGTTTCACTTACTGCTGGACAGTGGCATCTCTTCTTTCCTCTTCAACGCATTGGAGGCCTCAAATCTAAGAAAAGGTCTCTCATCTCTTCCGCATAGCATCGGAACACTCAGTCGCTCCAATAGTAAACTCTTGGGGTCGGCAATTAGGCCAATCGTTCTCAGTCCGTTTCAGTCCATTAATACAAGTCTGTGCGCAAATCCCGCGCCTGACCAGGGAAAGAAGAGGCGGAGGGTATCGGAACTTCAGTTTCTTGCTGTGTGTCTGGTTCATGCTATCTACGAAGCATCGGAGGATTCCCTCAAAGAAACGCTTGGCATCTTGCCACCTTATTGTATTGCCTCCGTTGTACGGGTAGGTTTTCCTTCAGCTCTGCTTTTCCTAACACTGAGATCTAAAATAAAATATTTGCATGATAAATCGAATGGTGCTTATCTCACGGAGAATCGTCACTGTTTTCGAGAGTAGATGACCAGGAGGACTATAAGGTCAGCCTTTTCTAAGTCTTAAAACCTTAAGTGCCTAATCTCGGTTATAGCTAGAGATTTGACCCCCAGAACAGTTATGTTTATGGTCGTAAGTGGACACCGATGGGATTATCATGACCAATAAAACCCGCCCATGTGTATCCAGTGATTCGAATGTCAACCATATTGGTTAATGCTGCATGGCATCCTCTTGCTCTATCAAGATGCCATTTGAAGGGCAGCTCATTTCAACACGTATAAAACAAAAGACTGCCTTCGATGCTGCACTTATCCCGGATGGTATTAGAAATCATATTAGCCGAGTGACTAGTCATTATGTCTTCAACTTAACCTAGGTCCTATACCCTAGTTCTTCCATATTCTGCTGCATTCGAATTTGGTGAATGTGGATGGATTTTTCTGTTCTGGCTTTTGTTAAATTCAGATGAACAAGTAATAGTACATCAGTAGCACATTCTCCCTCGAAATACCATCGCATCTTAATTTAGAGGGTCTCAGGCCTGTCCAAAGTATACCACCGGCGACGACCTCGATATAGCCATTTAAAAGATTTAAACTAAGTGTACTCCCGTTTCTAACCGCTTTTATGCAGGAAAATGACAAAAAAAGCCAAAATTGACATTCAAAACAAGTTTTTGTTCATTATCTGATGGAAGCTGTGGAAGGTGCCAGTTGATCTTCACAAAAATGTTGGCTTATTTCTCTATCAAAGTTCTTATCTTGTGGTTCTGAGCACTCTTGTTTTCGGATATGGCACTGTGTGCCGTCTTCATAACCGAGCACTTAACTCTGAGAATATACTTTCAAACAATCGTATGCTATCTCTATGCATTTTTAAACAGTTAATCTCTCAGTCAAATCGAAATGGTTTCCATGCCTTCAAATGGTATAATATTCAAATTAGTATAAATTGTGATTAATATGTTTCAATTTCTTTTAGGATCTGATTGCTGAGCAAAACTCGCTTAAAAAGTCAACTGAAGCTATCGTTTCGTCCCAAAATGAAGTTCGAGATGACATAGCAATGTGCTCCACCAGTTCATCGGCCAATTCACGCAGCGGGAGTATCTTTTCAACTCTCAAGTTTCCACGGAATTTACTGAACTCGGCATCGATTACGCGTATTTCTCGGACGAATTCTATGGTTAATGAAACGCAAATAAACCAATCTCTGACTTTGATGACGCCCAGTCAACTACTGTCTCCTTCTTCCCAACAATCCACGGTTCATTCTGGAATTCAGAAGCTCTTAATAGATTCAACACCAATCAGCGCCGATGAGAAACAATGCATTGTACTAACTGATCCAATGGAAATTAACTTGCGAGACATTTTGGTCAGACTTCAGCGCTTCATCATTCAGCCATATGTTAACTTAATGAACGCTCCGTTAAATGTAAAAAATCTACTTTAATTTATATAGTAGGCGTTACTTTAATCGACGCTTTGTGTTCAGGAAAGGCAAATGCATCGAGCACTACGGGATCTTTGCCGACTTGTGCGGCCAGATATCATTTCTTCGTCACATTCTTCCGGTACCGGCGGAAGTACTGAAACGAACCCAAAAGCAGAAATTTATCGAATATGTGGATTCATGGCAGGAGAACCATACATTCATACATCCATTTAAATCTTTAAATTCAACCATCCTCAATTTTATCGCTTCTTTTAGAATCAGCATAAGCCAGACGATGATTTCAAAATCCCGCCAAAAATGTTGAGCGTCGTTTGTCTTTCCTCACTGGTGAAACATCGGGGGAATCTGATTCGTAGAATTCTGGACAATCAGAGTCTATCTGAAAATTTTCGATCGTGTACTACTCCAGTCCTTGCCTGGTTAAGAGCTGATCTATTGGTAAGTAATCCGACGTTTCCCATTCTACCTGCTGTGCGGGAAGTCGCTCTTGTGCTCTGTCAAACTTTGGACAACAACGGTAAGTACTCGTTTATTAAGCTAAATGTATCCGGTAACTTCAGTCAAAACCAGCGTTGAAGATGGACAGCTCAATACCTTGTTATTTCAAAGCCCACCCAATGCCGATTCCGTCTTCTTAGAATTATTTCTGATCTGCTTTGATGTCTTCTTTGAATTCTGGTTTGCTGCCAATGCCGATCCCTGTGACTTGGAGAGAGTAAGTGTTGCCAACCAATCAGAGTATTTTGTCATTTTGATTGGCCAGCAGTTCGTTGCATCATTGGATTGTAAGCCACACACTAAATAGCTCCATTGCTATCGGTATGGGCTTGGGTTTATTACTTTCTGGGGAAATTCAATCTAATTTCTATCAATAGCCAACTATAAACAAACTCGTTATTTTGTGGTCAAGCTTATTGTAAACTAGCGATTTTGTTTAGTTAGTTGAATCACATTGCCTTGCACAATAAAGTGATTGATCAATAAGCAAAACTGATCATCAGTTATAAATCACTCCCACAAATACTGTTTAGCATCAGTTCTTCATGCTGCACCGTTCCTGAAATCTTAGATGCGCAATGATTTACGTAAAACTTAAGTGTGGAACCGGAACGATTGGATCACATTGTGCTCAGTAATGCTTTGTTTTAAATGTTCTCCATCGTTGCCCATAAAAAGGTTCCCGTAAAACTAACTTGCTGATCTTTCCACATTTGGTGCCATTCAAACAACTATGAAAACTCAAGATCATGTATGGCACAATTTTGATTTGAATAGCACACCTTCTCAGGCTTTTTTCAATTCGAGAAAAAATACGATGACTAATGAAAATTCGCATTGGTGATTAACACGGTCACATTCGCATAGGTTCAGTCAAATCTTAACTGCCTACAAAGTGATCTTGACCCCACCGACAGCTGATGTGCCCTGAAATGTAGCCAGTTGTTACAAAGGTAGCAGTTCTCACCCACTCAAGCAGTGTATATGAAAAAGTCATTTCGATTCTTCTTTGGAAAGGTTAAATGGTTACGCTTGGAGCTATTACATAGCTCAGTTCCTCAAGCAGCAGACAGACCCCTGACCGATCAAGGTGAAAAATTAAAGGATTGGAAGGTAGAAATCAGTGTTAGTCGTGTTTTATTTCTCGAACTAATTTTGTTTGAGCAAGCGTTTATGTGATTTTGTGATTGCCTTTGATAAGCCAAATCTAGTACAATAAGGCAAACAGCTTGCGATCTCCAGTGGTTGGTTAATTTGCAGCACGCGCTTGTGAGACGATTATAAAATCGCCTATTTCATATCTCCTGTCGGTAGACGCTATAAACGTTCCCTGGTAAGTTTTAAACCTTTTGAATCTGCCACCTCATTCATAACTTTATCATAGCATCGCAAAGTGATAAATTATCATTCTGTCTCTGCGTCCGCTTGCCAGATTTCGAACTGCTTGAGGATCAGTTTGAATAACACCATTAACACCTGCCCAAATACTTTCAAAGAGTTTGCGAGGTCACTGGTTAATTGCTCGTTGGATTCCATGCAACGATCGTGGAGAATGCGAGAAGAGGAGAAGGAAAAGAATCACCGGGCCGTGCAGTTAGTTTGACTGTTTGAAATGACAAATTTTACTCTTTTAAACAGATCTGAAATAATCAAATTTGTCTAGAGAACTGCATCGAGATCTGGTTAAACAGCATACCGAAACCGTCACCAACCAGCGTCTATACACAATGAGCCATGGACCGCCACTGCTTTATATGAAGCCCACGAAAAAAGGTTACAACTCTAAAACAAATCAATTTTATGGACTCTCAACGTATTGTTACCATTAAACAATTTTCTTAAGTAAAGCACCAAAACTTCTGAGCAGTTTTGGTAGGTACTTTTGAACTCATTTCGCACTCTTAAGGTTTTAAATTGGTCCTTTTTCTAGAAGTTCAGCGTTTACACGTTTCCCTGTCGGCGGATCAAAATCTTTTGCTGGTTCGGGATCCTCAAAATCACGTGGCCGAAATATGTAGGTCTGTTTAAATTAGTAGCAGTTAGGCCAATTAGTGGCATTTAAATTCAAGAGGATTCTCGCAGTCTCTGTAACATTAAATATTTTAAAGAATTCATTTAGTGGCTGCATAATTTTGGTATTAACCTAATGAATTTATTTTACTGCTTTGAGGGCCCTTATCGTCCATTATATCAGCTTCATCTCAGAGCGACAGCAGGAAGAATAAACATCGCGATTGGGTATGTCCTCATCAAAAGTTTCTTTAAGTAGTTAAACAATGTCATGGTTTCATCTAGTGCTACAGCTGTGTAGCTCTCAAGAATATTTTAGAATTGTTTTGAAGTATGATTTCTGCCATCATTATCAAACATTTTATTTTTACAATTTCCACTCACCAACTAACCAGATTTCGCACCAATTATATTATTTTGGCAAACAAAATTAAGTTCTACCCTAGTATCCTAGTCAAATTAATTAGTCTAAAATTTACTTCAAGATATTTTTTCCCAACATTTGACATTAGCTATTATTAAACTCGAAATATTATTTTATGTTGTGAGCGTTTGATTCTCCTTCAAAATGCGGCTTTACTTTGTATTAACTCGAAAGTTTTTTATTGGTAATAAACCCATCAATTCTATTTTGCTCCCTTGCACTATGTAAATAACACAGTCCAACGACGCATGTTAGTAGATCGTTCCGAATAAGGGTTTTGTTTGGTCATCCTAATTATTTACTAGAATCGACCATTCAAAGTTTTTTGACCTGTGCCCATTGAAATTATCTGGACTTCGTCCGGCTGAGAAAATTAATACTTTTAATGCTCGTGAAAAACAGTTAATGCCTCAAGCTGAATTTCTCCAAAATTGTTCTTGTTTCTCTAGCCTGTTGTCTTAACGATTGACACTGAGCAGGCAATGGAACAAGAATCTGATGTTGTTTTGCGTCAATCGAACCCCAAACAACCGAATCGACAGAATCAAATCGTTCTCAGTGCTCCCTCTGAATACATTCAAACCTCATGGATTGACGGTTTCAGCTGCCTTCGAAAGGTGAAGGTCAGTCATTCCTCACCACTTGCTAATTACATTAGTATCTTTAGTTTGTTCACATTTTTTAACTGCTTTCAGTTTACCAGTGCTGCATTTGCTGATGACGTAAATCGGATCTCCGACCTTGACCTCCGAATCCGGCTCTTCAGCTTAAATCTGGACACTGTTCCTACAACGACGGTTCAGCCACCACCATCCTATCCTGATCTCAGTGGACTCCCTTTTTAAACAACGGATACGACTTCTGATCTCCAAACATTGTTCTCTTTTTTATGAAAATCGGACAAAGTTTCATTGCGATTTCTTGACTTCTGTGGTATTCATTCACCAATAAATATGACAAAGCAACGAGCGTGAGATATGGTTTTAGTTGGAATAAATACTCACTGTTTGGTTTCATTCAAAAGTTAATGAAAAATATCCGAGAAGCACATTTATTTGTGATGCCTGATCCCTGAAAGAACAATAGCCCTTCTTTATAGAATAGTGGGAATTCTTGTAAAATGATTTATTACCAAACCTTAGATTCGTTTGATTTTTAAGTTTAACTTCGTCGGTTAGAATACTTATTTTCAAGTGTGAAATGATTTTCCGCAAGAAGGCGAAATTAGTTACGGTTAGTGTAGCTAGACGGGGGTGGAATTTACGTGACAGGAAAGACATGAACGCCGGAAATTCAAATTTATTGCGTCGATTATGAGTATACGTCAAATAGACCTCTTTGTCCATTTCTCCCCAAAATCTATGGATTTCATCCATATTTTCGAAGGATTGTCTACTCAATAATCTGTGTTAGTCTAGTTTCAGTTGCATTCAGTTCCCCTACTTCCGGACATGAAGTACATCATTACAAATGACTCACAGAGATGATGCCACTTTCGGCTGACTAAATCTCTCATCCTTCAAAAAATATCTTTGAGGTGATATTCCACCCACACATATGTATTTGTAACTCCAAAATTACAAATAACTATGACCCTATCTAAAAATGCCTTCTGACCATCCCAATGCAGTACCAGTTGGCTTCAGTTTCGTGCTCGTGAGTATTCATCGAAAACCTCCATAAATATCGCACATGATCGTTTTCTATGAGCTCTAAGCAGCTTGAATTTTATGACAGCTGCACCTGAAGCCTTGAGACTTACTAATTGGTTGATATTTTTCGTAGCATTTGGTTTGGGACAACTGTAGGTACCGTAAAGTTACGCGTCACTATCAAGATCTATGCCAATAACAGTTAGATAATCATGATTTTCTTAAAAATTAGTTGTGGAGGGAAGAACAGAGAAATACATGAATAAAAAATATTTTGTTTGTATCATTTATCTAAGTGGAATTGAATTGATGTTATGACCAGTCAGCTCTAGCAGAAGCAGTCCACCTCTGGTTCTTTTTGTTCGTAACTGATACATCTGCGACTGATGCGAAGACTCTTGATAAGTTTACAGCGGAGCCTTGTTATTTGAACTGAGGGAAAAATCCGACGATTTCGCGTTCCTACTTAAAAACCTCACTTTCCATCCTTAAGAAGATTATTTGGTAAGATTCCTATCCATCTAATCAAAGCCCGAACCCACCATAGATGAGTCGAAACAAAGTTCTCCAACCCTTCCACAACGTCTCAACGACAATCATACTTTTAGTACAATTTGCTCAGAGTAGTCACTTGAATTCTGCTGAAGTTTGGAGGGTATCGGCATGAGATCCGAGCTTAAAAGCAACTGCATTTAATAACCTGGCCTTCCTGGTTCATCACAGTAAACTTGGCCACTACGGGATTCTGTATAATCTGAAAGACCCCTTGTAAGAAGGACTGCGAGGTGATGACTAGATTTAATGAATCAATGCTCATACAGGATGAAATTAATGGACACCGAAGTAAATTTTTTTCAGAGTGGACAATGTCAAGAGTATTTATCTTCTAGGTGCTATGGAGGCAACTAACTAGAGCTAATAGCCCTTTAAATTAGATTTGAAACCCTGAAATTATATCATACGATATCGGTTACAGTAGTCAAATAACAACCTTTGAAACCTTTTAACATGGGAGCGACTTTTCTTTTTAATTGCCAGATCATCATGTACATCATGCAAAGTGACCTAGGAAATGAGCCCAGCCATCCCATTTCACTTTCAGAAGGAACTACTGGCAAGATCGCAATCGGTAATTAGTCTTTTGATACTCAAATTTCGTAAATTCTTCGCTCTAGTAAGGAAATCGAACAATTAATCGAGAAGTAAGTATCGTAAAAAGGCTTCGCAATGTTTTTTACGATCTACTAATCTAAAGTATGTTTTTTTGGTAATGAGGGCAGTGGTAAGCGAGCTAATAGGGATCAATGGGTTTGGTGTCAAAATTATCTCGCTACACATTAGAAATGGGACTGCCATAGCATAGTAACAACACTAGCAACTAGGTAATAAATATCATATGGCGAAAGTTATTATGTTTTAGTTAAACCTCCCATTTACTGAAGTCGTCTTACGAACGCAATCGGCCAATGTTGCTGTGGGTAACCTTCGATTCACTAAATATTTTATTGGTACAGCGATTTAAATCTAGTCCAAATCATTTCATTAAATTTCTCTTTTCCACTCTGCAGTTGACATCGCTCTCTTTGCTAAAAATCAGTGTAATGGAATAAAATATATGAAATGAAACCTAAAAATGAATTAGCACTGGACGTTTTGTCATTTGGAACGAAGTGCCTTTGCCTTACAGTTATGAGTATCTGAGCAAATTTTAGGTGTACTTTTGTCAAACCAATGAAAAGATTGGCGTTTGAAAAGCTGATGCCAGGTAAAAGAGCCCAATTTCGGCACTTTTCTCGCATTTCCACACTAAAAATTTTACTTGCCTGTATGTGCGATTAATTACTCTTTGACTGTGGGATCCAAACTTTTCCAGGAGAACTGATTTAACCACCAATGAAAATAAGGGGATCTTTGATTTTGTAACACCTAAGTGCCATTTATGGAATTTCAAAATAGATATATTGAGAACCGAACAAAAACGCTGTTTATCCGAACCCATGGGTTCAAAAAATCAAATCTGTTATGGCGATTTAAACTTGAACACTATTAAATCGACTAGTTTATAGAAAGATATATAAAGAGTCATTACTGGTAGGAAGCAAACCTAAATTAAATGAAAGCTGAAAGTTATCACGTATTTTATTTGTCAAGTAAATTCAATTTATAAAATCCACGGTTGCGATTGAATGAGAGGGATGGATCTATTGAATGCATGCACTCGGCACATTCGAAAATTAATTGCAAAATTGTAGTTTATTAGGAAGTTTTGTATTCATAAAACTTAACACCGTCAAACCGAAGTTATTTAACCTGGAGTTTTCCAGCCCAGCTTGGAAACAACTTATAGCGATCTGGGACGACAAGTTTTCTGAGGTAGTGCTAACTGCCACATTTTGGTAAATGCTTACTTACCACCCAACAGTGCGAACGCATAATTATTATGGAGTGTATTTTTAATAGTATTAAGACTTGTAAAAGTGATAAGCGCTGCCTCGAATGAGAACAATTAATCACGAATAAATGTTGAGATTTTTTAAATTGAAAAATACTTTTTCGCTTCATCGAAAAATAACATAATTTTAAAACCACAAACGCATTTGAAATGCCATACCTCCAACTAAGTATAATAAAACTTTTTTAAATCAATATTAAATATTCTAGGTCAAACGTGGCAAGTGAGCCATAAATAAATGTACGACCCAATTGTTCACTTTTTCGAATGTAACAACCAGATTCTAATGGTCTCGCATATTAAATGTAATCATGCGTCGATACGCACTGCAGAAGAAATACTACGTATCTTAAGTGTATGCCACTCTAGTTTCCCCATTTCCTTAGGCTGATTTAAAATACGGCTTGTCCAATGAAGAGGCTTGCCGCAGATACGAACAAATTGGTCCTAATGAGTTTAAGTCTTCTCCACCAGATCCACTTTGGCTCAAATACTTAAAGCAGTTTCTCGAACCAATGATCGGTCTTTTAGTCGTCTCCGCACTTATTAGCGTTCTTATGAGGCAATTCGATGACGCTGTCAGTATATCCGCCGTGAGTTCATTATTTGTTACTTATCTTTTCATATTAGGCCGTTTTTATCGTTGTTACTGTGGGGTTTATTCAAGGATACAGATCCGAAAAAGCTATCGAATCCCTGAAGAAGCTAATGCCTCCGAAGTGTAATTGGTGAGATGTTTGCTTTATGACTGACCATATTTTAGCCTACGGGAAGGAAAACTTCAGTCAATATTGGCGTCTAGTCTCGTCCCTGGTGATATTGTTTACCTCTCTCTTGGTGATCGGGTGCCTGCTGACATTCGTATTGTTGAGTCGTCTGATTTACGGATCGATGAATCAAATTTGACCGGTGAAACCAAGCCCGTTGCCAAGCGTTCCAGTCAGTTAGCCTCAAAATCATCTGAGGAATCTCTTGAAACTTCAGCCTCGTTATCATCGCTCAGAAATTCTTTTTCCGTTTCTGCGGCGTCGACGATAATAAAGCGGAATGACAGTTCTGGATGCTCGTGGACTGACGGAGATACGATTATATCCTTCGATAATGTTTTTCCAACTCCTTCAATTTCTGCCCAAAGAATTGAAGGAGCTCACCGTCTCACAAACATCGGTTTCATGGGCACATTAGTTCGGGCAGGCAATGCAGTTGGTGTAGTTATAGCGACTGGTGAATACTCTGAATTTGGAGAAGTGTTTAAAATGATGCAAAACGAAGAGGCACCCAGAACCCCTCTTCAAAAAAGTATGGATCGTTTAGGCAAGCATTTATCGATGATCTCCGGCACCATTATTTTTTGTATAGTAGTTATCGGTCTCGCTCAGGGCAGAAATTTCCTCGAACTGATTACTATTGGTGTTAGGTAAGCGAAACCTAATAATCGATACGATTTCGAGTGGCTTTTTAATTTAGTTTTTTTTCTTAGTCTCGCCGTTGCAGCCATCCCCGAAGGTCTTCCAATCGTGGTCACTGTAACCCTGGCCATTGGCCAAATGCGAATGGCCGCCAGGAATGTTATAATCAAAAAGCTACCGGCAGTCGAAACTCTGGGTGAGTTTTGCCTCAATGATGACTGAATTACTACTTAACCATTTACCATTAAGTATGCATTCGGGGTTGTTTGATGCATTACAAAAAGTTGAAAAACCCGATTTTTTTATTCTCAAGCTGTGAAGAAAACATTTTTTTTCCTTGTTTTCTTTCTGGCTTTTCTCATTTCTGTCGATGTTAGCACAAGGGAAACGGCGTGATAACATCCTGATTCAGTTAACATGATTTATTGCTGATCAGACTTTTCCTTGTTAATTTGGCAAATCCTTTCCACGAATATTCCATGCGATATCATTTTACCACAGTTGCTTGTAAATTCTCGATTACTTAGATACTTTATAAAAAAGGTCAATGAATTGTGCTTTAACTATTCTTCTCCAGCAAATGATGCCATGTAAGTTGGTTATTTAGACCAGGCTACCTTATTAGCGATTGAAGTGCATATATCTTGCACTGTCCTTAGTCTCCCTTGACTTTTACATTTGAAAGCCCTTGACAGCGGATCAAGCTGGCAGATGTTAGTTTTGTAGTCTCACAGACAACTTGCATCTGATTTGATTGTCCTAGGAAATGCTGTGCTCACATTCCTTAATAATCTTTGGCTAGACATTGTTGCTGCTTAAGGTTATGTTCTACTTATTCAAATATAGCTCCGACTCCGAAGACCATTTGTTTCCAGCAATCTAAGGTAGTTAAGAACTCCCTGGCATTTCCGGTTGTTAATCAGAAAAGTCAGTGGCTAGTTGGTTAAATGCAGATAATTCCGGGTGCAGCTTGATAGAAATAGGATATTTCGCAGTGCAAAGTGTTAGGCTTTGTCAAAACTGCTCTTTTTGATATTACCAACAGATTCCGCGATGGTAATCGAAAAAGAAGACTCGTTATCGGCATGATTTTCGGATTAGAATTAGTGTACCAAACTTTGTCCGAGCTTAAATATTAATCTTCCCAAGTGTTAAGTAGCAAAGTTTGGTAGTTCTCGAGTGCTGGTGCTGTAGCGGTTGCGTACGTGTTGGACCTATCATATGACTAGCGTTTGGTGTCCATCGCTCCGTATCCAGTGGTTGGAATGATCACAAGCTTGTTAAAGAAAGCTGTTTCTATAGCATGAGCCTTATCTGATAGTTTTTAGTTTTTGAACTCAAGAGCGTAATCGGAGGAAATCGGAAGCTAGATTCTGCTGGTCTAATCTCTAGCCAATTTCACCTTACTCACGAATCAGTAAGCCACCTCCCCCAAATTCTCTTCGACCTTCTTGGGAAGGTAGGAAGTACTTTTTTGCTTTCGATTGGGTATATCCCGATCCGTCATCCCATTTGGGCCAGCATCACCTAATAAGTCGGACTAGTACTCGATCACTATTTCCAATCGCCATACAGGCTTACAGACATTACAGAGTTGCCATGACGTCTCAGTCACTGTATCAGAATCCGTAACAACGAGGATCTTCACAAGTAGCAGTTACACTTCATCATAACGGTGCATTTGTCTAAAATTAAGTGTCATTTTACTAGTTTAAAAGGATTTCCTTTTTTATTATAAGAACGTAAATGTAGTCGAAAATCGATCATATATTAGAATCACTATTAAATCATTTCGAGAAAATGGAAGGCAGTGTCTCAATCTAAGTGAGAACAAATGAGCATCTCGGTAAACTGTTCTGTAGTAATTTCAAGTGGAAGTAGACATCATATCAGAAGGAAACATTTCATCCATTTATGATAAGGACTTATTGAATTTTCATTTCACCACGCTTTTGAATTTATCGTTCTCTGCCTTCTTGATCTGGATGGCACGTGTAGTTAATTTCATCGCAAAGCATGTAACAAACCTGCGTTTAGTCGAAGAGTCGTTGTCTTTCGGACGATGACAAGCTAGTGATTCAAAACGGACTTACGATCGTGTCTTCGTAATTATTAGGAATGGAAAGAGTAGCGCTTTTGATTATCTGAAACGAGAATGTAATTAACCCTTCTCTTCAGAAGGCCTTTTAAGAGTTACCCACCTGAGTTCTTCGTTTGCGATGGCTTGATTCCAGGAGAAATCAAAATTTAATGGAGAGAGCTCTGGTCTCTATTCGAGAGCATCACCACCATAGTTATCTTTTTCCGGTCAAAGCATCCCTGAGAAGCCTCGAAAGTGGGCACGGAAGTTGGTCACTAGAAGTTACCCCTAGTCTTCGAAGAGGAGTAGCATATGTAAATGAGGCTCCTGTTGGTTTGGAGAAGATCCGTAACTGGTTGTCTGAAACGTTCGAAGTTTTGTCATGATTCGTTTGCAGTGCTATCACCTGCATCAACTGGTTTTTGTGGTCATTCCAGTCATCGGATGCTCGCAGGTGTTTTTCGAACCTGATTCACCCGGTAGACCACATGCTTACGAGGTCGCTGCATCACCGGCGCGCTGTTTAATCTAGATATTGCTATTTCCCTACAGCGGGAATCTAAATAGATCCAGACCTCTTTCTGTCAGTAAAATCTTGACTGGTATCTTCATTACACGATTGGACTTTAAGGTAAAAATTTTCCGTCTAACAGCAAAATTTATATTCTAGCTGACTTTACATGGAGCAGTAGTGGTTGACAACTGATTATTTGCTTGAATCGTAGTTATTGCTGTTACAACTATCGGATCCAGAAACAGCTAGTTTTGTGGATTGGGGTATGCAAAAAACACCGATGCAACACTTACGGGTAACAACTTAACACCGGATGACGGAAATAAAATGATTATGGCTGCAGACTAAAGTTTGAATTAGCAAGTGGCATCTACAGGAGTATGTGTGCCTTAGTACCTTTCGCGTGAGATTGTGCAGTTCTGCATTACTGGTTTGCACTCCCAGAATGTTGAAACGGTAAATAATGCCACTTTGGGGAACTGTTTACTTCATGTGATTGTCATGACAACGGTGAAATGACCGTCGAAAATTTTTCTTAGTACTCGGAGAGCGGCATCAGTTTGATTAAATTGCCAAATACTTCAGCGATCACTTAATCTCTGGTTGATTATTTACTTAACTCTAATAATTGTGTTGAATCAGGTTCAACGCTTGGCTTATGCTTCCAATAAGTTCAACAGAGAACATAAACCCAAGGTAGTAAATTTGCATGAGATTTTGAAAACACAGAGGTTTGCCCCGCTCCTATCCATCCTCTACCTGAAGCTGTGACGAAGTTCATTAAAAGTTTATTAGTCATTTGAAAACGGGTGCTCTTCCAATGAATTCATCCTTCTTCAGAGTTGCACCGATGAGCAGGTGGTTGCGCACGCGTCTGTATTATTCGATGACGGGTAGAAAAGCTATCTGCTTGCATCCAACGATTTACATCAACTATATTAATTTGGGAATTTTCAGTTGAAGAGGCTCTGATCTACTTCTCTTTTCCCCAAACTAAGGGCTGAATTTGCTTTCTTCCTCTGTAGTTTTAGAATATTGTTGCCTTATATAATTCGGCACTCAACACCTTTGCGTCGTGAACGCATCTTTCAAAGTTGCACTATCATGGGTAAGCATGACAAGTACTGTCAAATAAATCAATTGTCTAGTTAATATTAGTAGTTCCCTTAATTGGAGGGGCTTTTTTCACAAAGAGAATGGTCATTCGACTTCTCATCCTTTGTTCCATCTCATCAATGGCACTCAACGCCTTAGAAATTCAAAAGTTGCAAATTTAGGCTACCATCTCATTGATACTCGGTGTATCGACACATAGCATATTTCTTAGTTTTTAACGTTTTATGTATATGTTTTGTAGTATATTTGCAATCATGATAATGAACCACATGTCCGCTTGTCTATTGATTCGTGCGTTCAAACACGAAATCATTCATCTAAACTGTATTATTTCCAAATGAAATCAAAATCGTCTCACTAAGTTAAAAGAGTCTGCAGTTTACCCACTACCACTCAAATCAGCTTTTTTTCTCTGGTGAATCGAATCAATAGACATTACTTCTTAGAGGAACCATCGCTAACCCTTAACGCTAGTTAAGGGTTTGTAGAGTTGATTTTAGGTTTACTTTTTTGTCATTTGCTAAGGTTGCGTGAATGTGATCTGCGCGGACAAGACTGGAACCATGACGAAGAACGAGATGACAGTGACCCGCATTGTCACAGGAGGCCTAGAACGAGCCAACGTCACCGGTGTTGGCTACGATCCGACCAATGGGGAAGTCACTTTAGAACGCACTGACGGATACCACTCTGCTACAACTCAACCAAATCTCCGTCGATTAGCCGAGGTAAGAATACCGCTATTACTGTCGATCTCTCGTAAATAAATTTTTGAGGGCCTGCATATTTCAAAGCAAATCGCGTTTTTGCTAACCTAGATTGGAGCTCTGTGTAATAATGCCTCATTAAAGGAAGGAATTCTCTGTGGCCAGCCAACGGAGGGGGCTTTGCTATGCTTAGCTGCAAAGGTTAGTTAGTTCTTCCAAACCAGTGCTGCTCTTATTTATAGATTCAACACAAATTCTGACGCTGATTTCCATCTTTTAGATGCGAATCCCTGATCCTCGGTTAACAAACCCTCGAGTGAAGGAATGGTCCTTCAGTTCGGAGCAAAAAGCAATGATCGTGCAGGTACAAAACCCACGTCTCAGCGTAAGCTCTCTTGCTTAATGAATTTTGGAAATACTGCTCTTTTTCAGTGAGAGGAGTTGACTGATGTCTTTTCCTTTGACCTAGAATCCTTGTGCATCCAGCTTCTTCCTCAAGGGTGCTCCCGATCGAGTTCTTCCACTCTGTTCACTTTATCGGTTAGCGAACACTTCTCCCAACGACCTGGGTCCCTTGGCGGCGATGGGAGATGCAGAACGGTCTTCGATTCTTGCAGAAGCAGCGCAGATGGCTTCAAATGGAGGTTTGAGAGTGTTGGCTTTCGCTGAGGGCAACCGCGTTGATGGAGATTTCATCTTCGCTGGATTGGTTGGTCTCCTGGATCCTCCTAGACCTGACGTTGAAGGTGCTGTGGAAATCTGCTACCGATCCGGTGTACGTGTCATCATGATCACTGGAGATTCGAAGGAAACAGCTTGTGCTATTGGTAAGCTCACAGTGTTGTGCTGAAAATTCCCACAGCTATCAAACTCAGAACCAAGCAGAATCGCAATAGAATCAGGAAGTTCTATGTCAATTGTACACCTCGTTCATCAGATGTCTTATTACTTCAGCTCGTCGTTCATGGTGAAAGCGATTGCCAGTGCCCCTGTGGTAGCTAGGGATAGTTGCACGCGTCCACCGCTTTTACAATCAAGAAAGGAACAAGACTCCTTTTCCACTCCTACGGATCTAGGAGGTTATCCAATTCTGTAATTCTAGACAATTATATATAGCTACTGAGCAGATGAGTCTCCTTGTCGATACGGTGTCTTGTCAACTCGCTATGCACCTTATCTGACAGTTTATACCAGATTATTCTCACGAATTTCTTGATGCTAAAAGTCTTTTGGAAAGCTGGTGTCGCTGGTGCGATGGTGGGTTCGACTATGGGAATTCACCCTCGGGAGAGTTAGTGTCAGGCAACTTGGAGTTGAAGTATCTGCTTACTTCTGCTTTATCAGATGGGACATAGTTGGATCAAAATAACTCTTAGATGATACCAGAATAGGTTTCTATGTGGAAACATTTAGGATTGCTTCCTTCTTCCTTCATTATCTCCTATAATGTAATTACCCTCAATTCATGAGGGCTAATTTTATCAGACATACTTGAGCATGCGAATATGACACTTTCTTGTTTGTATTAAAGTAGCACATATTTGTTTTCAGGCTCACGTCTGTCACTCTATCGGCCGGGAGATATTTGTTTGAGCGGTGAAGAGGTTGAAGAAATGAATTTGCACCAACTTCAATCACAGATCCATTGTGTCACTGTTTTCTTTCGTACTGGACCCAAACATAAGTGCAAAATTGTTAAGGTGACGCATGCAACACTTATTGATACATAAGTAACAGTTTGAAGGCTGGTTAGAATGCAGATAATAACAGGGAGTTTCTTTGTTCAGGCACTTCAAAAGCGGGGGTTGGTGGTCGCCATGACAGGCGATGGGGTGAACGATGCCATTGCTCTCAAATCAGCAGATATTGGAGTTGCCATGGGCACATGCGGGACAGACGTCTGCAAGGAGGCCGCTGACGTAGTCCTTCTTGATGACGCATTCGCTTCGGTGCTAGCCGCAATGGAGGAAGGCAAGGCTCTCTTCGCCAACATTTGCAACTTCATTCGTTTCCAACTCTCCACGTATAGTGCTCATTTATTTTCGAAAGTATTACTTTTACTTATTGAATTTAGTAGCTAGGAGTTTTCTTTCAATTTTAGATCAATAGCTGCACTATCATTGATAGCCGTATCAACGGTGCTTTCCTTGCCCAATCCCCTCAATGCAATGCAAATACTCTATATTAACATTCTCATGGACGGTCCACCTGCTCAGTCTCTTGGTGTGGAGCCTCCGGATGCGGATGTGCGTCAAGAATTTGAAGCTGTTGTGGACTAATAGTCTGAGTAGTTGCTAATCATCTTGTTCGGTTTCCTTTACCACGTAGGTTGTAAGTCAGCCACCACGTCATGTCCAAGAGTCTATTCTGGACCGACGTCTAATGAAAAGCGTCTTGATTTCCGCCTTGATAATAGTCATTGGAACTCTCTTTGTATTTCATCGCGAGATGACTGCTGATGGCCAAGTCACTCCACGCGACACTACCATGACATTCACCTGCTTCGTTCTCTTCGACATGTTCAATGCTCTTGCTTGTAGATCACAGGTTTGTCCACTTTAACTGAATACCTTCTAATTTCTCAGTGTTTTTAGGCTATTGGCTGCTCATATCTTGTAGAAGAAGTCAATATTCAAAATCGGCCTTTTCTCAAATCGCGTCTTTGTGGTTGCCGTGAGCCTGTCGCTGATTGGTCAGGTGTGTGTAATCTACTTTCCTCCTCTCCAATCCGTCTTTCAGACTGAGGCTATCTACTTCAGCGGTAGGCTTTCTTCGCCCCATTTTCATAATTCATATTTCCATTCATTGTATTTATATCGATGCTTTTTAGACTGGTTGCTGCTCGTGGCTATATCAAGCAGTATTTTTGTGGTCTCTGAGTATCGCAAATCAGGACTCAGTCTATCGAAGTTAATCCAACCTCGAAAGCTCCCCGGTTTTTTGCGTCACTCTCAAACTGAGTCCCCTTCCAAATCTATTGTGTAGTCTATTAACCTCTCTTATTCTATTTTTTCTTTGTCCTCTTTTTGTCGGAGGTGTGGCGTCATGCCACACCTCAAGTTTTACTGATGCCAATACATTATCACCTGTGGATAATGCAGTACTTATACAAGCTTGAAGAGCTGAGTATAGTGTACGTGCACTGGTGGTGTGACAGTCTCGCATAGGTCAGAGACTCATCGATGCATGTTCAGTGAATGAAACTACTACTCAAGCAGAAAGACCGCTATATTGAAGGCTCTTAATAAGGCTATCCTCATGAGCAGAGTTAGATTTAACTTAGTCCCTCAAAATTGTGAAACGCGAGCAAGTTTCAACATTGTTCGTTTTTCCAGGTAACGTATTCCTCGACGATTCCTAACTTTTACACTCCAACAATGTTTGAGAGATAATTTTTTTCCCCCACACGAGTTCCTCATTGCATTGAATCGTATTGAATATTAAAAATCCTATTTGGATTATCGAGAACAAAAATTCTAAGAGACCGTTCTAGACAAGGTTCCTTACTAGATTGCCTGAGTGGTTCATTTCCTCGCAAGTGGTTTTACTAGTGGTACTAGATGGAACGACTACTTGGCACCGTCAGAATGAAAGGTGAGGTGTTCTGCGTAAGAAGGTGGATTAAATGTTGGCATCATGCCATGCAAGGTCTGGCATCCAATAAACGAGTGCCGTAGATGACTGCAAAGACGCGTTTACGGTGGCCGATTGCAAAAGGCTAGGATAGGCAAGGAATTTCAGAAAATTTCCAAATCAACCCAAATTCTTCCGCCAAGAAACAATCAACTCGTTTAACAACTCAACCATGCTATTGCTGCTTGATAGTACATAGAAATTTTAACGCTATGCATATAAAACAATTGTGAGGATATATTTATGGATGAAACTAGAATGAACCATCACATAAGCTTTCATGCTGTCATCGTTTGAAGTTATCAATGAAACTGAAGTGTGTACTTTAAACAGGATTTGCTGTAGTGTTGGGCAGGTCTCAGTGGGTTTTAAGTAGCCTTCTTAGGAAATAAAAATGTCTTCAGCACACATGGAAGTGTGAATGTCGCCACCAGATCCATCGGCTATGGTCTATTAAAGTTAAATGAAAGGACTTGACACCGTTGTGACTTTTAAGGAGTTCAATGTAATTTGATTCGAACCTAGATCAAGGATGGCACGACAGCAATTACTACACCAGACATTCGCCACTACTTCGAATGCATATTAAACTCATCAATTCGCCCACTTAACAAGGAAGCCGTGCTTGTGGTTGAAGGAAATTATCACTCACTATAGGGAATAATTATCACTCGCTTCTGAGCACTCAATGGGTCGACGGCGTCGTTGCATGTGATGAACCGCATAAATTTCTTAATTCATCTTAATGCTCGGCATGCATACCTCATTCACAGTGAAGAATGAATGGTTTGTCAAACTATCTTGGCCCACTGAGTAAATGAACCCTTCAGAAGTAGGCAGAAGAAGTATAAAAATAGTGCCTTGTTTGACAAGGCATCAATCGTTCTCGAAGTCGTTCTATTTTAAAAATAGCTTCCTATAAAAAATCACAAGTGCTTCTTAAGTTCAACTTTACATTTAGACTTTAGAATTGATCCAAAATTAGCATTATTTCTTCCAAATTACAAATCTATTTGTAGATTTAGCAAAACTAGATAACAAATGCCGAGCTCATTCACTCACCTCCATTTAATTTATGTATTTTACAAGGCCCTGATCGAAAAAGCCAAGTATAAAAATGGTGTATTAATGTATAGGTTCATATTTGCTACATACTAAATAAACGACTGTGGTTCGCAACAGCAGTAAAATTGCAGATTCGAAGACGTATGGTGCGGTGAGTCTGCACCCAGTGGCATAAGAGAAGAGAGGAAAGATTGGTAGCGCAACGCTTGTGTGAGAAAAGTGAATGCTGCAATCGCATTACGCAAAGTTGTGACGGTCGTGGATGATTCTCTTGAATAAACTACCACAAAATGGAAACCGAAGGGGTGAAACCAAGTGTCAAAGCAAAGTGGAATCAAGCAATTACCTAACTACTGGGTAACTATAAGACGATTCTTCGGCAGACAACAGTTCTATAATAACAGCCAGAGGATTTAATACAGACAACTTTGGCCTCGCTCATACCAAATACTTGAACACATCTATCTAAGGTGATGCTAGGGTCGCGTCTGGGCTCGCTTCAACTACTCTAAAGTGGAAAATAATAAGTGATCTGTCGGGTTTAAATTGGAAAAAGGTTTTCGCCACAAACATCTAGTGAACAGACACTAATGGCATTACCACCAGCGGTGCTTAATTGATAGCAAAATTTCTATGCCAAGTTAAATGAGGCCTCGAAACGAGCAAACCATCGAGTTAGTGAACAGTAGGCCTAACAGACTACCACGCAGTTTCAGCCAAAAATGTGAAACCGACTGGTAAGAAGCCGTGTTTCATTTGAATTCTGGTGCGTTCGCTCCTGGAGATCAGGCTAAGCTGTTGCACTGCTCTGTGCTGCAGCAGTGTGTGCAGGGTGTGCAGGGAACACCCTGTTGTACTTGCGCTGATCAGTAACCAGTTAAGTCTGTTTTCGTTCAGTGGGGCTTCTTGCTTTCATTCAAACGTTGATGATAGCTTATTGCGAAATCGTGCAATCTCTTTCCCAATTGAAAGGTGTGCCAAAGACGGTTGATGTGATTGATAACTTCAGCATAGATCAGATCTGCTGGCTGCTTTGGAACCGATAGTGCATGGATTTGCGGCAAATTAGACGACAGTGACAGACGATAGTTATATAACTGGCATGCTCATAATCTTGACCTTCAATCAAGGTGCATGACAATGAAGCATCTGAAGGCGCCTTTTCAGAGACTGATTCAAAGTATGAGACTTTTTCCACTCTGCTTGCCCATTCGACTTCACCGTCATTGCATCAACCAAGCGTAAACTTTTCCAGAGCTCTGTAAATGCATTTTTTTAGCCCGCTTCTAAATGCGCTACACCACAGACAGAACTGTAACTGCAGAGGTGTCACACATTATGAAATTTCTAATTACCAAGTCATTCGCCTTGATGACAGTGAGACTAAAGGCGCCCAGAATGGATGATCAGCGCAGAGGAGGAGCTTGCTTGACCTCGCGTACAGGTCTGTTCTTTTGCTACTCCTTTCAATCAAACCGAATCCTGACTAATACACGTATCAGCAGTCCACGTCTCAATTTGTGATTGTCAGCCCAATCTTATTTTGGCTATAGACGTCTAACAGGCATTTTTAATCACCACGTCAGGAGAAAAATCATCGTACTAACTGCATTTGCTTTCCACCAGTTAAAGATGCTCCTAAAAGTCAAACTAGAAGTTCGGTAAAGGTGTGTAATAAGTTCGAAGAAGTAAGGGCGAAAATGTGCATCAGTGGCGCAGTGATGGTTGAACGAATGAGGTAGGCTACTGGCCATTTTATGCCCTTCACGTCATGCGGCATGGCCTTGGTGAATGACGCGCCAAAATGAATTTCGGGCAGTAATGCCACACTTTCGGATACCTTCTTAGCAATAAATTAAAGAAGAAAATGCCTGGCCTCCTTTAATAGCGTGGGTTATTGGGGCAGCACGACATTTATGCTTGCTCCACAGTGCTGGTAATTGAAAGATCCCATCTCCTTTCAAGCATAGGTGGAATGTATTTTTATTAGGCAATAAATCTTTTACTGAAGAAATGTTTGAAAGAAAACCAAACTTTAAGTTATTAAAAGTCAGTTCTCTGGCTACGTATGCCCCGAAGAGTTTGAGACCTTTCTGGGCATACTTTGCCGAATAAAATCATTCGCCGGAAACGCAGAGATAGTATTTCAACTGGCATTTCAGCCCTAAACTTGAACAGCACACGACGACGAGGTATGTAAATGCAATTTATGATCGATCTCTGGTTTATGATCTATCAGAGAGGTGATCAAGATTAAGCGCCCTTGGATCTCGTTTGCAGAAATTGAAAAAGTCAAAGATTGTCAAACTATGGAACTATGCACCATTTGAGGTAGATCACATTGCTCAAGCTATCATGTTTGAATGGCAAAAATCAAAGAACGTAAGGTTTAGACGTAAAATTAGGACAGTTTATTCCGGAAATTCTCTGAGTGCAAAGCAGTTCTGACAAGCAAAATATTTTTGATTAATAGGTAAAATTTGCCCACTCGGGAACGTATCTATCGTCTAGAGACTCAATTAATTCTTCTAATTGGGCTTTTAGTTGTTTGAATGATGGTCGTAAGGATGATCTGGCTGCCCAGCATGTTAGCATCATTTGATAAAAGGGCTCTGGGCACTTCTGAGGCCTTTCTAGAACTTCACCCCTTTTGATCGCCTTTGCAGCATCACCTTGGTCTTGGTACTCTGGTAAAAGCATCAAATGAAGTGCTAAAGTACATAAATTGATTAGAAACATTAAAAAAATTAAAGTTTCGTATTTTGATGTACAACACATGCGTTCTAACTCTTTCGCTATCGAATTTTCAGAAGAATCGAGAAATGTTTCCTCCTTAGATGTGGCACCGTCCGCACATTTTTCTCAAAGTCACACGAATCCCCAATTATTGTTTGTTTTTTTTTCATAACCCGAAAACTAAAATCTTGGTGGAAATCCAGCAAAGCTTAAAGTAGAAATACCTGGATATTGCTGATCTTCTGCATGAATTCAAAAACAGAAGAAGCGAATCGGGCAAATGAGGGCACTTCAGCCTAGGAGCGGTTAGCTAGATTAGTGCTCTCGTTTGACGAAGGGGGTCACTGATACTGAGCTGCAAGTAGTTTGAGAGAATAGGACTTTCGCCGAAAAGTAAGATGGTGCACAATTGCACATCTTGACTATTTAATGGCCGTTTAATACTGATCATTTTCGTGTTGCTTTATCTCTCGGCTTTCAATTAGGTCATGGGAAGTGCCAACAAGTGTAAAGGATGCTCCTTAATATTACTAAAATAGATATTCAACATACTGTTGTAGGGTCTGCCGCCATGTGTGAAGACTTCGTAGCCCAGAATACCGAACTGCCAAACGTCGCTCTTCGTAGTTACCTTGTTTTCATCGACCAGTGCTTCCGGCGAAGACCAGCGAATGGGTGTCATTATGTCTACAAAGACGGAATGGTGAAGATTCAATTTCAATAGAGCGGCTCAGCTTTTTCAAACTGCTTTTTATATTCACGGTAATACTGAACATTGTGGTCCCAGATATAGGTTCTCGATTCTTTTAGATTACACACTGACGACTTTTTATCTTTGGACGTCCGTTAGAAGATTTGTTTACAGCTGAGCATTAGGGAGTATCGATTGCAGTAGCCTTAAATTCTGCTTCCACAAACTTCTCACCACTGAAGGAGTAGGGTTTGTTTAAAGAGAATTAATGGGTGCTTATTAGTTGAATAGTTTCGAATATCTGCGCATAAAATGACTTTCAACCGCAAACTGAAGGGTAGGCAAAAGCACTGAATGTTCATTGCTTTACCGCGAAATAAGTTATTCAGAAACAGGCGCTTCACTGCTACTACATTGACGTCGTGAGTCTGGTTAGTGGTTAACTCAAAGGTTCATTCACGTCTTTTGTTTTCATGGTGAAATGTGAACTAGGCTTTACACAATGTACCACCTTGTTTAATTCAACTGACAAAGCCTGTATTTAAAAAAAAAAAACATGTTTAATATAGTAAATGAGACAAATCAGTCATCTTAATGTGGTCAGGTCTTTGTGTTTTAATTAGTTTTAAATGTAATGGACATTATGGAGATGAAAGCACCCACTTAATTACTTATAAGGTGATACTTCTCTCCAGTGCCAAATAACGCTTTAAAATCCAACTAACCAGGAATCACGCTCTTACAGTTTTCAAAGCCACGAGTCGGCAGGCCCTTCATTTCTATTCGTGAAATTACGTTTGGTAGACATACCAAGAGGAGTGGCAGAGGGCAGCGACATCATTTTCGACTGTCCAAAATCACCAACTTTGATCTGAAAATCATTTCCAACAAAGACGTTGGCAGCTCGGAGATCACGATGCACGAATTCTATGGATTCCAAATAGCACATGCCATCAGCAACCTGTCCAAGGGAAAATCACGTGGACTCGACATTTTTTGGAGCATTAAACTTGCGCAAAGTGACCCACCTGATCCATGACTAAGAGCAAATCGAGTGAAACGAGCTTGAGTCCTTTTTCTGAGGGGAGATATTTCGCCAAAGAGCCTTTCTCCATGTACTCTGTGATGATGAGAATAGGTTCCGATTCAGGTTCGATGCATACGCCCATGAATTGGACCAAACGCGGATGCCAAAGGGTGTGCATCTTTTTAGCCTCTCGCAAAAAGTCCTCTTTATCAGTCGTTCTCAGAGGTTTCTTAATTGCCACTTTCACGTTCTGTATTTGACCCAGCCAGACTTCACCAAAGTTACCCCGGTCGATTAGAGCAATCATCCTCACCGATTCTCGCGGTAACTCGGCAGCTCTGAATGGGGCTGATGGTTTTTCACGTTGACATGGCTGTGTCAGAATGCAGCCGTCCTTAAGAGGGGACCCTAAAAGTGTCTCAGTTGCTTTATGAAAATCAATCCCTTTGTCCAATCGAAACCTCATGTGGAATCCAACAAACCTTTATAAAAGTCAATGAGTTCGTTCATTTTTCCGAAGACATGCCGTTTATCGAGGTAAAACTGCAAAGGTTCTGTAGAATGGTAGATTTTGAAATGCAGAATTCTCACTTGCCCACTTGCTATCGCCCTCACCGAGAGGGCGTACATGTTTCCTTCTATATTAAAAGAAATTACAAAATTTGGATGGTTAATGAGCCGAGTGCTGTTTAGTTAATTCGATACTATGAATATGAAAGTGAAGAAAACATGCCTCGAGAAGGTCTAATGAGGTAGGCGCCTAACTGTCTCCCAGGAACTAAAAGCAGTTTTTCCGCTTGGACTCGAGTTACCGGATACCACGCCTCCAGGGCTCCAGAAACTTTTGTGTCATCGGTGACGTAGTTGTGAGGGATTAAGCCCTTTTCCTTCGTTTGTGTATTAAAAGCCATTATCCAGGGCTCATCATGCTTATCAATGACTTCCAGAATCTCGTCCCGGTGAAATCTCAATTCAGTCGATTCTGTGGGCTCAAAGTCGTAGAGAGCACAGACCGTAACACTCCTGCGGGTCCCAATCTGTGGCATTGTGTAGGTTGGACTTGGCTGCTCCAATACTGGAGGAGTGTCTTTTTTAGCCGATGGTGTTCTGTGGAACCATCGGGATAGCCATGGACATGAACACTTCATCCTTAGTACTTCAATTTACAAATTAAAAGGATGTTAGCTTGGGCAAACACCGTTTGTCCACTTTAATTGTAGCTAAATAATCACTTCCGATTGATTTCGAGATGACATTTGAGCATGACGTCATGTCAGTGGAGGTTTTTCTGCAACAAACTAAACAGGACAAATTGGGATTCTCTTAATGAAGTTTATTTGCCTTGGCACCAAGCCACCATCTCTCGTTACTTGTCTTCCTCCATTGTGCTCCATGAACTTGTGTGAAGACGAAACCATGCAAAAGCGATTGAAATTCAGTCAATTCTTCCTTTTTCAACATTTGTTCGAATGCTTCAATCCACTTCTAGTGGCTGTATCATCAAGCCTATACATCAAGACCGCTTCTTCGCGTATGAGCTCAGGAGATTTTTTCTACTTATCCACCCATATATACTCATCCACAGCAATTCTCTATAATCTGCATTTTAATATATTCGTCATGTCAAACTCAGGTTAATAAGTACTTCATATCATTGACAAAGACTGAACTTACTGGCTCAAGAAGGGATACTAAGAAGATAATCTTTTAACCCACTTTTTCATTTTCATCTCAGAAATAAGGATTATTTCATGATAATTGAATCCAAATGGTTAATGCGCAGTGTGTGTGTGTGTGTGTGTGTGTGTGTGTGTGTGTGTGTGTGTGTGTGTGTGTGTGTGTGTGTGTGTGTGTGTGTGTGTGTGTGTGTGTGTGTGATTTCGGAGAGGAAATTTCAGTAGTGTTAAAATAATTGCAGCAAAAATGCATTGCTTTATCCCTAGGAAGCATCATAGACTGGCCTTACAACAGTGTCTTGAGTAGGACCTTTGACGATCGCAAAGAGGGCATCACTTACCTTAGAACACACGTAGGATACTGAAGATGCAAACACTCGAACCAAAACACATATATACTCACCTTTACAACACGAATTCGGGAATGCCAATCGCTGATAACTGAAGAATGTCAAATATCTACGAAGAAGCTCAAGGACTTCACAAAACTTAAGAGCTAAAAATACATTTTAAGTTTGACGCCGCCTAGTAGCCCTAAGCAGTTGGAAATAAATATATGAGATTAGTTTATTCCAGATGACGGAAAGTGCTGTTTACTTCCATGGGGACAATGTTTATAATTAGGACATTTTGAACAGAAAATCAGCCCTCCCCTGCCTCATTTTCCAGGCAAAGCTTCAGTAATTGACTTTCAATTGAAATTATATTCTTTATTAGAATGATTCCATTTGCAAGGCCTGAACTTGTATATTTTATTGACTTTATTAGGCTCCGTACACATGCCTCTGTATTCTATCAGAGAGACGGTGAGGAATCCGTTGGGGAAGACTTCAGGAGATACCGAACCTGTGTTTACGCGCATTCATCTAACTTCAACGCCTATATAAATGAGAGATTGGTTCTTATGTGGCTAAACAATATTCAGTCATGTGTTTTAACGTTTAAGCAGTACCACAATTACAAGTACATTGTGAAAAGCGTTGCTTGCAATCTTTTTTTCTCATGCAAAGAAATAATTTCTGGTGTCAGAATAAACTGCTCGTTTGTGTAACTGCCACCAGTTTCTCTTGTGAAATAGAAGCCCAGAACCTTATCCTCTGAGCAGCCGTTTACATCTCCCTTCCGTCGATTCCTTCTCTACCCTCTTTCAGTGCTACTTTCTAAGCATAACGGATATCTGGAGAATTCAGCAGATAAGTGAAATAGACAATCGAAACATTAAGCAAAAGATAAGTCTTCTTGATGCCACCTTCATCTCCTGTTTCTCTTTTCTATTTGAGTTTATGTCTGCATCTATATTTTTTGTAAATAAATGGATTAACGGAGAAATGCCTTTCTGATGAGTTTGCATTCAATTTAACCGTGACATCAATGGCAACAATCACTGGTTAATGCTACTATGCCATCGAAATGCAGCTTACAGAGATACTAATGGGACAGATTAAAAGATTGTATGCGCTTGGAAAAGACATCAGCCACTAGAGCACTATTTCCTCATGTAAATAGCCTGCTTGGCTCGCCAGAGACCAATGCTTTACCAGCACCAGAAAGGCTCTGGGAGATCCTTCGAGTCAGGCCCTTGGTCCTCGATCGGCACCATGCTTGGATCACCACCAAGCCGAATGGGCCGGGGATTCGCGGGAAGTGAAGAAGTCCGGCCTTATTGGGAGGAACTCGGAGTTGCAGTTTTGATCGTTGCTATTCTTTTAACGTTTATCCAACCACCGCATTGTTAAAAGCGAATGCCTCTCCACTGCACTCGTTTAAGAGGCTGATAGAGACTTCATACCAGAGCAAAAAAGAAGTATTGTCTTGCCTATTTTTCGTCTACTTGGTCAAATCAACGTGTAGCGACCGATCTTGTGCAGCATGAGCTAGACATTTCATGTCAAACTCAATCATTGAATTAAGAACTTCATGAATTAGGGGTCTATTTAAGAGACTAGTAATATTATCAAACTATGGGTGGTGACGATTTTTCACCCGAATCCCACCAAAACTTTTCCAGGAATCCCTCGTCAAATTCACTTTTAACTGCTATAAAATTCGCCAGCATGACTCTAATACAACAATCACGATTTATCCGACTCAGAGATCTAGCGAAAGCGGAGATATAATGCGTTATATGGGTTAAAAGCGCATAACCAAAGACCCTACTCTAACTTCGCCTTCAGTCTATTTATAGCTGAGATACTTCAGTGTAGCTCTCGCAAGGTCGTAACTCCCATTGATTATTCACCAACTCATTTTCATTGAAGAAGTTATTGTCTTGTAAATGGCATGCCTGTGATGTGAGAGGGAGGCTTGTGGAGAAAGGCTCGCACGATGAGCCAACTGAATCGTTGAGAGTCAATTTCTCCCAGCCCTGTGCACACCCTTATTGAGTTCTCAATCACAAGGTTATAAATAATTGCTTGGAATCAAACAATAGGCCAGTGAGGAAAGGGGAGGCATTCATTATGGTTACTATAATCAGTAAATACTCGATAACGAAAATGAAGGTTCATCGTCAAACTTATAAAATATTTGGTAAAGTCCAAACCGTGAGTTATTTTCCGGTCCTCTGGGTTCATAATCACTATATAAATCGCTATACCAATCATCGATCCATTTGCGCCGATGAGTTGAGCCTGTATGTGTTCAGCGACGATTTATCACAGTTATTTTAGGTCTAGCAAACTGCCAATCGTTTTAAATTCTTAACGAATCTATTTGAACTGAGTTGTGGGACTTTTTCAAAATCATTGGAATTTCAACCCCCATCCAACCGGCTATGGACAGCACTGAAGGTAATCAACAAATCCTTGCCATTAAGTCTATGCCGTGGTTTATTAAGATTAGCAAAGTTCTCGATCACTTAACATATGAGGTCCCTAAATAATAGTGGGAAACTCTCGCTTGAAAGATACAGATTTCTCGAGTTCACCAACAATGCGTTCGCACTGAGGACTACGATGTGAAGCCTGAAGAGGGGGAACTTTGACAATGGAACTTCTAAATAATCACCCTGATCGCTCCAAGCCAACCTTAAAAAAAAACTGAAAAAAGCCATGTGCTGCAGTGTCTGAGTACTACCCTGAATCCCTTCTCTGCTCGCAATCCGCCCGATCAGCATCTCATTAGAAATCTAGAGACTTATTAATATTAATACTGAAAACCAAAAAGTAGAAGAAGTGTATTTCTCAACAGCGGCTGGTTTATGCCAAGTGCGAAGGATAGATTTGCCTTCGTTCTACATCAACGTTTGCTCCGATTCCTTTTTTTTTTATTTTATTTATTTTCTCCCCACCTATTAGGGCAAGTAACAAAAACTTATTGGAGGCACAACAGAAGTGCGAACGACTTTTATAGCAATTAAGCACAACAGTTAACATAGAACAGTAAAAACTTTTGTTGACGTCTTCGTTTGTCTGGACTCCTTTCTGGCATGGCTTCGTCATACAGGTATCAGTTCATCTTCGTCGAGCCACCTTGTCCAAATTTGTTCGTCTTCATATCTCCTCCAGAAATCAACACTCTGGTGGAGATTCCATTCAAAGCTACCTGATCATGCATTCCATATTCCAGTTTGAAACCACAAATCCGTCGTGCCTCCATTACCAAGCTGTAAGAAGTTGTACCTCTGCTGGCGTAATCTAATTTTATACGTCCGGAGTGTGTTTAGTCCCATCCGACCGCCCCTCTCTTTAGCCCTCAGGGTTGCCCTTGAGGTTACCGGTGGCCACCACGTGGAGGTAGAGAGTAGGATTGACCGATTCCTTTTCACGTGGCATACATGGCTTCGTCATCTTGTGAGTTCAAGTCATTCACCAGTCTTCGAATCGTTTAAGCAGCTTATTTGCAAAAATCTAATGTAATCCAAAACAGCCTACCATCTTGACCAACTGACAATTGAAAATAATCAGATGTGTCTCAATCCTCTCCTTTTTGAAAGTATAAATTGGAAACTGGCCATTGCATTCAAATCTTGCCCCACATTCTCATAAATCGGATCTCAGCCTGTGGGCGCTTAATTTTGGCTTGCGGCCAGATTATCTATGGGCGCAAAATGGGGTTTGGTGGTTAAGGCAGATTGGTAGACAGATCACACATTAGCGTGTTAAAGCTCAATTATCCAGTAGAAAGCAGTTTAAACGATGTTAAATAAGAGAGCCAAAGTAATGCGGATGAATTAGGTGAAGAGAACAAAACCGGGGCAAAAAGGAAAGGGGTCTTTAATATAAGTCAAGTGCGCTCGTTAAAGGAGATTCTTCCCGATCAGGATGACCACCTAAAAGATTGTGTCGAGCAATGAATTCCGACTGGGTCAACTGAAGAGCCCTGCAGAAAATCCGGGAACTGTCTCACTTCGGAGAAACATCTTGCGTTCTGTAAGCCCGGTTGATCGATGCAAAGGAGATGTCCATTGTCGAAATCACTGTTAAGCGGCCCTATTCCTTGAATATCTCCACATTCCGAGTCTTTCATTGATTCAAGGCTTACAAGATTCATACATGAATAAAATGTTGCATGGCTGTCATTTCAAGCTCAAAACTTGAATCTTAGCTCAACGAATTTCAACGTCTTAAAGCCCTCTTAGAGGTTGTTGCGCCCTGGTCACTTCAAAATTTGCAAAATTTTTTTCTACAAATTAAATTTACTTTCTTCTCGAGTTCTTCAAAATAAAGGCGGTTTGAGAACTGGAGGATTCGAAAACGTCTTTCAACAGCTTTCCCCCCTCCCACGCGTCGCACCTGTCCGAATTCCGGTTCAAGTGGTTTTGGTTATGCTACTAGTTATTAGCCAGTAACACCAATCACTTTGTCGAAAGCACTTCGAACATCCATTATTGGGGATGTTAACATGGAACTGCAATATTTGGACTTCATAGAGTTGTCGAGTTCATTCCAATGGCATTTGCGTTTGTCAGTGAAATGATGAATCACACAACTGAAGCTTGGTATTCCAATCATCTAGAACCGTGTATTAGGAATAGAGGCACAAACACATCGTCTAACAGATACACGTGTTAGTACTCCATGTGGAGGATTGTAGAGATGGAATTTCGAAAGAGCTCGAACAAAACGTACGCGGATTGGTTCTCTTTAGGTTAAGATTTCACTTTGCAGATGAACTTCTTTCCTCCCTCTGCATTCTTCTAGTTAGAGGATCGCGCAATATTTTTCAAGACATGTCTTAACTGATTCGTGGATTTTATGACTGATTTTAAGAATGTCCGTAAGATAAGCCTGACATTTCTTCCTTTATAATCGGCAGTGTCTGCTTTGTGCTCATAGGTTGCTATTTTCCCCACCACAACTGCATCTTCTACGTTGAGCGCCATCGTATTGTGAGTTCTCGGGTCTTACTTACTAGGTCCTAACCACTCCGGTTGGCAACACATGATTTGCGTGCGTGTCTAAAATGGGCTTTTGCCAAAAGGGATTAACTTCTTGTACGGTTCTTCTAGTGGGGGGTTTTTTGAGTGCTTGTTCACGTTCGAAAAAGTATTTTGTATATTGTGGATCTGGGCTGATTACATATACCTTGTATTTACCTCTCATCTGTGCAAGCGATCTCTTCAGAGGGACTTGATCTCATAATTCTTAATCAGTGCGATTTCTCTCTCATTAACAACCATTTTTCTTGCCTCCACTTTCATCTGTCATATTTAACAATCAACACCTTTTTAACAGTGTATTGCGCACTCTAACCTAAAGTCACTGTTTATCAACACTTGGAGTTAATTAGAAATGATGGTGAACGAAATACAAATTATCTATAATGATTGTAAAATCGATCATTATACCCTATTGTCAATTTCGTTGTTATTTTCTAACAAAATTTAGCGATGGTTTCACGTACACTGGTAATTGCGCTTAAGGTTGAATCAGGAACGTGAATTTGTCGAAATGCCAGAAAGCTGCACTTTTGAAATTGCCTAATCGTTAGACAAAATTGTCGGGTGCCGGTATACCGGAAATAATGGTATGAAGTCCTACAATAATGTCAGAAATGACAAATAGGGGCTCTAACCTCATAGAATATTTTATTTCCTTTCAAAATAGAGGGGAATTTTTCAAAGCACTGCTTTTATAATCAGGTTCAACAAACTTTGAACAAGGCTAACCAATTTATTATTTCGACTACAAGCAATACAGAATACGGCCCGACGTATGATAGTTAGATTGCATTCGAGAAGAGCCAAAACTGTCGAGGAACTCTGAAAGGAGCCGCCGATGCGTGACTTGGCAAGTCTTACACAGGCAAATAGGTAGAACCTATGATTAAGTTTGAAAATAGACAAAGATAGCCTGATACTCTCCATACTTGAGAGCAACTTTGAGAAAGCCTCACATACAGGGAACTGGATGCTTCAATTAATTAAATTTGCAAAAGAAACATGGCAAAACCATTCCAATTCATGAATACTTGATCCAAGTGAGAGAAAGGCAACGCAATTTGGTCTGTACCAACGCAAACTGCCACAGATGTTTCGCCATAGCAAAGAAAATGCTAAGACATGTAAGACCAGATCATGGAGAAGGAGTACATAAAACTGAAGAGATACTGGACCGTAGACTAAAGTGTCCTGTTAAAGACTGCCTTAAAAGATACAAAACTCAAAGGTGGCTAAAGAGACACATTAGGGACTGTCACCCTTCGGTTAAAATCAAAGAAAGAGAGAAGCCAACAGAGAAGAGGAAAGAACCTCACTGCGGTAGAGAAAGTAAAAAAGCTGAACACGATGGAGAAAAGAGCTAGAGTAGAAGGTAGGAAAAAAGACTGAGAAGAAAAGTCCAACCGGCAGGATGAATAACATTGCTCCATAATGACTGCGAATAACTCTGACCCACATATGGTCGCTAGAAAAGAATACCTGGATAAGGAAAAAGAGACGAGGACAATGAGGTGCTGCAAGAAGTGTAACAGAAGAATGAAATGTTACTGAACCACGAAACCATGGCCAGAAATGACCAGGGAGCCGAAGACTTCAATTCAACTGTTCTATGCTACGCGCAAGTGTCAAACAGTTTAACAAGCCCTTGTATTTCTGTTTTAATCCCAAAAGTCCTTGGGACTTGCCCTATGGGTGGAGACGAATAAAAAAAAATTTCTTCTGCTTAGCTGAGGATTTTCAGAGCACCACTGCGAAGCATAAGGGTCGAATAAGTTGCCGCTGAGAATAAGGCCCAGCCGAATATCAAAGAGACGATAGTTAGTTAATCAGTTTGCGAAGTCTAGCATCTGACATGCACTTCTGTGTCAATATTCAATTTTTCCAAAATAGGGTTTGTATAACTATTAAATCATACTTGATGAGGCTTTCCTCCAATCGCCGAATAGATGTTGTTAAAAAACATCGAGGCACTCTCAATAGCACTTCCAGATTAAAAGGGTACTCTTGATGACTTAGCTACCCTTGTATTTGGCTGTGCTACGAACTGTCTTTATGACCTGATTGTCAACCCTTCAAAATTTATTAACCCTTTTAGAGATAAGGGTGTTTATTGATGGACAGGCCACTGATCGTCAAATTTTCACCGTTTCTTTTGTTCACACTTAAACAGTACTTCAATAAGTGGTAAAACGATATGCAGAATCATTCTAATAAGAAAGAAATGACACTGAAACCTCAGAACGGATCAAGCTTGTTGGCCTAGTAATGCATATTCCATTCGACAGATATTTCCGCTGCCACTTATCTCTCTTAAATAACATTGTTCTAGAAGCTATCGCAAGACACACTTGGATCTATGGCAGTCAAATTCGAATGCCTTGTCTAGGGATGTCGCCTAAAATTGGCTGTCCATCTCTTCAGACATAAATAAAAGACTAACAGTGGCTGAGGTTGTTTTACACACTCGGTCTATTTATACAGCAATTTTGAAATTACTCTGTTCAAGGCAATTTTTCAAGAGGTCGTCTCAAATGACAAAGGTTGCTGGATTTTTCTCGGTTTATGACGATGATTAGAGCTCACAATGGGGATCTTCCTTTGTATAGAGATCTCCTTTAATCAGCGTCTTGAATAGCCTATCACCTAGAATCGCCCCTAGAATATGCACTAGACACTGACTGCCCCTCTGTTATACGAATTTCAGTGCTAATTTCAATTGAGAAAAGCACTTTCCGTTCGTTTGAGCGCCGTCGGGCAACAAGTCTGTCGCCCCCTTAAGTTGCAGATTTTACCATAAGAATGTTGCATATTCTCACAAAGTCACCTAATGTAAATGAATGCACATGTCCTAAGATGTTGCTAGGTTAGATGGGGGCCGAAATTGGTGCAATCCCGTTAATATGCGACCGCCACACTGCGTCGTTAACCTAACCTCAAGTAACAAGCTAACTGACTCACTCAATACCTGACTCACTAATGCAAATTGAGTAGACCTCTCATGTCCGATCGCATTACATCAATTCGATTAGTGGACAAATGGGCAGTTTCCCCGCCCTGAATAACTACTTCACCGAACAAAGTTGGTGACTGGTTGGATTACTAGTAATCCGAGTGTGCGTCTGTGGAAGCTTGGGAGTATACATTATTCACCCTCGTGGATATACACTTAGAAGCAGACTTTGAGTACTGGCCTATGGTGGGAGAGTTGAGTGACCCATAGCCATGAAGAAAGCGAAGCTTTCATATTGGATGAACATACTCGACGACAGGCTGCTTAGATGTTGATGAACACAGGCAATGTGCAAAGTCATCTTTCAGAATAGAATTCGTCGAGACGCATAACTCTGCGATCTATGATCGTATTCCTTTTATTAGAGACAAGGGGCTATTGAGAAAAATCGTGTTTGCCAGTAATTTCATCTCTACTGCGCTAGTGTGAGCACATTTCCTCCGTACACGTGAAATCTATAAAAATTAGCGGGGAGCAGCTCTTAAGAGCACTTTACTGAGGTCAATTAATAAACAATGCGTTTTATGCGAAATCACCCAGAATTCCATTTTCAGGACATTAACCTCAAGGTGAACTCTTTTTAATGAGTGATTCGCGATACAACTAGTGCTTTGACCTGATCGTAATGGCAGTAGAATGGAGCATTTATACCAGCCTTGGAAAGTTGTGATGAAAATCAATGCGGTGCCCTATTGTCTGCAACGTAGAGTAGCATCCAAGCCTAAGTGAATGGGCATAAAACGTTTGGAAATCCCTCACCTGTGAACGAGTCCGGCAATGTTTCGTCACTAGCTTGTGAAAAGTGGAAAAAATTCCAGTAAAGGGATCATTAGTCCGCCAAAGATTCAAGGCGTTTCACCATTGTTTGCTGCTTGATGGATGCACTTTCACTGCCTTCATTTTCCTAATTTTTACGTCAGCATCGTACCAAAAGCAAGCATCATATAATGCTCTCTGTTTGCTTAAGCACGATGTTCCTTAACTTCCCCGAATTTCATTTTGACTACCATTCTTCAACGTATATTCTCAGTCTATCACTAAAGCTATCATTTGAATCGTATCAGCGTTCGGTACATTTCGTATGTTTTCCCATGTGAATTACTTGGTCTCTCCTAAAACATATTTTGACGTACTCGGAGTAATGGTGAGTGATGCTGGTCTATGCTTACGGTGGGTTTGAAAACTCAACATTTGCGAGTCCGAAAACTCAGCCTTAGTAATGGTTGAGACGAATGTTCAAACTTAGGATAGTGGTGGTTGAACTCATCTGGTATTCCACTTTCGATGCTTACTAACTCCATTACCTTCATCAAAACGAACTTCAAGTTCAGAAATTCGAAGGCACTCTATTATGTCAATGACCTCAGTAAAGTAGTACTTTCTATAATTAACAAAGTGAACAAAGTGAACTAGTACTTAGATAAGCTTTTTCCTAAAGCTAGTGAACGTACTCTTACATCAAATTAGCAGTTATTTCTTGATCACTTTGTTCCAGTATTGGTTAAAGTTATATCTTCCAAATTTTCACTCATTTATTCAGCTTCTGGAGTGGAAGTTGAGTGCAACTTAAATTGGAGCCATTTTCAAAGTCAATCTATGAAAATACGAAAGGTTGACCGAACGAATGAAAGAAACAAGTTTAAGCTAATAACTAAGTTTTCCATGTTATTTCCCAATAACTGCTTGGATTTCCCAGACAGACTGTCACATATGGTAAGGCCATTGACTTATGTACGTGCCTCATTTTTCCAACAAATTCTAAGATGAAATACAACAATTCTGTTGATCTACTAGTTCTAGGCTATGTAAATCCACGAACTCGTGATATCTTATTTGAAGCATGGTATTGGCGTTCCGAGATGAACCGATATATGAATATGATAACTAGAAGGTCAGCTTCAGCTTGAACCTCCCAGCTCACTAAGGGCAGCATTCAGATGGCTTTGCCAGGGCTAATTAGTGCGGAGGATGACACATGGCTTGTGCGTTCGTTAACGTCATCGCCTAATCAGATTAGGGCATCGGGGCTTTGCAGTCCGGAAAACTCCTACTTTAATTTATCCCTTCATTGGCACGCCACCCCAAACCCCAGCCCCCCACTCATGGGATTCCTCAATTCTGGGGATTCCAAGTAGGTGCGAGTATTTGTTGAAGATAGCGCCATTGTATAATCTGTTTGCTGTAAAGCAGGCCGTTTGGGAGCAGCGGACGAAGGATAACATTGTCATTCTGCTTTCACTTGCCGAGAGGTCAATAGGACACTAGGAAGGACCCTAATTACCATAATAGTTAAGAGATTCTGCGGTTAGTTGTTGTATCTACGCGCAACGGCGCTCTCTTGCTTTTGTTAAATGATTCCACCCATTTATAAGGAAACGATTGTTTATGGTTTTAAAATTGAATGGTGTTTTAATCAATTATTTCGATTAATTAATTAATTAATTAATTCACTTTGAAAATTACTGAGAACTTGGGACGGGGAGGAACAGTCGTGCTTACAGTCATTCTTGCCCTTTGCTTTTCAAAAGATTCTTCCTAGCTCACCCACTTCCCCTTTAACCCACTGTGCTTTTCCACGATAAGTGAAGGAGTTTCGCGTTCTGTAAGCAGAGGTCCTTCTCTAAATCTTCAGGTAGTTTGACTCAGTTTAGTTCATTGATGCGATTTCAATCTTAGCCTTCGGGGAGTACTTTATGAAAGAATCGAGTCGATGACCAAACAAGAGACATTCATCGATGTCCTCAGCTGACATGCCAATTGTGATGCACAGTGTAACAATTTGATTCGCGTTTGCTTGTGTGATAAGTTGACAGGCGTTGGCATATTACACCTGAATGGATTTTAAGTCCATGGTAGTTAGAACCTGGGATGAGACCTGTTTAGATCTACTTGCCATGCGTTGAAATCGTTCAAACGCGACTTATTAGAACACTTTATATGTGTCTATGTCATGAGGCTTTGTGATCGTGACTTTTTTTAAATACTCTGAGTCAGGATTTAAAGGATACGGTTCATGTAACTTTCCGGTAACCTCCATTCATTTTCTTGTTTAGTGAGTTAAGTAAGTTACCTCCACTCACAGTAATCATGTGCCGCATAACTCGATGGTTCTAACAACTCTGGCTTTCAGACTTGGGACGAAAGCCAGCAGCTAACACTCAATCCGAGTCGCAACTCATAAATCAGTTCTGTAGTTTAAAATGCAATCGTTGTAGCAATATTGACATTCACTGGTCTTCAATCAAACAAGTCGCTCTCGCAAACCTACACCTGACACACTGCTGATCAAGTATAAGTTTGTGAATTAAGCGGGTAACACTGATTTGCTCCATACTAGCCATACTTTCCCGAACTAGACAATGCAACATCATTTGAATGACTGCAGGACTAGCACCCAAAAAAGTAAACCAATTCGATACTTTAGTGATTAGTGACCCACTAAAGTCGCAGTTTCAAGGGCTTCTCTAAGTTTGCCTCTTAATGAGGTGTAATAAAATTTCTCTTAGTGTCGCGATTAATTTTGGAGGTCATTTACCTTACAGGTGGAAGTAACTCTTTCACCTTTAAATGAGTGCCTCGAGTTCCTACTTAATTTAAAGCTTATTTCACTTGGTACTCATCCTCATTTACTAAACAGAATAAGAGTAGATCAATGTAGTTGATGTAAAAGGATCAAAGCGATCATCCGTTCAAAGGTAGATGGTCTTCTTCACACAGTCATGCATTAATTAGCGAAGAAAAGCTCTTGTTTATAGCAGGCTGCTTATAAACATAGCTAGATTTATCCGCGAAATAGAATCGTGCATCTGACGAATTCCATTCAACCAAAACGCTCAATGTCATCAGACAAGCGCCGATTCACGCTGACTTCGAAAATAGGACACCTGGTGGAATACCGTACCCATTACCCCACCCTTTTCACTAGACCCTCTCGTGCCACCTTCGTGTTCTCTTGTTTAAATTAAAATCTTTCAGTCGATGCTGTAGAGTAAACAAAGATGCCTGCCTAAAGTAGGGTTCATTTTGATTTGTTGACGCCAAATCTGTAGACTTGGTTTTGGTTTCTGCTCCTTAATATGACAATGTGATTCGAGTATCCGGGGTCGACAGGCCTGTATTTCGATGTGGTACTCAAACCGGTTAACAGCCCATTCTTATACTTCCAGGAAATAATGAGTTTCCGTATCATTGGCGCCTTTTTCAACTATCCGACTACTTATATTTTCCCCTGTCCCAACGACATCATCTCAGAGAGCCACGAGAGTACACGAGGCGTGTGGTACTGTCACCGACAAACGAATATAGCATTATCAGCTTCAAACGGGGCCTACGCACTTTATCGAGCAGTAAGTTTTTAAAAATTATGGTAGAAATCGACTTTACAAGCTCCTTTAAATTAAGCGGATTCTGACGGCACCATCCAAACACGCACAAGGATTTTTTTATTGCCGAATGAATAAAACACCGAAACATTATGGTTCTTGAAATCTACCATCACATAATAAACTGGATTGGTGGTTTGTCATTAATCAAATCACGACCAAAGCTTCCGTATTATGGCCGAGGAAAGGAACAGTTGCAACAAAATTAAGTTCGCATTTGTTGAAAGATGACAGGAGGAGTGGACAATGCCAACTTTTACAAGAAGGCGCAGTGAATATAACGATGGCTCATGGCTTCACTAGAGCCTCCATTCAGCCAATGGTCAACACTGAAAAGAATGAAGGCCCGGACGAGTTGAATGAATCCACTGAATGAAACTCACTTTATTAGATTAAGGCGTAGGTTCTTCTCTGTGTCAGCACTGCCCTGGTGTTTTCTGGCTCCGCGCTATGCAAAAACCAAAAACCTTTCCTAAGTGGAGATTGAAATTGCCCAAACTGTCTCGGGACGAGTTATAGTCTGTGGTGTGATCAGATTCATGTGCTTTTAATATCAATAAAGCAGTGATCGGTTGCTGACCACCTGGGCTTTGTTAACTTCTCGCCATTGTATGGGATCACCATTTCAAGCATGCTCACTTTTGGGATAATTCGTATTCATATTCCCTTCTTTTGCCTTCTCCATTTACAGAAGTATTTTTTAAGGGAAGTTCGCATGATTTTCATTTTGGTACAAATATAGGTGGTATCTACTTCAAATTAAAACCAGAATCTCAAAGGCAAATACGAAAGTGGAGTCTCGTAAATATGCTGATGGCAAGATTAGCAAGGTGTAACTTTTTACGATGAATCCGCCACTGTTAGTGTTGAAATGTGGCAGGTCATACGTCCAGCAATATAAATCCATCAGTGCTAATGCGGACCCCCTGAAATTACCCCTATCGGCTCCATTTCCTAGTACACTACATCCCAAATGAGTAAGGTGATGTATATATAGCCAGCAGATTTTATGGTTGGTCGGGCTACACATATAGTCTTCCCGGGTCTAGTTCGTTCACTACACTCCGCTTCATATCCCGCCCCCGATTTCAGCCCATTACACGCCCTTGAGAGCCATTCATGAGGGAACGCCCGAATTCCCCTTCGACGCCAGTTCCAATACCGCCCTTCATGAATTTACAACGCTAAGATTTTAAGCTCGATTTGGAATGGCTTTGCGTTTTCGGTGAATGAAATGTGTTGATTTTCCATGAAATACTCTACTGTCCAACTGATTCTATATAATATTAATGGAACCTCTTAAAAATCGCCGACACATGCTATAGTAGTCATTCGAAATTCCGCGATTTGCATGTTTCATAAATCAACCTTTTCGATGTTTTGAGTAATTAAAAAATTCTTTAGAATAAATCACTGGTCTTGCAGAGTAAGCTGTTCTATGCTGATTTAAGGAGTTTTCTTTCTAGGCATTGATATTGTTAAAAAGGGATGAAACGTGTCACTTTTTCATTAGTCTCTACCGCTAGTACATAATCGACTTTTAGTTTCAAATATACTTCGAACACCACTGGAACCAAGGATTGAAAAAGTAATTTCTTAGGCGATTGAAGATCATGGGGAAACTGGATGTCATCTTATTTCTATTTCTGCACCTAATCCTTTTGCAGGATACTTTAAATAGTTGTGGTACTACAGCTGCAACCTTTCCTAGTAATACTTTATTGTGATTTTGTGAATGAGCGATCCATAGATCAAGAGCCTTATTGACGTATCGATCGGTGTTTCCAATGTTGCCACCACTCTGGCCAGGTGACTGGAAAAGAACAACAAATAATGGAGAGTGTTTTGGAGGAATTGTCAATAATAAACTTTTTTTAACCAGTCAATGAGATGACTTCGCAGGCATGACGAACCGTAGAACCATTTCGTTAGGGACACTCTTCTGATCTATTTAGGGGCAGAAAACGAGCCAGGTTAGGATAAGGTAGTTGAATCTCATGAATTTCTAGGCCGAGTTTGATGAGAACAGGACAAAAGTGAAAGCTACTAAGACTGTGTTTTAAAGAGTGGTAGTCTTTTTGAACTCTTTTTCACTTTTAACCAGCCACAATAGTATCATTGCAAGCTATTCTTTGATCTTAGGTATTCCATTAACCAAGGGATCAATTTTAATGTTATTTAATGGCTAACATTCTACTCCAATTATATGAATTTCGGCCTTCATATCTACTTTGACTGCCTCACTGCTTCATCAGACCATGAAAAGTCACTGTGGCAATCCAAAACCTCGCAGACCGCTGCTTTTAAATGCCACAAGTATAAAAAGACTATGTTTTCCTAACTCATTACCCGTAAATACTAGCCTCAAGGATCTGCATGTCCTAATTAATGGATTTCTTACAAATTTAGAATGATGGGTTAAGTCAAAACCTTGCATTTAGCTAGCGTCCAAGTTGGTCTGAATTAGTTTAGGAATCATTTTAGGAAATAAAGTCGCCACAAAAGCATTGGTATTCTTATAAGGGAGGAGGCTATTTTTTGGAAGAATTATTCTTTGTGGCATGTTAATGGGTGCTTCAAATACCTGCTTTCCCAAAAATCCGGGCCTGCTGCCCGAGTACTTGAGTTATGACAGTATGCTTTGGTCAACATAGTTCTAATCTTTATTCAAAATTATGGCACTTATTCTCTTATTTACGAAAGTAACAACACGAAAAACTCAGCGATAAGACAAGGCGATGCAGCATTTTATATCTGCGGAAACTATAGTTCATTTCTTGATATTAAATTCAGGAGCAAAAGTGGGCTCGTTGTCACATGGCGCACGGCTCTGCGATTGATAGAACGCGTGACCATCCCATTGGCTGATGTCGCGCCTATCTGATTGGGCGACTTTCGGCAGCCAATTATCTTGCCGAAATTTTATCTGTTGCATTCAAGTGATACTAGAATGGCTCATAAATCAGGCGGATGGTGCTGAGGCAGAGACGATCGCCGATCAGGAGGCTGTTTCGAAATGTCGGTAACACTATTTCTAACACAGAGTCCTCAATTAATGAAATATTTGACAATATCTCCAAGCTACAAATCTCGGAATTTCGCAAGAAATATCAGTTTGATTTGAATACCATGCAGCCCTGCATCAGTGAAACAGACCTTCGAGAAAATAGGTATGAGGGAAAGATTCGTCATTGTTGGAGCTGGGAAGCGGTGAATGCTGAGTTGGTTCCAGCTTTCTACCGTCCATGCATTGCTCGTTCGAGAAAGGCAGAAAAGAATCCATCCGCGACCCGTTTGCCCCATTCACAGACTTCAGCCGAGAACTCAAAGAAGTCGCAAAACTCTCCGACTATGAATACCATCTTCAGAACTGTCAAAAGATCCTCCAGTCTAGGAAACTATGCGGAACGAATTGAACGCCCAAACTCTCGTAGTCAATCCTTAATTAATGAGAGGAAAGCGATAGCGGATTCTCATCCCAGTTCTTCTTCGAGAGGGGACCAGCACCAAAAGGTGATTTCCCGTCTAGCAGAATAATTTTGTCAGTAGTACTTATTCTACGTGGTTGATGGATTAAGAGCCGAAGTACGTGCACTGGATAGAGTATCAACATCATCAGTGCCGACCAATTAGCGGTCACCTTGGAGTGTGAACGTAGAGCGGAGGGGGGTGCCTTGGACATTACACCCCACCCCCTCTGTAGGCCCGTTTCCCACATGGGATGCACCTGTTTCGCGACCTGAATATTACCACTGCCTTCGTCACGCATTAATTAGATGCTTAGCCTATTCCTTCGCAAATGACCTATTTTTTCTGATATTTCAGCCCGATTGGAGAAACTAGCCAACAGTTCGTCTTGGTCACTTAATAATATGGGAGCGAATCTGTGATATGGTACGTCAGATTGGCAAATCTGATCTCCTTCCCCTCTGCAAAATTCTGTTACCCGTTGTTGTTTTATTTTTAGAATCCCGTGGACTCTTCTCATACGTATAGGCGTTTAATCTTCGTTTCGTCAATTTGTACATAATTTTATAGCTCTTCTATACTTTTCTAAAATTTTGTTAAAATCTTTACTACAATGTGTATTTAAATGAATTCAAAGTTCCTTGAGATTTTGGCATTATAATTTTGCTAAGTCTTATTTAATCTGTAAATACATAAATTCGTTCTCGTTCAATTAGGAAGCAGGGCTTCAATTCGCTGTTATTTTTTAAGATATTACTGTTAAATTAATGTGCCAACTCTAACACCAATTGGCATAGCTTTTTAGTTTCTAAATTTCTTTTATCAAACTGGATTTGTTACTTTGTATTACATAATTAGCTTTGTTCCAAACGCTTCTGGATGGAAGTGGCTGTGTCGAAACCGAAAATAAACGTTATAATATTAATCCAATCGAGAGCCTACATTATTCCCATTTGCAGGAATACCAGTGAACCCCGAACCTTTAGAGCTTAAAAATAATCTATAGGGTGTCTCTTACGTCAAATTTTAACATATCAAGGATTGGTGGGTGCTGTTACATTGCAGAAAAGGATTGTCCAAATAGACTCGGTTTCTTGAACTTCGACGCAGTTGAGTGGTTTAACCTTCCTGGGTTAGTGTATCTGATATGGAAACGTGAATGAAGCTTCAATCTCGGCATGATGATTTTTATTTAATCAGTCATAGTCAGTCTCACTTGAAAAGGAAGCTTTTTTTCATGATGGCTTTCAGCGCGTTACATATTAAGCTCGACTACTTATTCCAATAAGCACCCTCAGTATCCGCTAATGATATAATCAAATTCCCAAGGGGATCCGGAAAAATATATTTTTCCTCCTGCAAAATAAATAAATTATGTCGCTCAAAGTTATTTACTTCCATTTTTCATCTTTCTCTTTTGATTGACGTTCCTCCTTGGTTAGTGAGAATCAGAGTCCCTTTCCTGTAACCAAGTTTAGGGATTGCTTTCAGATTTTAGCAGTTGCAGCAGTAGCCAACACTCATCCAGTTACCGCAAAACACAAGGTTGGCCCACAGGGTGCCGAGAGAGCTGATTAAAATGATCACAATGGCCCATGAATGGCATCGATCGTAAGAGTGTTGGGACTCGTCCGACGCGCACTTCCCCTGACTAGTATTGACTGGCGTTCCTGTAGAAGATGGCTTCTTCTTCAGCGGTCACCCAGTGGTCGTCATCCTGTCTGACGTCCTTTTCAATCCCTGTTCACCTGCTAATCACCTCTCAGCTTGCATATCCCATGTGTCTCTAGTTGAGAGCCCTCACTTTCATAAGCCGAGTAGTGCCAATCGATGGGTCTAACGTTATTCGGATCCATTGAACAGCTAGTTTAATCGGTTAGTGGAAAACGTCTGGCTAATTCCTATCCTTTCCAGTCAATGTTAGTCGCCAGCTTCACCTCTGGTAAGGGGGAAAAGTCTATTTTAAGGAGTTAATTATATCTTTCAATGTGCGTCCTGTTAAGATATAAAGCTGAATTTTAAGTCGAACGCAATTGCAAATCTGTGAATTGGTCAATCTGAAAAGCTGTAAATGAAAAGTACCAGTTCCTATAATAACTCAGAGTTTATAGGGAAATCGAGGAAGGATTTAGAATAAAAGTCGTTGAATTAAAACGTTATTGGCAAGGTAATGCGCGGGCGTACATTTTAAGATTAGAAATAGGAATAATTTTACGAAAAAAACTGATCTTAGCTTCATCAAAAATGGTTTTAAAATGAAATCGACCTCAAACGAGTCCTAGATTGAGATTCACTTTCACAGAAAGAGTCGTCATTAAATAACTCTTAAAGTGCCGGTTATTTTACAACTCCAGCAATAAATCTTAACTAAAAGAACAATGCTACTATGTTAGTACCGATTTCAACGACAATCCGCCGTCACCTGCAAACAGCGGGAATGAACTTTAAACCTCGTCAAAAGTGCGCACTTACACAGGGGTATACAAAGCAGATTTGTGGATTTTATCATTTACCAGCATTTATTATTTGTGCAGGTGCAGAGCTGTAGGACGAGATGCGTAAAGAAGTATGCATCCTTCACAAATCCCGAAATTGTGAACAGTAGAATCGACTACCTTGTCAGTCCCTTATTCATTCCCTCTGCTTTGACTTTATCGGCGAGAAATTGAAAATTGACTCTCTTAGTCTAACGACAGAAAAATTTAAAATCGGTCTGGAAAGGCATGAAGCACAGAAGTGAAGAAACGATGGTAGCTTCATTTAATTCTTTTCGATTTCCTTGTTTTTTGACTGAAAGTCCTTGTTATTCATTACTCTTGAAGGTGTGAGTGGCATTCTTCAAGGTGTCCATTTAACCAGACTAGAAGTTTGTGCATATTAACGCAGAACTCAATTTGATGCGTAAAGGGATTAGCATAAAGAGTCGTATTACGACGAGTGAAAAAAATATTATTTCTCAACATACGTTCGCCCAGAAATAGCTTCATACGGGTTTGTTGGTCTCGTCCCCGCGATTTTTTTTATTCCGCCTCAGCCTTTAGGGCAAGTCCCAAGGACTTATTGGGGGTACGACAGAAATACAATAAAGTTACATGTCATAGCGTAGAGCAGTTATTTGACGTATATCGACCCGGCATGATTACGTGGCACAATAAAATCTGCTCTTCTGCAGCTTCTCATGGAGTACCTGGGATAGAATTCTTCCCAGCCGTGATGGAGCATATGTGTATTTTATCTTGCCTGAGGGACTTTTCATCGCAGTCTTATTCCCTGTCTTCCGCTCTATCGTTTTTCTCATTCGTATTCAGCTTTTCTGCTTTTTCTACTTCATTTGGATTCTTTCCTCTTCTCTGTTGGTTTCTTTCTTTCTTTGATTTCGACCGAAGGGTGACAGTTCCTAATATGTATTTCTAGCCACCCTTGAGTCTTGTGTCTTTTAAGGCAGTCTGCAAGAGGGCACTTCAGTCCGTGGTCCAATATCTTTTCAGTTTTAAGTATTTCTTCATGATCTTGTCTTACGTGCAGTCTCATATCCCTTATTCTGGCGAAGGATCTTTGGCAGTTTGCATTGGTACAGGCAATATCACGTTGCCTTTCTCCTACCAGTCTAGGTGTATAATTTTCGCCTCGAACTTTAGAGCTTTCCTTTGGATCTAGTAGCCACTAATCTGAATGCTCTTGCCATATTTCTTTCGCATCCTTAATTAATTGGAGCATCCAATTCCTTGTATGTGAAGCTTTATTTGCTTCGCCTTTTTAAAAGTTACTGTCAAGTATGGAGAGTATCAGGCTATCTTCGTCCGTTTTTAGGCTCTTCCATAGGTTCAACCTCTTGGCCTGTATAAGACTTGCCAGATTACGCATTGGGAGTTCCTTTCGGAGTTCCTCGACAGTTTTGGCTCTTCGCGAATTCAATCTGAGTATCATTCGTTGAGCCGTATTCTGTATTGCTTTAAGTCGATTGTTATCTTTTACTCTCAAGAGCGGAGTTGGTTTCAGAGTGTTGTCGAGACTTCTTGAGCGCAGAAATGGTCGCAATCGTATTGGGTGCCTTTTTGCTCTGGCTAAGTTTGCGATCATTGCTCCGTCTGGCTCACCGGTGTCTTGAATTATGGAACCAAGATATTCAAATTGTGAGGCACGTCGATATGACATTCCAGCTGCCTCAAGAGGCGTTTGTTCCTCACCGTCACCAATTTGAAACCAGAGGGTTTTGTTCGCTGCATCGTTTACGCCAGATGCTCTATTTATCTGACAGCTGCGACTTTATTTGGCGCAATAAGACATAGGTCATCGGCGTATTCTAAATGATTTAGCTGCCATCTTTTACCCGAGTGATCGATCATTTGTTCTACACTGTCCTTGAGTGAAGAGAAGACTTCATTCAATATGAGTTGGAATATTAAGTCGAAGAGAAGTGGCCCTTCTTTTGAGCCTTGTCTTACACCACGTTTCATCTCAAAATAGTCCCTTGTTCCCCTCAATTTTCCCTTCGGTGCGTCCATCAAAGACTTTACTGAGTGGATCATTTGCCAAGAGCAGCCTAGATCTATCATTCGGTTGATTATTGCAGCTATAGGCAGCGAGTCAAAGGCTTTTTCCAAGTGTAGATTCTTGAGCAGTACGGCCTTGATTGACTATATTTCTCCATAAAACTCTCCCTCAAGTATAGGTTTTGTCAACCAGTTATTAGAACTGAGTTATTTATGGACTCTTCCATTCATAGACGTCCTCATTCATCCCCTAAGAGAAGGTAAAGACAGCTGGTTAGAAGCTCGATGGTCAGAGAATTCGCGTCTTCGTAATTAAGCTCAGAACTGAGAGGCCGGGTATTCACATTTCTTGCCTTTATAATACTGCTTTATGTTTCGCCGATATTTCGTTTGAGAATAGGAACATGGGAGGGCATAGTATGAAAAGATTGTCCGTTGTTAGACTGCTCATAGTCGGTTAACCGTCTAGTGGGTAGGCGTAGGATTCAAGACCATCGGGCGTAAAAGCCTGTTTTTTCTAGTTTGTGGTTGCTAAGTCTTAAAACCTATTACGCATTCTGACTCTGTTATTTAACATCATCTTGACAGCTGCCTAGAATGGATTTTCGTCGCAAGTCCTTAAGTGTCATGAGCGTTCTTGAGAGCTTGAGGAGATCCCTGATTTACTTTGAATAGAAAAATATCATTTCAGACCTTTTAATGTTTAGAATTCAAATTTATGGTTTACCAGAAGAAAAACGCCTTCAAGTCTTATCCTGCATCAGGTAAAGCGTGTATTTCCTTTTGTTAATAGATTAGAAGAAAGGATCATCCAAAATGTATGTTTCGTTGTTAATGTGATCATGAAATTTATTTGAATCGGTCTAAATATATGGACACAGTTGCATTTTACATTTATTTTTCTACTAATTTTTTTGTTTTTATTTATTTATTTACTTTCTACCCATTAGGGCAAGTCCCAAGCACTTATTGGGGGTAAAACAGAAGTACAAAGCTGTCACAACAGGTAGCACACAACAGTTAACACAGAAGACAGTAAAAGCGTTTACAGACGTCTCCGGTTCTCTGGTCACCTCTCTGATTTGGTTTCATAGTACAGGTTGCAGTTCAACTTCGTAGTGGCACCTAGTCTGTCCTCGAAATTGTCAAGGGCAGACAATCTTCACACTTCTTCCAGAGTTCTTTTCCATTTGTAACTACATGCACGCACGTTCCGTAGTCCATTTTGAGACAATGAATACTGGTATTTACGTCGTGCTTCGTTTACGAGGTTGTAATTCTGCTGGCATAATCTAATTTTATACGTCAGGTGGGTGATTAGTCCTATCCGGCCGCCCCTCTCATTGGCCCCCATAGTTGCCCCTGGGGTCACCACGAGGAGGTTGCGAGTGGATTCGACCACCATAAAGCTTGATTCGACTTTGTTTCCTCTGATTACTTATATATCAACGGCTCGAGGATAAACATACGGTGGTTACCACGAGGAGGTTGAAAGTAAGTACATTTCTACCTAACAAGTTGTATCTTTATGTGCTAGTGTGTTGATAATCGGTTCCGAAAATTTTTGGGTGGTAGATCTAGTTTTGTTGATCGAGGAACAAAGTTAAAGCCAAATGGTCGGCATCATTCATGGTTGCAGAATGAAATTTTTCGATGGTGGTTTTCGCAGTGATTGTTCAAGCTGTTAGTAAGTTAGGCAAGATAAAATGTGTAGGTTTGAAGCAGGCAGAGAAACAATCACAAGTTTTTGAATCTGGGAAATGTTCCGTCATTACGACAAAGAAAATTTTCATAAGAAACATGGACCTTTAGGAGATTCCGACTGTGAGAACCTCTTGAAAAAATAGGATATCACTTAGGAACGAATGAGTGGGAATACACTGATCGTGGCAAACTTTGGGTCAGGCAAGTTCAAGCTGACTTAATTGAGTCTTAATAAAGGGTTGTGTGGAGGAACATCTAGGGCTACTTTTCTTCCTTGAGGTGATCGGCGTCGGCTATAAACTAAAAGACTGGAACTTCCCAAATTATGCTCCTGAAGACTTAGAGGACGTAGAAGGTAATTAAGCCTTTGCGAATTGGAAAGCTTTCTCAAAATTTACAAAGAAACGCCTATTGTTTCCCAAGTTCCTTCAACCAGGAGAATAGAAAGAAGCCTAGAATAAAATGGGTTGTTGCGATTTCCCAAGCCGAGAGTAAGACACGAACAAAGAAAGTTAAGGCTGTCGTTGTTAGATGTATTCTGACCTGCAATAACTTCAGATAAAGTTCGAATATTTCTCAAACAAAACAATCACCAATTAAATTACCTTACGTTTAGACTTATGGGACGTCAATGTTAGTTGAATGAAAGTGGCTAAATCACCTGGGTAACCAAATCAACTTCTCACGCGTCCCAGTGTCATAAAAACGCTCATTGAATATTTACGCCACTGTTTTTCCGTTTAACCTTTTCATGTAAACAAATGTCTAACTATGGCCCACTTTGTTTAAAGGACTAAAAACTGGTAGCAAAGTATTAATAAAAAGGGTTTTTGCCAAAGCGGTCTTAAGAGGTTAATCTAAACAAAGTGGAGTGAAGCTCAGAGTATGTGAATTTTTACGGTTAGCAACCGGTCTTTTGAAGGGTATCCTAAGTTGGAACTTAAACTTTTAAAGCTTTTTAATGTTTGAACTTTTTTGTATTACTAACTTACCTCCTGAATGAGGTGGTATTTGTGTACATTTGCTCAATAAATGATATGAATCGAATGTGAAATAATATTCCAGGTTTTACGGAAACGTCGGAGTTGAATCTGATGTCGCTTGACATTCGAATAATCTGCAATGGATCTTGCGCTTCTGGTAGTAAGTCTTGGACGATAAGTTAATAGGGACTGTCGGTGAAGAAAATAATTAGGCATTTGGTGGAATGGAGTACAGATGGCTTTGCCTCCTGGCGTTAGGGTCAATAAAAATCTCTTCGGGGCGATGGGACGGAGGACGGAATTATTTCCAGGTGAGTTTCGAATAATATCATTTTTGTTCTCTCTGGGATTCTCGGAAGGCGCAGAACACTAGGATTTAAGGTATCACCGTCCATTGCTTTGAAGATCACGAAAAGACCAATAAATATTTTAAGAAGTCGAGCTGAAGAAAAAGAAAATGCCAAGATGATGATCGAGAGTGCAAATCCCAAAACTCCTTTGTCAAATCTCTAAGTTGTAAAATCTAATCGTCCTTTGCTCAAACGGCATATGTTTACAAGTTTTAGTGATTAGAATCATTTATTTAGCGGAATTTCGTGTAACTAAAAGCTTTCGATGGCGTGGAGGCAGTCGCCGCTAATTCGCCGCGAAAGAGGTCATGATTCTGGAGGACGCCATCATCTCGTGAGCTGGAAGATGACGATCCATGAGTTGAATCATGCTGATTACTAAAAGCTAATGGCATTAATGAAATATTTATAACATATTAATATAAACAGAAGTACCCCGTAATTTTAAGATTTTCTCTATTGTCAATTTTCGGTTTTAATACATCAACTCGAATTCGGAAGAATGTGCCTTCTTTCTCTTTCTAGGTTCAGGACGGAGCGGTTTATGCTGTCTCTTCTTACCTTCATTTCAAACCCTTAGTTCAAGAAGATAACGTTGAAGGGACGTTTGAGTTTAGCTTAGGGCCTCTCGAAAGTGTATTGGGTCATGATTATTCCTACGCCATAATTATAATCAGCGAGAATTTCGAATGAGACGCTTGAATTTTACAGATTGATTGCACTTCCTATCGCCTTAGCCTTCACAAAATTTCATGTAAATGTTTCTCCCCAATCCAAAATATTAGCAAACCTAGCTGAAACTAACATTGTTCATTCACTTAGCTGTGCCCAGTGTTCAAGCTTAAGGTTGCCCCTTGATTAATCCTTGAGGATGGGAATTGTACCAAGAACACATCGAAGATGGAGCTAAGATCAAAATCGAACACTTGAACCATTCAGTCTGTAACGTCTACGAAGATTTTAACGCATCCTCTGGCTCAAAAAAGTAAGAAGATCGTTACTACAAGCTGAGAAACTGCTGAAGTATTGGCGTTAAAATGAACAAATGGATTATAATCGAATTGTGGAACTTTTGCAAGAAAAGTCAGTCGACTAATTTTTCTTACCCTTACACTGTGCCAGAAAAAAAATTTAGGTAATTTCATGATCACAGATTCGGTCCTAAGGCCAAACTCCAACATATCAGAAATGAGAATATTTGAGGGATTCATGTGGGAAAGGCTAAAGGCAATCCCTTTTGCCACTTAGAAAGTGAGAAATTGATTGTGCACATCAGTTTCTACAGGCATGCCTATGTTTGAATTTGGTGTAATTTACAACTGGGACTTTGGGATCTGCAGATCGTCAGTTAGACTTTATCTTAAGCTATTACAAATCCTTTCCACTCTAGTGCAGTGTGATTTGGGGTTAGTGGAGCGATCGAATTGGAAACACATGTTAAAACCGGAAGTCCACGTTCTTCAACTTCATAAGTGTCCGCTAAATAGATCACCATTTGATGGTCCGAATTTCGAGCTAGTCAGGGTGATAGTTTAGATAAACAATCTGCCCCAATCACGCGCATGAATGTCCATGTATCTCGGTGTACTATAATAGCATATTTTTTGTTTATTCACAATCAAGTTAAAACGTGACGGCTAAATTATTTCTGACAAGGGGGTTTGGTGTTATTGAGCTGCTGAATGAATGGATTAAAACAGTGGGGAGAAATGATAATCGGTTTGATGACCCTCCAAAATTTGCGATGATTCAGCGACGACCTTGAAGGAGATTAATAAGATCGCTACGAGTCGGTGTTTAGATGCGGGCCTAGCAACAATGCGTACTTCTGAGCACACACCTTGATACGGACACCTGTGAATATGAATGGCGGGAGAAGAACAAAAAATATATTTTGAATATGGCACAGAGATTGAAATGAAATAACACAGTTGGATTTATTCGAACAGATGGTCAATTCTGAAAAAGAGGATCCTGTTTCGATTGATCCGACATATTGGTTATCATTTTGATTAAAGACAGCCGTTTTCCGATTACGCATCGCACTGAAAGACCTTCTATGTGTGAATACTTGTTTTCCGTTGGGACATCACTTCTCGTCTTATCAAGAAACTTTTGGCTTTATAAGTTTTGATACAAACAGGAACTGACGCATGCGTAAGCTGCAGGCTCATTAACAATACACAGGTCTGGATTCCAGAATAATCATGCTTTCCGCGTCTCACCCAAGAACTTTCAGCGGAGCCCGGTCACGACTGAATGGGTAAATTGGATGCGAAATGTTTTATGATATGCCTGATTCAGCAAACGTAGCGAATAGATTGTCTATAGATTAAAAAACTGAATTTCGTCACTTTAAAATCCCCAAAATTTCGATCAACAGAAATATCAGCTAAGTCTTACTCTCGAACTTGAAACTTGATTATATAAAATATAGCTAGGAAATCATTTCGAAAGAGGCGTCTCCGTACAGAAGTGATTCGGTAATGGAGTTTATTTTATATCAGTTAAAAATGTCTAGTGTGTTAAGATTCCATGAAGATTGAGTGTATCTTGTTGACTTCAAAATATGAATCGCTCAAAAGCCAAAAGCGCAGAATCCCAAGTACTCTGTTTCCGTTTTTTTTCTTAACTTATTTTTTTGGATTCGCCCATCTTTTAAAGAACTAGTCGGCCTTGTCGAGACCTCCTTAATCCACCATCGCAACCTATTGTCGATTAAGCGGTACATTGAGCTTCATGGTGGAGCCGTGACAATTGTTCTCTTAATGTTTGCCTCCATTGTTATTTTTTTCGAGAGCCTTCGTTGTTGCTAACACGTTCACAATTGAGCAAAACAATGGCACAATTATCGAAGGCGTTGCTCCTCATTCAATTGAATTTCGCGAAACGAAGCAAATTTAAGTGATTCAATTTTATCTCAAAATAATGGAAACAACCTAATTCGTCTGCTCTTATTTCGTCTGGTGCTTGGTAGGGTAAAACTTACCATGGCGACGTATTTTGCACCTTTTCTAAGCCCATTATTCGCGAAAAGCTGAAGTGCATGTTTTGGAGTTGAGAAAATACTAACAGAAAGACATTTTTAGATGACAGAGATCACATTTGGGGCTTCTCTTCGCAGCCCAGTTGGATGTGCTTTTATAGACAGGTGCGTTCGAATAAACTCCTTTCACATAATCGCTGCTCTCGTTCTCTTTAGAATAATCATCCACGAATGTCTCGGTGTAGTTGCTGAACTCTGAGGGACCCCTTTCCTGCTGACTTCCCCTTTGGAGACCACGCCGTCACTGCTTTTAGAGTGTTTTGAACTAGTACACCTTAGAGAGACCAATATTAATCTACTGTATTGGGGGGATTCGAGGATAAGATTTACCCTCGATGTCCTTAAGTTCAGCTGAATTTTAGTCGAAATTGTTGAATCGCTTCTTCCAGAATATTCTTTATGTCGTTTGCTTTACTCACAATCATTTGCATGTCTATTTGCACCAAAAAGGAAATCGAGCTTAGAAGACTATCTTTTAATAGTTTCTCGGACAATGCAGATTCTAAAACAAGCGGCACACATCCAACGGTTAAGAAGGCAGAATTTTTCATTGATGAAACCATCATACTCCTCCTCATCTTCTTCTTCTTTTGTAGAGGATTTTGTATTTTCCTATTTCAAACACAATATTTTTAAGGTGTCATTCAAATTATATCAAATCAGCCAAGCCTGTTTCCCATGCAATCGCTTAGGGCAAAAGAATCGCTCTCTTAAAGCGCTGTCCAATTTGGGTTGAAACATATATGTGTAGCGTTTGTGCTGGCAGCAATTTCGGAAGCCGGTATCGTGGACCTACTCAACCAGTGACTTAAACTTCACCACACACTATAGTGCGAACAAGCAAAAGTGGCATTTGCAAAGATGTGAGTTTATCCTCATTTCCCGGTCCGGTGCTACTTATGCACCTTTGAAGTGGCATGAAATTCACTGTATTGTCATTGAGTCAGCCTAGTCACCGTTCCTTAGCTGATAAATTAGTCTCAACAACATAAGCTTTCATGTCCGAACAAAGGCTACTTGTGACGGTATATCTCAGTAACATGGACTTTTTATTATTATTACCGTGATTTATATTAATACTAATAATAATAGTATTATTATTATTATTCAAATTAGGGTGCTAAATGATTCTTCAAAAAGGTCGCTTCCGAATCCATGGCGAGATTTCAGTGTGCAATGAGGAAATTTGACTTATCAGGGCAGAATTGGAAATATCCATACAATGGTCAGATTTCATTCTAAACCGTGGTTTATTGGTAGAGTATTCACATTCTTCACCAAATGAATAAATTATTAAAGACTTTTTAGTCTTATTTGCGACAGAAGTGAATCGAATGTCTGAGAATATTTCAGAAGATTTTGACGAATCAAGTAAGGCTTTTGAGGGGAATATTCACAGATTCAAATGATGTATTCGATTCTTCATTATTGCTGACTTTCATACGTTCAATATAATAAATTACAAGTTTTGAGGCCTGAATTACAGCCATCCTAGTGCATTTACATAAAGGCAATTTCAAGCTCGGATGAACTCACCAATCTTTTTGGTGCCGATAAGGCGGTGCTTAATAGAGCGTGCCTTCGAACCCGATCGGCTTAATTAGCGATTCGGAACTGCGAATGCGAAGTTTCAGACCGAGAGAGGTCTCCTAGAGGTCCTTCACCCCTGCACGTGCTCTATCTAGTGGCAGTTGGTCGGTCGCTGTGCCCAGGTTGAGGAATGCCGTAACTGCTTTTACAACATGGTGACTGACTTTTTCATTACAGTCTCGTTTTTTCTTTAAATGCGCCCGACTTAACATGCAATTGAAATGCAATGAGACAGTCAGTAATTGTATTAGCATCCGGATCTAACATTCATAAAGCCCGTGCATTTTCTCAGCCAACTCAACTGAGAAAGCGATACTGACTACATTTAAAATATAGCCTTTGGTACCAACAGTTTGGGTGAACCATGGTAAATTTGAACAGATCACCGCATGCGTATACAAATTGGATTGAAAATAAGCGCTCGAAAGATTAAATATTTAAGCACAAGTTATCATATCACTATAAGTCAGTTGATCACAAGGGTCGGTATATTCAAGCATTGTAAAAATAAAACCGCAGTCGGATAGAAGCACTGCTTTGCGAAACGTTAATCGGAAATCTTGGAAATAGTGTTTGAAGGCACGCCCTAGTTGCAAAAATCTTCCTAAGTTTGTGATTAACCTAGGTCTGCCAAACCGACTGAATTGAGTTCGAGGGTGATCATCTAGGGAAGGCCCAGTAATATTCAAAGACTTCAGTCCGTCTGCCGTTCCTTTTGTCCATTAACCTCTCCATGAAGGGCGAAAATGAGGCAGTCAGAATCTAAAGCACTCACTGACAGAAGCTGACTTCTGATGGAGAGCTGATTTGACACACTTAGAAGAAAGGGAAAATGGCGGTTTAATATTAACTCGTCTCCCACTAACTAGTCAAAATATATTCACTTATGATCGGTTTATGCCTGCTTTTTGCAAAGAAACTCCAGGCGAGTAACTTGTATAAACAGTGAAAAGGAAAATTCAATCACTGGAAATAATACTATTACGATGCTTCTGATTCAAATGACGACATATCATCTAATTGAAATCTCAAAGGTCCGTAACTCAAGAAAATCACAATCTTAGAGGGGACTAAGGGGATGCTCATCCCTTCTTTCGGCTATAGAGTTTCACCCAGCTCTCTCGGCTGGAGGCATAGCTTTGCTGGTCTGATCAACACCTACATTAACTTGGAATCGCGGTACCAGCTTCATTTCCTATTTGACTGAGCATTTTTTTTCGTTAAATGGACGTATATGTTCGATATTCAAATACTAATGCTAATTCAAATGCTTGCTTTCTGCATACACCTTCATTTATTTGCATATCTACACTACACTCCAGCAGGCCTTACCGCGACGCCAGGCCGCGTAATAAAGCAGCCGTCACAGCTTCGTATGACAATATAAGCAGTGGCAACCTTCACGTTCCCTAACTCCTCTCTGGTTTGAAATATGTATAGCAGACCCGATTTTGAATTTTTTGCGGGGATTCAATATTTAATTGGCTTATTTTTCAATCAGCAATTGATGATAGCATTGATGAAGGGGTTAAAACACACGTGGTTTTCTGCTTTTCTCATTCATTTTTCTGCTTCAATCAGCCACACTTTTCGTTTTGCTTACGCGGTGGTACGAAGGTGATCGTAGTCATTAGTGACTCTGCAAGATACATTCGTGCATCTTTATGGCAAATGTTCATATTCTCCCATGGTTATATCGACAATGATCTTAATTAATCCACATCACAGAACGCAGGATTTATAAATCGTCCTACAAACATGACTAAGCTATATCCACCGTATTTCTCTCCTTTACAGTTGCCGCTACTATTTAAAATTCAATTAGGAATCCTCTTAAGCTTTGGGAAGTTGGAGTCCGGTTTCTCTAACAGATCAGACCTCCTAAAAGTCGCATGCCTTCTGTTGGTTAATCGTTCCATAGTTTCAGAAAACTACTCCGAATGCAAAATTGTCAGCCATAGGCTGAAAACGCAAGTAATCGACCCTGAAAAAGCCCTGTTACAACATCGGACTAGCTTGGCCTAATTATAGGACTTACTTTAAGTCCCTCTGCTCACTCAGGATTGGAGGTAGAGAGTTGGACTACGAGCATTGAAGAACAAATTAGCAGTTGTTTACTAGCATTTCTATGCGTACGATGACGTGCGCCTTTAAATTTACTCAAAAGGGGATTATTTAAACACGGTCTCCTCTGCTTCAAGTTCTTGTTCTGCAATGAACATAAGTGGCAAATAAATATCTTTATTAAATTGAATACATCTGTGAGTAGTCTCACAATTAATATGCATCGTTTGTTGTTGCGCTTTGCATCGACCACAACAAAACGTCCCTTTGATGAATAGCAAAGACAGGATAACATTATATAAATTTTTAAGGTCCAGGTTGGCTTAACTAAACCAGATTTAGGGGTAGATAAATAGAATTTGGAGTTTTAGCACCTAGAGCACATTTGAGGGTAGGAATTAGGTCTGGCTGTCGAAGGGAATGTCCGACGCAAAACTGCTAACTGAAGAAGGACTAAATAAACTATTTGTGTTTCAAACATTGCTTCATGGTTGTTACTATACATAAAATTACTGGCATGGACCTTGGAACGAAGTCAAATTTACGTAAGGATAAGTTATTTTGACCCCGCGTTAACACGTATTCCATAAAGGATATAGAACAAAACATTAAAATAATGTACGATAGTGAATTTCAGTCGTCGTTAAGTTAACGCATTTTCAGCCGGTCCTTTAAAATAAGTGTTTTGCCTGTTTTATAAACTAACTGTATTCCGATAATACGCACTAAATTGAAAACATCATTCAAGAAATGTCTTCTCGATAGTTAAGAAGCCGCTAGTTAGAATTTTAGAAGCACATTTGAATAAAGTAATTATTACCTCATCAGTACTTAAAGCAAGTAAATAACCCTAAACTAATTTGCGACGCCAGATAGCCAACTGATGTCTTATTAAGTAGTTTTTACAGCAAATCAAGTAAAAATGGCAAAAAAACTGAGCAAACTGGGACAATTATTGATATCATCATATTCAGCTCGGGTACTAACAAAAACGGGCAACGTGTATAGACATGACCTGACATGAACCAATTCTTATTTAGCTAGCATGGATCGGTACTCACTAAGTAGTTCCAGGATTAGCTCAGTCAGTTAGGTGGTTCAAAATTCACAACACTGAACAATCTCATTAAGCACATGCTGATTTATTTACGCAGTTAACGCCAAGATCTAACATATGGAGTTTAAACCTATTCTTTTGCCACTTTCTTCAAGGATGAATTCCAGGAAACATCCTTGGGTGCACTGAAAGTAAAATATTTTTAATAAAGCCTTTAACTACTTCTTATGCTCTACAAAATAAGGCAATTTGAACAAATACTGCCTTACAGAAACAAGTTAATTTGCTGGCAATAAAGAAACAAAAAAAACCATAACCAACTTTGGGGGAAATTAATGACAAAAAATACGATTTTGCTAGTAACCCGCTTCATCTTTAATTAACCAATCAATAACGCGCGCGGTTGGTACAAGCCGCCAGCGTAGTGTGTTCCAAAGGTGGGTTTTTTTTTTCTTAAATCATTTCAGCTATTTTTTAGTGGTTTGCTATGCTTTATTATACTTCTAATAAAAATGCATGTTATTTGCCAGAGGCTAGCCGTTAATAACAAAGTAGTGCAATGAATCTGCATTTTAAATCTTCATGAGTAAAGTACAAAACACTTAACTTTATTTATTATTAGTGTGGCTCTTCGCATTTTAGTTTGATAAATGCCAAAATGCCGCTTCCTCGATATAAAATTTACCCTACATACATCAGCCAAGTGCATATGCCAGATAAGATTGACAATGAACTTGAGTACGTTTCAAACGAAACACTTTGCAACTTAATGCACCAAATGGCCTCCGTTGCTAACGCAGCTTCGGAGATATTCGACGAACTCACATCAGACCTGGTATCCATCACTAATCGACTAAATCGTATTGAGGCACGAGTTTCATCTGTGTCATCAACTCTAAAAGCTCTTCCGACGAGTGAAGAATTCCTCTCACTCGGTCTTCAAGACCTTCCAACGATCACTCCGGGGTCTCGAGAACAAGAACTAGATAGTCAGGTTCTTCACCGTAGCACAAAACCTCGTTGTATGCAAGCCCAGTATGAGGCCGCCGAAGCTCCACCTCCTCTTCATATGATGGATGCACTGAGAGACGATGGCAAGACCACTGCAAGGCTTTACTCAGATCCCCGATTCTTCTTCGATCTCTGGCGTAAGGAAATGCTGGAAGATGCCTTCGATGGTACTAACAGCGCTCTCAGCATTGGCGCTAAAGATGGTAAAAAGGTCACCAAGAAGAAGGTATGGATTGTTTCTCATTGATCTGGATCTTTTATATGATTAGGATTACAAACAGCCTCCGAGTTTTCAGACCTGTCTCTTTGAACTCGAAATTATGTGACTGATTTCTTTTTCGTATTCGATTTGGTAGAATGCGTATATAGAGTAGAAATATGTAATTATTTTCCAATTTATATTGAATAGTTTCCGATGTCCAGAATTAGACCATTGCAATCTATTCTTGCATGTGAAGTCTTCGGGGTGAAGTGCCACACCACGCAGTTCATTGAGCCACTCTCAGCTCCACATGGTGTCAGGAAAATCGTTACTGGCGCGGAAAATAGGGCAAAGTAATGAAGCTCTTATCCGGATCTTCCGTTTAGAGTGTTCGTTAGCTATTTGATGTCCAGAAATCTCCGCGAGATCGGTATTTCGTTTGTTCACTAGGTGGAATTGGTAAATGTTACACCATATATTCACTTAAGCGTCCAAAGCCAAAGTCGAAGCCTTCAACATCTGGAACTGGCGACTATCCGCCTCATCAGCAACTCCAACCACAACAACAGTTCATGCCACAGCCACAGGTTCTTCAAGCTGAGATTCAGCGGACACAAGCTCAGGCGTCGATGACTGTGCCCCAATTGGCGGCGAATGATGGCGGCACGCCGACGACGGGCGGTGGATCGGAGTACGGTGATCCGGAGGAGACGCTGAATCATCCGAGCGAGTGGATGGCGGGTGCTGCGTCTCATCCGACGCCACCATTTCCATACCATCATGGTGGCAGTGGTACGTTACCGCAACGAGTCCACATTTAACCATATTTTATTGTCATATAGCCGGATCATTGTAAATTAACGCACGTACTGATGAATAATGCAGCTTTTTCGAACCCTCATTCAGTCGCTACAAACAAGTGAAATCAAGTCGGGCTGACGACTGAAGATTATTTCTTGACCATATTCGGAATAACCTATACTAAATTTACCATAATGCTGAGTGTTCTACTTTGACTAATTTCTGCGACGTTTCTTTGTTCCATAAATTGCTACCAGACTACTTTTTCAAGTGCTTTAGTCGTAGAAAACTCGTTCTAGTTTATTATATTGTCTGGTAGCACCTTGGATCCTTTTGTGCTCATTTTTTCCTCCGTAATGGCGTTTTTGGATCCTTCATGAAATGTTCGATTCTCGAAAACCCTACCCGTGGTGTGAACAAACTATTAGAATTGTAGTTCGAGCCATTTGTTTATGTGCTAATCAGGCTGTCAATGAAGTCGTATCAATTCGCGCAGCTTCGCAGGCTTTTATTGGCCCTATCTCCATTTTGTGCATGAATCGATTGAAAGGCTGCATTGACATTGGACCTAGCGACTGGTTAACCTATAGTGAGAATGCGAATAGTGGTAGACGTTAAAGGTACGTTCTTTACACTTAGACTGAAGTATCTGTTACCCTATCTCAGTTATCGATAATGCTCGGCTAAATCTCTTCAGCGTTATGGACAATTTTCTAATCAAAGTCTCCTCCTGAACCTGATGCTATGCCTTCTATCCTATAATTTGAAGACCACTCACATTTATTTTGTTATCATTTAAACCGTTCAGATAACTATCAAGACTCGTAGTTTAAACGTCGACTTAAGTCAGATTTATAATCTCATTCATTTTTGAATGAATTATAATATGGAAAATTGAACCTAAATGTTTTATTTCCTCAACAGCCTAAAACCATTGGTATCTGCTTATTAGGCTCCCACTATTATGTTGCCTCGCTTCTTCGTGCCTTATTTAGTTGGCACTGAGCTAATGAATTATATTTGTTGCATGCTAACAGTTAGCTGACGGATGCACTGTTTTCTCATTTTGTTCAGATGGTGGTTTGATGACCACTTCATGCGATTCTCCACCTCCTCCACCACCACCGCCGTCTTTGATGGATCTCTCCATCTCGTCTATCGGCGGAACTGGTGGAAGCGGTTGTGGTGCCCTCTCCGTGGAACCCATCCACAGTCTTCCGCCTTACGCACCTTCTCTCTCCGTAAGGCATTCAAGCACCAACTTCTAGTTTCAGTAGGTCTAAACGGGTGACGCTTATCCGATTTTTTTTTACCAGCCTCAACTTGATGGGAGCGGAGATGCGCTCAATTCTGAGCTACCGCCTCCACCACCGCCACCTACAGCCATGAACATCGGTAGTGATAATATTCTATCGACTTCATTCCACACAGAACAGCCACCACCACCACCTTCTCCTCCCCCGCCGCCACCGCCACCTCCACTTCCTGCGGCTCCGGTTTCTTTGACTGGGCAGATTTCATCCACTAGCACCGCCAAACTCCACTTTCCTTGTCCACCCCGTGATCTCCTCTCTGACATTCGCGCCGGAGGCTTCAGATTGCGAAAAGTGAGTGAGCGTCAACTTCCACCGAAAATTCAACCGAAAGAATCAGCTTCCAGTCGAATCTGCGACGTCTCTGTAAGTCGTCTTTTGCCCTTGTCCCTTGACCGAAGTCCTTTTCCCCTCTTCATTTATTAAATGGATTGTACACCACGAGTCCCAGGCTACTTTCTTGAGGATGCCACGGAAGCGTTTTGTTTTAGGGTGGAGGAGGGAAGCCTAATTACCAATGGGGCGCACAAGCTTTTGGTTATGAGTCGGTGCTTATATTAGGCTTATGTCTTTCCAATTTGTGAAAGTATATCATAGGTATATGTTTCCTCCACTAGGAGGATCGTCGACCTAAAAATCGTAGAGTTCATGCCTCCTCGACTTCACCTGCGCAGGATCAATCTTCTGGATGGGTGACGTTTAAAGCTGACGAGTTTTATCAATACATTTAAGTGATTTTAGGGTAGTCAGCTTAAAAGGGAAGTTTAAGGATTTTGGATTGATGGCTGAGTGAACAGTCGCCTTAAAAAGTTTGTGGAAAGATTTAATTTTTCTTTAAACTGTAATTTAGCCAAAGGGGTGGTTTCAACCATGTTAACCTTATAGTTTAGAATTGTTCCATTTTTGTTACTGTACCATTGTGTACCCTCAAGTACCTTTTTCTGAATCAGGTAGCTTTCGATATGGTCGCGCTCAGTGGCTGTCTTAAAATAAAGCCAGTGTCGATAAACCGTCAGCGTATTTCACACTGAGCACAAGATTTGGCTGTTCTCGGGGCCTTTAGCCAAAATTAGCTGAAAGGTACGATCGTTGCGGATCGAAATTCAAAACGGTGTTGAAAGCCTCCATTGCTTGAAGAAATTCACTAAATGCTCTTTTGTTTTTCCCCATTTCAGGCTATTTTCGAGATGGTGAGTAAACGACGGCAGTGCTTGGAGAATACTTCAGAGGACGATGACGACAAGACGAGCGATTCCTGTGGATGGGAGGACTAGATATTAGTTTTTGCTATATTTTTGAGGGTGCCGACAATTTGGTTTCTTGTGACGATGATGCATGTAAGCCGCCTTTATCAGTCTCGATTATCCTTCCGGAGACCCTTTCCCTCTTTTCCTCATCACTTTCAGTGATTTAATTCCTACTACTCACATTTACTCCGATTGTCGCCTCACAATTGTCCACTCACAAATCAGTCAAACCGATGACCGGTTCCTTGTAATCGTGAAATTGTCTGATGACTTCTTTTGTTTGATTGTCTGCCTTCACTGTCTTCATTGTTCACAGTGCGGTTTTTCGTAAGATAAGAGGCTGATAAGTCCAGATCAGTCTAGTTCTTTTAGGATTGTGAAAAAGGTTTGGAAACTCATGGAAGGTTCCCCAAAATCTGATCCAAAAGCATTACTGGCTGCGGCCCGATCTAGGGTCGAATTCTCAGGATATGAGGTGGACCAGACTTCCGTAGCCAGGAAAGCTTTGAGACGGTTCTTAGACCGCCCATTTAACCAGACGCTATCACTCCTACTGTGACAGACTAGCTGTGTCCATATCGTGGTTTTCCTACGGAATCAGTGCTCTTTGAGGTTGAACGCTGTCCTCATCGGCATCTTCGAGTTTAGACCAGTCACTGGAGGTCCTCAATGGCACAACCTACCGAAGTTCGTAGTATGAATTCACCTTTCGCCGCCTGTCACGATCATCAGCTTCGCCAAGCTCATTTTGATAGGGCTCGAAGTGACAATGTTTTAGGCAAAATGAAAGTATTTAAATGGGTTTGCGGTTTGAAGATGACAGTCCAATTCCTATCTGCAAAGCGACTACTGCTAGCATAATCGGCACATTGATGTTTTCATATTGGAGGCACTCTTGGTCCGTTACTGATTCCCAGAGTGCAAACCATGGGATACTTGTGGAATCGACCGCCTGGTTAGTCCTCGAAAGACATCGATTCCCCATAAGTTCAGAGTTATCTTATCCAATGGATTATCCTGATTATTCAATGTTCGCCTTTTTATCAACGTAATTACGTAAATTCCCTTTAACTAGACCCTAGGAGAATGTGGCATTGTCTGATCGTCTCTCGCTGAAAGACCTCTACTCCAAAAGGGATATTTTCTCAGTTGGCCATTAACGTAGTTAATCAATATCAAAGTATTCCTAAGCTGGCAAAGACCAGTCGTAGATTCACTACTTCATCGCCCAATTAAGTTCACAGGAGTACACAGAAGTACGTCCTCAACCGATTATGTACTGCCGCTGATGAAATAGATTAGGTTCCTGGTATTTTCATTTGATGAGGGAAAACCAAACAAGGTTCTCATAAAATCAAAAAAAAAAAAACAAAAAAGCTGGACTCATCGTCCATTGTGAGTTCGACTGAGAATTGTTCGTCATCTGATACTTAGACCTCATAAATTGATAAAATTCTTGAATATTCGTGAACGTGTTGATACTCCGAGAAATTTCAAAACACAGTGAGCTTCACTAATATTAGAAAGAGGCTGGATTCATGGGAGCTCGGGCACTTGCCAAGACCACCTATCAAATTCATCACCGATCTACTGTGTCAATAAATATGGTTTTGAAGAAGCTGGAAAACAGTTTATGTCAACTCTTATCGCAGTAACGCTAAAATTTAATGTAATCTGACGATAAGTTGAAGCATTAACTCGGATCTCAAACTTATATCACAATGCGCATACCTAAATAGACAATCAAATGTTTTCGAAAGCGCTTATTCATTCGATAGCATCATTGTAAAATTAGCTATTTGTAGACATTCCTTTTTCTTGCAGGTTAAACAGCTACTTTAGTTATAGACTTGTCAAAAAGGGCTCTTTTGACACCTTACCTATGTTTGATGTCGTATGTCATCAACCGAAAGAAATCGAATTGGGGGTGGCAGAAACGATTTTGTTTTTTTCTATCGTTATAGCACACGCTTCGGTAAGTGCTGATAACTGTTAGCTGAAAGACTGACAGCTGTCAATTTCTGACCAGAAGCTTGGGGCACTTGAAGTCCAATCTGATTTACTTAACCGCTAGGAATTACCAAGTGTCCAACGATGAAGAGACGAGGGTACTCACATTTTAAAACTGCACATTGGTCTTATCTAGACCGCTGTTCTAGAGAGCACATTAATTATCATGAATGACCAGGGTGCAACGATGGTTCAGTGGCAAGGTGTTCGCCAGCCTGAGTTTGGTTCACTTTCCGTTTTTTGGAGCCGGTCGTCTGGGGGTTAGTAGAATCGAGCACATTAGAAAATGGATTACAACCTGGCCTTCATCCTAATTCATAAAATTTGGCCCTACAGTAGCTTTGGTTTGGCATTTGGATTGGACAGAAGATTAGCTGGCTGCCTGCTATGGAGAAGCTAAATTTTAAGACGTCAGGGAGGGTTTGAAATGGAACGAATTCAGATAGCATGTCAAGTTTCAGACCAGGATAAAAAAGATGTTGTCCGAGGGTGGGACGTGGTTTTCACCATGGGGAACAGCAAATTCATCAATTTCAACTGGAACTTGCATACAAATCCTTCATTTCACTTCGAAAAATCTCGAGCAATTCTGCAGGTGTCAACAGTGCCTGAACATTCACCAGCTGCATGCACGATCTCATGCGTTGGTCATTGGATGACCTTTTTGCATTTTGTATGTTCTGCTGAAAATTCAAAATCATTAATGAGCTTAAATGACAGGGATGCTGTCATTGGTGAGACAAGGTAATTAGCACATTTGATTCGAAACTGGAGTTACCTTGACGATACACACGGTGAGTTTTCCAAAGTTGGTGTAAAAGAGGGTATTTATGATTTCAAGGCGTCGTGGTTCACATATGGGAACATGTCGTTTAACTCTTGGCGGATTGTCACTCCAAAAAGTCTCCAATTAAAAACCTATTGTGGCCTCGAATCTCCCCTTAAAATAGGTTTCTATGCTATCAAATAAGGCGGACTTTCGCTTTGTCGTGCTCAAGATAACGCCGTAGCTAGTAGTCCGGTAGCGAATACAGCTACGTAGATTGCAGTATAGAAAATAGAAGAGCTGAACTTGAGGGAGAAAATCGATAGAGTGGGAGATAGTAAAAAAGACCTCGAAGTAAAGTCCAACAGGCAGGATGAAAAATACATCTGCTCCATCACGGCTCTGAATAATTCTGACCGAGGTGCTGCAAGAAGTGTAGCGAAAGAATAAATTGTTACTGCACCACGAAATCATGTCGATAAATGAATGGCCAAGGAGCCTAAGACTCAATCTAAATGCTCAATGCTTTGTGCAAGTATCTAGCCGCTATACTAGCTCTCGTATTTTTTTCGTACCCCCAATAAGTCCTTGGGACTTGCCCAACAGGATGGGGGCGAATAGAAAAAAAATAATGAAAAAAATAAAAACATATTTATAAATGCACTGTTCTGGGGCATTTAGAAAGGTACTTTAAACTACTGGCTACTAGAATAAAAGACGCAGTGAATGTTTACATACGCATAATCAGTGCGCACATTCGTAGAACCGTGTCTCCGCAAATATTAGGTGGGAGCTTTTGTACTTGGACTTATGTTGAAACATTGTTTAAAAAGCCCGCAAATGATAGCAGCTCGAAAAGGACCAGATTGCACATGTACCCCTAACAAGTGTCGACATGGGCAACATATCAACGATATTTGTACCCAAATAGATAACCACTATCGCAAGGAGCGAATTTGTTTGCAGTTAACCCTCAAAACCTACTAACCAGGGTCACTAATTCACAGTTCGTCTCGCTATCTCTGCATGGATTACCCTTTTCGTTTCAATGAATTTTTGGTTAACCATAGAAATTTCACTTACCTCGGGGTTCACTCAGAGTTGAACAGGTCAGTGTTTGGCGACTGGGCTTAAATTTAGAGAGTTTGAACAATCATGCATTCGTCACATGCTCTATGGTTCCCTTCTCATTCGCCCTTCTGCTTGAATCTTTATTTAGATTCATGTTTTGACATTGTGGACTTTTTAACCGCAGAGAGTCATTATTTGTGTCCTCTAAAACAGCGAATCAGTCAAAGCTTCTCACAAATTTTATATAATCTAACAGTCGCATTAAATTTGTCTTAAAGGCACAATCGAGTCTCGATCTCACATTCGCCTTTAAGTCTATGAGGTTTGTAGCATGACGCCCCAGAGTGGGTCTCCAACAAACTGGATATTGACAAGCCTTTGGAAGCTGCAAGAGCTCACCGAAATGGTCACAAAACCTGCGTCGCCTAAAACAGGACTCCCAGTAATAGTTTAGGAAAATATTTACAACTGTACTCGAGCTCGTCCGGTTCCATTACCCTTGGCATAGCGTTGCTCTGAGCCTTAACATCTCCATGTCCTGGAGCTGCCAGCAGCAAATTCAGACATCATATTGGGTTTATCGCATTACACCGGTCCAAGAACTCTCTAATCCCCAATTAATGATCTAACCGAATTGTTGTATTATGTGCTTTTCGAATCCACCTTCGCTTGCCCTGACCTTCGACACTCCTCAACTCGAAGAGATTCTAACCCTAAGTCCTCCCATAACTTAGTTCCGCCATGTTGAAATTCTAGTTGAATGTATTACTGTACTCATATTGACCAAGTTTGACTTTGCCCAGTTTATTCATTTAATTCAAAATGATATTTTTTTCGTGTTGAAATCGGTTTTTTTTAAATGACTGCCACTTTTTACGTTGCAAGTGCGGTCCATCGGCCCCCCCAACTTTGTTTGATCGCTCATGGTGCGTTTAGGTCTTACTTGATCTCAACGTGTAAAGAGTTTTTCATCCTGGCGTTAAGACAGAGAAATAGAAATGGATTATTCACCGTGAATGAAAACATGGCATATCAGAACAAAAGGTGTAAGGAATTTGAGCGAGCAAAGATTACAAAAATACGTATAGAATACAGTCTAGCAAGTCGCAAATAAAATAAGGTCACAAAGGGCTCTTGGATGAATGAAGAGAGGATGCTAATTTGATGGAAGGATGATGAAGATGCTGTGAAAACGTGAGGACTGCCTTTGAAAGCAAAAATCGAATTCATGCAAGTTCCATTCGCCAGACCCCTGACATCCTCTCCTGCTTGAAGGTGCATCAATCCACCACTGAACTTTTTCCTAGGAACAAACATGAACCACGGAGGGAGGATACAGTGCTAATTGACATCCAGACCTTGTCCTCGATATAGAAACGGATAACTTGTTAGCCAAGTTTGCTAACATTTTGTCTTGTGTTGACCCCAGTCTCTTACTGTTTAGGTGCTTAACCAATGAGCGAGCACTCTGTATATGCTCGTGATCATTAACCCAGTCTTGTCTTCTGGCTAGAACTCACCTTACCGTCTTGTGATTCCACTTTTATCTAGGCGCATTTCTGAAGACAGACTGAAAGGTAATATTTCTTGATGTTACCACATTAGGATGAGTTTTAACTTTCCAGACCTTCAGCTGCGACTGAGAACTGTTGATATCGATAGCTTGCCATTCGGTTTGGCTGGTAGTATGAAGGAGAAGGACCTAAAATATATTGAGCAGGACCTTTCGTAGGTCCACAATTGCAATGAATTAAAAGTTTTGGCATTTCACTGTCTTGAAGCAACGCCAGGCTATTTTAACCTATTTGTCAACACTTGGAATGGCGCTGCTTATTAAAAATCACATTAGGGGAAGTAAAGCGAGTTGGGGTTGTTGTAAACGAGAAAGTCTCCTTGCTCAATTCTGAGTGTAATATTTCCAGAAATCAGCTCCAAGTTATTTTTGTAGTGAAGTTTGACAAAAGCATCTTTGATGTTAGATGCATGATTTTGCAAAATGGGCGAACAGTTTAACCAAATAACCCTTTCTGTTACAGGAGAAATAAGTTGCATGGATGAATCATCCATGCGAAAGCAGAAGCCTTCGAATGGCAAGGGTCGAGGACAAAAATTTCCGATGTCCTGCATTCACCAGCCTTCGTCTCTAGCTCTCTGAATGTCGAAATCATTCTGCCGAGCCCGCCAACATATGGTGGTTGCTTTTAACCAGCCGTTCCAAATTACTTGGGCAATGCAAGTTAAGCCATATGCAAGTTGAGAGAGATTGCATATGGACACAAGTCTAAGCCACAAGACCGCCAAAACAAAAAAATTTTTATACGCAAGCCTTCATTTAAGAGCTCACAGCCCCTTTCCCGGTGTGATGACTGTGCTTTGCTATTCGCATCAACACTCGCATTGTCAAGCCCTGTGCGTCCCACAGGGGAGAATCTTGGCTCTCCAAATTATTAAATCATGATTGTTATGAACGCATTAAGTCATATGGCTCTACAACACTTTGTCTCCTCTTACTTACGGTCTGGCTGATCTTAGATTGCCGTTTCTTCCAATTGTTTTCACCATTTGGTAAGACTAGCCGAAATGGTTGGTTTTACTGCGTTTTTTCTCATGATCCTCTTGGCAGATAACTTTTGAAGAGGTCCATGCTACATTGCGGAGGAGTAGGCACTGGGATCTCTGCACAACTAGGAATCGCGTTTCCTCCCGAAAAGGTCATATGTTAAACCATTTTAACTAAAAAGTTGTAAAAATGGACTCAGTTAGAATCTCCTTCGAATCAAGGCAATCAAGTAAGTATTTCAATCTTAACGTCACAACTTCTGCTATAATTAGTGGAGGTTGCATTTTTGACCCTTGCGCTTCTTGTTCGGACCGTGGTATCCTGCATTCTTGAATTCTTTTAGATTTACACAATTGTATGCAAGTGATCTGTACATTACTTGGCCGATTTTTGATGACATTTTCATGAATTTTCACATACGACAGAGCTTGTATTCCAGAGGACATTCATTTGAACCTTCTTGACATGGGATCTCCCCTCTATTATGATCGCGTCGACATTCACCTCATCGGGAACTTACGGCAGCTGGCTTATATTGGACGTGAGTTTTCACTTCAAAGCGGTGCATGACAGCGTCACTTTCTACCCTCTTTTTGACATGGAATTTCCGTTTAATTTTGTTATGTTATTCATTTACCGATATTTAATGGTTCCTTCTGTCAAGCCTGCCATTCAAAAACGTTTTTTATGACAATGGATGCCGCAAACGAGGAGGAAAAATGGACAAACCACATGAATTTCCAGCTAATCCTAGTGTAAAACAGTGCGCGATCTGAACTAGTAGCTAATAGTTAGGTATTTCAGGCAATCACACCTTGATTTGAATATGATCGCTCTTTCAGTTTGAGTTTGGAATTTGTGGTACCAGTTAATAACTTACATGTTGTAGCAACAATAAATCGCATTGTTCTCAAACTTAATCGGGAGAGTCCAAAATTTCTACATTTCAGTTCCAAGCTCTGAACTCTGAAGCTTGATAAATTAAGTAGCACTGGGAAAGCTAGGACGATAGAACTAACGTGGTGTGCAGCAAGGCCCAACCTCGGGTGAACGACATTTGCAAGACAAATCGCATATACAATTCGTAACAATCTTAGCAACGAATCTGGCGTTCCTATTTAAACAAATGTAACGTTAGTAAAGACGATGCAGTTAGTCCTATATGTTCAAGTTTATGAGGTGGTGGTTTGCATTCTATTCTACTCTTTTGGTCTAGTTCCTAACATTCTAACATGCTATCAATGGGCTACATAGCTACTATAGCTATCTAACACATGATTCTTTCATTATTAGCTGTAGCAAATTGCGATTTTTCAATGTCGGTAGCCTGGGAGAAAAATTGGAACGGAACCGAAAAAACATTGACTAGGTGGGTGCACAAGAGATGACCTAATATTTTAAAAGCGGCCATCGTGATTAAAAGTCGGAGCATCTCCGCCATAATATTCCAGTAAGCACTGTGGAAATGTGAAACAGTTTTTAATAGAGAAAAGACCAAGCCTTACCTTCTGACCGGCCTTTGGTGGAAACGCCACCTTTCAAGTGTTGGGAATTGCTGGCTGTGACCCATGAACAGCGTTGAAAAATGACTATTTATTTCGTGCTAGCCCGCTGTCTGTTAGGCCTGCTCAATCTTGTAGCCGTCTAATTTGTATTGCCGGCCTGCGATCTGTGCGCTGAAAAGCGTCAAAGTAGACTCCGGATGAGGAGATAATGGCTGACAGGATGCTCATTCGGAGTGATAGCTCTGGGTGGCCACTGAAGAGGTCATCTACTAAGAGCGAAATACTAGCCGAAGAAAACTTACCAAAACGGAAGGTGGTCAAACCTACTCTCTACCTCCACGTGGTGACCACTGGTAACCTCTAGGACAACCCAGAAGGCTAAAGAGAGGGGCGGTCGGAGAGGACTAATAAACCACCGGACGTAAAAATTCATTATTATGCCAACGGAAATACAGTCAGAGTTTACGAAAGGCCCCTTAAAAAAAGATTCGACATACTACCTGGATCCATGGTCTGAAATTCGGATTATGGAACGTGCGCGGCTGTAGCAATGATTGGAACCTCCGCCAGATAGCTGAAGTAGAATAAGATATGCGAATGCACGTAAGACAAGATCAAGGAGAAGAAGAACATAGAACTGAAGAGATGCTCGATCCTAGGCTAAAGTGCCCTCTTATAGACTGCCTTAAAAGATACAAGACTCAAGGGTGGCAAGAAAGACATATTAGGAACTGTCACCCTTCGGTCGAAATCAGAGAAAGGGAGAAACAAACAGAGAAGAGGAAACAAACAAACTGAATTAGAAAAGCAGAAAAGCTGAGCACGAATGAAAAAATGATGGAGTGGAAGATTGGAAGCAACGAAAAGTCCCTCAGGTAGGATGAAATACACATCTGCTCCATCACGGCTGCGAAGAACTCTATCCCAGGTACTCCACGAGATGCAGCAGAACTGAATGCCATCGCGCCACAAAACCAAGCCGAGACAAGACCAGGGGGTCGATAAACTCAAATAACTGCTCTATGCCATAATATGTAATTTGTTGTATTTCTGTTGTACCCCCAATAAGTCCTTGGGACTTGCCCTAAAGGGCGGGGAGAAATAAAAAAACAAAAGAGAAGTTGTGTTTTGATGACTGATTCCTTCCTTGATTTACTTCTCCTCTTAATCTCCCAATACCAGTATTCATGTGGGCCATCCTTAGACCTCACTAGTTTTATTCACTCGTTGATCAACAAAAGAGAGTCATCACTAATGTACACCTGGTGGCCACAAGGACTGAGAGTCGTGCCATTTTGACCTCATTGAAAGTGAAAGTGAAACTACCTAAGGCATAAGGCAACCACAAAGCGAGTAAGGCAAATGGCTGATGCGTTGACGTCTGAGCATAAGGAAAAGTGCTGCAACTGGAAACTGGAAATGGATGTTACTTGATTATTTTAAAGCCTATGTCAAAAGGAAGCATTTGGAAATAAAGTGGGAAGCCTCATGACATTCTGCTCTCCTTAAATCAAAACTCCTACAGCGAAATGCTTCTATTATTCTTACAGACAGTAGAAACTAATTTCCCTAATTATAACTTTACCATTTGCTAAACGTGTATATCTTTCATTTATTTGCCAATTGCATGAATTAGTGTTGAAATTATGAGGTAAGTCGGCTGTAAACTCACTAGGAGATTCCGTTATGATTAAGGTTTTAAGATGATTGATGACCTCCTCTTATCAGCAATAAAGGACAAGACCGGGATATTTGGCTGATAAGAGAGAATACGGCTAATAGTTAATACCTGTAGCAACTTGTGAAACAAACGATTTGAACAGTAGTCAAATCAGGCTATGTAGGGATGCCACTGGACCTGGTTTCCCTAGGGCACTCAGGTTTAAACTTGTATGATCTACAGGCACTCTATAAGCTTTTAAGTCACGATTAGCTAGACGCTTTCACAGCGATGTGGCTGGTTCCTATTGCACGCCCCTGAGGCCAAATACCACTACCAGCATCAGCGCAGGCGTATTTCTCTTCCACTGATCGACACATCTTATGTGTGTAAGGAAACCATTCAAATCATGCCACCCAGTCCATTAATGTCATAGTCTCCGTACTTTTGGTCCAAGGGCCTCTTCTAACGCACGATCACACTCATTCTAAGAAACAGGAATAACTACGTTGTAAGCTTATCCCGATTGGCACAGTCATCGAATATGGAAATCCAACCTCCCGGGAAAGCCCCTCTGTTTTATATTGTCCCATCCTAAGGCAATTGATTCGGCTCCGTAGAACATACAAGAGCAAAATTGATCAGAAGTGATCGAAAATGCTGTATTCAGTGAAATCGCCAATTAATGCCGAAATTGGGACAGCAAGAAAAGGTTAAGGGAGTACATCTACTGGTTAAGAGGGGTTCGTTGATAGAAACGCCGATATTGCTCGTCAATATGCGTTAAGTAATAAGTACCAGGAAAGAGACGCTTCTCCAAGTTTTCATTCGGATAGTCCACCGGGGCTATAAACCAAGACAAAAAAGTATTAGAAAGCCTCAATCACGGTCGACTCTACTACAAGTCCAAGTCTTGATCGATTGACTGACCCACATCAAATATTGGGCTGAACTGCTCGTAGTTGATGATTTTGATTCTATTTAGCCTACGCGAAAAGTTCAAAACCCACAGTGGCCAATGCCGGGTTCTACAGGAATACTCTAAGTACCTTCTTCCCCTTTGGAAATGAGTAGAAAGAAATGTTACCACAATATGTACCTAGGTATCATATTCAACATTCTTATTCGTAAGGTTGTCATTCATTACTGTAGCCGGAAGTACAGAACACTTGGAATGGTGCCGAAAACCTTGAAAATCTCAAGAAGGAATGGCCATCAATCAACGTTGGAAATCGGGAGGAGTATTAGGTGTTTCCAAGAGGGACAAGTAATTTTTTCTCTTTAAACAAGTACTGCTCCTCCACTAACTGCTTGTCAAGATCCTTAAAGTGAATTGTCTATTAGGGTGGCATGCAACTCGCAGAACTGTAGAGGCTTGTTCTCTAAACACTCCGATTCACATACACACACTCCGATGGACGGTCGCCAATTAGGTCATGGCCCAAGTTGAAATGGGTTGGAGGGAATGGCAAGTTTGAGTAAGACAAAAAGCTCACCTTTATCAACACTACTTTCGCGTGCTTTCAGGTTAGCAGCAAACAGCTCGTAGGAGATGGGGATACGCTGAGCCAATCGATCGAAAGGTGACTGGGAGGAGATTCCACAGATGCGTTCCACATCAGCCGTCTCCGCAATTCGCAAACTAAACATCGACGCAGTGTAGCCCGAACCGTAGCTGAACAGCAGTGTCCGACGTCCACGCAGTTTATCTTCTGGGACCCTATCAAGAACCAACGTTCAAAACAGCAAGACATATCAAAGCACCATCACAATCTGACGCTGGTATTTTCTTCAAAGCTTAATAGTCAGGCAGAACCTTTAAAATATCACAAATAGCCATTTTGATAAAAAAAGTGGACAGAATGTTGCAACCGCAATGAAAGAATGATAGATACTCACGAGCAGAGGAGAGAGATGAGACAAGAGAAAAGAGATGCGGTGTACATGTTACCGACTTCACTGGCGATACGAAGACCTGGGGCCACTTTGGCTTCGAAAAGTTGGCGAGACGCCGACAAGCAGGCCTCATCCACTCGACGATTGATCTCCGTGCTGCGAATCAATGAAACATGTTAAGCGCTAAGTAATTCTTATGAGGTCAGTACGGAGACGACATGCGTTCAAGACGCCTAGAAAAGGTGATGAGACTGATGATCTTTGCACTAGAAATGGCAAGAACATCACACCACGTTGGAAGGCTCGCGACTGCAATGGATAAAAAGAAAATGATTCCACCGATTTGTGACTTGTAATGCTGAAATTTAGTCATCATGTGAGTGATCGGGAGGAAAAGGGACCAAAGATCATTGTCATGAAAATAGGTGGCCGAAGCCGAATTTCTGAACAGATGAGGAAAGGCCTATGAATAAACAAATTAAGCGGTTCGACGCAGAAGCAGACGGCAGGAACTGATATGAGAGTAAGGTAAGTGTGGATACACACTTGGGAAAACAAGCAGGGGGCGGATAAAAGAAGCGCATTCACAGAGAATTAACTTAACTCAGAAAAGACCCGCGCTAATCCTTAGTTGTTTAGCTGGAATCTCCCCTTACATACTAGACCATCAATAGTTTTGAAATTTAGGTGTCCCAATCATAACCTGTGATTCAGCCCTTCAACGGGACATAACTGCCAATCAGCACAATTAGAGACAAATTACTTTATTTGAAGACCCCAAACTCTCCCAACTCTCTCCCCTCACCAGGGACTGCTCTGATACTCAGCTGAGACTATTCCATGATTGCTCAGCTATTAGAGAAACTTGGTCTCGATTCCTGTTTATCAGAGCTGGCTCTTGAACATCCGAGAGCCTGTTGACGCACAAAGAGATATGTTAAGATTAGGGTAAAAGCGTACTTATACACCTTATATTCAGAGCTCAATTAAATTTGAGGACTTCAAAGCTTACTTTGACTGAGGTGTTCACTGTTTCCTTGATTTTCGCCCTTTAAGACTAAGTCTAATACAATCGCTTCCATAGACTCAGATACTGACGTCTTTTGAGGGCTTCGATGCATTTAACGCCACCCATCAGGAAAAAGAAAGATGGTCTTACGTGACTGACTCAACTATAAATCAGACATTATCAGGCCTTGATAAGCGGGTGAGACAATATTTCGGCCACAAATATCTGCATATCGTCCATGAGAAAACAACCTAGACGAATGGGAGGTTAAAAACATACCTGTCGGCTTCATTGATATAGGGGGCAAGCTCTTTGATGAGCGACATTTCTGCAGCCGAACAGTCAGATTGATGCTCGTCGGTAGCATGGTTGTTAACGTCCGATCTAGTGACGGCCCTCTTGACATCCTGCAGCACCATCCAACAGAAGGACTTCATCACCAGACGGTAGAAGGGCGAATGGAAACAAGCGAAATCAACGGGAAATTCACAACAATTTCGATCTCCCATGACTCGCACTTTTCGGCCTGCTCGTGGATAATAGATCATATCAACAAGCTGTTCAAATTCGCGATGATTGCAACGAAGCCATTGACCTACCAGTGAATTCTTCCACTTTTTTAACATAAAGGCGATAACAGGAAAGAACGGCCTCCTTATAGCAAGAGATGCTTAGCTGCCCGTCAACTTCAGGGAAGACCGATTTCATCACTGGCTTGTAGAAATCGTAGCGGTGACGCATTGTGCAAACACGAAGACCTAACAACGGAAACCAAGGAAATTAGCCATACGATTTAACACAAACCAGGATCGAAAATTAAGTGGGCATTGGGTCCAAGTAGAAGAGCAACAGCTCCAGCACCGCCGGTCGGCTGGGTCGCCTGAGTTGCATACATCGCTATATCAGCTGCTACCACCAAAGCTAAGCGACCATCACAGTATGAAGACTCGAGCCAATTAATAGCGTTAAAAAGGGCAGCAGTGCCACCGTAGCAGGCACTTTTGAGATCGACTCCAGCCAGATCCAAATTGCCTGATTCCTCAAATAACTCCATCAGATGGGTCTTAACGGCCTTTGACTTATCAACTAATGTTTCGGAACCAACCTTTGCGATTTGAAATGTGCTCAATAAACAAGAACATTACCTCCAAGTACCCGACTTTTGTTAAGTCCAATCCGGTTCGATCAATCAACCGACGTGTTACAGTAAGCGCAAGGGAAACAACATCCTCTGCTTCATCGCAAACCGCCATAGACAACTGACCAAGACCCTTCGTATACTTATCAGGACAGTCAAATTGAGTTTCAAGGATCGTTTGTGGAATGTAAGTCCTCGGAAAATAAACCTCTGCTGCCAGAATCCCAATATCCTTCTGCATCGCACTTAGACACGCGTATCAAGAAAACCCAAACAAACTGTAAAATCTGTCTAGGTCCAAGGTAATATAAGGTCATTATTATCATTTGCGATCAAGAAAAACATCAAATAATTAGCAGTTCTATTTAGAAAATTATAAAAAAAGTAAAAAAATTAGTCAAGTTTTTTTATTTGTTACAACAAATTAAATTTCAAGAGGCCACTACAGTGTTTAGCTAAGAATGTTACTAACAAAACCATAAAACTTATTGCAAGAAGCCGTCAAACTCCATTTCATTAGTTTAGTACGAATCGAAAACCCTCATTCCCACTTGAATCAAACTACGATCGTATGTGCTTTGAATAGTTAGTATTTAAACCCCTCAGTAAAATCCCACCTGAAAAAAAATTTACTATGCTTGAAGAACCGAAACACAATGTATCATAATAATCGACAAAAAAATGACATTGATATTAGCGGTTACTTATAAGAAGCGAATTAATGTGAGGAAATACCACAAATAGCGATCGAATGCACGGCTTTTACCCAAAAATAAATTAAAGTGATGACATGAAAAATTAAAAAACTCTTAAAAATAACACTCGATGGGCGTTTAGTCTTGTTTAATAAGTCAAAGCAGGTAGTAAAAGCATTTGTTTATAACAATTTCATTATCTTTACTTCAGGAATCTAGGCCCGCCACTTGTGGATCAGCGTAGTAAAGTTATGGCGATGGATACGGAGGAGGAGTTGGCCAAGTTGGAGATTTCGAAAAATCTTCTCCAAATGAACTTTATGAGAAGGACCTTATCTGCGAAGGAAAAACTAGATAAGCCACCAAATGTGGAGACGCTTACTTCGATTGTGGATAGTGATTTCCCCCTGAAAAGTTCTATTGTGGAGATGCTAAACAAACGCCAGCAGATCGTTTCCAAATGGTGAGAATCAACACCTTTTTCAGAAACACTCTCATCTTAGTGCTTGATTGCAGTTAACTCCGCAACCAATATCTTGCGCTTTGCGCTGGATTTTGTGCTTTTTATGGTTTTTTGATTCCCCTTTACTTCAAATTTTAGGCCAGTTGTACGTCGTCTACCAGGGGTCAATGGCATTGTCTTCCCGGGTTTGCGAGCCAGTTATGGGGGGTTTAATCTGTACCTCGAAAACTTGGGAAACGTTCAACCTGTTCCATCTGAATCCGAGGTCATCCATAAGAAGGATGAAATGCATCAAAGGAAGCCTCGTAGCAAGAAGCGATCAAAACGGAAGCGAGAATCTATCGGTATGTTTGTTTTTCTTGATTTCATTTTTAGCTGAGCGTTCTGGACCAGCGGCTAAGAAGTTTAGAAGAAATTACCCTTTGTAAGGTACCCTACTCCTTTGCTCTGTACAGAAATCAGCCCCATATTTTCAGTGCACATTGATTTAAAATTGCTTTTGAGCCTTTGCTTTCTGGTAGCTAAAATCAAGAAGTCTCGATGTGAATAGCACAATTTATAAACCAGGAAGCGGATCGAAAGATTGTTGAGTCAAGATCAAGGTCAAGGAATCATAATGGACTCTGGGAGCCAGTGGTGTTTAAAGCGACACCATGGACTTCATTCACTCGACTCTTCCCGGTTCTCCTTGGCTTCCACCGTCTGAATCGCAGGAGTTAAGAACTGTTAAGAAAAAAATAAGTGTGAACTCGTGACCTTGCAACTTTCGAATGGGAATGCCTCGTATGCCAAACTATTTGGCATACGATTCTGCCAAAATAGATTAAGTGAACAGCCAATGCTTACGATCATGGCAGCTGCGAGAACGCCAAGAAGAGCGCCCGAAATGACATCGACAGCTCGGTGCCAGTTATCTTGGATTCGGGTCAGACATATGTAGAACGCAATGATAATCACGCCACTTTGATAGAGTGATTTAAGCATCACCAGAGGAGATTTTGGGAAGCGAGTTTGCAGATAAAACTAAAATAATGTGAAGTAAAGAGGAAAGTTTGGTGTTTGGGAATTACTAGTGTCGTGGCTGCCCCCCAGGCCGCGCAAGCCGAGTGGCCTGAGGGGAAGGACACCCTGGCTTCTTCGATTTGTCGCGCGTTGTCGGCAGCGCAGTTTATTACGGCTTGATATTCAAGCCCGCCCAAATTGGTGGGCCTACAGACCTCGAGGAAGAACGGTCGGAGGCTTCCCACTGTCTCTTTCGCGACATTAACGATCATCATTGCAGAGAGGAACGAGAATGCTCCGCATGCGATATATTTATAAAGTTGGATGAAAATGAGAGGGATTCTCAAGTCATCGTCACGAGGGAATCTATTTATATAGGCTAAGTATATTTCAAGTATAAAAATCTAAATTGGTGTGATAGTAAGCAATCGTGGAGCTTTACGGGTAGGAGGGGAGCGGCTAAACCGAAGAACCCAGCCATGGCTATGGATATAGTATTGGGCTTTTCGGGGTACGATATCGATGTATCATTGATGAAAAGTCCCCGATGAAATGGCTCGAAGAATTGGAGTGAGATTAAGGGAATCGCAACTGCAAAGGAAGTAACGATTGCGAGGCAATGGCGGCCTACCTGTGAGGAAGAGTAAGATTTCCCCAAGAGTGTAACCGACGACCTCTCCCACTTTCCTCTTGGTCATGTCCCAAGATCGTATCCACACTAACAAGAAGCAACACTCCACCCAGAGCGGAAGCTAAGATGGAAAGTTGCAGTGATTGTTTTAAGTACTGCAGATTGAACCAATTAAATAGCACTTTACCCAAGGCGTCGCTTTCATTGGCTTAGATTATAGTCCTACCTGCGCAAGCATAAATATTGATGTTCTAAGTGTAGGGAAGGAATTAAAAATTAAAAATTCACACCTATATTGATTGAGTGGAAACCTTTGTTCGTGTGCTATAAGGCTAATCTTATTGGGTGAATTCCAAAAACCTGGAATGATTTAGTGAAGATGAATGGCACTTCGAATTACATTTAACAGAGAGCTCGGTAGAAAAAGCGCAGGGCTAGACACAAGTCACTATTCTTGTCATGCCGCTAGATTAAACCATTAATTCAGTTTATTTGGATTTTTTTGATTGAAGATGCAGAAGAATGATGCGATTTTATATATATATATATATATATATATATATATATATATATATATATATATATATATATATATATATATATATATATATATATAACTCAGAGAAACACAGAAGATGGATGATTGAACGGGAATCGTTTTCGTAGCCGGATTTGTCATTCATACACTGTTGATGTGCATTTTCTGGCTCCTGGAATTTAGATCACTTCCTCCCTGAGATGTACACATTTTCGCAGGTTTGGTCCATTTTACTGAGAAGAGGTTATAAAATGATCACCACTGAGAAGCAGCAGCAGATTGTAAGTCTATATATATATATATATATATATTTTAATTCATGTATTTAAGTTCATAACAGCTAAGCGGTGGATGAATTCTTACAACGGGACACCTTGTCGGAAATGAATATAAAATCGGAAGTTTTCAAAGTAGCGCAGAATTTGATGAAAACAAAGATTTTTCAAATGTTCGTTTTGCATTAGTTTTCTATTTTAATTATGTGTGAGCTGTGGCTCTAGGCAGCCAAATAATTTGGCCCTTCCATGAGCAAAAAAAGGAATTAATAAATATAAATTCGTAATGGAAAGTTAGCTCTTTATATGTCCACAGGAAACATGCGAATTCCAATGGTCTTGCAACTGAATTTCAGATAGATTTGCTAGGGCACTCTAAGGTTCACCCATGGTTCGTCATGTGCATTTCTGGTGCGCCTGATGACGCAGCGCGTATCCGTTGGTTAATGCTGATTTACAAATCTGACTGGACTTTCCTAAAAGGGGCATGGCAGTGCGTTCCGATCAAAATTGAAACATCGGATTATTTTTTAAGCTTATGTTTCCGATGCAACGAGTGATGTGGTAAGAGCGCCACTGCATAGTCTGAATTTGTTTTGAGTTTATACATATAGCGCATAAATTTGACAGAAATTATCTCCACATTAATCATGTGAACATGGCCTATTAAAATTACAAATGTTCAATCTGATTTGCTTCAGCCTGTAGAAGGCTGAGGAGAAGAATGGCCTTGGACCCTTTTGTGATTTAACTTCAGCTGTTTCCATGCCACTATTTTCAACTGAGCTCTCCTTCTCAAGATATTTTTCAAAGACTGACTCCAGAGAAGCATTATCATAAAAGGAGAATGAAATCTAGAACCAACACACCCCCAGCACTCATTACTTCAAATGGTTACGCGATTTTTCGTTCAATCGTATCACGCGTGCTGCATCTTCTCTAGTTCTTGGGATGGTCTCATAAAGGCATTCTATTGACTATGAGGTGAACAAGCTAACTGTTGAGCCTTAAATTCTCGGAGGTGATCAAAATGAGGAAAGTGGGTCATGTCCTATTGTGAATTGCTGTTTGCACAATCTGATGAGGAACATATGTATCACCTATCCATCCTGTTTTGCACAATGAGAATGGAGTGGAATTTGTGGAAATCCGTTGCTTATATGGACGCCAATGATTCTAATGATGCTAAATGCTCTAACGTTGCCCCATGTGATCATCTAATTCTACGTGAAATTTCCACCGGCTCCCGTGCACCCAGAAAGATGGTCACAGTAGCTACTTTGTGAGGAAATATTGTCGTACTCCCTGTAGGTGTAGCTTTGTGCAACATGACTAGACCAGAGGCTGTACTGTTCTCAAAACTTACTGGTCATCTTGAGCAGAACATCTACCGGCCCTTAATAAAGAAGTAGACTTAAATAAGGAATTCGTGTGCAGTAGGGTGCCAGTTATCCATTTTCTAAATGCGTTAAGCCTCGTCTACATCGAAGCATGGTGTCCACCTAACTCTTTAGGTGTGCCTTGAGTTTGGTCTTTACATGCGTACGACACAGCCTAACTTATGACTCACTCTATATAAAAATAGTGCATCACAGGTGCAATCTTCACTTCATTCAAAGTGGGCTTGATTTATGATATTTTACGATGCTGAAATATAAGTAAAATTGGTTGTATTAAACATATTTAATTAATTTATAGCATTTATATTTGACGCTTAATCCAAGTGCATTTAGAAGAAATGTGTACTTCAGCCTATGCACCGTGCACAGGGATGATATCCCGTACAATTCTTGATTGAGGATATCATTGCATGGCAATCATATTGCAAACAAATATTTCGATCAATTTAACCTCTGTCGGATGCATCTGCAATTAATTCACCATCCGGGCAGTGATATAGAAGTAACAATTTTTAATGCTTTCTCATTTGCAAAGAAATAAAAAAACCGTTCGTAGAGTATTAGATGATATATAGTAACTTGGATCAAGCACAACGATACCTTTTATTCACTTCTCCATTATCACACCCTGGTGTTTGTTTTGATCCTGTCACAAAAGCTCAGATGATAGAGAGTAGACATTCGCAATAACTTCGTCCTACACGAAAGCAGAAAAGAGATTTTCCATTGGAAAACCAATTACTTTTGGAACAAATGACGTCGTTGTCTACTGCATGCTGAAATCAGATTAATGCCTTGCGAGCTTTTGTAACCATGTCCTTTGAAAATTTGTAGTAATTAAGTTGAGTGGAAAATCGAAATTTCTAATAGAATAAGAACACCAGTTCGATATAGAATCGGTAAATTTTTAGATTTTACGGTGTGAACTTATAGGACTAGGCATATTAAAGCTATCGACAAAAAACCATAGTTTCGCTAAATGTTTTAAGACAGGGCATGCTTTGTCCGTGACATATAATTTCAACCTTTAACTGATGCTCGTCTTTTCTCCTCAACTTACCCAGGTATTCACCTAGGATTGTCCTGTTGTCCATTTGACACCATTGGATTACATATTTGCCGAGGAACACAAAAACAGTGAATAGCGAATGTTTTCGAGCTACATCAACTCCATGGGCAAAGAGGAGAGCAGAACTAGATATAATGGTGGATCGCAGACTATTATCATTTGTAATTAACGACAAAACTCATTTCAGAAACTGCATGTCACGAATGTGAATTATTCCGAAAGAATTTAAAACGTTTATCTACAAAAATTGGATTAAGAAGCTGTTAGACTAAACTTCTTAACTCACTACACCTGGATCGCACCGAAGATTAGTTAATTAATTGGCAGTTGTGGGGAAACAAAATTCCTTATCCAACCACCATATGCGTACGCGCTTACAAAATAAGCTTGAGCCGTTAACATCATGCTCTTATTAAAATTATGTGGATACAAAAAAAAACAGTTTTCTAAATAAGGAGGTTTAGAGAGTTCAATCAGAGCCATATTAGGTACAGGAATACCTCTAAGAGTAATTCATAAAAGGCTAACATGTACTTGCATTTAGTCTAAATTATTCTGAAAATTGTTCTTCTGCTTTACTTGTTTCATTTAACTTCGTTTCGATAATTAATATTTCGGATGCACTGCACTGCACGCATTGAGAATCAAGGGCGCAGGTATGTAGCGGCGATTCAAACGCGTTTTCCCGCGTGTTTTTGTCAAATGGCGATAACATATTCGAGTGCCGTTGCAACTGCATCTTATGGTTCATTTTTTCGTCTCCTTTGTCGATGGAGAGGTAGCATTTACAGGCTCATTTGGGTGGATTTGCTCGTGTTTTCTATTCTTTATTCCACCATTGCACTATTATATCACTTGTCTCCTATATCATCACCAGCCCTGCTTGAAGTTCATATGCAGATTTTGAACTTCCTTGTTTATGTCAAATCAATGTCGAATTCTCTACCGATTTCATTTATCTTAGGTTTCTTTGTTACTCTCGTGGTAAACAGGTGGATCGATCAGTTCAATTGCTTGCCAACATCTGATGGTGTTGGTTTATTAACCTGTGCTTACATTCAAATTCCCACAAGGATCAGCAATAAGAAAGCTTTAAAAATTATAGCTGATGAAGTTGCTGTCATTCGACAGAGCATTGCAAGATATATAAATTTAGCAGCCGTACTCTGCTTCCAAACCATAGCACCAAACGTTCGAAAAGTATATGAGAACACTCAGAATTATATAACCAATGGATTGATGACAGAAAAAGAGCACGAATTTTTCGGCCAGGTGGATTTACGATACCACCCTTTTTACGTGCCCTTGATGTGGGCCATCACTATTGTCAAACATGCCAAAGCTCAAGGATATATAGCCCATGAACGCCATATGAACGCACTTATCGATGAAATTTTGAAATTTCGTCGATCCCTATTTACTTTGCTCAACTACGACAGTGTTCCCATTCCTCTCGTCTATACACAAGTAAGTGTCCTTTATACAGTGCGATATTGGCTGCTTTATTATTTACCAGCACTTATAGATATTTGTTATCTTACTGATTGTTTATTGTTGAATTTTTGATCTCATCAATTTGATCCTCACTAAAAACGGTAAACTTTAAATTTAGGACAAGTAACAATAGCTTTTTTGTTTTGATTTAACCTTGTTTTACTGATGATCATGGAAACTAGAGAAATATATTGCGCCTGTAAATAAATGGAATGGCGTAATGTGTTTAAAATAGATAAAATCCTGCAAATTATAATTAAAATATTATTTATAACCGAGGAGTATTAAAGTTTCAATGCATTAATAATAAGTAAGCTGCTGCACATTATGCATAACTTAAATGTGTTGAAAAACCGCTGAGTCTGCTAAATATTTCGCGATGCCATTTACATAGCTTTTGCATCTTTATTTGTAAACGAATTTGCCAAGTTTATATCGGCTAAATCACCTATTAAATGTATGTCGCTTAAAGGAAGCGAATCAATTTTATTCCGAGGCGGAATTCATCAAAACCTCCAGAATATATCCAGCGCCAGTGAAGATATAGCCGACTCATTAAATAGTAGAAACCCACTTTCAGTGATCCAAATGACCCCGGATTTCGGTTGGTTCCGTATACTAGAGAAAAGGCCAAATGGAATGTCCTCAATTAGAGTTGTTTCATTAAACTCAGCCACACCGATACTGTGGATTTCGGAGACATTTCAACAGGAGGCATTCCGAATGGGAAACTTTCGAGATTACCAACTGATTAAGAGAGCACAGTAATTCGTGCTAACTCTAAACTGAGTCAAGGCTGAAAGGATGTGCAGCATCTAAAGAAGAGTCGCTTCTCCTTCAACATGAAATTGGGTGAACGTAAATGTAAAATGTCTGCCCAAGTGAAGTTATGGCCGTTCTCCAAATCAATAGAATTGTCTGTGTAACCTACATCAATGCGAAAATGCGGAAAAGACAATTGGTCTGTTTGCTGTTAGATCATAGGAGGGTGGTATTGAATCGGCATCCTAAAATAAACATTGAGACTCAAATGAAGCACGATTTCGTAGTCTTGAGTCTCATTGAAGTCATTTTCGTTTGTTGTTCATTATATTAGGTCGTGAACATTGGAGTGTATGCAATTTTCATAATCTCGCTTGTGGGCAGCCAATTTCCACGGCAGCTTCCGCAAGTTCCGGAATTTTCCTTGAACGCTACCACCTACAGAGCGAGTGATGTTTCACCGTCGGTGCATAAGCCAACTCTTTATGTGCCAATCTTCTCTCTTCTCGAAATCACCTTCTACTTAGGGTGGCTTAAGGTCGCGCAGTCTCTACTGAACCCCTTTGGTGACGATGATGAAGACTTTGATCTTCTGCCTCTCATGGAACGCAACTTGGCCATCAGTCTGTGGATGGTATGAGGAATAGCCATAAATTTATGCCGGGAAGCTTGGATGAAGAAATTAGAGTTAACTAAATCTGCTTCCTAGCCTGTCGATCGCTCAACAATAACAAATCTCAACTCATAGTGCCTCTCATAAAATTCATATCGATCTTTTCATAAAGCAAACTCAGTGGTCGAGTTGACTGACCGACTGGCCCGTTTGAATGATTACCTCAGTCGGAACTTAGTCAGTACAAATTCAATTCTATAATCTTATAGTAATACCAAACTGGGATCTAGCTACCTGAGGTACATTTTAAAAGCCATTATATTACATCAAAGTGATGCGGATGTTTTATACAAACAGAAAACAAACGGCGATTTTGCATCCGATCAGATGTTGGACCTGGATTTCATATTTCACATTGCCATGAATATTATGGTTCAAATGCTCCTAGACTGCAGGAGTTTCCCAGGCACAAGAGCTGCCTTTCAAATATGCCTAGTTTTGTATTCAGAATGACTTTTTCTCGACAAAATCTCACTACTTCAGCAGTTTTGCTTAGAAACATTTCAATTCAATTCAGCACGTCTCAGGAAATGTCGAATTTGCTTGTTGCTAAGCACACCGAGTTATTGAATTGAACCAATGACACTTTTTTTGAATGTGATTACTATTTAATAACTTTAGTAGAACTTCTAATAGACCAAAGTCAATATTGAGAGCGAGTCAAACGACAAGATTTGAGACCAAATCATGCCATTTTTTATACATTAACTGGTAAAATCAGCAACATGATTCAGTGGGGAATTACTTAACCCTGAAGGTGGATCTGCGTCATGGACTGCCAACCCAAAAATCCAATGTTCGACCAGACGAGAGCAGTCTGATGTCCTCCGAACAGCAGCCTCTCCCCTTTACCACTCCCACAGACAGTCTTTTCTTCCGAAAAGTGGATCCAGTCGCAACGGCGGATAGTGACCCTCTTTGTGAGCTTCTCGCCTCAGCCGTACAACTCGATGTTCCCGAGATTCTGTCCTCGAGAAGACCTGCAAATGACCCTGACCAGGCACCCCAGATGGGTTCTGCTGCTATCGTTTTTGAGAGGAAGGAGAGTCGGCGTATGAGCCCCAGTGTTGAGAATCCTGAAGGAAAGAAATTGTCTTCTATGGCCGTAAGCAGACTCATAACTTCACAGCTCTGCCACCAGTTGATGCAGTTTGAAACGGCCTATCCAAATAGAGCCAATAATTTAACCTTTGATTCATTCGGTTATAATTATACTTTGTTGCTAAGGCGCGAGAAAAGGCTTTTTGTAAGCCCCAGCTGATGGTCTCCAACAAACTCATAGCGATCATTACGCCGATCAAAGGAAAGTGTTTATTTCTTGATTTTTTCTGACAATTCCTTATTCTGAACATTTCGACTCAGCAAATGAATCGGTGGTAAACCATATATGCTATGATCAACGTAAAATTTTGTCGGTAAGATTCAGAAAGATTGGCAATGAACTCAAAAGTCCTGGCTCATTTTTGAAAATTGTTTGCCCTCCAATGTCTGGATAAGGCGTTCCAGTTGACATCCTCGGTGCGCTGATTTCTCATTTTTTATTTTTCCAGAACTTTTAGAGGGTGAACTAGATTCCAATTACATCGCACTGCACAAAAAATGATTTATTGAAAGAAATGATTGTGTCATTACCAAAAAGAGCTCACAGCGGTGTGAAGAGGGTGTTTAGGTGCGGGATCGGTCATTCTCCCACGACTCGTCACAACCCGATGTTCCTCTTGCAGCATCTTTAGTGTCCATCCGAAGATTGTCCTCAAACTGCAATCCCATATTTCCCTTGGGATGTTCAATTTCTCTTTTATTAATCTCAACTGCTGCTTGAAAGAGAATGCACTTACTCAAAGTAATAGCAGAACAAGCCTTGACGATGTAGATGAAATCTTCGAAAGAGATCTGTGTAAATTTATTTTTCAGAAGTATCTCAGATATGAATTTTTCTGCTAGTCAATTGACACACATCAAAACAGATATGCGTAAGTCCAGGTCTTAATTTAGGTTTAGTTTGTGTCAGAACAAATATGTCATCATTGAAGTATAGAATGATGGGCCATTTAAATGTCTACTTTTTGAGATGGATGTTTGGCATTAATGCCGCTATCACTTGCGGTCAGGTTAATATGGTCATACCTCCTGCTCAGAGCAGTTAGGACTTAATAAGTGTATGAGGGGTGAATTTGATGTGCTCAATATCATCAATGACCACGCTTTTCTCCTTTTCAGTTTTTGTATTTTAAGGTTTGCGTGCTCATTATCTTGCGCTTTCATCTATTTGTTTTTATTCACGCAAATTAGCATTCATTCTTATAGATCGTTGTCACCTCGTGCTAATCTGATCTCGGAGGTTATGGAGGGTTTTATAGTTGGGTGTTGAATTGATTGTGGTAATTAGAGTACACAATAGCAGTGCGAAGTGAGCATATAAAGCAAGCAGGGACAACTGCGTGGGAATGTTTGCAAGCCACTGCTAAATTTCGCCATAAATTTGGTGAAATAAGAATTTGTACAATAACCTCAGTCATCTGCTGGCACGTTGTATGAAGTCTCTTCCTATATATGAATGTAGTCGACCAGGTACAAGTATCCATTTTCAGCTCTTTGGTTTATTAATTCGCGTTTTTAATAAAACAAAGAGCAACAGGGGGAAGACGCATAGATTGTGCAAATTCATTTTAACAGAGGCCTCAGAATGCTCATAAAAGGCAAAGAGCAAAGAGGAAGAGATCAGTCACTAAAATTACGGAAACTCATTCCTCACTCTCCTTCATTCTCTTCTGGTATTGTAATGAGGAAAATGGAGAACGGTAACCCTCCGTGCCAATCAACAGTCTTTACTGCGTTGTGAGGATACTGTTTCCGCGTTTTGTGGATTTTGCGCTTTCATAATGGCGAGACATCATGGCCACTTGCCGTAATCACTATAAACTTCTGTTTTAGTGAAATTGTAGGTTAGTCATAAAAATATTATGCTTTTTAGAATCCATCAGCGATTTTGAAAACGATCTCATCTAAACAGTAGGAATAGTTTCAGGATTGGAAAATTCCGAGAAGCCTTTATTAACTTTGATAAATTCACGAAATAATGCATTAGGATTCACTCACACGCTAAATACAGGTCAGTTGTTTATTGTTTAAATCGCCTCCTCAGTCTGTTAGTAGTAAATGGGCAGCCGCGTAGTCCTAACCCTACCAGGATTTGGTACCTGGATTGTGTTTATTTTTAATACCCAGGCCTTCATGATTCACATACTCAGGAAGAGCGTGGGGACTCTATCACCGAGCATAATAGGGATGTCTCGGAATTCATCTCCTACCAGTGTAGTTTCGCACCACACATCCATGGCGGACAATGAAGAGACCCGGGTGCCCTAAGAAAGTTCCCAAAATCGTGGATTTATTTGCCTGACTACCTGTAAACAAAAATTAACTTGGGAAAATCAAGTTATTTCTGCTTTGACGCTTTTATTTTTACTAACCAGAAGTAATTCATTTTATTCTGCTTATTTAGAAATGACTTTCCCTAATTTGGATGATACTTTTTAAGTTTAAGTAATGCATTTATTCTGGGACCAGTTTTCGCAGATATTAACCAGGACGAGAACGGCAGATCTCAAAATTTTCAACTTAGCTCTTCGTCATTAAACTTTGTACGCCTTTAATTCGAGTTCCGTAGGATACCTTTCCTTGCTGCAGCTTAATATGTGGAAATGATAGCGTTCAGCTATAGCCCAACCAAACGATTTAAGATGCTGGGTTGAGACGCCACGCCTTAAGCCTACTTCGATCACTCCGATTAGGAGTGGACACATGAAGCTGATGCAACCATTCAATGTTCTTTAAGTTCTGCCGTTCCTATTTCATTCAACTTTGTCATTTATATGAAAACGTTGTACAAATTAAGCTGTTGATCATTTGGAGCAATCATTTATGCAAACGAAGAGTTGGAGATATCACTAATCGCTATACATGGCTGGATTGCGTAGTGCATACATAAACCCCCTGTTCAGTGTCTTTAAGGTGAGCCGCAGTTCTCCAGAAATGAATTGAAAAGCGAAAATAATAAAGACTTATTGATCAATTTAATTTACAATAAAATCATTACGGTATACAGAAAAGGGTAAATCCATTTACACCTCCATTCCAGAGCACACTCCTAAAAGGAAAAAAAATAATATTGAAATAAGATCTGAACAAGGTAAGGCTGATATGAACTGATTTCTTTATCATAAACAACTAGAAAAGGAACTCCTAACTTGTTTCTCAAGTCGAAATCGACGTAAAGTTCGCAACTAGAAGTGGAAGATTGCAAAGCTAGAATAAATGTCAGACTGTCTATACTCCTAGTCGAGGTAGTAGGATTGTCCTAAACTCAATTAAAAAACAAATTCTTGAAACTAATGTCCAATCTGATTGAATAATTGTATGAGTTGCACAAACCCAGACTCTATTTAGGCCATATCGTTCACCTTAAAAGAGAACTACATCTGAAAAATAAACAAACAAGCGGATACCTGTTTCGGCATGTTTGTAGGTTCATAACTTACCAAATTGAGCGCAAAAACTTGCCTTTAACCGGAACAATAAACGCACGCACAAAAAATAAACTAATGTCGCCTTCTACGTCGATGGCGCTCCCGACTACGGGACGATGACGACGAGGAAGAGGACGTAGAGTTCGACCTGGACGATCTAGAATAGCGATGTCGTCTATGTGACTGTCGCCTGCTGCATCGACGGCTGCGACTACGAGAACGTCTCCGACGCCTAATTGACAAGTCTCGACTTCGAGAACGGCGAAGGCTCCTTGATCGACGTCTCTGATAATGACTAACTGAGGATGCAGTGTCCATATGCTCTATTTTAGATATTTTTGACTTGGGGAGTCTTTTGACCATTTCATTACTGTGAGAAGGGCGCTCCTTGCTCCTTGAAAAAGTTGAAGACGGACGTTTCTTTTTATCGTCATGCGATTTAGTCTCCTCCATCACAGTACTTTCTTTTCTTGACTTCTTATCGCCTAACGACCGAGATTTCACGGAAGACGATCCAGGGCGAGGTGGAGAAGAGGATTCCGGAATTTCACTAGTGGAATTCTCTCGAGCGTCTTTGGGTTCTTGAGTTATGAGAGGTTTGCCAGCGGGCGCAGAGGAAGGTAATTCTTCCGGTTCTGAGAGTTTGGGATCAGGGTGATCCGCGGTCTCTGATTCGCTGTCGCTGACATAAGCAGTGAGGCCTTGCGAAAAGAAATAAGAATCAAATGAAGGTACAAGCCATCGCTATGATCTCCTTCGACGAAACTGATTAAATTCAAAGGACTCACCGAGAACTCCTGCACCAGCTGGTAGAGAGCTACTAGCGCTGCTTCTGTCATCAACCTCATCAATATTGCAAATGTTGTCTAGGTCATTACCCATGCCGTAAGCAGCCTGTCGAGCCTGGAGAAGAGTCTCTTCACAAACCTGATTGATCGCCAATGTGGTAACCTCGAGAAGCACATCCGTGAGGGCGTCTCTTATGAAGCGATGCTGAAACCTCGCAAAGCAGAGAATGAAACCAATTCTAGTGTAAAACAATTATTACAAAAAGGATTCCACAGAACTCACGCATTCGTTGGTAAGGAGACTACCCTGCAATCGGGCACAGGCGACCTGGTACTCCAATTCGGTGACAGGAGGAGGAGGTGACTCCAGTTCAAGTGCGGTCTTCTAAAAAGCGAAAAAGAAAAAAAGTTATATTATGAGGCAAAGAAGGGGGGGCTCAGCAGAAGTAATACTGGCGATTTCTTGAGGACACGACAGGGAGGAGAGGCGGGGAGGGGGAAAGAGGGGGCTTACCAAGGCAGAAATTGAATCGCCGTGAGATGGTGAGTAGCTGTTGGTTGCTCTAACTTTACCTAAATTTGATCCGGTGTCTTCCTCCGCTTCGTTACTATCCGAATTCTCCGATGCGTCGCTCTCCGCCTCCATCAGAACGGCGTCGTCTGTGCCACATCGACTTTGCACATCTCCTTCGTCTAATGATTCTCTCACTCCTATATAAATGCATATAAATTTCGCTAGTGAGTCAAAAAACAATGAATTTATCAGTTAGGTGAAGACGTAGAGCTTACGGTCCTTAGCTACCTCTTGAGCCAACTCCAATCTTTCCTGTTCCTTGCGTCTCTGCTTCTCTAGTCGTTCCAGTTCATCTCGCAACCAGGTGGGCAAAGCCGAACGCGGCTGTGGGGCCGATTGTTGAGGCGGAAGCCAAGGATTTACCGCCTCTTCTGTAAAAAAAAAAACGAATGCGGAAGAACATGTTCGCAACTATTATTGGTGAAATTGAATAACTGGACTCACGGAAAGCCGGTATGACGTGTTCGGGAACGGGGTGGTGGTGTAGATGAGGTGGGGGAAGTCGATGACGCCAAGGCGATGGATGCACGTCCGGACTTCCAACGGGAAAGAGGACTGGAGCGGGTAAGGACGGCAGTAAACCGCTCGGTGGTGGAGGGTAAGGCATCGTCTGGGGGTTGGGAGGATAGCACTGCTGATTATACGCCCAATCCTCTTCGCCGTTGAAGGGTGGTGGCGGTGGACAGGCCATGGGCTATTGTATATAGTAAACATCAAAAGGTTATCTAGGCCGGCCAATAAAAGCGACTTGACTCTTGCCAAACTTTTTAATTTCAAAGAAATGTCAAATCATACACACAACGAAAGTCGGTTTACGTAAAAATTAGAAAAGAATAATGATCGTAATAGAGCTGCTCCCTAGAAAAGATTTATAAAATTCTAGAACCTGGACTTTGATTCCATTCACAACGCACTAAAAGTAGTTTGTAAAGGCCACAAGTGATAAAGCTTAAAGAATGCTTTGAAAGTCAGGCGGCTCTAAAGGTGTAAAGTCCTAGCATCCTGACGACATTTAAAGCTAGATAAGGCTAATTTCCTGCGGGAGAATACTTAAGTGATATAAAAATCATTATTCTATATTATGAATAATAATTACTGGTTTTAAAACCAAGATCGCCTCACATTATGCATCCCATGAGGATGTGGTGGTGGCAACGATGGCGGCAGTGGTGGTGCCACTGGTCTGAAGTTAGGTCGAGGAGGCTGTTCATATACGTCCGGGTAGCTTCCATACGCCTCTCCAGAGGGTTGATAGTACCCAAAGTTATCATCTTGCCATCGGTCAGGAGGACGGGGATAATCTCTCAATGGCATCTGATTGTAATCTAAACAATAAAAATTAAAGTTAAGTAGTTCAGTTTTGGTACTAAGAGCCTGGAACGAAAACCCACTATTATGATGCCTACTTGCATTGCTGTTATCATCAAAAGGAGTGAGTGGAACCAAAACACGATCATCTTGATCCTCGATCTTTACCGCCTCAACGGGTGGCGGAGGTGGCGGGGGTGGAGGAGGGGGGAGTTGCTGAGGCGGTTGAGTTTGCGGTGCATTGGCAGCAGCCCATTGTCGAGCAAGTTCAGCCCAGCGATTTGTCTCCGCGACTGTGCTAGGCATGTTCTGTGGCCACTGGGGCCAATTTGAACCACTTGGCCACATTAATGCGGGCACTGCAAGGTTAATGCAGCAAGTAAAAATGAGGATAAACAACAAGGTGGACAACATGAGCACTACAATGAAATAACATGCAGTCGATTGATTTAATGAACAGATAAGAAATATCTAAACAAAAGAATTCACTACAAGGAACCATCTACGGTTAAGAGCAAAACCAACAAATAGCATATTTACACGACAAATCAGAGAGCGCGCTTTAGAAATGGCATAGCCTAACAATCTACAACCACCTTGACAAAATATTGCTCAAGAAAATGTATTATTCAATTTTAATTTTGAGTCGCAGCGAATTTTCGATGAAGGAATAATAAATTTTATTAGCTTACATTTCTGAATTTCGGAACCAATGTGTCCTTGGCTTTACTGACTTACATCCTTCATAATGTTTGATTATTAACGTATTTTATTTCAAAAGCGTACGCACACAAATCAACTTAATAAGAGCTGGTTTATTCATGGTTTTGGACTCTAAATACTTCATGGACTAAGACATTATATTTCTGCCAAATTAATAAAATATCGTTTTCAAAAAGAGATGCCGCATAGTACCTTTTGAGATATTTGCTAAAAGATGGTATTGTAACTAATCAGTTTGAACTGATAGAATGCTTCTTAATATTTTGAATAGCAGATACGTTAACTTATTAAATTATAAATTTATCTGCTTAAACTAATCACATGCATAAAGGACTCTTCGCGAGTCATATTCATGCGTGCTGTTTCATATATAGGTAACATGCAGCGCAATTTTCTTAAAATTTATTTTATTTTGCGTTATAAAACCGATCTAATAAGCAAGCCCATTGGTAAATGGTTCTGTACTGCATCACTTGAAAAATAAATTAATCAAGTTCACGCCCATTATTTTTATTGAGAAATCATTCAATATCAGATTTCTACAGCTGAGGGCAGATGCTTGGAGTCAAGTCAAACACCTTTATTTTGTTGATTTCGCCCTGGAACATTTGCATTTTTCGTTAACGTCAGATGGAAGGATCAATGAAAGAATAATTTTGGCGCAGACCGAAATAATAACGCTGGTGAAAATATTCTTCCAGCTCAATGTTGAGGAATCATCTCTTGAAGCAGCCTTCAAACTTTATGTAATATTAATAGTAAGTCAAACCTTTTGTTCATATTCCTTCTGCTGAACATACTCGTGATAATGTTTGATTCCATACTCCGTCAGTAACATGGACAAAACACTACAGCCCATTGTGACCCCTTGAAATAACGCTGTCACAAAATTCATTTTTTTAGGAAACAGTGTACGTTGAGCCGAGAGAGGATTGAAACTTTGGTTTATCGATCGACTCTGCATTGTATCTGTGGAGGGAATCTTTTACGGTAAACCACCTTTGTTTTTCGGTTGGTTCCCCCTAAAATTATAGCGTTCAACATCCTCAGTTTTTGGAGATCCTTCTCAAAATAAAACAGAAATTCGTTGTGTTAATTTATTCACTCCCACTTGATTGTACACTAAATTACCATATCCATTTCGCATAGCCCGGTACCCTTCGCAAGCAGATAGTTTATTGCAGCAATGAACACGGTCTATGGTCCCAATCAACCTTAAAACATAAAGGTAAATATTGTGTGAATGCGGATCACCATTAATTTACTTCGTCGGCCAATCGGCGCCCTTTATAGACACGAAAAGCATTGATATCTCCCGAGACTTTGTCAGAGAACAATTAATCGAGAAAATGTCGTGGGTGTTTTTAACTCGAGTGAACTGATTATTTAAACGAGTCCCGTTATTTGAACTCATTAGTCGGGAAGAACCAGAAAAGGCCTTGCCAGAATAGACTGGAAAAAGCAGTAGAAAACAAGTTACAAAGCCACAAACTGGGATACAAGTCACACAAGTCGATGCGCCAAATCGACAGACTTGTATTTTTTAGCACCATTTTAAGAACAAAGAGGTCTTAATGCATCAAAGAAGTCAGAATATATCTGGGAATTCCATTCTGCGTGATTATGAAGCCTAACTAATGTTTTTGAATGAGTAGATTCATCCGTACCTAAGACACCTACCTTGCATTGTTATCAGAACTTGAACATTCATTCATAACATCTGTGGTGAACCAGAACAAGCGTTTTCACAGATGCTTGCAAATGCGGATCACCACAGTAGAACTAGATAGGAATTTCAGGGGCGAAATCAGCTCAATTAAAGTGCATGTTACAGTGCTCGAAAGGTTTGGTGACATAATAATTGTCATCCTCGTAAAAGCTGCAGCTACATGTCTGTAAATGTCTGTAACACTTACCATGGTTAGTCGAATTTGTATTTGAACTGAAAATATTTGCACTTTAAATGACAATAGCTAGAACATTTTATTATTTTTGATTTCATCCTGCTGTTTTGAAAAAACAAAGGCTAATTGCGGTTGACGTGATTCAATAGCAAGAGATCGCTTGAATCCATGGCTACTTCAGTTTAAAAAATCTTTAATGGAGTATATTCGTAAGGGGAGCTAAATCATCTTGAATAAGCAGATGACCTATGTCCTATTGCGCCAAGTGAGGTGGCAGCTGTCAGATTAATAGAGCATCTGATCGAGAAGACACCACAGAGAACGGACTAAGGATACTAGGCCTATGCCAAGAGTATAATTTAAATGTGATGAATACTTTCTTTGAGAAACCAACTTCTCGAAGACTGACTTGGTACCATCTTACGAGAAAAGGTGCTATTCTAGACTTTGTTCTGATGAAAAGGTCAAAACTATTCCTCATAAGTGATAGAAGTGCTTCCAAAAAGGTAGCTACAAATTCTGATCACTGCCTACAAACAATAATCCTCAAGCTCAAATCACATACTAGAAAATGCCTGGGAAAAAGAAAGAATTGAACTTTGAAAGAAAGCACAAACAGTCGAAAGCAATGGTGGCAACTACTTAAAGGCATCGAACAAATAATAGAATGGAGGGAGACATACTAGGAAAATCTCAAAAGGGAACTACCTCAGGACCGTTTGACTACTACATAAGAAGATATCTTGAAATCTATAGAAATTGTAGCTGCCACAACAACAAGGCAAAAAATTGAGCGAAAGAAAAACGGATGGTACGCAGCTATCCGCGAGAAGGAAGATAGAGAACTAATCTGTTACAAAAGCAATAGAAAATGAATTGGCCCTCAAATCCTTCTCAAAAAATGCTCATGATGTACAAAGAGGAAAAAAACAGGGTGAACAACCTGAATCGAAATGGGAAACAAGCATATGAAGACGAGAGAATAACTAACTTTCCATTCTACCTCGCAGAAAGAGAACATCGAAAAACCTTCATGCTGTTAAAGGACATAATGAAGCAAAACTCTTCATGGAAAACCCAAAATGCAAGGACACTGGTCAAACCGAAAGATCTGGTCGTACACTACCAGGAACTGTTTAAGGACAGGACCACCGAAGAAATTAAAAAATATGATCTTCTACCACGAGAGTCATTTATTTCAATGGAGTAGATTATGATAGCTAAAAGTAGACTAAAAATATACAAAAGTCCCGGAGAAAATGGAATTAGATCCGAGTTATTGAAGTGGGACAATCAGTGTCTAAATGCCCACCTTTTAAAAGTTTCAGATGACTTTTACAATGGGACCACTCCTATACCTCGAGTCTGAATTGATGCTGAAGTTGTAAGTATCTACAAGCGTAAAGGTTAGCAGACAGATCCTGCAAACCATAGATCAATCTTCTTTCGTTCTTTTTATCCAGATTAGGCAAGTTATATGCATCTATTCTGTGCCAACGTTTGAGGCACCACCTTGCCGAACTACATTCAAGAACTCCAATTTAGATTCTGCGAAGGAAGATCTATCGAACAGGCTATACCGAAATCCGTGGACCATGAGCATAAAATAGTGCTGGTGTTTGTCGACCTGGAAAAGGCCTTCGACTCGCTGCCTAAAGCTGCAATAATCGACCGAACGATAGATCTGGGCTGCTCTTGGCAAATGATCCATTCAGTAAAGTCCTTGATGGACTTGAAAATGAAATTTCGGTAGAGTCTGGTGGACGACACCACATACTGCAGGCGGAATGTGCTAAACGAGACCCGTGATCTGCTAATTTTCAGGAGGAACGATGTCTTGAACCCTTGGTAGCTTTTCTGCCTTTAACAAATTTCACCACTGCCACAGCTCGTTTAAAAGAAATACTTTTAACTTGGCGTCCCTCCAGTCGTTTTATACAGAAAATATTTTGATGTCAAAGAATATGGAGCTAGCCAGAACTCTTGCATCTTTTCCTTCAAAAACTTTTCATAGCCGGTCTAATTTTCAAACTTTTTGGCAAAAAATAGGCCAAAATAAACGAATAAGTTCTAAATATAGACTAATCAGCAACTTAGACACAACTTAATTTGACAGCCATCTATAGAAACCTTGTAATGGAATGCTTTTCACATCTCCTGAAAATCATCTCATAGACATTGCATGAAGGGACACGAAGGATCGATCACTTCCAGTTAAATCGTTGTTGGGAGATAATTTCTCCATTAGAATTGGAACGGTAACAATTAGAAGTGAATGGGTTTTTCAACAAGTCTGCATTTTATTGATGCAATAAAATCATATAGGACCTTAGCGAATGCCAGAAGGTCTGAAGTACCTTTTCCTCCCTCGAACTTTTCTGGGTTTGCTAGAAACATCCGAACCGAGTTCTTCAAAAACACGTTGTGTAAGATAAAAGGAAATGAACGTTAGCATCAGCGCTGTTCCGGTGATTCTTAAATCCAACAGGATATTTTCCGTCCCAAGTGAAAATATCTAAAATAGGCTGAGGTGCCAGAATAATTCCTTACTCCAATTAGTGGAAGATAGCTCCCGAAGCAAACAGCCGCGAAATGCATTAGTATCAAAGAGGCAAAAATGACAGAGAGCTGGATTACATTGTCGAATTCGAACTGCACTAACCACGAAAACAGACCGCGCATGTTACTGGATTGATCAATAATCCAGTGGTTCTTTGCAGATCAGCTGATTTCAACAATGCAAATGGCATCTCCGTTCCCTTAAGCTCTTTCGTTAATGCTCATTACTGCGAACTATTTGCACTTGACTATGCTAAGAAAACATTTCTACGTATCTGCGAGGTAAATTAGAAATCGAAAGGTCTATACAAATCCACCTTAGCAAGAGAATTCCACCGACCTTATGGGTGATGTCCTAAGTTTGAGGGTCATTTGCTCTAAGGCAATCATTAAGATAGCCAAGAGGCTGTTTGCTAAATATTTTTAACTTGAGTGTTGGTATCCAACATCTTCAGTGCTAAATGCCAATAATATGATAAATTCAACGGATGAATATAAACACTGGCGTTATGTTTCTCAATACTAGATGGCAACGAAATTGTTGAAGGCACAAGTGAACCTGTCTGCCACTTTAACACGGCGGTGCGGTTCGACCTTGAGATATCTGCTTAGCCGAACCTAACTAAAATATTCGGCGTTTACATCATAGGTAGGAATGAGTTATAACTTCATCATATGTGGTGTTTAAACAGTACGAGACGTGAGATTCATTTCACGGTTTTCCAGAATACTCTACCGGAGGATAGAAAATTAGTGAGGGTAAGGTTGTACGGCATATTCATTAGAATCATCAAAAATTGCTTTTTATTTTCATTATATACAGTTTTAAGTTACAAATCTAATAAGGCCTTGGTTATGACATCCGAGTTTTAACGTTCCTCTCTTAATTGTGTTAAAATTAATTCTGCTCACATATTTGGCCACTGCCTTTCTGTCGTGCAATTTTCTTAGCGGGAACCTTTTTGCGATTGAAGCCCACGTTGAGTAACTTCTCACACAGGGCACCTGATGTTATGAGTACACAAAACTGAACACCTCGGCTTCAAGTATAATTTTAATAGTGTCTAAACTCGAGCTCAAATGAATGTGCCGTTTATCGGCGCTGCGAGGATCTCTCACCTGGTTGATTAATTTGATCACCCGCACTGGGTAGTGAGGGTGAATGAAATAATTCAGAACTGGCGTCCAACACGAAGCACTGCTGATTAGATTACAGGTGCCGATGTATTTCAGAATATGGTAAGGATGGGGTGGAACACTCACATCCACCTGCACCCAGCATAAAAAAATCAAGTTCACTACCTTTTCTCGGTAGCTCCAACTTTCCACCCACGACTCCTGTCTTGCGACTAGTCGAACCGAGTACGCGGGGTCGACCAATCTATGCTAGCTAGCGGCTTTTATCAAATCGACTTTCAGTGATTTAAGGCACACTGAATGGTGAGCCCACATTGCATGTTTTCGGCAACCTTGGTATAGAAGTGGCTATCGGAGAAGCTAAAGGTCGTTTGTGTTGTCGACGCTTCAACGCCGAGATAGCAATGTGGGGGGTGGCCCGCGAAGTGAAGTTCGATTCATCCCCTGAGGATTATGCCAAGATTTAAATAGGGAATTTTCAGATTAGAGCACTTTCAAATGGAGACAATCCCGACTTTTTTAATCTCGTCTCTGCAGAATAAACTTTTCGCATTTGGTGAACTCGGCAGAATCTTCGTCCCTTTCTATGCAAGAGTAATCCACCCTTCCACACCCTCTCGCACTATAACTTCTCATAACGGCCCACTTCGAAGAAATAAGCAGTAGTGTCCCACCGACGTAACAGCAAGTGGTAAGTCGAGTCGAATATGAGGAAGTAGTCCATCCCGCAGAGTGCCAAAAGGAAATAAGGGTTAAAAAGTGTTCCCATAAGGCGCTCTTATGACATACCCGTTATTAATACGGTAGACGCCGCGAAACCACCTCGAGAAGCCGAGATATTCCATTAATGGAAGTAAGCACCAGAATGAGTCTAATTTTGCCACCCCACTTTAGATACCGTTTCGCATATAAAAACCGCCGCACTCTTAGCTTCCTTACCTTGTGACGTAAATTGCAAATTTAAGCAGATCAGGTGCACATAATCTGGCGGATGAAGTACTCGCGCTAAATATCTTCAAAAGCAAGGCTTCAACTAACTGATAAAGAGCGAATTTCGAGATTACGGCACACCGTTCATACTTGCATGGGCATCTAAATTAAACTTAAAGACCAACCATCAATTAACTAACCACTCAAATAGAATTGGAACGAGTACTTCAGCACTTTAAAGGTTAGGTAATGAAGTCACGGTGGAGTACTTGACAGAATTAGTTTATTTTAGGTAAGAAAAATGGGTTAAGAATGGATGAAATAACGAAATTTTAAAGAGCAGGTTTAGTTATCCTTCTGCTTGCGTAGATAGCGTTCACGCGCTCTAAGCATTCGATTTCCAAGATATTTCGAGACCATACAAGTAGGAAGCAGTCCGAGGATGTGCATTTCCAGAGCATGCATAAAGTAGCCCGAACCGATGGTTTCTACACCGACCATGGAAAGAGCAGATTTAGCGAAGGTTCTAGCGGAGGGAATTAAAACTGAAGTACGCGAAGTCCCCGACATGTTTGTAGAGACGAGAGAAGGAACAAATGCCTGGACGCGAACACAAGTGTCTTTCAGTTCACAGGCAAGGCCTCGGGTTAGAGAAGCAACGTACGCCTTGGTGGCTCCGTAAACTGATAGATACGGTACGGTGATGATACCAGAAAACGAACTCATGTTTATAATGCAGCGATTGACGCCTAACGTTGGAAGTGGATCGTTGATCAACTTAGGAAGGATCATCCGGGTAAGGTTGGTCAGTGTAACAACATTAATTCTGATAATTTTTTCGCAAAATTCTGGGGTTAGTAATGGACCGGTAGCTAAAGCATCAGGATGAGTATACGACAAGCCAACATTGTTTATGAGGCAGGAAATCGAAGACAACTCCTCAATATCAGATACTAGTTGCTGATAAGGAAACGGATCCTATAAAAAGATTAATTGGGTAACACAGTAATCCAGAAAAAAAATGAAAAGAAGCCATACCAGACCAAAGTCAGCGGCGAAAATCCTCGTCTTTACTTTATACTTCTCTTCAATTTCAGAGGCAACAGTTTGCAACTTATCTCTACTTCGACTGACGAGGAAAATATTAAGCCCTTTTGCAGCCAAAAGTTCTGCGAACGCTTTTCCGATACCATCAGTTGCTCCAGTGATAACTGCCCAGTCACCAGCTTGCGTTAGCTCACCACCTTTACTCAGGAATGAACGGAATACGAAATAGACCAAAATAGGCCATATGGCGTACAATACAAATGGGATCAATGCACCTAACAAAAGGAGCGCTATCATCGAGTGCGACTACAGTTTCAATTACGCAGAAGCGCAGTGGGCGAGGTTTAACCTAATCGCTAATATTATCAAAAGCCCAAAGTTTCCGCATTATTGTATGTTATTTTAAAATAACTCGAAAAAACTATGTATTATATACCTAGACGCATGGGTAATAATTTTGCAAATGCATTATATTTAAAGTACGAAAAAAATCACCCGAGATAACTTTCCCCCATTTAGTAAATGATTAGACCGGATAAAACATTGATTTGGTTGCTCTGACTAATCCTTCAACCAAGGGCCATCAGGACGAATGGACATGCTATGAGGTAACAGTAAATCATTCGCGTCCTCTAATGGAAGGCAAAAATGCAAATGATGGAAAAGATGACTCTGCTGCGGCGTAAATTATCACAAGGGTGAATGAAAAGACAACCAGCCTAATTCACTGATATACTTTTTATTCAACTCGGTAGTTCTTCAAGACCATAATCTAGGTATTAATAAAACCATGGAAATCGATTTTTACATGAAAACTCGACTAGCCTAATAAATTTTCATTGGAATTGGACAGTAACTGGTAATGTATCTTACAGAAGCAAGTAAGAAACCTCAGATGCAACTGCTAAATATATTCTTTTTTTATTTTTTGCCTTATGATCTAAATCTCTACATTAATCCCTAAGCTTTTGAAAGATTTCCAACTCCGCTGCTAACCTATGGAGAAACTGTGCGCACATTACTTAGTACAGTCAACCTTAAAAATAGAAAAAATAGAAAGGCGCCTGTTCACCAAATAAATGGTCAAAAGCCGATGGAGACAACTGACAAAAAGTGAATACATTCAGCGTGTGAAGGTAAACAAATATGTACCATTAGTTTGCGCGAATTCGCATAAATCGAATATTAGTTTAATATAAAGTCATAAAAAATCGTAATAAAATCATTTTGAGTATGATTGAAATTAATGTGTGTCCCCTTTAAATTAAGAATTCGCGGGCAGAGGCTACCAGCTGCCCATCAAAGGTGCATTTGATCTTCACTTATGAGCACCTAGAATTCGACGTAATCGCTCAAAAAATTTTTCATCGCTAATATTAAAACTAAATGAGTATATATTTTTTTAACAATTCGACAATGCGCTGAATAAATATTTACCAGCAGTGATACCTTACCTTGTCTAGGATTGGTAGACAAACGCCGACTAATGCAAAACATGGCGCCGCGGAGTACTGTTTTGAGAGTCGCAAGGCGGGTATTATATTCCCTATCACCTACAGGCTTGTATTTTGTCACTCTTTACTTCACTAACCAGAGCTTTTTACTTGTCATTCTGCGTTCCGTTCCCTATCTTCATTTATGTGTTTTCTTTAATGGCACCACCAGTTCATTCCTATGACCATTAACCTTATAATGCGGAATCATTCTCGTAGTTAGGCTTATCTGAAATCTCCTCGAATCGTATAATCATTTCAAATAGAGGTATCTTGCTTAAAAAAATACGTAATTAATAGGCTGTCCTTATGTTTATTTGCGAAACAGTGTTTGCGTGTACACCAACGCTTCACCGTTTACATTTGCATTTAGCAACAGGATTTTAATGATCTTAAGTAATTGTTTCCTTTTAGATTTCAACTATGCTCCCTCTCTATTATTTTCTCACTCGTGTAACTGCTACCCCGATGGTGTTTGCATTTTCCCGTAGATTATCTGTAGTTTCATCGAGTGATGACGTAACTTCTTATATCACTGCCGATGTTGCCGAGTCTCGATCGCCAAAAGCTCCCAAGGCGCGTTCTAATCTTAATATCAACGAAGGGGGGAACATTAATCGAGCCGATATTTTGGGCACCGTCACCGAGCTAAAGGTTTGTTTCTTAATATTCTTTATCGGTTCAAACAAACCGAACCTGAAAGAATTTGGCCATTGAGTGATCCTCAAATGGATAATTTCTATTTCTTTTGCGTATTCCTTTTGATGTCTTTCTTCAGCTGCTAAATCGACTTTCACAACCCGAGAAGCAGTGGGCGACTCTCTTTGTACGGACTAGAATTCCGGTATATTTTACATCGGGAGAATATGAACCTGTCGCTAATCATGACGTCTACGACGATGTGGAATCAGTGGGAGGATCTGTTGGCTACCAGATGCGAACATACCACAACCGGGTTCACGTATTTGACCGTCGTTTACTGCCACTCGTCAAACGTCTGCGACCCGGAGATCGGATTTTTGTAACTGGTTTCCTATCATACTACAAACCTACTGGTGTCTCTAGCCCCCCTGAAGTCATCAAAGACAGGAAAATCGGGGCAGTTGTCGCCGAACGATTGATTCTTCTTGGGTCCTCTGAATAGGAAGAGGCTTTATCTAAAGCGTCTAATTTACAGAAGTAGAACAATCGGAATGTCTGGGCGCAGTTTATTTTTATACACATTTTGATCCGGTCGGAGAATAAAGGCTTTTTGACATTAAATTAACCTTATGGCTGTGAAATAACCAATAGGTACTTAACCAATTAGCATGCCCTCCAATCTATTTTGTTTTGAAATTCACAAAGAAACTGGAGTCTCAAAGCGTTAGTCAGTCGACATATTTTTAGGGACGCGATAATCTGAATCAACGCCTCGATGAACACTTGGGCGCAGTTGGGGGATTTATAGGAATTTTCAATGCATTATTTATCCTGCGGAATTATTTATTCAGACGTGTTGCAGTTGGAATGGTATTGGCTTCCTGTTCCTGTCCAGCTTTGGGATTTTATTTTTATTTGATGTCCGTTCTCATTCTTTAGATCAAGCCTCGACCCCAGATTATCTCCGATTAACCTCCCACCGAAAATGCGAAGATACTCTTAGCCTCTCACCAGCATCTTCTATGTTGTCGAGTGATTGTGCTAATCCAGCGATGTCCAGATTGACTCATTTTCGGGGGCGCAGTAACTTACGTCAGATCAAAACATTGTTGTCAACGGTTTTGAAACATGTTTATCAAAGCGAACCACCAAAAACACTTTTTACTGCAGTAGATTTGGGTAAAGGTATATACTTTTTAAATGCAATATTTAGTTTAGCAGTATCTACTCCTCTAAACTCTTTACATCGCGCGTTTCGACAATGAACAATGCTTACTTTAGAGCAACGATTTATTCAGTATCTAAACATCTCAGTAAATAAAGAAACTTATTTTTGTGGTTTCAAGAATAATCAGGGAAGATTAGTGACCTTATTTACATTGATACCTGTATCCATTCAATCAGCCGATGAGGCTATAGACAAATACTCAGGAAGCTGAGCACTAAGTTGGGGCATCAACATTAGTTGCCCAATTCTTTGAATAAATAGGTTTATTTCAAATGATAGCGAGCAATCACAAAACGAAATTTCGTGCTTAAGTGCAGGAGATTCGATCATTGTTAGTTCGCTAGACGTGAATGATCAACTAAATGAAGATTAGCCAGCTTGAAATAAGTTTACCGAATCAGGCGATGGAAATCTTATGGCCTCCTGAAATGCGCCATGGGCCGGTGATTTGTTTCACAAGCCAACTGCTAATCGGGCAAAGTCATGGAAGAGAACAAGAGAACTAGATATACGCTGCGAATAATTTAGCGGATACAAAAAGCCGAATATTAAATTACCTGCGTGCTGATGACATGGCAATTGTGCAAGCAACTGACACATTTGAAAACACGAGTTCGAAACCCGGTTGATGGCAAATAATAGACTTCATGTTGACAGCCAGACCGTAATTACATCGTTAGAGGCCCTAAGGTATCTTCTCTCTTTTAATGTTAAACGTTGGAAGATGTATCGGATGATCAGCGTGACATAAACGTACGCTAAGAAAAATTTCGCCTTAGAAGCTTGGGGATCGTATGGTGATTCCCATCCATCACATACTACTATCCTTTACTGGTATTTTGATTAGAGCAAAATGCAATGTTCCCCCAACCGCGATAACACCCCCTTCTCCCTACGCTACACGTTGGTACAGTTGTTAAATCAATCACGGGGTAATGAAATCTGTCCCATGGTGGCACTCGGCTTTTATAGACGTATTAGATCAGAAATCAAGATTGTTAGAAACTACTGATTAATATACACCAATGAAACGACAAGAATTGAGCTAAATTCTTGAAAACAACACTACTAAGTAGCCCATGCAATCATGCAATATCGAGCGAACTTATGGTTCAAAACGGAAACTGAAATGAAAAAGTTAGCAGAGATGGCAACCGCCTTCTACCGAGGGGACAAATCAACCTAGCGATGCATCCAAAATACCTTGTTGGCTAAGACGGATGACGTTACCATCAGTAGACTCTGTTAACAAAATTGGCACTGGAAAGTCTTTCGGCCCTCACCTCCTCACGATGCTGCAAATTAATACCAATATTTAGGAGAAGTTTCTACCCTAGTGTTTAATCAGCCTCTAGGTGGTCTAATGGTGGTAATGCGCATGTGGCTCATCGAATGATATAAGTTTAGAATCCACTGGAAGCCGATTCAGAGATTTTCTTCTATTGCTTGGAGTTCTAGTAGAGATGTGCAGTGAGACAAGCGACGGGATCCTTGCATTTCATTGACTGATTACCTAACATTTCTGTTCTACACCTTGCTCTTTCGGTAAAGCCTTGGAGACCACGATCATGGAATCAAAAACGCACATGAGTGCAAATAATCAGTGTTTAAATCAGGGCGGTGCGAACGCACGCAAACAAAGGCAAAGTCACTCAAGCGCAATCGGTATGGTAGTCGGGGTATGTTGGCGACTAACGTCGTCACTCGTTTAAACACAGCCTTCATTAATAGATAAAAGCATATGCTTTAGCCAATAGCAGGACAAGTCTTGACGACCAGTGTGAGGAACCCCAAGCTTCTAAAAATGACATAAAAGATGAAATCCATGCAAGGACAAATTTCAATCGCGTTTCTATAAAAATTGGTAAATACGCTTTTCTATTGTCCAAGTAACTTGCATAGTAACGTGCGGCTTCCGGAATTTTTCTGTGAACATCTGATGGTGCTTATCACCATAGAACAGAGTGGTGGGTCATTACAATTATTTATTTCCTACTCTCTTCCGTTTTCTGACTTCCTAAGGGATCCGTTTCCTCCAAGATGGTGGGGAACCAATTAAGTGTGAAATAGTCTTTATAACTGAATTCCTCAGCGTCTGTTCTGTAAGTAACGATGAATTAATTAACGCCTGATTTCAACCTATTTTTACTCTATTTATCGAGCAGGATAACTGCTAAATAATTTACTTTCAGTACAGTTAATCCTGATCTTGATCAGGCACTTTCTTCAGCAAGATTGAATCTGGAGCTTTTCGGGTTATTTCAAGGTCTAACCACACATCATAAAGACAGAATACTAAGAAGGACAGGGCTTTTGCAGAATCATCTTTACTTTGGATGCCCTTTCTACAAGCCTGGTAAACTTACATTATCAATGCAAGTTTAGTAGAACTCGGGGTTTCATCAATAGAGGGGGCTTTTAGATGTAAGAAACGACCCGTAACTTGAAATAGTAAACATCTACATCTCCCATATCGGGCGTCATCGTACTGTCAAGGCGAAAACCTCCGTACTGTCAATTAAAAAATAACGCATGTTTCATATCAGATGCAGCAGTTACCCAGCTGCGCCACTTAAGCTATTTTTCAGTCAACTGACGAACCTTGGTGACTAAAGAACTCCCAGAGTTACATGGTCTCAGGCATTACTAGGCGGGACTACCCAAATAGCAGTGGATTTGAGACACAAGTTACAAAAACCACAAGAACAGATGGTGATTCATAATGTAAATATTTGGCAGATTTTCCGATTCAGATATGGAGTCATCGAAAGCGTCAAAAATAGCAGGGCCTTAGTGTACCACTATGCTTCGCGCGCTATTAACGTATAAATTGTCCCTTCTAACATTTTCGCAGAGCATTAAAACGCTCGAACACCAGCTTCATCAAAGATTTTACTCTACTCACATTTTCCCGATTAAAATCTGGACCAAACAATTTCAAAATCTGCTGCGAATTTTTTTGATTAATTACTTTAGATACATATTCGGCTTCAATCAAGAAAGGAACGAACCACGTGTTTAATGATTTAAGACACCAAAAGTCTTCAGGCTTGGCGCAGGAGCTTATCGCTAATCAGCCTAGATAACCGTTTGAACAAACCGGCCACTACATTCCTCCATAAGATGGCCTCAGTCATCTCAAACATAAACAAACAAGACCTCTTGTCTATAGTTAAAATTTACAAAAGCGCCCGCTCTCAGTCTGTAAATTAATCTTGCTATCAGTAGTGAAATGAGAGGGGGGATTCAAAATTGCAGCCACTATGGGCGAACTACTCTTCAATTATTCGAACAATAACTTAATCTTCTCTCAAGGCCTAGATCATGCCATTTTGACGGATAAACTAAAGAGAAAAACGACTAACCCTACGCTTGAATTGAAAACGCATCAAGTCATCGACGCCCAGGAACTTCTGCTTTTTAGCCTTAGAAGCAAAGTTGAACAACTCACATATTCAGGTCTAGAAATATTGATTAATTTCCAGTGTAGACGCTCAACTGCAGGAATAAGTCTGGAACACGGCTCTAGCAACGGGATGATGAAATATTATATCAACAATAGCGATTACGAAGTTGGTCCCTAGAAATACAGTCACTGATCTGCGATTCTTTTGATTCCGACTGCGTTGACCAAGGACGCTATGCCTGCCAAAGTCACAGGCTGTAAACGACATTCTACTCCATTTTTGACATTCGGATTCAGGGAGCTAGTGCTCCCAGCAACCAACTGCAAACTCAACCGTAGGTTCGCATACAGAAGCCGTCTACAAGACAGTTTAAGATCAGATGAATGACGATAAGAATGTAATGCTCAAGGCCCGTTCGATTGACTGAAATCAAGGTAAAGACGGAAACAGGAACCAACTCAGTACAATGTGGAGGGCGAGGGAGGAGGGTGATCAGATGGGCGAAAATTGGCAAACAACTATATTACAATCAGGAAAGAGTAAAAAAGAACACGATGTATAAAGTGATTCGGCTCATAACGATGGGAGACAGACGAGATGGATGTTCTTAGTCCATTGCAGATTGGGGTGGAAGAAGCGCGGTTAAGCGAGAATAGTCAGTGAGAGTAACATCGGTAAATACATAGGCGAGCATGAACGGAACCGAGGAGGGCAAGGGGATCGAATTTAAGCTCGAGTCACAGGAAACTCCATAGCACTGATTGGCATCTTGAAGTATCTGATGCTCTGAATCGCGCAAATCAGTGCTCCAAGGTAGAGTACTAATCAGTTAAGAGAAGCAAAAATTAATCCTATTTTGGCGAAATCATAGATGTGTATATTTGCAAGTGTCCCTTTAACCAGCGATTTGTTTATAAATTAGAAAAATGACTTCAGGTATGTGACAAACCTGACCATCAAATGCTGATTTTGGTACCACAGTGGAACGGTAGCCAAATAATGTTGAGTTGATCGATGTGCGAAACACGTTGATTCAACTTTCAACAATAACACTATGAAATAAGCTAGAAAGACAAATCGACACTGTGGCCTATGTCAGTTGAGAAATGCTTACAAATGTACGAGCTAAAATGGACGAGAAGAGGCGTAAAACTCACCAGTCCATAAGAAATACAGTCCATGCTGGGCTTTGGCTGCAGAAGCGGTTCCTATGGTGACTGCCAGGGCGACAATAAGAAAGATCAAAGCAGAAATAAGAAAGGCGACCCATCGAGTACGAGAGTAAGCTTGGCCGACGGAGGTGATTCTGCGACACTGAGGACACCGGGCAGCAATGAGGGCATTGACATTGGGCGCAGCACCACCAGACAGGCAGCAGATAAGTCGGTTGAGAAAAACGGTTCGAAAAGCAGTTGGTGGATCGTTTGGGGGTGGAGGTATTGAGAATGGACGATGACAGTTGCCGCAGGTTACACGGATACCTCCAAGGGTGGAAAATGTACCACCTCCGACACTACCACCAACCCTGCCAGCATTAAAGTCTCTCGAAGAGTCGCCGGAGGTATTTGTCTAAGCAACATTTGATATTAAATCTATAAAGGCATACTTCAGTAAGATTTATGACTCTTTTGCAATTATCGCGTGGACAACCGACACGAGTAACTGATGATTTGCAAATAAGCAGACAATTACATTGACAACGAACAAACTGTTTTCCCGATGGTGGACCTTTTATGGGCTAAACGCATATGGTTATCAGAAATAAAGTTCTTTACCGTAGCCTCCTTGCAATTAGGACATTTAACAACAAGTTGCTTATTCAAACCTCCTATTGGTATAATGGTATTGCAGACTTGACATTTTACTGTGGGTTCACAATCATTACTGCGAGTCTCAGAATGCTCAGCAGTCGGCCCATTGTAACTCACTATTTAGAAATCAAATAATGAATGGGACCAACCGTTTGGTTCCTGTAAAAGCGCCGTACTCTCATTCATTACTGGGAGAAGCTCTTTTCGAAGAGACTGGTTAGCAGCCGAATGTGTTTCAAGAAATTTTGAGAACAAATAAATACTTTGGTCAAAATTTGGAATAAAAAATTTTCACCTTAAATTTAGAAATAAAAAGATTTAAAAAATTTAGCAAAATGTTCGGTTTTTGGCAAAGTCAACTCGAATTATTAAGCAGGTATGTAATTGGTCACAATAAAGACAGACAGATACGAAAATACATTTCGATTACCAATGTATGCTACTCCCTATTTTGATTTAATAAACATAACTTGAGGTCGTCGAAATTCAAATTGTGCTTTTAGGTCCTCCACCCGTTGGTTTTGCGCCACCTCGGTCCTTGCACATTTCCCCAATCTCTAAATGCTTTCCAGATTAATATCCCGTAAAAAATGTTGCATCGTCTTCGTTTCCATGTCTTACTTATCACTTGCCTCTAGTGTTGTCCGACAAGAAAGTTCGACGGAACAATTCACCCGCAAATTATCAAACTCTGTTTTCCGCTTCGTAAGGTACTACTTTTAGACAATTTTCTACCTTTTTAGATCATTTTATGTTGGAATTCGGCTATCCATCTTGTACAAATTGAAATTGTTCCATCTTGATGAGGTGAAGTCATATAACTTAGTTATTCGTTCTGTTTTATAGAATTCTGAGCAATATATTACAGCTCTCAATGAGTGCCATCGGAAGGCCGGTGACATGATTCTTGCCGGGTGCTTGGCGAATGGTGGCTTATTTATAAAAATGGGTCAGGGATTGACTTCTCTGAGTCATCTTCCTCCGCAAATTACCTCTGCTCTCGAAATTCTTCATGACAAAGCGATTTCCCGCTCTCCCGACGAGATTAGGCGAATCTTCATGTCAGATTTTGGCGCTCCGCCGGAAGATCTTTTCCAGATTTTTGAAACGAAGCCATTTGCAGCCGCTAGTTTGGCACAGGTACACAGAGCCGTGACTAAAGATGGTAAAGAAGTTGCAGTCAAGATCCAATACGAGGATCTAAGGGAACGTTTCCACGGAGACATCGCCACTCTTCAACTCCTCTGTCGTTTTGTCAACATTATTCATCCCACCTTTAAGATGGCATGGATTATTCAGGATCTGAAGGAGACCCTAGCTCAAGAGCTGGATTTTGAACAGGAAGCGGCAAATGGTGAACGCTGTCGGAATGATCTCTCTAATATGGGCACTCTACAGCCCAATGGAGCTGTTCACATTCCTGCTGTCGAGCATGCGCTCTCCTCTAAACGGGTCCTCACCGCCGAATTCATCGATGGTATCAAAATCAACGATGCAAGTTTATTATAGCAACAGCTCTTTATTTTCTTTATTCGATTTTATTTCTGTATGTTGGTATTGTTGAATTCTGTTTCCAACTTAATTTAAACTTGAAACGGAAAATTATTACATGCATCGCACGACTTCATTTCATGCTAGAAACAAGTCCATTCTCTTGGCGATTTGATTGTAGAAATCATCAAGTGGCACATTTATTTGCTCATTATCCTCGTCAGTTTTTCGTACCCATTTTAAACTATGAGCCGCCAGATTTTTATTTGAAGAACTAAATACTTTAGGATGAAATTACTTCTTAACGCTTCAGAGAGCACGCCTCCAGAAAGCTGGTTTTTCGTTGGCCTCTCTCGACAAGATCATGGTGGCAGCTTTCGGACAACAAATTTTCTGCACCGGCTTTGTTCACGCTGATCCTCATCCCGGCAACCTACTAGTGAGGCGTCGTCCCCCAGCAATCTCCCAATCATGGTTACAACGTCTCTACCGCTTTCTAGTCGAGTGCTTTTTCGAGACCCCTGCTCAACTAGTGATCCTCGATCATGGATTATACCAGAAAATCCCCAATGAAGAACGTCTAGCCCTCTGTGATATGTACAAGGCCATTCTTGACAACGATGAAAATAGCATGCGGCTGAGTGCCCGACGCCTTCATGTTTCCGGTTAGTTAATCACTGAGCATAAGTTTAGAGATCGTATTATTCTCTTTTTCAAGTTCTCTATTATAGTGGGCCATTTTTATGTCCTTTTACTCAGGACTTCATTTGAGTGAACACTTGTTGTAACTCAGTCTTGGAGAGATGTGGGAGTAATGGGACGCCATCTTAGCAATGCCTCTTAGAGTTAAGGTCAATCCGCTTGTACGTCTTGGTGCTCCCTTCCTAGGTCGTCATTTATTTCAGTGTGAGTGGTCACTCCGACTACCGGATATTCTCAGGTGTTTCTTCGATCTTACCAACATTAGCTATCTAAATAACGATTCAATGTCTTTTTAAGTTCATGTTTCGCAGCCCTTTAACGACATAACTTGTATGAACCTTCAAAGTGCTAGATTGCAGGGTTAGTGTGCGCCTACACTGTAGCACCCTACATTTTTAAGGAAATTCAGCCAAACCAGGTCGAGTTGATGGCCTTTATTTTCTGCATGTGAGTCAACGTATTCTTCAGCACTTACATCAGTCCCAGTGGACATTTAGACTGCATGTTTACAGCTATTTAGGTAGCCGAACTCAGGCAGATTCAGCTTACTTAAAATGTGACATTTCTGTTAAGGCCACGTTTTCAACATCGCAAAGTATAGTTATGTCTGGTTAATTGCAGTTTAAGTTAGCCTTAGATATCTCTGATACGCAATAGATTAAAGCAAGTGCTAAATTCTTATCATGCTATAACTGGTCAGTGTTACTTAGGAATTGCAAACTTTCTAACTTTCTTCAGACCGCAATTGAAATTTGAGGCCGACGCGACTGGGTTGTACGAGTTAGGTTGAAATAAGATGCAGGTGGAGCTCAACAAGTGTATTTTATTTGTTGTAGTAATAGAAAAATATTTTCTTTCCAAGAAATACCCTGATATTTAAACATTCAACGCCAATACTGTCTCAAAATTCAACATTCTTTGACTTCTTGGCGCACTTAATTGTACAACGACTCCATGTCATGAGTCTCCAGATAATAGCTTCGAAGATCTCGGAGGTAACCTTGCTGATTAAACCCACGGTGATATTAATCACAACATTTTTAAAACTCAGGATTTTTCCTTTTAAATTTAAATCCTATAAGGTCAATGGTTAACTTTGCCTTGATTTACTTCAAGGTGGCTTTTGATCATGTCGAACAGAAATACACTTGCTATAACGATTAATAACGAAACGAGTTCGGACAGAAGGCTGTTCATTTTGAATTAACCAAATCTGGCTTACTTTGTCAGCTAATGAATGGACGACGGTATAATTAGTCCGAATTATCCATCGATCCAGTCATGAGTGTGGGTCGATTTCATGGGGATTAGCTCAAGTCTTGCGCCTACGCTCTCCCGCAAATTTGATAAATATTAGGCTTGTGGCCACTAAACTCATATAGTTCTTTGAATCTGATTCATCGAAAATCAACGTTAAATAACTGGATTACTTTTTTAGGTGACTGGTTTCCATGAGAAATTTAATTCGTCTATAGTTATTTACTCCGACGTGCTGACCAATCGAAAGACCCAAGTACCTATTGTTAGGTGAGTTTCTGACTGGCTCGAACTGGTGCTGTCTTGCTGTAGCATTGTTTAGTAGACCTCCATTCTATGAGGTCGTCCCACTGACAGTGATACTTCTATAGTGAACAACCATTTTAATAGCCTTTCCTTGCAGATCTTTCTGGGACAACCTATGTGTAGAAACGTGTTCACCGTTTTGTGACCTTCGTTAAGAATTAAAATTCAACCCTTGAACATATTCCTTAGCATTGGCGCGCTATTTCCGTTGTTTATTTGTATTTTAGACTATGCAACATTTGGGGAGATAATAATTCAACGACCATGGCGTCGAATGGGTCGCGCTTTGGCTGGCAAGCTTACTGAAGAGGACAAAGCCTACATTCGAGTGCAGGCACAGATTTACTTTGACCGCATTCTTGAGGTGTTGCACGAAATGCCGCGCCCTCTACTCCTTACTGTCAGGTGTCTGTTAAACAAACGTCTACTTATGATATTTAAATAGCTTAGTTCTTTTGTTTATTGTTTTCCTACTTGAAATGCCTCAACAGTTCACTTTGATTTTGGTCCTCGTAAGGAATCTGAACATGGTGCGCTCAATTTGTGCCAACCACGGTGACCTCATAAACCGCCATGAATACTTAATCTACTGGGCTATTATTGGTAGTCAGATAGCAAATCAACCATTTCTCTGTTCTGGCAGCGCCACCATATCCTGGTTTCAGTGGAAGCACTACATCCTCCTGCTCAGGTGAGTTCAATCTCATCCAAATATGAGTGCTCAAACTGTGTTTTCCCTTCAGATGGGAGGCATTGAAGAACTGGCTGCGAGTGATAGCAGTTCGATGGTTGGCTCTACTCGGGTTGGCTCCCGACATTAGGGAGATCGAGTCAGTGACGAATCGAATTGCTCGCAGGAAACGAATACAGCTCATCAGAGGCGAAGGCCTCTAATTTTTACTACTGACCCCTCATTGCATTATTTAACACAATCGCTTCTTTCTATCTTCATTTGATAACAAAAGTAGTCATTCGAAAGTACTTTTTATGCGTTTTAATGGAATTAGGGTAGACTATTTCGTCTTGAATGCCCTCCAACGCAAGGTTTGTTGGAGGGGAGGACTAAGTAATTTTGGGGTTAAATGGACCTAGTGAGATGTGGTCTAGCTAATGACGAATCATGGTAGACTGTCAATCAACTCTCTTGAGTAGATTAGACACGTGTAGTTATTTCTCTTGAGATCCAGAAGAGCTTGAACTGGGGCGCCCACGAATACGAAAATGTGTGTATATATTAATGGGTTGTTCGTTAGCAAAATCTAACTTTGATGAGGATTCGCGCATTGACTGGAAAAGTTGAGACAAAGTTGAAATGGAACGCCTGTCAACTAGTAGAAAGATTTTTGAATGAATTAGCCTGATAGTCTGACAAGTGGTAAATTTGTACTAAAATTGACGAATGACTTAACAGAGCGGAAGCATTTTGAGTTTGTCGGGAGTTGACTGCCGCTAAAGCCCATCTGCGCGAACTTCCTATGGAAATATAATTGAGGAACGAGGATAAAATTGATAGCACTTATAAGTCAAAAGCGCAAAATAGCAATGACTCGACTATAAAGACCCACTCAGTAAATGTGTCGAAGCCATCAGCAATTCAAGTTGCGAAACACTGAACGAGCAGCTTCTGCACTTAGTTGACAGCCAATAATAAAAGCAATCATAGTGTATTCTAAAAAGTTGAAATAGAATCGAACTTGAAGTGAAACTCCGGCATTTGAGCAACATAGCCCGTTCATAACCCTCCCATGAAGGGTAAGTGTATCTGTCATATTTATTCCATCTGATTAATTTCATCGTATCGAATTCAATACATCCACTTTCTACGTACACTCCAAGGCCTTAGTCGATAATCGACCTGGGCATGACAATACGGTAATCAGTAAGGATATCCAAATTCCTTTATTAGTAACGTATTAATTCACGCCTCATAAAACATGAAATCCAGTTTTCATCCTTTTAGGGCCCTGTAATAACGTTATTTTTCTAGTCAAATAGAAGTCAGCGGTTAACGAGGGCTATTCGCAGGATTGAAGTTGACCAGCCATTCCCTTTCAAGTGATCGACGAGGTTGACTGAACTCATAGCTATGAGATCCTCAATCTCTACTTAGTCTTTCGAGGAGAAGTAGAGGTGGTTTTTTTAACTCTCCTGTGAAGAAGGTGCTGGTCGGGAACTTGATGGCTAAGCATCTTAACTTTCAATGATGGAGCTTTTGCAAAATTTTGAATGATCACTGTAGAGACCATGTTTTGCATGGGGACTGCTATTAGAGCGAGATGAAATAGAAACATTCCTAGCATTCTTGTTTCCAATTAATCCAAAATATTTGTATTTTGAACAGCATTCCTTGATCTTAATTGTTGTTTTAACGCACTGTCACCGATCGATTTTAAGTGATCGGTCTCATACCTTTTCCCTCTAAACGTTAGTTTCCCATATACCGCCACTGCTGATGATAACTCATTGCACGTATATTGAATGTAATAATTTGCAGTATCACTGCACTGACACACCTTTCAGGCATAAAACTTGAATCGGGTATTATGATTGCAGTTTCTCTGTTGACATATATTCTTTGAGTATGCTAAAAATGAGGTAAGGTGATCTTTTAATAACGCTCCTAAGCGTGGTACTGTTTATAGCAACTTCATTGGAGCGGTACCACTTCACGCACACTGAGGCATCTATTACATTATGAATGTTTCGAAGGCGGAGGAATTTTTCGACTTGAAAGGTACAGAGTCCACGACGCTTGATCACCATTAAGATAGATTGGTTTGATGAAGAGTCACTGCCATAAACGGGATGCTAAAAATCATTTGGTAGTTCAAAAATAAAGAAAGAAAGTACTTAATTATTTGTCAAACAAAATAATGGGAGCTTTGATTTATGGCTCTGGGTTAGTCCCAGCCTTTCTCTCATAGAGCTTGGCTCGAGCAGCAATGACAAAAGCGTTAACAACATCACCTCGACAGGCAAATTGGCTTTAACTTCCGGAACAAGAACGGAAGTAATTTTTGACCTCCGACGACGAGGCAGCAGGCAGGCGAGGCAATGCTAATAACCCTCGTCGGCTGGGAGTGCTCCTGAGCCCATACCTGGTGATAATTGCCATCATTCGTAATTGCCCCTCCCATGAAAGCATTTGAAGGCACCAAATCGAACTTCCCCCATCTCCTTTAATTTACTTGTACTTGTGTCCCTCGTGCAAAACTTTATAGATTGTCGTGCAAGTAAAGAGTATGGTTTAAAAAATAACTAATGGGTAGCAATGATAAGGATTAAGGAAAGTGGCTTTATTCAATGAAAAAAACTTTTCATAGACTTGAAAGGCCTGGTGATGGGGCTTTGATTTACGTGTTTATGTTACCTTGAATCACATGTGCGGAGTTTCGCTTTCTGTGTTTGCATAAATGTTCCTCTTCTGTTCATCAGTGTTTATTTATATAACTTTACCAGCGCTACCTCCCCTTTACGAGAAAGTAGCTGCGTTCGAAAGAACATCCGTATTCTATTCGATTATGCTATTCCAAATATCTCCAGAAAATGCCATTTTTTCACTTTCTTCCGCGTTTCAAATTAAATTAGCCCATAAACTTTGCTGGCTAGCTTTGTCTTTGAATGTATTGGAATTTCAAAAATTGTATACTAGTTAGAAGGTTAAAGAATGGCGAAGAGGTTGTTTCCTGGAATATTAGGGAGGCATTGAAAATTTGGAACAGCGCAAACTTATTTTACTATTCTCCAAAGAGTCCCATGGAAATGGAAACGAACCACCATAGTTTATTTCTCATCTCCATGAATATTTTCGGAATCTGGAACAGATGGAACTATTGTTTGTTCGTGGGACAATAGCATGGATTCAAATGTGCAATATCGCCGTGGAAAAAAATTATTCTCCACTGCTTAAAATAGAAGTAACTATGGGTTGCTCGCATCAAATGTTGCTTAAAGCTACAATTAGGCGAGCGAATTCCGCTTTTTTGAAATAGGTGTCCTACGGAAGATTGTACGTATTTTTTAAAAAAAATCACTTCAGCGCACCACGACTCATTCGAAGTAATTACATGACTGGTTGCTAGTTCGATAGCAAGATAGTCATTTATGCACGGCGGCCGATTGTTTCCATAATTTAGTGTGTTCATTATTGTCTTAGTGTATTACCGTCCCTCAAAACAGGGTCTTGTATGAATGCATAAACTATGTGAAATCTCTCAAAATAGCGGTTTAATTGATACTTGAATCGCATGATTTTGTAATATCTAGCGATCAAGAAATTTCGATTGACATTATTCAATGGCTATGAGAGCTCCCTAAAGGCATAAATGTATTGCTTACAGCAAATTTTAATAGAAATTAATACCCAAAAGATTAACTCTTTCCAAGCTACCGGTATAGATCACTGTTTCGTGGTGCTTTCTTAATTGCCCATCGAATTTCCAACATTTTGCTGATATTCAAATAACAAGAGTTATCACAACATAAACTTTGGTACCTTAGACAAATACTTTATGCCTTGTAGATGAGAGCGTTTGTACGTAAAACAAACCTAATTTTGACAAGAATCTAATTCCACCGAAGGTGGCTTCTACAAATGCGTAAATGTATTCACTGCTGATATGAAAGTTTAAGCTAACTAGCACCTCTCGGTGTAATTTGGTTTTATTTGGGTGCCTCATGGATTGAGTTGAACTTCTAATAATAGGCTCTTTCCTTTAATTATCAGGTAGCCTCGTTGACCACCGTCAGTGAAAAGGTCATTTAACCCATTAGAACAGATTCATGCCATCTAAAGGCTCCATGATAATGTACGAATTGGAGGTTCTTCTTCCAGTGTCAATAATATTTTTAAAAACCAGTAAACCAACTTGAATTAAGGTTAGACATCAAGGTGACTGACGACTAAATCTATTGCAAGTGATGTGTCACCAAGTTAAATCGTTGATTTAAAAATAATCAAAAAAGAGAAAGAGCATTAAAACAAAATGGCGTCATGGAGAGTGAAAGCGTGCGAGTTTAAAAAAAATCCTCTGCCCTTGATAGGTTTCTTCAACATTATGGTCATTAATTCGGGCAAGTAAACAAATATATGAATGGGTTAACTGACGGCTTGATGACGGTTTCCAGGTGGTCCCATATTTCCGATGATTGTTCGTAGTTCGACGGCATTTTACGGAGACAACTCTCCAACTCTTCATGTAGCCGGTATTGTTCCACTGACTTCCATAGACTCACAAAACCATTCTGCACCCTAAAAAGCCAAATAAATGCTTGTTTACGGGGGCAGAGGAAGCATTCTTGATGAATGATCTGACCGTACACGTTGTTTCTTGTTGAAGGTACTTCCATTTAAATATAACTAAAGGAATTAAGTTTGTCCGATTCATGATTTGAATTGTATGATTCTGCGAATTGGGTAATTAATCTTAGTCAGTGTTGATTTCAGCATGAAGTAAGATTTATCATGACCTCCAAAGGAGGGATTGTTGTTTGTGGCCTGTTCTATCCAGGAATAGACCCAAATTCAATCCCACTTTTCTAATTTCTAATTCGATGAATAGATTTGTGACTGTAAATATGAACATATCATGCGATTCTCATTGTGTTATGGAATCAAGTATAACTGATCAAGATCTTTGCTCCGACTCTAACAGAACATAATATTCCGTCATTAATACCGTTTAATTTTAGGTTAATTCAAAGGGCGGAAATTACTTGATAGCAAAAATAGACAAGCCATGCAAATGTATTGAAGCCAAGAATTGTCCTCGACCGATTGTCAGGAGCATTCGCCTTATCAAAAGTACTGCAATAGGTGCGCCTATACTTTCATCTTGTTTCGATCACTCAGAAAATAAACTTAACGTTCATTAGATGGGGACTGATCAGCCCATTTACTTAAATCGAAATGAAGTATTTGCAGCGGGCAGATACGCACCCTCACTGTTAGATGGATGGACACAGGGTTTTCATTAGTATTGCTCTCATATTTGTTGATGTTAGAGTACAACTTATTATCAAGTGCACTACCTAGCAACTCCACGCTGCTTTTCTGAAGCAAAGGGAAAGTCTAATCAACATTGCCTCTTACGTTTCTATTCGCGTTCATTTTCATTGGGTAAATGTTGCCCAAAATGAAATTTCAGAGACGAAAATGCCCTGTTTTCAGTCCTAGTGCTTTCAGAAATTAACAGACGCTCTATCTTAGAGCAGCCAATTCGGCTGTTCATTTCCGTATTTCTCAGCACATCTAATCCTGATGCATCACTGATTGTAGACAACTTACTTAAATTCCCTTCGGCAAATCGATGTATCATTGGTGGGTTTTGTTGTTCTGCCCACCAATGCATTGCTATGTAATAAAAGTGAACCCGGAAAAAATTGGGATGAGAATTCATTGAAGTTAAGGCTGGTAACAAGTCTTTCACGAATACAAAATAAATGCACTTTGATCCGATGATCTGACAAACTGATTGCAAGTTCTTCTGTGCTTGATTCGACAACTGCTGCCAAAAAGTCGGAGGGCCAACTTGAGAATTCAGCTAATGTTCGAATTTAGTGGCATTTTTCCTTATGAGGTGTCACAAGAAGCGACCGTAGAGCTGAATTCATCAGCATCAGACCTGGGAAACTAGCTCAATAAAGTTTAATTAATGAAAGCGAAGGCGTATTCTAAATTTTTTTTAACAAAAGTCATGAAGAATCAAGCCCAGGTGATCTGTTAAAAACTCTAGACTGATGAGCAAAAAATCAAATGAATTTTTGGATGGAAAAAATTCATTTCGAAAATCGCTTTGTAAATACCGCGCAGTATTTGCAATGGTAAGGTAAGTGGGGATTAGCCTACAAAGGTGGAGCAAGGAGAGCAAATCCCGATGGATTTGGGTCGGCTTAATTGGTAATTACTTAAATCCTCTCTCCTTGATGAGTGAGCAGGTTTGGACAAGGGATTTTGTGGTGTTTAAATCTTCATGATAGACAATACATAAACGCCATTAATCACATCAACATGCGATCACTTCGTATCCCTTTGGAGTTGGCGATTCAGTCTCCCTATCATCGTGACACTGCAAGGCAGCATTAATCCTAGTGGTGTACCGATGGGAGAGTTGGCAGTTGCGTTTAAAATAGCTATTGGTGGGTTGCAGTATTTGATCAGTCATAACCGTTTACCCGTTCGTTAGTGACAGTTAACCGTGGCTTTGGCATTAAAAAGGGGCGTCTAGGGAAGGGATAAGTATTCTGATTGTTCAGCAGTAGTTTACTCGCTAACAAGGAATCACTCTTACCCAACTTAATGGAAGATAAAAAGAAATCTGGGAGCAAATTATGAATACATTGATCCAGCAACTGCATCCAATATGGTAGGCTGCCGCCATTTAGTTGGACCCTGCAATTATTTGCTTACATCTTGAACGATTTGTAACTACGGCGAATTATACTAGCTCCACACTCTGGGATCAGAGATGTTTTACTATTTCGATCCACTGTGAGATCCTATTTCATTACATGCGCACCCTCTTTCCTTAGACTTTGATAGTACTTCATCATTATCAGGACACCTTCAGCGAATTCTTTAATAATATCTGTTGATTATCTATACTTCTGATTTTACTGATTGTCTCTCTGAATCATTGATGTTTAGTTTGAAAGTAAAAGGCGTGTACTTTTTCCGAAGCGTATGTCAAAATTTTGATTTCCGAACAAATAACAGCCATTTTTCCACGAGAAGCCAGCCAAATAGTAAAAGAAATCTCAATAGCGGCAATGCATCCTTTCCTCACCTCGTCAACTTTAATCAGCGTCACCCACTTCGATAAGTGCACCCTCTCGACAGAAGGCAGCACAAATTTGCAGGCATTGTTAAAATGCGACCAACATCGACATAGGATTATCTCACAAAGGTGGCACGCAGAGACTAAATCCGCCTAGCCTTAGGCCAATTTAATTGGCAATTATCCCAATCTCCTCTAACCCCTTTTTTGTACAGCGAGAAGTAGGCACGGCAAACACCTTTTGATTGGAGAAGTGGGCGGGAGAATTGACATTCCGTTCGAACTGGAGAAGGGTGGAAAACCTGAGAAAAGGTGGTACATGGGGGAAACTGAGACAGAAAGTGGTTATAGAGGATTAACCGATTTCGACAAGCATTTATGAGTGTAAGCGTGCGCGCCCTCTCTACCATCAACATCTAAAGTCCTCCTTTATCCATTCTTTTGCTTGCGTGACTCTTCAAATTGCTGGCGTCTTACCTCCGACTGAAAAAAAAATACACGCACCTGCGTGATTCGATGAAGTCAGAAAGGTAAAGTTGGTTTCCTCGTCTTCTTCAAACTTTTTGGATCCATCCGTTCCTTGTTTCCCTGCTCGCATCGTCTCTAAAAAACAAACTTTTCGGCCATTCTTCTAAAATGAAATTATTTGTCGTACTTGTTCGTCTTCCCAGAAACACAATTTAGCACTTTCATAGATTATCTCCTTCGTTTTCTGGGTCTTTTAACTTCAAATGCAAGAGAGATATCTGTTGGTGCATTTTTCACCCAGATCATTGCTGTAAAAGCATAATTGCACTCAAGCTAATTCCAGGGCGAGTCCGCGATCAATATGTGAGACTTCCACGCAATTGGGAGATGTGCATTTGTCCTCAAAGAGAGGGCAACTTTGTGTATCTTTTAATTTGATTTTGGTATCGAAATCTTTAGCCTGAGAATGATTTCGTATGTTAAAACTCCTTAATCGGCTGCGCATCAGAAGGGTTTGCATTTAGATGGACCAAAACCCCTCTGAGAAAACCCATTAATTGTGGCTGAAGTAAGATGCCCTAAAAAGTAAAGCAGTGAGGTTTTACCAATCTCCATGCGGTAACTGTAGGTAACCCGATTGGGGGACCTTTAAACCTTTTAAGAGGAATCTGGATCGTCAAATATTGGTTAACCAGGAAAGGTCAAGGGACCAGGAGCCTGAGAAGTTTCGGTGTCGTCGCTATGGCTGCGGCTCAGCCTTCATGTAACGGCGGCTGGAAACCTCACTGGATATTACATTTTTCATTCGGGGTTAACTGAGAGATAAAAAGCCTGCCGATGTCTTACAAAAGTCCCATGCCTTCATGCTTTGGTGAAAGAACAAATTAGGTTCGGTATTACCTGGGTGCAACGACTGGAGGGGGTTGACTTGTGGTAGAAAGTGCGAGTCTGCAATACATAATGGCATCGTAGCTTCTGAAAGAGGTATGAATGTTTGCCATCCTTCAGGTGGCCAACGCTTCCAGTTGTAGACTGCACACTAGAAGACATGTCTTGGTGGAACGCATTGCGAATGTGTAATCAAAGCTGTGCTGCTTTCATAAACATATGTATTAATTCAAGCGAAAGGCCTGTTCTCAATGTAAGAGGTCGTACTTTCCATTACTTCAATGAGTCAAAGACTCCTCCTTCGAGTGGGGATAAAACAAGCAATCCAGAAATGTCCTTCTTCGTAGACCCGCTGAGGTAGTTTTGCCGGAATTAGTACTTTACTGCTTAAGTTTTGATGTCCTTCTCACTATCTTTCTCGAACTGACATTTTCTACTTTTTAGAACTACTCTTAAATTAAATCTGTACTTTCTCAAAGAAGCCTTGATAATGGCGGGAACTTAAGGGGTAATTCAGGTTAATTCAAAGTCAGAAAAGTAAATTCACTTAGAACCCCTCCCGATTCTGACGGTGCTATTAGCTATTCTTAACGGAGTTCACTTTCATCGAAAAATCGATTATTTTTGCTCCACTCAGAAATTACGGTTACCAGAAGTCACCTTCCCACTCCTAAAACTGACAGTCATCGATTGATCTCATCTCCCCTACGATTTGACAACACCGGTTGGCCAGTTATCGATTTGATCTCGAATGATTTTTGGCACCTCGAATTAGGCACCTTTTCGATTTCGATGGATTGGTTTTATTCTGCTTCTTCTATTGCCAGAAATTTATTTGGTGTACATCTGGCATCCTGTTTGTGAACGCTACCTCACTTTTTCATTAAGTGAAGAATACTCTAAGGGTACTCTAACCCAAAACGCGCTCGTTAATTGGAGCCATACTGAAGAGGATCTGAACTGTCTCGTGAGATCTCGATCAAAGTGCTCATGTGTTGCCAAATCACCGTACTTGAGCTGTACTCACATATCAATAAGTGGTGCACTGATCTGACCTTACTGAGATAATCGATATTGATTAGCGGATGACCAGGTGCTGGCATGGCACGTGGAGGAGTGCAAATTAGCTCAACTGGCCACTTGAAGTGCTCAACTTGCTCACTTTTCAATTCGTCATGGAATTGGAGGCGGCGAATGCGGTAGACAGTGTTGATGAAGGTGCAACGAGTAGTCATAATCGAAGGAAACAGGAAAAACCTTGCAGGACTGAAGTGTCTATCGAAAGTCGTGAGTAGGAATGCTTTTCTAATTTAATAATTAGTCTTCCCTTTTGGATGGAAATGACAATTATCGAAACCTTGAATCTCAAGCAGCCTTTTAGATTAATTTAAAACTAAACATATTGGATTTTTCTATATATTTACCTGTGACATCTTTGTGCAGCTGAAAATCTGATTTAGTCTCCTTAACAATTCTAGTAATCTTATGCGCGATCAGACCAAATTTTTTACCTTTTGACTTCAAATTCATCAAATAAAACAAGGTATGAACTTGGCTAGATAGAAAAAAAGTCCATAATGTGGTAAATTATGATTATTGCGGAAACATTTATTCCTGAGAACGGAGCCTGATCGGCTTTTCAGATGTTCAGAAAGCAAATCGCGCCGATATTATCTGAATGGTTAGCTGCCATTGACCATGAGAATTAGCGATTATGGCGAGCTGTAGGCCTAGCGAATTTTGGAAAGACTAACCAAGCAGTAGAAAAAGGGTGCTCAGACTGTCCTGACGATAATTTTGGCTATTTTCTTCGGTGACCCTTGATCCTCTGGGTTTCAGGATTACTCTTCGTCTTTCCATGGAATTCAACACAAGTGGACATTCAAATTATTTCATTTCAGGGTCCATAATTTACTGTGAAATAATGTTTCATAGAAATCACCGTTCGACTCATTAAACTATTAACGTTTATAGTTTGGGTGATGACGGGATTTCCTCTCCAACGTGGTGTTACTTGAGCCCATCTCAGGTAACAAACAGATTGTGGGTGGTGGTGGCTATTATCTTTTTTGCGTTCAAATCTGTCCAGTTCTGTATGAATCGTTTGCGGGCTATGAAATACTATACTCTGTTCGTACCCTTTGAATAATCCTACTCAAATTTCCGCAGGTGTTCGAATGTCACAACGTGGAGGTTTTCCCGTTTACAATCCCTCCAATTCGACAATAGAAATTAGAGTGATTTTGTATATTGAATTTAAACCCAGTCTAACAGCATGAAATTTCTAGATAATCGGTCAGGAAAAATGGTGGCTATGGGAATGTAACCGGTTTTTAACTGCTGTGCTGAAGTGCCTTGCTTTTACTCATTTATGTCCCATAGTGACTTTGATGTTCCGCTCTGATCTTCAATATTTGTGTTCATTTTCCATTCATATATTCAAAAAGAGAACGGTCCTTAAGGGTTTCTTTGATTTACGGGGTTTTCCGTGTCCACAAGATCTTGACTAAGAGACGGAAGACTCATTATCGTTTATGCAAAAAGGTCTAGGACGTGATTTTTCCAGATTTCTTTGCTCAGGCCTAGTGCTCGTAAGGAAGAAACTAGTATACAGAATAGGAAGGACTCATTCGATTCTTTCTACCGATCTAACACATCAGAATATAGGGCCACTACCCAATTTGTATACGGTGATATATAGGTAAGTGATCAAAACAATTTAAAGTAACATAGGAGGTAGCATTTCGCCAGACGGGCTCCATTCACTAGCCTGTCAAAATATCAACGTATTCTGACCTTCTAAATCCCAGGGTCGCACTTTATAATTTGTCTGTTATTTAGCTAGATGCGTATACAAAGCAAATTTTGCCATTAAAGTACAAAGGGATCTAAATTTGTTGGACAAGTCAAGGGTGAATAAAATGTTATCGAGAGTATCAAATCAGGGGACTATAGAAAACACTGTTAGGGATCTAATGTACAAAGTTATGTTTCATTGATATCATCCAAGATTATTGTAAAAGTAGGTAAATATAGAAGCCTTCATTCAATAAACTTGATCTCTTAGTGTTCGAGGTGAAAAACCGGGACTATAAATATAAAAGGGAAAGTGTTATGACAAAGCGAAGCCGGTGAAAAACTCTGCTTGGATTTTGCATTGGTTTATTTACTTATTTATTTCCCTAACTTTTTCACAAAAAATTTTAGAGGTTCGAAAATCTTTCTCAAACACTAGTTCCAAAAGGCGTGTGTTACTCCGCCTCATATCGAAATGGTACTCGATATTTGAAAGTGGTACTATTGATGGTTTCTACACATAGTTGAAATTCCCTGTGTTTTAACTTTGGATCAGTCGATGGCCTCTATTTTGGCCGGTTTTATTAGAACATCAGCTTGTTCACCTTTGATAGATTTAGAGGTAATATTCAGTGAGGTTAAGGCAGCTCGACCCATGGTCTGAATAATAACCCCAGGTGTAATGGCTTTAACCCTGTTTTGAATTGCACAATCGGTAGATTAGGGTTAGGGTTATGAAATAAACATTAGGCGGACCTGACCTTTAATGTAAGGTGCACCCCAAATAGGCCTTCGATTCTATTCGATTGAGTGTAAATAAAGCTTTCGAACCTCCTCTATTACGCGAAGGTTCGGTGTTGCAAAATGTGTCAGTAGCCTGTTGTATTCCGAGTGCCCCATGGCTAAACTGTTTTTCTTTCAACTCAGCCTGCGTCCAAAAAGCCTAATGGTAACATTTGGGATTTTACTAGTAGGTTGAAAGGATTAGAGCTACCACAAGTTAGGAAACTTCGCGTTTCTACTTTCCTTTGGGTCTAAGTTTTAGAATTTGTAAATATGAAGCGATTTTGACTCTGATTTAAGGAAATGGAATGAATTTTCTTCAGCTGGGCTACAGTCGATTGTATGCAACTCACGATGTCAGTTCTCTTGACCGGCACCGGAAAGACCTTGAGTCTGTTTAAAGATAAATGCATTTTTTCTTTAAAGTATAAGCACGACCACTCGGAAGCGGAATTTAAAAGCTGCTTTAAGTGGTATCGTGTTGGAAGTTTTAACAAGACAGCATCACCATAACGCAAAATTCGGTGTCGTACAATGAACGAACAAGCAAAGTGGAGGTAGTGGCGTCGGACGCGATAGCTTCTCTGGTCTCCCGGCGTCATGTTTCCTTCCGCACGCAAACGAACTCGCAGGAGAACACATAACCCACAGAACAGTCGCAGACGCAGAATTTATCGTCTACCGGCTCAGGTGGTTGGGAATATAGTCACCCTCTCACTCATTTCACAAGCTAAGGGGGAGTTCCGAAAGCAACTTGAGTTTTGTGTGATAAAGAAGCTCGCGGTCGACACAACACCTAACCAAGACACGCACGCAACCTGTGTGAGTACAAGTATCTTCACCTGATAAGAGGGGGAAAAGGAGGTTGCAGCCCCTCCACCCATTCGAGAAGGCACGAACATCATTCTTAATTTACAGAAGGCACGCAAATCAGTGTGAGTAGGAGTAGAAGAGTGTGAAAATTCGACATTTCACCACGTCGACATATGTTTGGTTGAGTTTCGGTATAGGGGGAGGGATTATAGTTGAGCAGCCAGCCCCGTTCACATACATTCACACCACAAAAACGAGAATAAGTCTCTTCACTGGCGCATCAATTGGCCGACAGACCCAAGCAGGTGGCGGTGGCGGGGGCGAAGGAGAACAAGATATGGGGAAAATCAAACGAGAGGCTAGTAATCTGGGCCATGAGCAAAGGTGTTCCCAGAGATTTTTCTCGCCTGCAATTCATGTAACGAGGTCTGAGTCGATTCAGCAGCTCGCTTAAAGAAGTACTCTATCCCTCTGACCGATTCCATGTCTTTGCAACGAGGCCAACGTCTTGTCACCAACTTTCCTCTATCTTAGTATCTACTTGCCTTTTAATCGATTATTGATTTTTTCATATGGATCAGTCATACCTCCTGTCAGCAGTGTGTTGGGCATTTTTACCCTTAGAATGATAAAATTTTCCATAAGTCATTATTAGTCAACAACTGACGATCCGGCGGAGCTTGCCTACCAGTTCATACATTCATGTAAATAAAAAAACATGGTTGATAATTTCGTGACTACTTCAGCGCACTGATCCTGGTTACTCAATAACTTTACTGTCAGTGGGAAGTCCAGTTCTATGCGATTCTCGATTTCGGCTTAATCAAGCAACATTAAAATACTTCCAGTCTACGAAGGAAACTTGACCCGCCCAGCGTGAACGGTAAATTCCGACCTGTTCCCTAGGCTACGCGGCTTTTTGCACAGGTTAATAAATGTATACTTGGGCAGCGACACCTAAGGAGGTGGGTGCTAGTAGATGTTACAACTCCTGCCCTGTGAAGGTGCAAATTAACTTAGTCTTCACTGTTTACTAGCCAACTAAAAGCCGACCCACTTATTAGCGCACCATGCTACATTGACATTAGCTGTGTTATCGGTTGAATAACGAATGACCTCTTACCGACTGGTCGATTTTATTCGACATTATTATAAAGGGTCATCGGTCAGAAGCTTCTGGTGAGTTTTCTATGTGCTCGATGTCGTCCACTTTCATCCACCCTTTCCCTTTGTCGATTTCTAGTTAAAGTGTAAGAGCACAATAGAACCATCTTAGGGTAAGTTTAACAGTGTATTTATTTCCCTGATAAAGTGCTATTTCGTCCTCGATTCCTCATTTCTACTTAGTTGAGTTTAGGTTTATTTGCAGTATCCACAAAAGAGGATGGATTTAATAGCGTTAGTTCCTGCTTATTAGCATATTTAGGGTCGCTTAGCCTAGGCTTGCTCGTATCTCCCTAAACGGCAACAGAAAATTGCCGGAAGGTAAAAGTAGCTCCTATCACAGTTGGCGCGAAATTGGGGATTAAAATTCATCCAGTAGGAAAATAGTAAAGCGGTAAGGGGTGGGCGGTAGGGAGTGGAAGGGCAGGGATAAAATAGGTGAAGTGTGATAAACATTTGAGTGGAGAAATACTCATACCGACGCGCACGCGTCCGTCTTATTTTAAGCTAGTCTCCTATTGGTTGTTGAGGATACACGTCCGCACCATGGGGCAGTACACGGGAGTTTTTATACATCCAACATCTTACATCCCCATTTCCCATTTCGATATGCTTGCTTCCATTTGCTGGTCTCGCGTTCCAGGTATGGATGCAATCCATCAGGACGAATCTACTGCAACCTCCTCGTCACCCAGTCATTCGCTCTCATCATCTCTTCCGGAGTCTCTGGAGACCGCTACTTCCAACCGCCTCATGAAGAAGGGTACTCCGACATGTCACCAATGCGGCAAACAATTCGCCAACATCTACCGTCTTCAACGTCACCAGCTGAGTCATGCTGAAGGTGCCGAACTGCGGAAGTTCCGTTGTGATCAGTGCAGCAAGGCCTTCAAATTCAAGCATCACTTGAAAGAGCACATCAGGATTCATTCTGGAGAGAAGCCTTTTATTTGTCCTCATTGTGAAAAGCGTTTTAGTCATTCTGGATCCTATTCCAGTCACATGTCCAGCAAGAAATGTTTAACAGGAGTTGTCGAAGTTGTCTCGGATATAGCTCCACTCCAAAGCAGTAGCTCCACATCCTCAGTATTCCAGCGAGCACGTTCGGTGATTAAACCTGAACAGACTAACATTCTTCGGGCCTATTACCGTCTTAATCCAATGCCTTCCGCAGCGGAGCTTCAGAAACTTGCAGACAATGCTAACCTGAAACCCAAAGTTGTGCGAATCTGGTTCCAAAACGCCCGTTCTCGGGATAGAAAAGAAGAGGCAGATTCCTCGACACAGGTCGATGAAGAGGCTCCTCTTGATTTGACAGTTTCTAGACGAGAGCCAGAAGTAACTTCGGCTTCAATTCTACCATTTTCGCAGCCTCTTCCAACCATCCCTTTATTTCCTCTTCCATCGACAATTCCAATGACTCCTCAGGCACCAACTCTGAATCTTCACACACTTGCCCAGATGTTCTTTGCGAGGATATGGCAGGCTCAATTAAGAGAAACACTTCCGGAACACCAACAACAGTCCCAGATCTCACCACGTCAACTGTATCTCAACTCTTTAGAGCAGTCATTCAATAACCTCACGGCAAATGCACCTCAAGATGATGCTTCGGAATGTCGAAACGCACCAATTCAAAACCCGCCGATTAAATTTCTCCCCCATCCCAGTCTATTCACGCCCCATTCTCAATCCTCCATCGATTCCGAAGTGAATCTTAATCGGCAAGAAAGTGCCAAACCTCAAGAGGACCAGCGTCTTCTTCTAAATTCGCCAGAGGGTTCAAATAAGGGGGTATGTTTCCACTCTTCTTACGTCCTTTGTTCGAGAGAGTAGTCAGTTCCAGGCGGGTAGATTAGGATCAAGCAGACTCAAAATAGCCCGAGGTGAGTAGATCTTTCTAACCTTTTGTTTCTCCTGGGGCCGTCCAATAAGAGTTAATCTTTTAGCTTTTAGTCACTTAAACTACTGACAAGACTTTCTTTTAATCCGATCAAAGTGCGATATGCTAAATTAAGAATCATTTAAGATAAAATTCGTTGAAATGGGTAAACGATCATTATTCAGACCTATTGCCATCACTTTTCGCGATAGGAAGTCTTGGAAATGTTCGAGGTACTTGTTTGAGACTTACCTATTTATTTTAAATTTAGCGTTATTTTGAGAAAATCAGTTTTTTCTCAACAGACTTGGTTGATTAAGAATCATGGTTTAGTTTCATGGTCTCAAGTTTGAAGAATTAAATGCATCTTTCGTCAAATGAAGCTTGATTTTGGACTGTCGGTGGCGTAACTCAGTACTTATTAAATAAGATCTCGAGTGGTTCGAATCAAATAGTAAAATCTACAGATAGAGATTAGTACGAAGAGCAGGAAGGCGAAAACTCGCTGAGTGTGATTTACCTGACGCCATATGTTGGTCCTCTTTTAATGTGATGGATCGTGCAAACAAGCTCCCATCTGTCTCGATTAACACCCCCGTAGTAATGAGCGAACGCTGGCTCAGTCGTCTGCTCTAGGCTGAGTTGAATGGGGCGTTGCAAGAAGAGTAGCACGCCACTAGGGTGTTAATCTTACTCCTCACAGGAGGCAGTTATGAGGAGACAGGTTGTTCGACGACGCTGGCAAGGTGGGTAGATAGAAGGATGGGAGGGATACGAATTTTCGAGTTTTGATGGAAAAAGCTGTGCACTCCTTCAGGGAAGTCCATATGGTATCTTCTAACGGCGACTACCCACCTGGTTGAGCAGGGGGTGGGAGTATAGTACGTTACGGGGGTCTCTCTCACCCCCTTTTCCAAGCCATATGACACCACGAAAATGTCTGCTTGCGTGCTGTGTTGAGTTCGACTTAAAAATCGTCGTGTGTATGACGTTAGGAGCTCACCTTTTCGTGTTTTTGCATCTCTAAAGAGTCGTAAAACTTAAGTGGGGATAATAAACCCCTGATGACTTCCAATTTCAGGGTCAAAAGGTCAGATAAGTAGGTGTCTGTGGATCTGTTTGAGAAGTGGTTTTGCATTCACGGAAACGTTAGTAGATTTTATGATTTTTTTTAGAATGGAAGCGAGCTGCCGAATGCAGAACAACCTTCTCCATCGACTTCAATCGTATCTCGTAACCGCTACGTGTGCGAGCAGTGCAACAAAGCTTTCTCAAAACACAGCTCCCTTGCACGTCATAAATATGAACATACTGGTAAGCTGTCTAGAAGTGATTTCAGCTATCAACCGATTGTTAGCTGAAAATATCGAGTTTATTTCGGTTGGATAGGCCAAAGACCCTTTTCTTGTGGATTCTGCGCAAAAGCTTTCAAACATAAGCATCATCTGACGGAACATGAACGACTCCACACTGGCGAAAAACCTTTCATGTGTCAGCAATGCGGCAAAAAGTTTTCCCATTCTGGATCCTACTCACAGCACATGAGCTTTCGGCACCGTTTCTGCCAGGCCTCCAGCGCAGATTCCATCTCAAAAGCATCCACTTCAACAACCTCAATGCACTAATTTATTCCAACGTCTTTCCAATTTCGTTCCTCATTAAATTCCATAATGTGTGTGATTCCCAGACTCCCTGAGTTTATGGAAAAGTAATGTTCCAACCTACACGGCCATCTCACTCCGTACTTCTTCCTCTCTCTTCGGTCCTTTTCCAATATGAAACAAAATACCAACTTTCTGTGCCTTTGTTTAAATTATTCTTTTCTTAAAAAATGCTGAAGCAGTCAGTTTGTGGTATTAATACTCGAAAATCGAGCAGATCTATCCAAAGTAACCATCACAAGCTGAACATTCGAGAGTTCGCATTAGGGGGTGGGCTTAATACATCCTCAACAGATCTAACCTCCACTTACTCGTGGCTTTATGTATTTGCGTGTTAAAAGCGAATCAGAAGCTCAAAATAAAGTGTACATAGCCACGAATGTTAACTTGGTCAGTGCAGTGGCAATCAGCTTCGCCAATCATATCGACATTACAGTTAAGTCACAGAGTGTAGCCATCATCTTTAAGGAGCACCCATTCCGAAGGTGACCACTTGCAGATAGCCGAAGAGAACGTGGTTGTTTAATCACGAAGTCTTGGTGATTCTCTTGGGGAGCATTGAAGCGAATGGGGTGAGGGAGACAAATCAATTGAAATTGCTTTTACTGACGAAGTAATTTAAATTCTTGGGTCCGAAAATATCCGAAAATTTACTTTGAGTTAACAATGCCTTCTTTCAAATTCAGTTAATCGATACGAAATTCGAATCAGTGCTGGAGTTTCAATCCTGATCGAAGACTTGCTTAATCCAGCCAGTAATACGAGCACAAAACCATTTTATGAACTTATTTTCTGAAATTTATCAAGTAATGCCATCTGAAAACCGATTAGCTTTTAGTAACGAATTAGAGGTTTGGAACCTGTTGGAAGATCTAAGAGAAAAACGGTTTTTTTGTAATAAATGATGAAATACCCCTTTTGAAATTGGCTTGAGGAGTGTCTGGTAATGACATTATATACGAAGACGAACTCAATGCTGATGCGGATCAACAGACGATTGATCCAGAAGCCGTTCTAATGTGATTTAACCTTAATCGAACTCTTTATGTGGTTGCCCTACTCATAGCTTCACTGCCTTAAGAGGTTTCTTTTCCTTAGAAATGTAGTTAATCTCGTACTCCACTAGGAACACGTATGTACCCGAATTTCAATATACTTTTATAAGAGCGTTCTAGCCACTTCTTTGATTTATAAATCATTGCTAAAATGAAAAAGCATTAATAATATTATTGAACATATTATAATGACATAATCGTCAAAGGACTATCGCCTAATAGACTCATTTAAATTTGATCTATCGGCTGAAGTCATGAAGCTTATTCACTGGTCAGACTAATTTGTTTGTTTAATAAAAATTCATTGTTTCATCTCTGAGATCCTGATTTTACTTCTACTCTTCTTCAAAACGTAATAACACAAAATATGACCTCATCATATTTCTCCACAAGTTATAAATAAATGCCACTTGAGACGCATCCAACCCTCCACTTGTGATGTAGAAATGGACGATCTGGGATCTAACTGATTCTAAATTATCAGTTTCACAAGATGGAATCGACCTGAAGTCAAATAGATGTTCAGCATTCGGTTAAACGATGACCCTAGCTTATAATAGATTAGCATGGCTTTTAAATGCTTTCACGTGACCTCTTGAGTATGCGCCTCCAGGCTCTAACCTATTTCATAGAATTTTTTGGAAATAGTTTAGGTTTGTTTTTAAACGTGGGTAAGAAATTTGAAAGAGACACCCGCATGCTAGTACACAAAAGTGGGGTCGAATATGTTGTTTTTTAAGCAGAAAACACTAAGAATCGCATATTGGTTTGATGCTGTTATCCAGAAAGACATAAGAACAGCGAACGCAGACGATCTCCTTGTTTTCTAGACAAGAATTGGAGGACATTTTCCTTTCATCAGTCTTGGGGAATTGAAAGGAGCTGAGATGTCCCTTAAATTACGATTCCATCTTTTGGCGTTAATTTGCAAATCATTTTCTAGTCAGCTATGATGGGCAGAGAGTGCTAAAGGCACCTTTTTCAGACTTAGACTAAGTTAACCAGGAAGAAAATAGTAGCAGCATCAAACCTAGCACCAGTTGTAAAATTATTGATTGCTCTGTCCAGACCGATTCACCTGGGAGGAATATTCCCTACAGACTATGACCTTAGGCTATTGTAGATCCACATACCTTGTAAATCCTCTCATTTGACCCAAGTGCAACCAATATCCTAGTACATCCAACAAGATATAAAAAGGCAGCCTGAATATCACCCTCAGTTGTAATTTTGAAGCAACTTTTCTGACAATTTTTGTTTGTTTGTAACTCAGATTAAAGACGAATAACATGATTTTCCGTGAAATAATGTATCATGACCAAAGTTTGCAATCGAACACATTTACATGTATCCAATTTGGAGTCAGCGTTAAGAGACTGCTGAAGAGAATTTGGTTATTAACTCCGGGAGGGAGAAACGGCTCTAAATACAAACTCGGTTGGACTCTAGATACTCCTAACAGAAAAATTTTTAATGCGAGTTTGGATCAACTCGAGTTCTGGGAAAATTTATTCACCAACAGTGAAAAAACTATGAAGATAAAAACGTGCTTAGTTAATGGGGCTTTGAGAAGGAGGAAAAAAGAGATTTTCTCGGCATCTCCCCCTCTCCCCCAAAGACGCCAACAAATTTTCACGAAACGTGTAACTTCGCCTACCACGTCCAAATCCGACATTTTCCTTGACACGTTACTTATGGGGAGTTCACAGCTCAGGTGTGATAAGATTCGCCTTTAATTCGCCTTAAATTTCGCCTAGGAACTCTCCTAGCCATCGGCTCCAGAACTATTTTCAGTCATCACTGCGAACAAGTAAGGTACGATTCGCCTTATTATACCGACCTCTAGCGACCCTGAACTCAAAGGTAGATCATATTTACATGCTTGTAGGGTACTGTTTCCTTATTTTAAAAGGCCAAGGTAAGACAACAAACAAAACGAAATAATTATCTGCTACATGTGCACACATCAGTCAGTGGAACATTTCCAAAAAAAATTGTAAACAGCCCTAAAACCTGAAATTAAAACGAAAATTAAAGGTATATTTCATATTGTTGGCCTCCCGATCAAAACGCAAACAGGAATGGAAATTATAATAATTTTAGCATCAGGTATGTCGGATGTCGAGGGCGTGGCATGAACTAAGACGATTTTTCCCCAGGCGACAGATGCTGTTGAGTCCAGGGGTTAATTCTCGACTTTATAATTATCTTAGAGACCCCAAACCACTATGAGGTCAAATTTCGACCATAAACAGAGATGGAGTAATATGAAAATTCAGGGAACGAGTTATTGATCGAAATGGTTAGAAAAATGGCATGAATCAGAAAATGCGCTTTACAAAAACGACCTACAATCAGTATGATGGGTCCATCCATTCATATTTAGAAGTGTCACTTTGGAAAAAAAAGCTCTCACGCAATGTCCAACTGGATATTGCTGTTAGACACGAGAGCACCCATCTAACTGGCCTTTAATCTAGACCCACAAGAGTGCAATATGGACATAAATTATTGACTTAGAATAATGTTAAAGACTTTTTCTACCAACAAAAAAAACGTTTCAAAAACGTTTCAAGATGTGGTGAACAATGCTCCAAAAGATGACTATGTCAACTCTATATACCCGAACTTTGCAGAATCAATAAAAAGTGCGCATTTGAGGGCCGGTAGACCTGTTACAAACTTAATTTAAAATATTTTCTACTACTGAATTGTCAGTAGCACAAGAGCCTCGATTTTGTTGACATGGGGACCAAAGAACATCAGTTGGAGAAGGCCACCTGATTCTTGCTCATGACATTTGGGAGCTGCACTTTTACTGGTTTTGAACATGATTCTACTTTCTAGACGACGAGATACGCAAGGCCAACATGAACCACACGTTCCGCATGCCAGAAGAATCATCCACAGTAGAGAAATTGGCTCAAGGAGTGCTGCCTGCCTTGTGAGCCGCTTAAAGGGTTAACGACACAATGGAATCTCCAAACCGATTTTTGATCATACCACCTTAATTCGCATTATCATAAGACAACTACAGCTATGAAACTACAAATTTTGCAGTCGTAATGCGTTCACTGAATGCGCCACAATAACGCAAATCTTGCAACAAGGTGCAGTTCCTAAGGTCGATAAATCTTCTTGCCTTATTTACTGGTTATTTCGATGTTGATTTTACATTTGAGATCAGCCAAGACGACTAACAAATCTTAAAGAGAGGAGATAGAGGCTGAAAGAATCCCATTCTCGCAACCCGGCGGTGAAAATTTCAAGCTCTTATTGAATGACTGTCGGGGGCCAAAGAGAACCTTAGACGAGAGTGAAAATAACTAACCATTGCTTGCTGAATACCCAATACGTCAATCTAGTAAGCCCAACCGACTTTGAAACCATCCTTATAATCACACAATCATAATCAATTGAAACTAGGACGGGCATCCTAGCCGTCAAGATTATTTAAGTTTCCTGCGAATATAGTAATACCGCCATTAGAAAAGTTCGACAAAGTGGCCGACGGGCAAAAATGGCTGCCATGAGCTCGAAAAAGTTGTCCTAGACCAGACAATAGTTTCTAAGCTCAGTTTCCAAGTTTTTCCTTACGCAATCAAAAAAATTTACGTTTGAAAAGGGGTAGGAAGTGTACTGTAGGATTAGATTAAATTGAGTATTGCGCGAAAGGTTTGCTAAACAATAATCAAAAATTTTAAGATGGTTATTAACGAACTGTGAAGAAAACAAGAGCTGGTATATTTCCATACACAGTTTGCTTCCGCATACGGAAGCTTCGGATTCATAGGGCACAAATCTATTTACGCAAGTGCCAAGTCAAACGCAAACAGACCCAAAGAACTAAAAAGGTGTAACTAAAAAAAACTCCCAACTGCGACAGTGCGCCTATATTAATAGAAGACAACAAAATCCATGAGAATAATTACAGATTGTATGCAAAACTCCGCCAGGAAGATCAGAATCATATTTCAAGCAGGTAAGCTGAGTTTCCGGCCTTTGAGAACTAATGGAAATATAAAAGTTAACGATAAGTAAATTGCACTCACCTTTAGTAATATATAAATAGAAAAAGTCGAGATATAACAAAGTCTGTAAAACACCAGCAGCAACGGCGATATAATCGAAATAACCTTCAAACGCGTAACGATAAATCCAGTTCAAAATGTAAAGAGCTCTGTAAGAACCGAGAGCGAACAAATAGTGTGAAGTTATAGTTTCGGCTTCACCAGTTTTCGAGATTAGGAAGAGTTGTGGCAGAATCGCAACCGATTCAAGATATATCGAGAACGTCCATAAAACCTAGGGACGGGCTCCAAATTACCATTTTAATGACTTACTTCAACGAATGAAAATCGATGATTAATAATCAAACTAAGGACAGCGCTGGGAACGACAAGGAACTCAAAACGAAAAGTATCATGGTTGCTATCGTAGGTAGCCTTAAATTTGAAGTACATCAAATAGAGCGTGGCGTAAGATGAGAAGATAAAAACTATCTTAGCAACTGAGTTATAAACAGAAACGAAGGAAGTGAATAAATCCAAATAACGTGCGCTGAATACGATCGCAAAAGCAAGCTGTGATTTGCCGGATATACCTAAAAATAAGCGATTCAATAATTGGGCGAACCAGCGCAGGACCTAGTCTTCCATATTTTTAACAACAGGATTACGATCGCAACGAAGTGTGATAAATCGCCGAAGAATCGAAAAATGTTCATTTCATCCACCAACAACACAGGCTAACTCGGCGTAACTAATTCAACAACTTACCTCCAATTGGAAGCTTATTCACTTCTAAGTATTCTGTGCTAAAAAACTACATACATTCCTTGAATTTTTCTAACCTTTTTGCATTCATTTCTTCTGAGAGACATATCTTGTGGAAGCTATATTTCAAAAACCAAAGGTAGGAGTCAACTCGTTTCCAAACCATGTGTTGTATTTAGTTTTATTAAGCCGAAAAAAATTTCTTTGAAGACTAAAAACACCAAGTCCCATTTATACAATTATTCGTATGGAATCCTTATTTTTTTCCCCTCCTTTGGCATTTTCTTGGCAATCTTTTTTTCCGCTGCAATTCGTTAAGATTGCTTCTGTACCACTCACAGTACCAATGCCAGTATGCAGAGTTTTTATCAATCCAAGTCGTTTTAACACAACAACTAGCAGCCATCCTTGGATTCGGTCAGCATATTCCCCAGCATTATCTCGTGAGTTTCTGTCGACTCTTCCAGGGCTGTTAGTAGGATTACTGCGACATCATTTATGGTCTTTACCCTTGAGGGGCCGTAGAGAGTTATTATTCAGTGCAACTTAGTAGAGCCGCTTAATATTGGCGAGTTGTATTAATTACGTGTTTTTGCAAACCCAATAACTATGTATTTTTTTAAGCTAAACTTATCAATGCTAAAAAAGTTCCAGTATGTAAGTAAAATTCCAGAGTTAAGATGATACTTTGTGATGAATAACCTCCCCTTAAACCACCGCACCTTGAAACGATGATCATTATCATAATTTATAAACAGATGAGATGGGAATGAAAAATAGCCTCATTACAATCGATAATTAATTACTCAGCAAAACAAAAGAGCTGATTGAGTGGAAATTATCGTTTTCATCTATTCGTGCGTAAATTATATGCATGTGCATTTTGTAAGGGGATTATGAAGACTCGTGTAAAATAAACAGGGGCGTTTGACGTAACCGACGCGGTTGTCCCTAGCGATGCGCGATACAAGAGTGTACGGAAAGTAACTCCTGTAAATTAAGGTAGAAATAAAAGAAAATGGAATCTTGAATGTGCGCTGCATTTTCTGTGCTCGTTATTCATATCCCAAAACGGCTCATTCATTCATCGCTGTCTCCAACAAAATAAAGAATGGGCATATATAAAATGAGCAGCGCGTCAATCTCGGTGAAGATCCTGAATGCGCAAAATGGGTTTAACATATAATAATAATGGCGACCTCTGTAAAAATAAAATATCAATCTTATTTCAATGACGATCGAGATATACGTTTTCCCAAGTGTCAGCTGATTTAACTTCAATACTTATTATTCGTGCATTTGTTCAGTGCCTGTTTAGTGCCTGGTTTCTTCTTTTAATTCAGCTAGTTGGTTCATCTTGACCAGGACAAAGGCAGAATAACGATAAATTTATATTTAAATACGGTTTCATATTTGCAGTTTCCATCTCTAATGATCAGCAGTTTTCCTCAGAGATATCAAACTGTATTGGAAAAAATGGATTTAATGAGCCTGTTAATAAAAAAAAGAGGAGAAGGTAAACATAACAAAGGGAAAAAGTTTAAATTTACGGATAGTAATTAGCACCCGTCTAGGATTTTGGGGGACACATACTTGTGCTGTTGAGCGCATCCATTAGATCCCTTATTAGTCCTCTATGTCCATTTTAGGAGAGTTCAAAACAAAACTAACAAATGATTAAGAAAATTTTCAAGATGCTATTTCGAAAATAGAATCATTTACTGCAGTTTTATCGAATAAATAGGGTTGGTGGAAGCCTAGCCTTAAGTTAAAGGAAAGTTTTAGGCCTACTCAACAGCCCACTCTTCTCCATTAGTAGGAGAGTCCCGATCAACCAATCTCTCTCACATTTCGATAGCGTTCTCCCTCTATCCCTGCTCCATTTCTTCTCTACCTCTAAAAGCTGTTTTTCACCTTTCCGTCGCAGACATACCATGTTTGGCTGATTAAACTTAAACCTATCCAACAAGTGTTGGTAGATAGTGCCAAGCTATTCACTTTATTCCCTCATCAACTGACACCAAAGAGAATGGAAATCAAATCGCATTTCATGAGTTCTGCAAATATTTACCGAGCTGAATTTATTTATCATGAAGGAAGGAACAAAAATTGTCTCAAGATAAGCCTTAGGCTTAGAGATATTTGTTTAATAGTAAAATGTCAATTTTTATAATTGAGATCTTTATAATAAGCAAAGAAAGTAAAACTTTCACCATTATCCATCTCGAATTGGCGCCACTAATCCAAGTCATTGGAACGCTATCGTGAATGTCAACTAGTACGTCCGTCAGTAGATCCCATATGACCTCTCGGTAACGTTATAGTAGGAGCATCAACCTGACATATATGAAATGAGTCCATATTATTTACTGCGTTTATGAACTAAGTACATACAGTTTCACTAAGACCCAGGGATATTTCAGCTATCCTTTTTCTTCGCATCACTATGAACAATGTGGGATTTCTAGGTGTCTGTCGACCAACAGATTTATTCAATAGTGCATCACGAAAATTTGATAGTAGTTATAAAGAAAAAGCTGCGTGCAGCTGTGAAAAACGAGATATGTGCTAGCTAACTAAAAATAACCATGGTCTAATATGACCTGTAATTTTGACAATTGAATAACATAACAAATATTTTAAATTGGTTTTTTATAAACGCGACTCATTCATTCATGAAATATGAAGATCATCGGTGGAGAGTTCGTGAGCGAAGAGTTAAATCAAATATGCTGTCAAATGAGCTCTGATTCGCGGTAGCAAAAAAAGCGATTGTTGGTTTGGTGATTTCCGCATTCTTGAAACATTACTTGTCCTAGTCGAATTAGATATACATCAACTAATGGAGAAGCGATGAATTTATCATTTCCTAATATAGTTTACCTGAAAGTGTACGAAGCAGTAGCGATTCCTAATATTTGTGCCAGTAGAGTGTGGCAAGATTTTGGATTTATGTACAAACTCATCTGGATCAAATTTATAAACGTAAGTAGCAAATGCATTGCATTCTAAACTGCAGGTTCAGTTTCCAAACTGACCTTTTCTTCACGTGATATATCTGACCTCGTGATCCAGTGCACAGGAGTTGGCGAGTGCTACCAACCAAACCCTTGATCTCACACCGAACTGTGTGGCAGTCAGCACTAGTTAAAAGGTCAAAGTAAGGGATAGTTTACGACAGATCTTCACTCAAAGAGTGACCAAAGCACACTGGAAAGTGTGCCATCATCTAGTGAGGAACAAACGGTTCCTGAAAGCGATGGGGGAAATAGCCATGAACGTGACTTTTCTTCAAAAGGCAACACCAAGCACAACACTGAAGGCAACTCTTGCACCAGACCTCCTTGCTCTAGGCACTGGGTTTCACGATCAAGTCCCCCTTCTATTTGCCTAAAATACAAGCGATTATTTTGACTTCAACTGTGCTACGATTGGACTTGCTACCACGCAATGCACAAGACACGGACCCGACTCGTCGTCCTGTGACAGTTAGATCTTGGCGCTGATTTCGATGTGCTGTGAGGAGTGTTTGCTGATCCGATCAATTATCGAGGAGGCACCAAGTTTGAAGTGAAATGCAACTTCACGAATGGACGGTGGGCGTATGATTTTGCGAGGTTAATTTAAGCTCTTGATAGTATTATTGAGAAGAGTATTAAGTTCTGTGTGCCTGGTGGTACAGCAGACATGTCAATCGATTGTAGTTCATACTCGAGAAGCCATCCACTCATCACGGGCAGTGAGCACTTCCACTTGGCTCACTTTCACACCATGGCTCAACCGACCCAGAGACTGACATTTGCGTGATACTCGATTGACATACACACACACACACACACACACACACACACACACACACACACACACACACACACCAGTAAGTTATGCCACTAGTAAAACCAAATATTCCAAGGTTCTCATCTAAAAAAGGTACATTTTGCTTCGCAGTCCATCCGCTTGGTGTGTGGAAGTCCAAAAAAAAATACAAGGCTCGGCAGTTAATGACTGGATGCTTCTAACTTGCCCAGTCTTTCAAAGTGGGTGTTCGGTGCGTTTGTGACTGACAAGGAGAGTCTTTGCTACCAAAACTATCTTGTTGTTAATGAGGCAAAAATTGGCATAGTAGCGCATTTCCATCGTGTTGGTCTGCGCATTGTGAATGCGTAATCAGACCTTCAACTCACCTAATTGTCGCGCGGTTTTAGAGATCGCATGATGCGACACTGTCAAGGCCATCACTATTACGCCCATCCCAACGTCAGTGACACTTCTGAATAGCATTACTCAAAACGTACTTGGTTTAATCGAAGAAGCCTGTGTATTTCGACAAACTGTCAAAACATGTACAATTAAACACATGCTTCTTTGTTTTTGCTGTTTCATATTGCGAATTGCAGAAGACAGGCTGAAAGAAAATAATAGATTGCAGTGGGTTAACAAGTTAAGAGTGTAAGAAATGATATGATTGAGCTCAGTTTAACTGTGTACCCGCGAAAACGGCGATGTGGATTGAGGCGGCGCCTAACTTGTTAAAAGGTGTATAATTGGACTTCTAAAGGAACATATACTTTGCTTGTAGATGTGTTGACTGAGGATAGGTTATTACTGGCAAATGTTTACCGAAGTTTAATATGTGTCTGTGGTCTTTACTGTTGTCCTTTTCTTTAATTCTGCATCGTAGTTTGCATTATTAATCGAACCTGATTTTCGAGTTCAAATGTTCACCTATCCAGCACAATATTAGTTTCCATTTCGTTAAATAACTAATAAATTTAAATGTTATGCATGAAAGGAAAACATTTAACCAAATACCATCGTGAAAATCTTCGGAATCAAAGCAACGCCAAATATTGTGTTATTGGGTGTTTATCATTATTTTTTTCAATATTTTAATTTTGGGGAAGTTGTACAAGTGGAAATAAGATTACATTATTACAACTAATATTTATCTTTGTTTTAATATTATCCCTAATAATTATCTTTATTTCTATAAATGTTAGATTATTTGCTTAATCAGTTGTGAAATCCGTCTTATATTTAAGCGCTAAAATAAGCCCAATCTCATCTCTTTATCTTTCACTATCCCACTCATATTGCAGTCTATGATCCAGCGAGGCCTTGGATAAGAGTTTTTTGCGAGCGAGATAAAGTGCCAAGACACAGTGCAATTGTTTTTAGCATTAATTTACAAGTTTTGTTTTTCTCACACGGTAGATTATTATCGTCAGCGAGAGTTCCGAGAAACATATTCTTTTTCTTTATGATACTCGTGCAGTTAGTTGACCACGAAAAAAGTAAATTTTGTTTCTCTTTTAGTGATTTTATAAAAAAATAAATGACACTAAGAGATGAACAATTTTGACATTTCAAAATTTTAACATCATCCTCTATTTTCTTAAAATCCTGCGAAGATTAGGGAGGCTAGGTAAGAAATGGCAGAGTTTTAGTACAAATTTGAAGAAAAATTAGTTATAGAGAACTTATTCCATAAAACTGACCCAAGACTACGGCTGCTGATGTTTTAAATAAATCTAAAAAAATAGCAAAGGGAACTGAATTTCCTTTTTGAAAGATGACAATGAGACAAATGCACGAGATGCTTACCAGCTTTCGATCGATCTAGCAAGGTGAAAAAGCAAATATAGTCGAATCAAGTGTATGACTTTGTGGATTTTATGATTTCAAAGGTAAATTTACCCCAATCGATGGTGTGTGTCAACCAGTACTCTCCGGTATTGCAGGCATAAAAGTCAATAGGATTTTTCTCCCGCACTGTTACTGTTATTACTTTGTGCAAGAGAACATCTTTGGTTTCTAGCAAGGACGAAGAATATATGCTTCGTCAAATTTAAATGCAGCTTGGTTAGTATTTAAATTCCTGCGCTTACCGTAATTCAGGATTTGAAGAAATTCCTGTGTTTTGTCGACAACGTTTTGATTTTCGTTTGAGTAATAGAGAGTCTTGTTATTGTCAAGAAACAATTCATACTATAATGTAAAAATCTATCAATATATTTGGTTAAATGAAACTTGATAAACTTTGTTTTGCTGGATTACCTTGGGAGACGTTGAAAGTATTACACAGGTGAAGGAGACTGTTGCTAATCCCTTTGCCCCAATGATCAGAGGCAGGGAGTACTGTGGTTGAATGGAACCTGAAGTGGTTAAATTCATCAATGTGAATTTCGTGCCCTTTCCGCTCAACGTTTTTCGACAAAGGCTTCAGATTTCTCTAAGCACTGAATCTCAATTATTGTAATAATTCGATTTATACGTGATAAAAAAATTGTGCGTACCGGAGGCAAGATCATTCCAGATATCTCCGGTGAAAAAGACGACACTGATTGGAATCAAATCATCTCCACCAAAGAAAGTCACCCATTTGAGACCCCAGGACATAAAACCCGCCATTTGTACTGTCATCTGGGTGTCATCGTCTACAAGTAAAGTATCTCTTAATCAATATTTGTCCTCTTTAGTCACAGATTAGGATTCGTTCGACGTCCATACCTAGTGAGTAAGAACACAAAAAGAAGGGACTGGAGCAGTTTCCATTAACTAACGTTACTGTGATAATACCGGATCTAAGACTCTGAAAATAAAGACATTAATAGGGAGCCAACCAAATGTCCGCAGAAAGCACACTTACCGTGTAGTATCCAGGAAGTGTGGTTTTGTAGTTAAATTGAGCATTTTGTTGCCCCTTAACTAGTCGGAGATCTCCAGGAATCGTCGAATAACCCCATGCTGAATTATTAAAAGAAAGTCCATTAAATCCAGTCGTAAGGTCCTAAGTCACCGTTTGTTTTGAAAATTAACACTTTCTTCGAAGTCAGACATCTTACCCAGACTTGCCAGGCGGACAAGGGCAATAACTGCTAACAATTTAAACAACATTCTTGGGCTATCTAAGGGGAAACAATAAAATCACTGTTCAAAAAATATTCTCAAACGGACTGCAACCAAATGCTTCCTATACGTAAGACCCATTATAACCTGTGTATTTTCGAACGACAGAATGTTATTACTCTAGTGTTTATGGCTACTTTTCACTAAGAAATCAACTACAATTTTCTGCACTAATTTGTATTAATATTTTAACTGCCTAATTTCGGACCTTATATTCTCAAAACCGTAATAACAATGAAAATATAGACAAGTGCGATCCGATGATTGCTTTAGAATATTTTAAGTAATCAGTGGGTCTTTAACTTTCCTTATTTTTGACATAATCGAAACACGTAAGAATGGCGTACCTTCGTTTGAACTAACTCGTGAGCAGTGTCAGAAGCACCGCGAGGGCTCATTTATATGCAGCCGACGCACGAGGGGGTTTGCGGGGATCCTGTGTACTGCATTTACGTTAAACTAGGTAGCGCATATATTCACTCGTTTCAAATGACAAATTCGGTGTTTCGTAGGCTTCTTTCATTGACAATCCTATGCAGTCAGTTGTCATCAATTATTAAAATCATGCGATTCCAACCGCCTGTCAGGCATTAGCTACCCCCTTAGAACGAGTGGATAGAGGGTAAAACTTTCCTAAATAATGTATCATCAATTAACTAAGATGTAAAAAATTATGTTTACTCCGTAAATAAGCCTTTTGAGCAGAAAAATAATTACCCAGTTATCAGTGCACATTCTCTCCAAGATCAATGCAGAATGGTATATATTTATTTTTCAGAATTGCATGAATAATAAGGAACCATCAATTAAAATAAAGACAGTTTTTTTCTATGAATGTATGTATGTATGTATATGTTTGGAGACTTATTCCAATGTATTTCTGAGTTCAATTGACGCGAAAGGGTGTATTTGAGACGGTTGTAAAAATAGTCGAAATCCAACAGCTATTAATGGAAACTGTCAAGAATTTTTAGCTTTTTGAGTTAAATTTGTACGCACGCACACATACTATTAAATCAGGAGAAATTTGAAATAGAATCTAAATTTTAACTCAACTTCCAGACCCGAAATTCAATCAAGTTGGTCATTTTAAGGCACTTATCGTGAGTAGAATATTTACATTTAACTTTAGGTCTTTCAATGTGATTTGCTGGCATAGGTTGGATGTATACTTGCATTAACCCTTTATAATCAGCTCTATAATATTAATTCAAAGCTATTGCTTAGTTTACCGAATCTTCCGGTGCACATATCGGCCACTGGATCAGATGATGGCTAAACCTAATGCTTTATACAACTTCAGAGTTTCTTCGGACCGATTACCATTTCATTAAGTAATAAAGAGTACGCCTTAGGAGTTTGTATTTTGAATCTGTACAATTAGCTACTTTTAAGCCATGGATTCTCACTTGTAGACAAATATCAATTCACGGGATTCAATGAGATAGGAACAAATTTAGAAGGCAATCCAATTTTTATAACTCAAAATCCTATATATATAAAAATGATATGACGGAAAAATGCAACATGACTCTGAGTTAAGTTTGGTTTAAGTCCAATGTTGAGCTTAGGTTATGAAAGAAGAATGAAATCCACCTTGTTGGAACTTTAACAGAATTTCCTGCCACTTGGTTTTGGTTGGCTCGAAAAACGAAACCTTCAACTGGTTTCGAATCTGCGGCGGTTTTACATCTTTATTGATACTTTCAAACTTCAATAGATTTGGATGGATTTCATGGTTCAAGTAATCTTCAAATTTTAATCAAAAAAAAAAGTTCGAGGAAGTTGTTTGTTTCTTCTTCTTAACGTTTAACCCAACTTGTATACTTTTTTTCATGTCAGCTTTTACATTTTAGCATTTATTGTGTTATCAGAAAAGTTTGAAATCTCTAATTGCTGTAGATGAGCCAAAAAACTTAGGGTTAAAGATCTGTACAGCCAGACTAGCATTCAAGCCAAACAAGGATATCTGGCTAAAGCGCTGGTGAAAATGAGCCGGAGTCTCCACTATCGACTTGATGATTTCCTCCCATTAAGACATTCAAACCTCTTGTCATTAATGTGAGCCAATGCAAAGTTGAGCTAATAAGTGTTAAGAAGTCTATAAGGTGAAAAGAGAAATTTGTCGAAGTAGAGATTAAGATGTTTTTATCTTCTTCAGTTTAAAAGTGGCAAAATTTAGTGCTCAGATTTCACTGTAACTAGTTAATCCACAATAATAACACGAATGGACATACACCTTTTAGTAGATCCAATTTTCAGTAGCGAAAATTGCAAAAAAATATCAGTTTCTGGAACTTGATTATTAAACGCGTGTCTGATTCACAATTCCAAATGTCCAGCCGCTTAGTTAGACGATTGCCAATCTTTTAGAAATTTATTTTGGAAGAAACATTTCTATCAGCCAGTGAGAGAGATTAGGCCAAAAAGCATTTTTGAGGCCCTCAGTTTTGCTCCTTCTATTTGATTCAGGCAGAAATCTACAATTTATGCGCCTAAGGAATCAGGGCACCGCCCACGGTTACTTGTTTGCATGCAGGCTAAACTACTCTCGACACTTAGCAAACACCTTTAATGCTCTCTTGAAAATTTCAAAATGTATCATTAAGACTTCGCTGACTCCGATGAGAGAACTCTGGAGGCCCAAAATAATCATAAGCTTTTGGCTTACATCACTTAACTGGTTTTTTAAATCTGAAATCTGCCAATGAACTTGCGACGACTCAAATACATCTAAATAATTTTCGTATTGTACGAATATGCGTTTGTTTTTTATGTGCTCGATTCATACATTCAGTGTTCGCATTTCAAAGTAGATGTTCGGCTTTCCGCTTCGCGTCTCGGTTTTTACGTATGCATTAGAATACTTAACTTTGTACTTTAATAAATAGTCATTTTATGAGTTCGAATTTATCGTATTGATGCACCCATTCCGTCGATGAGCACTCAGTAACCAAACTATACATTCGCTCAAAGTGCATTTCCTAGTGTCGAATAGCGCTGATACAGCCAACATTCACATATTTACAAACTTCAAGTTGAAATAATGCATAATAATATTAACGATTGCTGATGAAAAGGAATTTAGTTGAATCATGAACGAGTTAAGAAATTATGTGCATTTATATCCTTAGATAAAGTATGACCACCGCAAAAGGGAATAGTATTAATAATAACATTATTCAAACTTTTTGTGACACATTAATATAATAATAATTGCTGTAAAAATATGCGTCACATTACAAAAGCCGTTAACCAATTAAGACCACTTTGTTATGATTATTTTAAATTTAAAAAATCGCTTATTAGAATCAGATATATTTAACTGTCAAGCTCAATAACTATTTTATTTTAAAATATTAGATAGAATAAACTCCAACCAAGCAGATTATCTAACTTGTTCTTAAAAAAACCTGAAACGATGAATCCGAAGACATTTAGGGCAACCTTAGGGAACTTTAGAAGCGGAATTTTTGGGAAATTATGTCAATGTTTCATGAACTGTGAGCGTAAAATGTGCTTGTATTTTGGTCTTGAGCGAATCGCAAATCATCAGGTGCTCTCCCATCATCAGTGCTCTGGCTCAGCTAGACCTCTGCACATCGAAAATTTTGATGTTTATCAATATTTTATGCACCATAAGTCAAACAACACTGCTTCTTGTATTCAATGGAAAATTGCAATACATTTTCCATTAATATTGGTAGGAATTTCATCCAATGATCTCAGTAGCTTATTATTTTGTAAATCAACCCGTAATCGAGTTTCATAAACGTCAACATTGATGCCTTTGCAATAACGTATACGTCAGTAGCATTTACTCAAAATCTACCATGGAGGCGATTACGAAACCTAGTTATGTTAAGGCTGAGAAGTTTGCATGAATGTTCGGGTTCGCTATTGTGGAGCCTGAGCAATATCTCATTACTAATGTATGACGAGTAATGCAACTCTCAGTAGTCATGTCGAAGAGATAAATTACCGCTTTCCGTACTTTTGAAAAGGGAAGCACAATTAGGTCATTCCAAAATTAACCAACATATTTTGTAAATACTTGACCAGATTAAATTTGGCTCAATGGAACCATGTAATGTCAAAAGAAATTGGATGCATGTAATTTTACGTAAGTTTTTCTCAAGAGATGATGTACTTGGGTAATGCACATAAAACGAACTCTTTCAATAATAATAACAAAATATGTGACTCGTTTGTAGATACCTATGGGCAACGTATAAATAAGCGTTATCCATTATATTTCTTTTGAAAACAATTGCATACACATTAAAATGAATAATGAACGTTAAAATCAACATCGATTCCGACCTTTTTATTATCCAATACATAGTAGGACAGCTAAATTTAAAAATAAATAAAATATTTAGGAAAATGTAAAAAAATTTGAATAATTTTTAGAAAACTCACCAGCAAATGTGGCTACTGATGCTACGAGTACGTCTGAAAATTTATAAAAGATATCAATTTTTAGTTTTAACCAATGGAAATCGACTGCATTTGTTCAATTCTTACTAGCTTTTGATTGAGCTGAAATGAAAAAAAGTGTTTCGGCAACTTGAATTTAATTTTTTTTGGAAAGTCAGTGTACTTGTTTAAATAAACCTACTCCAGTCAACTGTGTGAGTTAGCCAGTAGTCTCCAGTATTGCAAGCATAGTGGTCAATAGGATTTTTCTGCTTTACTGTTAGCGTTATGACTTTGTGCAGGAGAATATTTCGCGGTTCTGTTAGTTACAAAAGGTGATTTATGTATATTCTACAGATATTTCATAGTCAATGTTTGTGGTTTCGGGCATACCGAGGTTCACGATTTGAGGGAAGTCTTTTGTTTGATCCGTTGCATTTTTAGATTCAGTTGAATAATATAGGGTTTTATTACTGTCGAGGTAAAGTGAAAACTGAAATTCAAAAACTGCTTAATCTTAAGGATGGCGTTCAAATTGTCCATCTTCAGACGAATACCTTAGCAGAGGTCGAAAATATTGAGCAAGTGAGAGTAACTGATGCCATTCCCTTTGCCTTCACGATCAATGGTGTCCCATATTGTGGCTGAATTGACCCTGAAAGCCCTCAAATTTAATAATTTTCATTCCTCGTTATTTCAATTAGCACGTCGTTAAAAGCATTTGACATCACTAAGATATGCAGTAACAGTGTTTCAATATTTTGATGGAAGATTAGAATGTACCTGAGGCAAGGTCGTTCCAAGTGTTGTCGGTGAAAAAAACAATGCTGATCGGGATTAAGTCGTCACCAAAGAAAGTGACCCATTTAAGTCCCCAGGACATGTAACCCTCCATTTGCACCGTCATATGCATGTCATTATCTATAAGTCATGCACATTTGAAGCAGTTTTAGAATACATTGACCAAACGGTTAGACTATTTTGTCCTCTTTACCTAGTGAATAACTGCATGCGAAGAAGGGAGTTGAGCAATCGCCACCGGTGAAAGTTATTGTGTGAATACCTGATACAAGACTCTAAAAATGGGCAATTTATTAAGAAACCAACAAAAGCAAATGCAAAAGCATACATTTTTGGCAGCAGAAAGGACACTTACTGTGTAATTTCCAGGAAGTTTGGTTTTGTATTTGAACGAGGCGTCCTTTTTCCCGGAAACAACGCGGGTATCTCCAGAAGAGGTGGACCAACAACCCAAAGCTAAATTATCGAAACAAAATCTATTAAATACCAAGCATAGTATCATTTAATTGTCTCTTTTTATTTTTATTTCCTTTTTACTTTTTTCTTACTCAATTAATCATTTGCAGCTCAGATATACATTTCTTACCCGGATTCGCCAAACAGACAAAAGCAATAATTGTAAAATCTTTCAGGTGCATTTGTGAAATGCCTACGAAAAAAAAATAACAAACACTTTTGTATTTATCAAAATTTTCTCCTTGATTTAATGGAGCATAAAAATATTGTTTGTTGGACGTAAATCGAAAAAAATCACTTTAAGTATTTGAAATATATATATATATATACATAACTGTAATTAGTCAATTTTTGTTCAAATTTTAATTTTACAGTTTTAGATTAGTTGTGGGAAGTTCGAAGTTAATGCAAAGAGTTTCGAATAAAAGGATCCTCATCGTTGGTTACTTGCTGTATTTTATTCGATTGACGAACTTTTAACTTTAATATCGAATGTAATGCTTTCCTAAAATCAAGAATTACGCACCTTTGATTGCGTGGATTCCTAGGTAGTGTTAGAATCACCACGAAGACTCGATTATATACCGGTGATGGGGTACCACTCATTCATCACACCCATACTGTGCTCACATGGACCCACCCAGGATGGCGAATTCGGTATTTTGTGGGCCTATCGCGTTGAAATGATTTGACAAAGCTTGATGAAACCTCACCGTTCCCCCTATCTACAAATTTTAACTTTTCGCAGTCCACAAATTGTGAACAGACATAAAAACTTTTCCTTTGGATGTAAAATGTACTGGTTGAATTTTTAATGCAGGGCCATTGCTGTTTGGCATTCTAAGCGAAAACCTATTTAACTAGTTTCGTTAGGAAACTATGCGCCGTCGTAACAAAAAACAGAAAAAATGCATCATTTGTAAAAAAGAGTAAACGTCAATTCAATAGCCTTAATTTTCTTCTATCGAAACAATACTTTCATTTGCAAGAAATGAAATTAAAAAAATAATTAAATAGCTTTCTAAATAAATAACTTGGTGAGCGCAAGTACATTCACTAGATCATTTCACTCGAACAGATTCACTGCAGGTCATTGCGACATTTTTTTGGCCCCATAACTTAAGTGCCTCTTGCATTTACTTTACAAACCCCTTTAAATTCAGACTCTTAGATCCAGTTAGGAGAGAGAAGATAGTGATTCTACTCAGACGATTCGGTGCTTGCTATTACAAAGCTCTGTCATCTCGAAGTCCCTAAATTGGCATTTTTGACGTAGTATAAAATTTAAAAAAAATTACGAGACAGTTTGACTCAATTCACTCTAAAAGCCTTAAATTCCACTAGCTGATGCCCGTCTAACTGGACAAAGGGTTCCTAAAATTTGATAGTAGTTATAAAGAAAAAGCTGTTTTTCACCTTTCCGTCGCAGACATACCATGTTTGGCTGATTAAACTTAAACCTATCCAACAAGTGTTGGTAGATAGTGCCAAGCTATTCACTTTATTCCCTCATCAACTGACACCAAAGAGAATGGAAATCAAATCGCATTTCATGAGTTCTGCAAATATTTACCGAGCTGAATTTATTTATCATGAAGGAAGGAACAAAAATTGTCTCAAGATAAGCCTTAGGCTTAGAGATATTTGTTTAATAGTAAAATGTCAATTTTTATAATTGAGATCTTTATAATAAGCAAAGAAAGTAAAACTTTCACCATTATCCATCTCGAATTGGCGCCACTAATCCAAGTCATTGGAACGCTATCGTGAATGTCAACTAGTACGTCCGTCAGTAGATCCCATATGACCTCTCGGTAACGTTATAGTAGGAGCATCAACCTGACATATATGAAATGAGTCCATATTATTTACTGCGTTTATGAACTAAGTACATACAGTTTCACTAAGACCCAGGGATATTTCAGCTATCCTTTTTCTTCGCATCACTATGAACAATGTGGGATTTCTAGGTGTCTGTCGACCAACAGATTTATTCAATAGTGCATCACGAAAATTTGATAGTAGTTATAAAGAAAAAGCTGCGTGCAGCTGTGAAAAACGAGATATGTGCTAGCTAACTAAAAATAACCATGGTCTAATATGACCTGTAATTTTGACAATTGAATAACATAACAAATATTTTAAATTGGTTTTTTATAAACGCGACTCATTCATTCATGAAATATGAAGATCATCGGTGGAGAGTTCGTGAGCGAAGAGTTAAATCAAATATGCTGTCAAATGAGCTCTGATTCGCGGTAGCAAAAAAAGCGATTGTTGGTTTGGTGATTTCCGCATTCTTGAAACATTACTTGTCCTAGTCGAATTAGATATACATCAACTAATGGAGAAGCGATGAATTTATCATTTCCTAATATAGTTTACCTGAAAGTGTACGAAGCAGTAGCGATTCCTAATATTTGTGCCAGTAGAGTGTGGCAAGATTTTGGATTTATGTACAAACTCATCTGGATCAAATTTATAAACGTAAGTAGCAAATGCATTGCATTCTAAACTGCAGGTTCAGTTTCCAAACTGACCTTTTCTTCACGTGATATATCTGACCTCGTGATCCAGTGCACAGGAGTTGGCGAGTGCTACCAACCAAACCCTTGATCTCACACCGAACTGTGTGGCAGTCAGCACTAGTTAAAAGGTCAAAGTAAGGGATAGTTTACGACAGATCTTCACTCAAAGAGTGACCAAAGCACACTGGAAAGTGTGCCATCATCTAGTGAGGAACAAACGGTTCCTGAAAGCGATGGGGGAAATAGCCATGAACGTGACTTTTCTTCAAAAGGCAACACCAAGCACAACACTGAAGGCAACTCTTGCACCAGACCTCCTTGCTCTAGGCACTGGGTTTCACGATCAAGTCCCCCTTCTATTTGCCTAAAATACAAGCGATTATTTTGACTTCAACTGTGCTACGATTGGACTTGCTACCACGCAATGCACAAGACACGGACCCGACTCGTCGTCCTGTGACAGTTAGATCTTGGCGCTGATTTCGATGTGCTGTGAGGAGTGTTTGCTGATCCGATCAATTATCGAGGAGGCACCAAGTTTGAAGTGAAATGCAACTTCACGAATGGACGGTGGGCGTATGATTTTGCGAGGTTAATTTAAGCTCTTGATAGTATTATTGAGAAGAGTATTAAGTTCTGTGTGCCTGGCGGTACAGCAGACATGTCAATCGATTGTAGTTCATACTCGAGAAGCCATCCACTCATCACGGGCAGTGAGCACTTCCACTTGGCTCACTTTCGCACCATGGCTCAACCGACCCAGAGACTGACATTTGCGTGCTACTCGATTGACATACACACACACACACACGCACACACACACACCAGTAAGTTATGCCACTAGTAAAACCAAATATTCCAAGGTTCTCATCTAAAAAAGGTGCATTTTGCTTCGCAGTCCATCCGCTTGGTGTGTGGAAGTCCAAAAAAAATACAAGGCTCGGCAGTTAATGACTGGATGCTTCTAACTTGCCCAGTCTTTCAAAGTGGGTGTTCGGTGCGTTTGTGACTGACAAGGAGAGTCTTTGCTACCAAAATTATCTTGTTGTTAATGAGGCAAAAATTGGCATAGTAGCGCATTTCCATCGTGTTGGTCTGCGCATTGTGAATGCGTAATCAGACCTTCAACTCACCTAATTGTCGCGCGGTTTTAGAGATCGCATGATGCGACACTGTCAAGGCCATCACTATTACGCCCATCCCAACGTCAGTGACACTTCTGAATAGCATTACTCAAAACGTACTTGGTTTAATCGAAGAAGCCTGTGTATTTCGACAAACTGTCAAAACATGTACAATTAAACACATGCTTCTTTGTTTTTGCTGTTTCATATTGCGAATTGCAGAAGACAGGCTGAAAGAAAATAATAGATTGCAGTGGGTTAACAAGTTAAGAGTGTAAGAAATGATATGATTGAGCTCAGTTTAACTGTGTACCCGCGAAAATGGCGAATTGGATTGAGGCGGCGCCTAAAATGTCAAAACGTATATAATTGTAGTTGTTAATCGGCTTTTCGATTCGTACAGACCGAGAATGGCAATAAACATACCGGCTGAGTCGGATTCGGTGGCCGTTTCTATGGGCAAATTGAGCATTCATGTAAGATCAACGTAACTTTGAGCAAAATTTTTCCCTCATGATGTTATTATCATTATTAGTTCTTTTCCAAACTTACGCTGCTCCTTCGCTGCAAACAGGAAAATCGGCGTTATTTATTGAGTTATGAGGGTCACATAGACTAACTGCTATATTTGGTTTGGACGAAACTTACTCCAGTCGATTGTGTGTGTAATGCTTTCGTCTCCATATTCACAGCTATAAAAGTCTATTTCTTGTAATTGGCGAACCGTGATGGTATTGACTTTGTGCAAAATCACATCTCGGACTTCTAAATGAACATAAACTTTGCTTGTAGATATGTTGACTAAGGACCGGTTATTACCGGCAAGTGTTTACCGAGGTTCAAAATTTGTCTGTGGTCTTTGGTATTGTCCTTGGTAGTTAATGCTGTTTGTTGATAGTACACGGTATTGTTTAATCCAGTAGATAATTTATACTTAAAACATAAAAGAAAACGGTCAAATATCCGGCTACTTATAATTCAATCACTGCCACAGATTCGACAATATATCTATTATTTAATCGAGCATAGGTATTTTATTAATGGAAAATAATCCTTGTTTTGGCTCAGCAATTACCGATGGCTTCAAAAGTAATTTTGGGAATATGGTGCAAGTGATGGTGACTGTTTGTTTCCCCTTGGCAAGAACAATAAGCGGTGTTGAATACTGAGGTTGAAATGTACCTAAATATTAAAATAAAAGGTGGTTAACTTCCACGACTGTTAAAACTCACTAGCCGTTTTTCCTAATTTATACTTTCATTAGTTAATTTGACATTCTGTTTCTCATCCGACGTTTGGTTTAACCCGTTCTGATCATATCGTTTCAAATTATTATTTTGTTAGTCTTTAATATTTTATTTTATTTATTTTCATTTAGAATGATCATTGTCATGCGAAAAAGAGCAAAATGTTAATATAGAATTAACTGATTGCTTTACCCATTGTTAAATCATTCCAGGTGTAATTGACGAAGAAAAGAATATTGATGGGCACGATATTGGTCCCCGAAAAAATTGTCCACTTCAAATCCTTCGAGATTATTCCCGACATCGAGACATACATTAGGTCGTCTTCTTCTGTATCAAAGTTGAGTGCTGTGTCAGTTCATAATTGCATTTTTTAGAAATCAAGGCAGCTTAAAGTCACGTACCTTGCTTGTAGGAACACTTGAAGAAAGTCGACGAACAATTTCCATTTTCGAGTTTTATTTTTTCCGAATTGACTGTCACTTGCTACTTGGGGAAATAGCGACATGCTATCACTTTTGTACAATGAGCCCATTCATTTGTTCGAATCTGACTTACAGTGTAGACCCCCGGAAGAGTTGTATTATACTCAAATGCGGCATTTTCTTTCCCTTCCACCGATCGGGTATCATTTGGTAGGGTTACGTATTTGCACACTTATTAAAAAGCAGTGAAGTGATCACAGACTTTTCAGACTTGTTTAAATATAATGAAATTTAAAATGGTAGCTATTACTAAAGAATGTTTCATAAAATTCATGCCATCCAAATATTTTTAATGGTAACTGAATTTAAATTTACTATTAGTTTTGAAGTCAGTTTTGGATTTGAGAGGTTGACTAAATACTGATTTAGGTTGGTATCGATTCAATTGGAATTATCGATTTCTCGTGTTAGAAGGAAACTCTATTTTCTCCACTTACCAATATCCGACATCACAAACATGAGAATTATCAAAATTACTTTGAGGGGCACCATCACCTGGCAAGAAATGGTATTATTTATAATCTGATCCCTTAAATTTCCAGTTATGGAAACTCATTTCGATTGTGAATGATCAAACTTAAATTTTGAATACACTTACAACTATTTGAAAGTGTCGAATGCTCCGCTAATGTGAGTGCTTTCGCACAGCTAGACCTTTTTTTATATGACAAATGCACCCCCATCAGGATTTCACAAGTGGTTCCCCAAAGTGCACCTGCGCTATCCTGCACTCCGATTTAATTTCAAATCGAATGATGCATAATGCCTTTGGTAACTGACTGACTATTTTCGATGTATAAAATTTAAACCTATCAATTTAAAGCCTTTCAGTAGCTACCTTTGAGTTTAAAAGCTTAGCTTTTCCACAAAAGGCATCAGGCTTAAAAAAATGTTTTTTTTCCACTCAATAGTCATATTCTACTATCAAGGTGCCAGACAGGTGGTGGAGATTTTGTTTGGGTAAATTATTTTTTTTTTGGTTTAAGTTGAAAAGCATAGGCGCAGTGATAAGCACAACAGGGAACGTGGGTTTTAGTACATTTTTTAAGATCGAAGCCGAAATTTTTATGTTAAGGCCCGCTGCCTTTATATTCTTCGATTCAAAGCTACCAGTCGTTATACCATATGACACGGGAAAACTGATAGAGCATCAAATTTACTTAGATGTTAATCACAAGCAGATTTTGCTGGATGCTCTTCTTCTTTATATTGTGAGTCAGATTACCCGATAAAATACACCAGTATATGACAGGATCTGACCGTTAAACTACAGATCCACCTGCGAATAAATTGTGTTTCACGAATTTGGCACTTTAAAATATTAAAATAGTATTTTTTTTACTAGTTTTATGAATATGTTATTCTATTTAGGCATAATTTTGAAACCTTTAGGTCCTAGGGTTATGAAAATTATACCACTTTGCAATTTCGACCGCTTTGTGTCCCTTGGGACGGTATAACCTCAACAGCGTGGTAGAAAGACGCACACTTACCTATCACAACATGTTTTGAACTTTATTTATTGATTGAATTTTGAACCATTTCTGCTTTTTAATAATCTTTGATGCGACTGAACTCATCACTATGGCCTTATGCTATTATCGGGAGGTCATCATATATGCGGGTTTCGTTATCTTTCGAGCAGTTTCATGAAAAATGTAGCGTTTTAGTTAGACTATTTACCACCCATGAAAAGGTCTACTTGATGATAACCATATATTAATGCACACACTGGGACACTTTTATTTTGAATGGATTTTTTAAAAAAGAATGGAATTTAAAATTAACAGTTTTCAGCGTCCTGATCATTGATAACGTCGTCTGATTTCTTATAATCGGGCCCACAACAGAGTCGCTGAAATCGTAATAATAGCATATTTGTGAAAAATTATTCGAAACAATAACAATTCATTTAAAACATACCCATTATTGCAAGTGCAGATGCTCTGAAGGTGCCTGAAAAGTTTTAAAGACATTAATTTACAGTTTTACTTAATGAAAACTGGTTACAACTGCCCATTGCTTACTGCCTCTTGACTGAGCTGAAACACAAAATATGCGTTTTGACTATCAAGATCAAATCTTTTCATGAAATTACCGAGCATGTTAAAATGGACTTACTCCTAGCTATAGTGTAGAAATCAAATTTTGGTATTGTAAGTTCAGTCATTTAGCAAAATTATGGCGGCCCTTAAAATAAACTTACTCCAATCAATTGTGTGAGTTAACCAGTAGTTCCCAGTGTTGCAGGCATAAAAGTCAATTGGATCCTTCTGCTTTACCGTTAGTGTTATGACCTTGTGCAAGAGAACATTTCGAGTTTCTTATAAAAACCAAAGATAACATCTCTGGTTAATTTTAGTAATGTTATGGGTTGGCGCTATTCACTTAGGCTTACCGAGATTCAAAATTTGTGGAAAATCTTTGACTTTGCTCACAGTAGCTAACAATCCGGCTGAGTAATATTCCGTTTTGTTGCTATATAGATATAACTTATACTAGGGTTTGAAAAAATATATTACATGACTCCAACAAGACGTTCACCAAATAACCTTATTTCAATAAATTACTGTTGCAGTTGTTGAAAATATCGAGCAAGTGAGGGTGACCGTATGCATTCCCCTTGCACTGACAACCAGCGGTACTGCGTACTGCGGCTGTATGGAACCTAAAATTGTATCGGCGTTATTTTACACCTTTTATATTCAAATTTTAACAATGAATTGCAGCTTTCTATGTAGCAGACCACTTAAAATTTCAAACATCGCCCGCATGGGCGGTTTAGCAATTACTATGCCAAGCTTAAAAGGTTCCTCATTTGGCTTTACTTGAGGCAAGGTCATTCCAAATGTTGTTAGTGAAGAAAACGACGCTGATGGGAATCAGATTACTAGCACCCGAGAAAGTGACCCATTTGAGACCCTTAGACATATAACCCCTCATATTCACAGTCATCTGCGTATCGTCATCTGCAAGAAAAATATTTTAATGAACTTTGAAAGGTTAGACTTAAGTTTTTACACTGCTCTGAAATATTACCTTGTACATAGGTGCATTCAAAGAAGGGAGTAGAGCAGTTTCCACCGACAAAAGTGACCTCGTGAATACCAGATTCAAGCATCTAAAAGTGAACATATTGTTAGGATTGTTGATTCTAAGTTGTAGACACATTAAGAACTAGTGAAGGGTATCCTTTTTACCGTATAATTTCCAGGGAGTGTGGTTGCATAGTTAAAAGGCTCATCTTCCTTCCCTTTAACTAATCGAGTGTCTCCGCTGATGGTGAAATAGCCCCAAGCTAAACTAATAAATTAGATATACCGAATTTCTTCAAAATACGCGTTTCATTTGAAATAAGCCGACCAAAATAGTTAAAAGCTAATAGCAAGTGGTCATTTGTTTAATGGGACATAATTTTTCGTTTAAATGGTTATTTAAGAATTCATAAGTTTTTTCTTACCTGAGTTCGCTAAGTAGACAATGGCAACAATTGTGGATAATTTAGGCAGCATTTTAGAATGACCTTAAAGGGCCCCGGCAATTTATATGTATACAAATCTACAAAAAATTGCATTCAATGAGAAATTTTTTCAATTCTTCTGGGCTTATCTGCACTTTTTCTCAATTTACGCAATCATAATGTTAAGTATAAGAGCTCGCAACTACAGACTGTCTATTTAGATACTAAAGCATTGAATTTGTCTAGTGATTTAGTTCACTTTCATTTTATTTTCAGTTTCACTATTAATCATAACTAACACTGGTTGAATATAAATGATATATTTTTAGATATTGTTTGGTTGTACTGAGCTATTTGTTTGCAGTCAAATAACTGAGGTGGTGAAATTTCCATAAAAGGTAGGAGTTACGTACCTCCCGTTGAGTAAACACAAAGACAGTACCGGAAGCCTTGAAAAGGCTTAATTATATATCGATGAGCGAGATGGCTGGATTAGCGTTTCGTAGGCCTCTTGAGTCGCAAGTCCTAATTGGTGATCCGCAAACAGTCGTCACAATCATACGATTCCACTTTCCAACAAATTTTAAGACACCCACATTTTTACTATGAGTTGAAGAGCAGCAGCGATTTCTCAACAAAGGTTTCATTGGTTGACAACCTTATAAAAGTCTGCTTTTATATTTGAAATCCAGCGTCTTGAATTAAAAGATCAACTTTTTTCTTTACACTCCAAGGTGCACTTCGAATTTATACCATAGTTCAAATAAATAATTATAAACATCTTTACTGTGCAGGCGACAAGTTTCGAGCCATCATAAATAATTAACAGTTGTTTTCTATTCAATTAAAACCAAGGTCTCAGAAGCGAATTTAATCTCTCGGATTCCAAAAGTTCATTCGTTTGGTTTGCTTTTCTTTTATTTCTGGGCTTAATGAGGTTACGCATATACAAAAGTCTATGTTCTGAGCTGCGATACACTTGGATTGAATTAAGAGAACTGAAGTGTTGGCAGCGACTGTAGCCACTATTGCTAACCGCTAGAATATTTTAAGTTTAAAATATTGAAAATGCCAGTTGAATTTGTTTTCTTAGTTGCATTTACATGAATGTGTCAGTTCAGGCTGAAAGTATGATAACGTCAGCCAAACGGGCCTTTAGGCAGATGCAGTTTTCAATTCAAGTGATTTTTATCCCACTATAGAACAGACCGCCAATGCTATTATCATTTGGCAATCTAGGAAAAAGGTGCTTAGCTTGCCTGCTTGCGGGTCGACGTATACTAGAATGAAGCGTTGACAATTACTCTACGAAGACAAACGAACTGGGTGAGGTGAGTAAAGAGAAGAAGCTAAACAAGACTCAATTTTGCAATTTGCGAATATTCCTATGGCTTATTGGGACCGATTCCCACAAGCCACGGTCAAAAGCTGTCAGGTTAGAGCTGAATATGTGGTATTAATTTATATAAATATTTGGTTGATTAGCTGAAAAATATTGCGTGGCTCAAAATCCCTAAGCCATAAATCCACCCTATTGACAACTGCTTTGATTGTTTAAGGCTTGCACACAAAGGCTAGCAAAACACGGCAGTTCGGACCGAGAGGCCACAATTTATTGCCCCAACCCTACTCAGGGAAATATTTTTAAAAAGCACACATTGAACTTTTTGCCCCGGCTTAGTTTAATTTACTAACATTCACTGTCTTTAAACCCTTATAAGCCAAAGCAAATATGTTTCGTTTAATGATTCGAGATGTACAGATAAATCAAAATTGAAATTAACAAACAGAAACTTTTATGTCTGCCATTTTTTATGGGAGCGGTTCAAACTCCAAAAAATACAAAAACTGATACAGAGCCAATATCCCAACCGTATCGAAAGGAGCAGATTTGTCCGATCAAATTGAATTGGAATAAAATCAGTGTCTTCTGAGCAAACGATTCCACATCACTACTCGCATAACTTTTTCTGAAGGAAAAATGACAGGCCCATGTTGATGCATAATTTAAATTGTAAATTTGCCTAAGAATCGCCGATCTCATGCTTAAAGGAAATATATCCGAATCTAAAAAAGTAAGCTGTTTCACTTCAAGTAAACTTTCAGTTGGTTAAAACATGCTCTTCGAAAATGAAAATGTTTGTTAATCGTAAGAATCAATGAATAGTAATACTTTCTGAAAAAGCTAGGCTTACTCTTAAAATGGCATCAATTTACGTACAGCAAGATATCTGTCGAGCCCAATGCTTCAGTGGAGTCTGCGAACCGTAATCAAGCCTTTGCAATTAGAAGGATCTGATTTGGATAGAGCTAGTGAGGACACCAAATGAGCTCCCAAATTTCTGAGACTCCATCATCTTCCTTAATAATGCGTCTTCATACGTCTAATCAAACCCTGAGTTTACTTACTTTTCGAAGTCTCGCTTCTCCACCGTAATTCCTTGTCCCACTTCGTCCCATCTGTAGTCGATGATGGAACCTAACGAATTACGCCCTCTTTAAGTGTTTGCAGTCAAAATTTTATTTGATTTAATCGAAGGGAGTGAAATTTTTTGTTACCCAGATTTTAGCATGCAAGTCAATGAGTGTAATACCTTCTAATATGTAATGAATATATTCTTACAAGAATTAAAATAACTTTGAAATTAGACATTTAGTTTCAGTGGTGGACAAAGAACTTTTGAAATGCGTTATAACTGATTTATGGAATTTACAAGGAATTTATCAAAGATGTGAAAACTAATAGACATTAGATTTTAAATTAATTTAAATACTTAAAAATGCATATTTATAGAGAACTTAACATTTATGTTACACAAAGAATTCGTCGGAGTAAGGAGAGAAGGCAATGGAAATGGAGAGGACAGAAGTATCATTATACTAAAACTTTATCCATGTTTGCATCAGTGGCCTACAATATAAGTGTTCATCTTGGAATTTTGACCACGATTCTACTTTATGTTCAAAGTCCACATTGTTCTTGAAGTTTGGATAAGAAACCAACTTGATAAACCCTCCATCAAATAAATTAGAGATAAAACACTATTCTTAACTGTTTTGAAGATGGCCAATGTTGAAGTGGGTAAGAACGATCAACTCCCGGGCAATATTTCACGCTACTTACCGCGGTCAGTACTTTTCTTTAGATGAGCTTTCAGTAGCCAACATTTTTAATTAATCACTTTAAACTTCAACTTCGCCTCAAACTGTGAGTTCATTTATTCTCTTTAGGGTTTTGTAACCGTTTCAACCGGGCGATAGTTGTTCCGGTCTGTCTCTGAGAGAAGGGCGGAAGTGAGAGACTCTCAGTCAGAGAAATGTCTGATCAAGATTTCAGCTGGGCAATGATCTGTGGGAACCGTAGAAGACTGGGAAAAAGGCTAAGATGCCTGGCTAAGCGATCGTTCAAAGATGAAACTTGATAAAAATCCAGAAAAACCATTACCTTGCTGTTGCTGCAAAAGGACGACGACAACTGCTAGTTAATAAAAAATTAATTAAGGGCTACTTTGAGAATTTCTTCCTTTCAGTAGCCCCACAAAAATCTCTGTATCCCACGAGTTGCTGGACAAAGAGAGGCCAACATTAGTTGTACTTGATGAACTTTTATCCCTCTACATATCAACTTCGAAGAATGCATTGCAGACGAAGTAAAGATTCTCCCAAAAAAGACCTTAACGCAGATAGATGTAGAACTTTGAACACCTGATAGCTGTGATTCGTTCAGCGTAATAACCTTCCTCACAGAAATGAATCGCGAAACTACCTTAACTAATACTAACTGTCGAAGTCTTAACGCACCAAATTTAATTTCAACTACTATGTTGACTAATAAACCTTCCTCAGTTACTCATGATCTCCTATTTTTGATATAAATAGCTTTGATGGAAACTATTAACTAAAGGCATTATCATGCATTTAAATTGCTAAGACGATTATGCCTTAGGGAATTACAATGTACCGATTCTCAGTTAATCGGATGCGGTGCGTCTGACATTATTTCAACGGTTGGTTAACCTCGTGATGAAAGTCATTATAATCACTGTTATTTTATAACATTAGACTTTAGTTTTTGATAGGTTTTTACTAGCTCTTCAAGACTGGAATGTAAAATTTTGTTTAGAGCCCTTGATGAAGCAGTCTATTTCGTTCCAAATTTCGTAACTTATCCTAGGTAGTCTTATGCGACAGATTTTTCGGTCCTTTTTCTTTCTTTAAGGTGGCCTCAAATCAATGAATATTTATTCGCATTTTTCCTTTGTACCGATAGAGGCTACTCACCACGGAGCTTTAAATTAATGAATTTATCAAGCTAATACTCGCGCTGTACTTTCTTAAAATATGCAGATCATCTTGAAATTGGAAATTTGGAGTCTTACGAATTAAATCACCGGTCCTCGGTGTTGCTTGTTTCAAAAATGGTGCGACATTTGAAGGTCATGATAGAAATTCCCCATATCGCGATTCTTTCAACACGAACACTAAAGCTGTCTCCCAGAAGCCCTAATTAATCGTATTCTGCCATAATTTCATTCTAAGGTTTCATCTTCATCAATTCAACAATTATACTGAACACAAAAGTAGTGAATATTGCCTGCCACATAGTTTCTAACAGTTAGGTGGCTTTTCCAGCGACTTTAGAAAACCAGAAATCAATAAGTAGTATTCAGATCCGAAATCCGTTTTGCATGTGGTTGTCACCTTTTCGGCACTAAATTCATTCTGTTTTAGCTGGAACCAGAGAAGAAGCAATGACTGTTGTCGTTATTAATCAGCGATTCATTAATTCACTGCATTCCAATCACTCTCTTTTTCAAAATCACAGAAAACTAAGGATTTAAATGCGCTTCTGATCAAGTTGTTGTTTTGAATGAAAATAGCATCGAATATTCGAAGACTGTTCAATGTTGTGACTGATCATGAAGTCATATCACCTATTGCTGAATTACAATGAATTGAAAAAATGGAAATCGCCATCTGTTATTTACTTTCATTACTTCTCCGGAAGGTTCGTCGGATTTAAAACTAATTCATTTGAAATTGAAAAATTTCATAAATCCCCCTTAGTTTAGGGGATCGATAAGATGTTTCCATGACGTTTAAAAGTTCGTTTTGTGCTCATTGGCATTTATTATTTTCAGAGGTGGTAATCCTTACTATTTCACGAGGACTTTAATGAAATGGCATTCCACATTATAAAATACACAGTTGAAATTGCAGTTAAATTTACTGTCGATTTCTGAATCTACCAAGAATTTCAAATCTATTGCTCTTTTATAATTGATTGGTATTGCGCGAGAACATCTTGAAGTAAATTACTTCAATACAACGCAGCTCCATACAGCGAGTTCATATGATGCCTTTCCCTGGAGGCCATTCCAACGATTCGGATCTTTGCCCCTTTAGATTTATATTTTTGTATTGCGTATATTTCTTTCTGTTTTTCCAGCAGATTAACTTACCAGAAGGAACAATAACTTCTGCCTTTCTTACCTTCAGATAACGCGACAGGTGTGATATAAAGTCCCATCTATCAAAATGTGATGTTAAGTCACATTCTTATAGATAGATTTTATCCACCCGTTTATAGAATTTAATTGCCTTCATCTGTTGCAGCACCAACCTTGGCCGTGGTCAAAATCATGGTCCTTTAAAATGTCATGAGGAAAACACTTTTAATTATTGCATTACTCCGTTCATTTTGGGCATGACTATTTAGCATCCCTGCTATGAACTTATAGAGAGGGGTTAAGAAACTTATATTTCAACCAAGCATTAGATCCATTAACCAAAAGGATTTTGTATTTGAGGTTATTAAATCAGATTAGGGATAGCGCCCATGGTTCCAATAAAGATAACGAAACTTTGCGAGGATCTCGACCAAGGCCAGATTCCGTGATCCGATTTAGCTCCACTTCTACTAATCTCCTTTAATCTTTTTTCTAGTTATTCCCAGATAAAGAATCAGGAGAGCCTATGGACCCTAGACCTCTTATGAGCTGCACGTTTAACCAATGTCGTCGATTATTTCTCACGAAGCGAAACCGTGAGGCTTGTCACTGCTTAGCACGATATTTAAATGCTTTACTGGAATCAACCTTTGTCCGATACAATTACCAGCAGTCATTGCTGCCAGTTTAAATAAATAGATACAGTTTCAGAGTCTAAGTTGCATAATCATTCGAAAGATAATGAACATTAAAATTTGACCAATTAAGAATGGAAGTCAAATGGGCGTTTCGAGGTTGCACAGCCACCAATCTCTGTGAAAATACGAAAAAAAGAGAGCAGAGAAAAAAGAAAGTACAAGGAGGCGGACATGGCAGAAATGAGAAACAAAAATAAGAAACTTGATGGAAGGTGAGGAAAGAACAAGAGGACAGTTGTGCTACAGCATGCCGTTCTGATTGGCCAACGCTGAGGTGGCCTTAAGATTGGCAAAAACATGAGCCAATCGCGTGGCGTCCTCCGGGCCGGGCACCGCCAATTGGCAAGCTACCGCACAAACGTGCACGTGACCCTCGTCATCACCAGCAGCGATGTACTGACCTGTAGTATCCCACTTTACCTTATTCATGGCCCCATGTTTCTTGTTTATCCATTGTGCTGTTGGGACCTTTAATATGACAAAGCAGACGTCGATTATGAGATCTATCCGACACTATACTCAAATGGGAATTCACTTAACTCACCTCGATATCGTCAATGAGGTTCCATACATCGAGTCGACCGGTGCCATCGGCAGAGGCGAATAAGGCAGGGTGAATGGGGCTCCAATCGACACCATAAACGCATTCAGAATAGTCATCGAAAGTGTGGAGGGGAGCGTGATGGTCACGCACCGACCATAGTCGAACTGTCCAGTCGAGTGAAGAGGAGAGGAAGATATGCGAAAAGGAGATGGCACAAGGAGAAGGGTGCGTCGCAATCCCACTCACTACCGTTGAGTGTCCCCGGTATGATTGCAACCGACGCCCACCAACGCCACCAGCGTGGCTCTCTACTGTGTGACTAGTTATTGTAAAATTCTGCTGTTACTTATATCCCCTAAATAGTTTCAATTTTATGAACTATTGAGGCATTTACTTAAATAGGATTTCAATAAGCGAAACCGACCTGGAGTGACGTTGGATTGTGTAAACATTGCCACTCTCAGTGCCCACCACGAAGTTATTTTGGTCGCCAGCAAAGAAAGCCATGCAGGTGGAGTAGAGGTCAAAGATGCTCGGTGGAATATCGGGATTTTCGCACAGGCGAATATACTCCCGAGGCGCACCCAGCATGTCCAAACTCCACGAGCACATCGTTCCATCCGAACTCAGTGTGATAGCGTTGTGCGCATTCTGCGAACCAATTACCTGTACAGAATTCACCTGCTGCGTGTGAGCCACTGCTGTAAAAGTGCTTCGCTGCACCGGTGTGCGCTTATTGGATCTGCCGACACCAAAATTAGCAGCAAGAAGTTGAATGAAAAACTCATAGACGAAAGAAAACTTTTATAAAGAAATGGATTGATGAGGATAGAAACGCCCTAGGCACGAGATCAAAAACTGTGGCATCTGAAGTATAAGCCTTCATTTTGTTCATTCCTTGTTTTTGTCAAGTCGAGAACATTATATGGTAGGAAGAAGTGCAGTTATTTCAAATTCGAAACGAAGAATCCTCTGGGACTACTAATAATGTGATAATGCTTTGTGGAAATTTAAAGCCTGAATTGGTAACCAGAACTGACCGACGTCATATAATCTACCGAAGGGAGTTGAAGTTGAGAGCCTATTATCCAGGTAAAAAACCGAGGTTCAATGAGGTACATCTATGAGCAAATTGCGGAATGATGCTGATGAAGGGGATTTTATGGCATCCGTCTGAAAATGATCACAGATATCACCGTGTTCTAAAGACTAACACCTCAGAGCTATGAGGTTTTTGAATTGGTGGATTGTATGCTCATCCACCTTGAGAATGAATCAAACTGTTATCGGTCTAATTAATTAAGATAAAAGTTTGCAATAAATTAAAGAAAAAAAATTAATTCGATAAGTAACGAGTAATAGGAATGAACGGTCATCTTGAACTTTCCCACCACACCAGGAGATTCGTACGATGATAACAAGCGAATAAAAAGGTTAGGAAACTTTTTTCTAATTGACCATTCTGAGATCTTGGAAACGTCATCTAATCTTTATCTGAGCTTTATTGGTATTCTATACGTGTGGCAAAAAGAAGAAATAACAACAAGTTCAATTATGACTGGATTCATCAAGGAACACAAAGTCACTATAATGAACCAAATCAATGGTGAGGTTAATCACTCACCGACTGTCCCAAAGTACAACTTGTCCGGAATAAGTTCCACCAATTATGAGGTTAGGATGGAAGCGGACCATAGCGGCAGCTGTGATTGGTTCGTTACAGTGGAAGCAAAATTCGGGAGATCCACGGGTAGGAAACTTAAGATTCCAAACCATACAGCAGCCAGTAGGCGCCTGAAGCAACTCCTCATTGGGGCTGTAGGCGGCCAGCAGAAGTTCAGGGAAAACCGATGACCAATCAAGATCCACAACAGTACGTTTGTTATTCCAACGTTCAGAATAGAGATCCAACACGTGTGGCAGAAGGTTTTCTCGTCTAGAAACAAAAGATTAGATGAATTTGACTTTCTGTTTGCTTACAACTAGAAATGAAGAATCAAGCGATTCCTCCTTTAGCTATGCTCTGTATAAGTCGTCTACGGCCGTGACAGGTCATGACTATCTACCTAAAAAACTCAGCATGCTGCTTTTAAAGGTAAAGAAAACTATAATCCAGATCCAAGATAGTGGACCTGGTGCCCAAGACTACGAAAGCATAAATGAGATGAAATTCCGTATTTCGTTCTCGATTTGAATTTCCAGTGATCTTGGGAATTAATTTAGTACGATTACCACAGTAAGGTGGTACAAATCGGGGTAGTTTTGAAGCAGTCAGTAATATGCTAAGGTACGGAAGTAAGTAGCCAAGCTAACTCCTAGATATTTCAAAATGCGAAAAACAATCGGAAACATTATCGTTTTCCAAGTCGGGTAAGGTGGGACGTATTCAAACACAGCAAGTTATTGAATCGCAACTCAGTCATGTCACACAAAAAGGTTAAATTAAATGAACTTCGAATACGTTGAGTGTCAACACGAGCAAATGAATCTGTAGTTTAATGTTTCCTCTTAGTGTCAGCACCTGTCTTCTTGGGTACGTTTTCAGGTTTGCTAGAAGACAGTAATAAGCCACAACGTAAATTCTACCTGTACTCAGATATTGTGAGCTCATTGAGTTCAAGCTTTACTTGTGAATTTCTCAGGTAAAAGGCAAGTTAATAAAAATTAACGCTACTGAGTCGTTCTAAGACAGGAAATAGTATTTTCAACGCTTCGATAGTCAATTTTTTGAATCAGTTACCAAAAAATTTAAATTTGGAATGAGCCGTTCAACGAAGCATCTTCAAACCTAAATCACGTAATCATAATTAAGGCAGGCGTTGCATTGAATCTATGCGACCAATACTCTATCGAAGTTTACACTTCTGTAGCACTGCTCGACTGTGTCATGGTTCTTTATTCACTGTAAGCGTGTCTATTGGGATTCTTCTCTAAGATATTATCCATTTCGGGACGTGATGATAAAGCGAACACAACCGTTTTAATTGGTTGTCAGGTAGGAAAGACCATATGCGACAGGTGTCGCATATGTTGGGACAAATATTTATTCATTCATAAGATAAAACACGAGCTAATATATAAAAAATCTCTTTCCAAATGCTCGGAACGCTAGAGCTGTAAGCTAAACTTGAAACTATCCTCGAGTTAGCCATTGTTATTTATTCAAATCGATACGCAAGCTTGATACAAGTTAAGCAAGCAGAATGAAGCATTGCGCATATCAAAATTTATGCTAATTCGTAATTCGTTGAACGATGGCATAGCGACACTGAAGGCGTTAAGTCAACAGAGCCCCAAGGCTCATACTGTGATATGAATGATTACTTACTGAATAGAAACTAATTTAAATTCTCCAAAATGGATGACTGAACGGCACCTTAAGTGCCTTTCTATCAATCTACGATACCGTTGCTCCTGAATCAACCTTCCATCTATCGCGAAGTCTTGAGCCATTATTTCTGGCAAGAGCTCGGCAAAGAACCTTGTAGTAGAGTAGGTCGATGAGTTTATTAAATATCCTTATTTAATTCCCTTTGTGCGAGGATGTCATCCAAATGAAGAGGGTTCACTTACTCCACAGCGCACCACCTAAGAGGCGTTGGTATTAGATCAGTGCTGTCTGACCCAAAGCCTTTCGAATTTCGCAAGTTTAACTAATGCTGTGTTTCCATAAAATTACTCCGAGAGGTGCTTTGATAGTCGATTCACTATAAAAAGGGACTGTCGAAATTTTTATCTAAGACATAACCTTTAGCATCCCAAATAAAAAATAAAATCTCTTTGGAAGAGTTTACTGAAACATTCCGTTGAGGGAGAAAATGATAACTTTTCCGGTCAGTTTTTTTCACAAACAGAAATGCTCCGAATGTTTTGACGAATAGCGGGTATGATAAGGTCTAAGAAACTCTTGAGCGAACAGAAAGTTTTGCGAAGGAGAATTCCCGAGGATATTACGCTTCATCAGCAAAGCCTGGAGGTGTTAACACAAGATATGTCAAATATCAAGAGCTAAACTATACAAAGTGATTTTTCAATAAAGGGAAGAAGGAGCACCGCCGAAGACCGCAGAAAGGCCAAATTTTGTTAAGAAAGCACCGAAAAAAATGTCACTTATTTTTAAGCTCTTAATCAATTGTAGGCATGATTCCTCCAGATGGAAGAGGCAAAGAAATAAGACTAACTGGACCTCTGTGTCAAAGGAAAGAAGACTAGATCATAACGGAATCTCATGATAATGAGGCCTCAAGATATTGGTATCAAAGCGAGTTGGGAGGTCCGAAAATCTATTATGCGGCCGAAGCAGACAGCATGTCTACCCTGACAACGAGGCAAAGATCTAACGTACCAATCATCGAAAAAGCCACGCATTGGTAGTCACTACAGTTACATTTCACACAACGCGAGTGTGGAGCGTAACTTCACACTGCCACCACCACAGCTGCCCATACTTGCGCATGCAGGCAGCGGAAATAGCCACACGCGCCCAACTGCGGGTGAATAGCCTAAACGCAAAGCGGCAAGCAGGATTTCACAGAGAAGCAGCACAAGAAAAATCTCAAAAATAATGCAATACATAAACTGGAAGCTACAAGCTGACCTCACCTAGAGACGTGCCGCAGAACAAGTAGAATTGAATAGTTGATCTTTACACTCCGAAAACGGGAAAAAGAGAAAGCGAGGGGCGAACTTACGACTCTTCATGTTGAGAATCTGTGGGTAGGAAGTTTTGGAAGAACTGGTCCTTTTCACAGAGGGCCCTCTCAACGATGCGGGCAGAACGATCGAAAAAGCTGCGGAAACCCTCTGAGAGAAGCATCTGGTGCTTCTGCTCTTCCGTCAACTCCACAACTACAAACAACGCAATTCAGTGGACAAAAGAGAATAAATCGGCAATTATGGCATCCGAAAAAAAAACCTAAGATTTAGATTTGTCACTTAGTTCGACAGATCTAGCAATCACTTATTACGTCCGTCATCAAATCTAGCTTCACTAAAAGCCTACTCAGCAATGCAACCATTCCAATCGCACGTTTCGTGTTCATTAATAGCCGACTCTCGATTGACCAGCATACAGGATCTAAAGACCAATGTCAAAGTTTTTCGTCTAGGTTTTTCCAGATCGTGATATTCAATTTGTGGCATAAAAAATGATTTCGATTATTATAAGGGTCTTTTTGGCAGACCCCTGAGCAGAAATGAAATCTGAACAGGCAAACGAGGAGCAGGGTAATAAAGTTTTCCAACAAGATGCACTATACTAATTGATTATAGTCAACAAAGGGACAGTCAAGGTCCCTTCTCTCATCCTAGGATACATTTGGGAAGACACTTTTCTACCAAGTAGGCTTGATAATTATCGTAGGACATCACGGAGGCAGATAATGAGTTAATTCTATGTGGGTTTGACTCTTCGCTGAAATTGGAAGTGGGAAAGCATCCTGACAAACTGTACCAATGCTATATCTGTACATTATTAATTCATTTCCTTCGTCTCTACAGAATGTAAAAACGAAAGGAGGAGGTCATATATTCATCGATTTGAGTTACTTAGACATATGAATGTTCAAGCTCCACCCAGTCCCGTATATTACTTCAATACTAAAACTTGATAAAACGCGTATAACTTGCGTGCCTCTCTTAATGCTGAGGACAGATCTTTTAGCGATGAAGAAATAAAATATCACCCACACCAGTATAACACCATTGCTTGAGATCTAACTGTGAGAAAGAAGTGTGAGGCAGTAATTTGAAGAGATGAGATTTGGTTGCTGCCGACCGAAATGAATGTTCTGTAGACTGAATCTTACGTACTGGAATAATACTAAGCCATACTAATCCGATAGAATCAACTTACGGGCAGATTCTTCGAGTTCCTCTTTGGGAATAGGAGCACTCTGCTTCGGAATCTCACCGTGGACACTCTTCAACATTTTGGCGTCGGATTTTTCATCCTCTGAGGGACTTGCGACCAGATGGCCGTCATGTTCAACCGGAGAATCATCATAAGTAAGCACTGTAAAGAGCGAATGAATTTACATGGTGTGAGATTGCCCGACCGGTGAGGTGATGGATAGGGAGTACCATTCAAAGCCAGAATGAATTAGCAGCCAAGATATATGCACTATGCACCGATGAATATGTATGGTGAGGAGTGAATGAGAATGCTGAAATGAGCTAGCAGTGAAAATGGTGAAGTAAAATAAGTAAATAACTACGTAAATGGAATCGCTCAGTAAAATGAGTGAACGAATGAGTAAATAGGGCAAAAAGGTCCAAGGAATCACTAGAGAAAAATCGAAGAGGAAAAGGAGACTGGACAAACAGAAAAAATGAATGCTGGAAAGGAGAGGTGAATAGACAGAAAAAAATAAAGAGAGAAGACAAAAAAGAAACAAAAATAAACACTAAAACAGGATTTCAAATTGAAGGGAAATCACGTGATTTAAGTGAGAGCCGAATGGAACAAGGGCAAGCACGGAAGTACACAGTGAGTCAAACCATCAGTTTTCTCTAGTACTCATGAATAGAGCGAATAAGAAAGCTCTAGATAAAGCAAACACTCATTTGTTCCAATCGAATAGCGGAGTTTGAATACGACATGATATTTCAAGAGTATCTGCAATGTAAAAAGTGTTTCTGTTTTTAGTGCGAAGGTATTCGGTTGTGTAATCTGAGTTACTAGAAGCCATTGAGACTGAGCCGAGTCAAACGATAACCGATCTTCTCCCGTGGACTCTCGAAACACCAAAGCCGTCGTAAACAGCGAAAATCGCCAGAGGACACACACACTAAGGCCCAAGAAAGATTAACGGGAAAGTGGGATCGATGAGTTTCCTCAGTTTAGCTTCGGAAGTTTGAGAAAAGTAGATTCCCTCTTTTTAAAAAGCCTCAAGAATTTCGGGGTTGCTGGTTGTGAATTTAATATGGTTGTGAGAGGTTGATGTTACTGAATCGTTTGAAGATTTATTTAGGAAACTGGACAACTGGATTCATTACGGCGATGGAAGGTGAGCTGGAAAGAGGAAGTGGCTGAAAAAAGAGAACTCAATCGATAATGTTTCTTAAAAACGCGAAGTGGTCCACTGAAGAAGGGATAAAAGATGAGGTAAAGATCACGAGAAAAAAAATTGAAAACGGATTACGTGATCGATCCAAGAAAAGGCAGTTAATCATAGCAACAACACGGTACGATAAATTAGTGCTCAGCCAAGCCCATTCAGCTTACCATAATAGTCCATCGTATCCGCTGAAACAGGAGCATCATTAGTAGCAAAACACCCAAATGATATAGAACCCAATTCAGAAGTGCTACTCCATTATTTTCGACTATTGCTGTACCTTTACCTAAAACATTGATTCGTAACCGCATTAATATTTCGATTAGAGCCGAATTCAATGCACTGGAAAAAAAATATATTTAACCGCTAACAAGATGGAAATGGGAATAAACCTGCAAAATGTGAGTAGTAGTAACAAACGACATACTGTTGAAAGAAACAAATGAAATTTTGTATATACCGAATTCAACGAGCTTACCGTTTGGGTTTGTATTAATAGAAATAGTTTGCGTTTCTTTGGCATAACTATCAAGAGAACGAGGTTGAACATCGAATTCGGACACAAGGCAATATTGCAATTTCTTTGGGCGTTTAGCGATATGAAGTGGCCTGAAATAACTAGTGAGGGTCGCGTAAGCAATACCTGGACTCTTCTTCATTGGAGTGAATAGGCAAGAAATTTGTATCTTGGTCATCTGACTCAGTAAGAGCAGGGATACCAAGATTTTTTAGGAGAGCATCAGCCTCACCACGAAGGTCAGTTGATGAAGATGGTGTACTACTAAGTCCACTGAGACCCTGACGTCTAAGTTCCTCTCTCCGAAATTTCTCTTCTCGGAGGGCCCGTAATCTTTCTTTCTTTTGTTCTAATTCAGCCTTTCTACCCGCTGCCATGGACATCGTTGGTGAAATATTTAATAAGAGTAAACTAAAGTTACAATCAGTTGTGATCAAACAGATTATAACGTTCTTGAAACTTTAATGAAAGATTGCAAAGTTATCAAACCATTTTAAACACCAACAAAAACATTATTTTCATTCGTTTCTTGTTTACCAAGCAGATAGAATTTCGCTATGAGGAGAAAATTTTTAATTAGGTCGGGCATATAATCCACTGATGTCAATAAATTACCTGAATGTCAATGTGCTTGATACTATCAATAAATGTATACACTACTTGTCACGACTAATAAGTATGTATCAGGAAATAAAATTTTCGCCTTAAAACGATTGGGATGGCTGTTTCTGGTTAAAGGATTTCAAGGAAGTCAAGGGAAAAGTGAGGTGAAACGTGTGCTGACAATCATTTGGTCAATTCATCTAACTTTCTGGGTCTTGAAGTATTCGCACAGGTTATTGAAAAATGTGAGACCGAAAAAATTCACCCAAAGCCAGTAAATAGATCAATCGCAGCTAGTAAAACCTAACGGAATAATCAAATACAAATCACTTCAGAAGAACTCGATGTATTTCATAAATATTTGTTACGTGACCACTGTTCGAAATACGTATGATGTAAGTTTTAGCACTTTTAAAGACATTTTGAGCGCTCTTATAATAATCGAGCATTTGCAAATTTCGTGTTTCAATGAGGTATGCAGTAATATCTTTTCTTGAAATAGGTTTTGTTTGTCCGCCGGGAGGCTAGTCAGGCGTACTTCGGATTTTTCGCTAGGCAGGTGCTTGTTTCATTTGAACTTCAGTCGGCATTTATGTCAAAAATACCTTTGCAAGGGGTATATGACGTAAAGATTGGACAAAGCTTCACAGATCCGTCGCAGAACGGCTTCATGACAATGAGATGTGACTTTCTACCGGCTTCAGTGGATAGAGACCAACCAGGACAGGTGAAAATTACCAATGAAAAGGATATTGACGTCAGATTGCCCAACGTTTTGGGGGCTGACCATTCATCTACCTTGTTTAGGGGAAATCTTCGTCAAGCAACAAAAGAATGTGTTCTCATCTACAATAAAACTGTGTGGATCTTATTCTAAAATCTCATGCTCAGATTGATGTTTTCTATATTAACTAGATTAAATTCTTTTTTAGACAGGCGAACTCACTCTTGAACGAATATCGAAGTCGGCGCAAATGAAAAATATTCGTGACGCCCAACCTGCCAAAAGACAACCTGAACCCCAGCCCCTGATTTCACAATCGTCTCAGTCTTCAAATGATGCTTCACAAATGCCTTCATCTAGGCCGAAGATTCGGTCTATGTCCGATTCTAGTTCGGACTCTGACATCCAACAATCGAAATCACGTCCTGAGAGACCACCGATCCAGAAGCCTCCTACCCAGTCCTCAAATGCTAAATGTTCAACACTCTCCTCTTCTTCTTCGTCATCTTCATCTTCTCTGAATCTTTATGACGGTGGAATGACATCACCCATTCGCAAACCTCGTCTTGAGCAGCCTGACAGTCTTTCGAGTCTAAGCGATCTGGACGACCTGCCTCCGGCCCCCGTAATTCCACCGACATCCAGTTCCACTTCGTCGAAGCCTGCAGTTGGTTCTCTGCAGACATCGGCGTCGGTGCAGCGAGCGCTCATGGCCCACGACCTCCATCTCAGTGAATCCGAATCAGATGATAACCAAAATTCCTCCTAGTCTCAGGACCCGCTTTACTTCAGGCTTTTGTGACCTGTCCCACCCGTTATTTCCTAATACATACGACCTCCCTTTAGAATTCTCGAATGTTTAAACAGTGCCAGGGCGAGTCCCTTCCCATTTGTCAGGCGGATACGCCTAGGAAGCTCTTGAACCAATAATTTTTCAGAACACGCTTTGGTATGTAATGCGTATACCCGACTTTGTGGCAACGCATAGGCATTACACTACATTTTGTTTGTCGTTTTGCTGAACGGAACCAGCTGGTAAATTAATGCAAATTATGCTTACGTTAGACCAGCCTTGGACGGTATTTCGCCAGTGGCTGCGGTCTACTGAGATGACAGGGTCACAAGCATGGAAATTTCACACTAAAGTTCATGTTTACGCAGTACGCTTATTTAAAATGCGACGCAGTTCGGGGGCGTCGATTTTCAAAACATCCAACCTATTTATTAACTTTATTCATACAGGACATTATAAATTAAGTCGCTAGAAAAGAGTCTCCAAGCGGGGATGCTTGCAGCAAATGCCTGAATAACGGATAACAAAAAAAGAACAGGACAAATTGCGGTTTGCATGGTAATGTTATTCATCAAGGTTGTGTTATTTCTAAGTGCTGTTACTTTCGCATCCATATAATAGGTTTCGGTCGGATTCGGAATGCTATCTTGCTTTTGATGATTGCGGCGACGAACAGTTCGGTTTTGTTATTTTTTTTTTTGCGCTTGAGAACGGCGAACGGCTTTATCAAATTGATGATTTCACCTTGCAAAATATTATGCCCGATAATGAGAACAGGTGCATTCTTCAGCTTGAGAAGGGAATAACAAGTTCATACCTGCCGAGAAAAGTGAATATCACCAATGACTTTTTTACTAAGGCTGCCGTCAGTTTTATCGACGATGTCCCCTTGCAGTTCAATCATTCCCCACTCTTCCACACCAGTGCTATGCAAATTCGTTTATTAGGAAAGAATACCTTGAACAGCCAAGCTTCACTATCATTTTCAATTGGCCGTAGGATGCTTCAAGCTATTCAAACGTATCACAGCAGTCCAGCGAAAATAAAAATATAAAATGAGGTTTCTCGGAAAAGTTTTTGTTCATATCATTTCATGAATCATTAAACAGCCATGTGCTAGGCATTGGTTTAACAATTGTCGCTAATTTTTACTCAGTGATAGAGCTTAGAAAATTTGCCGTTATTTAGATTTAGGTTTCTAAATAACAAAAATAATATTCTCAATTCACAGGATTCGCGAGGATAACAAATTCAGCTCGAATTTATACATAATCATAGGTTAAACTACGTACCGTAAACGCTTTATCGAAGTTGCTATTTTTAAAACTACAGTCGGAACTCGAAGTTATCGTTTCGATTGTACAATGTAGCTAGTGCATCTAGGTTTTTTCACTGTCTTGCCATTTAAGACGAACTGTGTAATTTAATAGGGTTCCTATGTCGGCCACAGCCAGGTTCCTCTCAACCGGGCATGAAATTTAGCTAAACTTGGATAGCCACTATTACAACGTGAAAACTGACATCCATCTTCTCTTAAAATAACTGCATTCACAGGCTTGTTTTGCTCCGGCAGCTGTTTTTCTTTTCTAAAAATTATCTGCTTCTCACTTATTACCATTTGGCAGAGCAGAACCGATTCTTTCATTGTTTAAAACTTGTGCTGTGAATTGATGAGATTTTCATCAACTGAATGAATGTGGTTCAAAGAATATCTGATTCACAGTGGTGACTGTATGTAATTAATTGCTTCGCTTTGTAGCTCAACGTCTACCTCGATTAATGCTAGTCATCAACTCTAAGTGAAGTCGGGGACTCTTTTTACTACCCTGACCATTTTTCAATTCATTCCTTCTCGAATAGGAATCTTCCAACGGTTTGAGAGCGTCAGCCGGCAGGAGAGGACATAATGTTGTATTTTCATAAAATCCATCTATCTACAGTCTGAAACTGTCGATAAGTTGAAATCTGCCAGAATCATCATGCGGCTCAAGAAAAGCTCAACTTTTCTTTTCAATCAATCTCATATTCTTCCCTGTCTCATGCGCCTTCTCTTACAGGGCATTATGCATTATTTACGAATGCTTTCTTGCCGTTTTTGTGAAGTTTGAACTTTCTATTTCTTATTTTGGCACCTACTACGGATATTTTATTCGACCAACCGACTCCTTTTTAATTGCATTTTATTTTGAAAGCCCTCTCATTTCTTCCCGTATTTATATACACAGCTGACATTGAAGACGGGAGCCAAAAGGCTGCGGGCCTGACACGACCCAATAACATAAATATATTGGAATCTCCTGATCAGTTTAGTTAGCGTTAAAATATCCCTCGGTGTATCTATGCGTAAGGTTAATTCCTTATGATCAACCTATGCCCTAAACATGTTGCCATTTTTTTCATGATGTGCTTCTTAGCGCCTGTTGTATCATCGCCCATACCAAATGGGATAGTATTATATTTCTCAGAAAATTTTTTGGCTATATCACTAACGCTGACTGAAAAAGGCTTTAAATATGTGATTTTACTTTAGAAAGGAAGTTATTTAGAGTAAAAAAAGTGGATATAAATTTGCTCGTGTTGCTTTAATTATTATGATGTGTTAAAGTCTACCAAATTCTTGTATCCACCAATCAGCTGCTGGCTTGTCGGGCGGTTTCTACAGTAGAAGTTTTGATATTTGCCTGTTTTACTGTAAACAAAAATGGAACAAGGATACGAAAAGCGTTTACTGGGGTCACCTTATAAATCGGTTAGTATTCTTTCTTTCACGCTTTCGACGGTGATTGTTTAATTTTCAAGCCCTACAGATCGCATAGAATACGTCAGAAACTAAGTTTATAGTCATTTTCCTTGTGTTCCTTTGTTTTAATGGATATTTGAGCAGTAAATAACGCTGTAACCTACAAAAAATTATTGAGTACTTCACAAAATGTGTTGGCGGTTATTCATTTAATCGTTCACTTTATCCGTTTTTTGCCCTCAAAGCCTTCCAAAGCAGGTAGCCCAATGAAAACACCAACAAAAGAAAACTACATGGATCGTTATATGCCAAGTCGATCCTGCTCGAAATTTAAAAATCCGACGTATTCTTTTTCAAAAGCCCTATTTCAATCGCCATCGCAGCTATCTACGAGTGGATCCAGACAAGGCGAAAGTTCGTCCGCCTCACTTTCGATTTCCAGCACCAACAGAACCGCTAATGCTAATTTGAGCCTCTCAAGAGGCGCTCAATCAGTTCTTAATCGAAGCCCCTCGGATTCGGCCCTTAGTGACAAACCACCTCACGTGGCAATTGTATCAACTCTCGTGCACATTGAACTCACTGAAAATACTGATTCTTCAAACCTTCCTAATGCGTCGGGCTTTTCTTCAAACGACTCTTCAGTGTTTTATCCAAGGGAAAATCTTAATGTCTTTTCAGTAAGCCTTCATTCTATAATCATTTATTCTCTTCCAGTACAAAATTCGGAAAGAGAGTCCTTGTAAATTAAAGTCATCGCCGTATTCCCTATCTCCGGTTTCAGAAAAAAGTCAAAGACTGTTACAAGCTCCTCAGAAAGTGAGCTTATGTGTTTTCCCTACCAAAACTAGTTAGACTGAGATTGCATTAGCATATGCTGACCGGCTTTTTTTATTTTCCTTACTAGTTCACCCGTTATATACCGCGGATGCCCTATAAGGTACTCGATGCTCCGGACTTACAGGATGATTTTTACCTCAATTTGGTTGACTGGTCGTCACAGAACGTGCTCGCAGTTGGTTTGGGCGCCAGTGTGTATCTTTGGAATGCCTACACCAGCCAGGTCACGCGGCTTTGCGATTTCTCCGATGATACAGATGCCATCTCCTCTGTGTCATGGACCAAAAAGGTGAATTCTTTCAAGCTCACGGCAAAATATCTCGTTTTGACAATTGCTCCAAACCTTGAAACCATATTTGGATGTTCTTTTACTTCCCATGAGGTCTCTATCAGCGATAATTACTATTTAATTAACAGAAAACTTTTCAAATGTAAACATTTTTGGTGCCTTTTGAATGTAATCCGATTTCTCATAGTATTTAAACTAGATCATGGTAGAGGCAAGACAAATAAACTTTCTGTCTCGCTAACTTAGACAACTCTTTTTTACAGGGTACGAACCTAGCAGTGGCAACATACCGCGGTCGAGTGCTCATTTGGGACGTGGAAGCATCACAATGCATTCGTCGGCTGGATGGGCACGTGGCGCGAGTGGGAGCGCTAGCATGGAATGGTGACCTCCTTGCCTCGGGCTCGCGTGATCGTCAAATTCTCCTTCGTGACGTTCGCGCGGATGCCGTTTCAGGAGGTGGTCCCTCCGCTCCCACTCGCTCAAGTCCCGCAGCCAGCACAGCCAGCAATGCCTCTGGTGCCGCCACCACAGGTGGTCCCTATTCTCTTGTCAACATTGATCGCGAATTACTCTCCAATTCGGTACGTGTCTCGTTCGGTCCACTCGCTTCGGCTGGACCCACCGCCACCTTCGCTTCGCTTCCCACTGAGCACAATCAGTCAGACTTCGGCTACACCTGCCCTGGCAGTGTGCGCATTTTGAAAGACCACAAACAGGAAGTACGTGGGTGATATCCAATTCCGCCTATTAAATTCACATTGATTAGTTTTTAGGCCATCTTAGTATCTGTGGTTATTTGATGTTTGATACCTGATTTATGAATTACACAGTTGTATCTAGCAAATAAGAATAAACTCTGGTTTTTTTCATGAATTTTATTTTTCACCTATCAGTCCGTCGACGGCATTCAAGTGCGCAAACTTTTAGGTATTTATTTAATTTTAAGTCAGCACGTCATGGGTCCTGATTCCATAAGTCCAAAGTGGATTATTAAGCGTGTTTGTATCTCCAATGTTATGCGCTCCGGCTAATACTGTAACGGGCCTTTTGTGTTAAATCATGTTTCATGTCTTACATACTAAATGCTCTGTCAAGTGTGTAGCAACGCTTGTGATCTCATTTTACAAATCCTACCTTGACATTTCGTTCACTTCACCTATAAGAGCTGTTCAATGACTATGCCTGATTGAAAATCAACCTATGATTGACCTAGGAAAATTGATTTGTCCAGCCTCGCGTTTTGGAGGTCTAAAACGCGCAGAGATCAGCATTTGTAAATTGAAGAAGCTTTTATAGGTTGTACTTATTGCTGTCCGTGCTAGATACTTATACGTTTATCGAATCATCTGCACAAGGCCGATTAATTCAATTATATTGGGAACCGTAATATGTTTCATATTGTTAGGTTTGCGGCCTGAAGTGGTCGCCGGACAACCAGTATCTGGCCTCGGGTGGTAACGACAATCGTCTATTAGTGTGGAGTCAGCATGTGGCTCATTTAGCAACACCGCTATTGGCGTATGAGGAACATGTAGCGGCAGTGAAGGCCATCGCTTGGTCGCCACACCAGCACGGCCTCCTGGCCAGTGGCGGAGGCACTGCTGACCGCTGCATACGCTTCTGGAACACTCTGTCTGGTCAACCTCTCCGCTCTGTTGAAACTGAGAGCCAGGTAAGAACTAGTTTCTAGCTATCATTGTGCATTAATCAGATAATTTTCATTATTTTATTTCTTAGCACGTGTTCCGTTGCAGCGATTGCTATTTTAATTTGAATGGCTGTTGAGTGTCTATCTTGGATCCAGATTCTCTGGCAACAGTTTGCTATCCGGCTGGTCTTTCCGCCTTCAGGTGATAATTAGGGTGACTCCCATTTTCAATCTTGCCCCATGTCCTTAAATGTATCATGCAGTCCACTACTTCGAATTAGCACGTATTTACCCCAACCGATGTGTTTTCTTTCAATCGAATATTTGTTTACAAAAGAAGTCTCGTCGATTCGATTGCATTGCATGCAATAAACGCTTACAGAAAGTAATTTTTTAATTAGACTAGTTTAAGAACATAATTTATTATTTCTCTGAAATTTATCTGCAGTCTTTGGCTCTTTCGTTGTTAATTAACTCTTTAGTTATTCAAAGCCAAGTGCCTATTTTATATTATTTAGAAATTCTTGTAGTTATTTTACCTTTTGGCTGTATTTTAATGTTTGCCCCCTATTGATATAATCTTTCGCATTCTTCAGGTCATTCGAAGTGCTCTAGGGCGCAGTTTCATAAAAAATCTCTGCACTATTTTAGTGAATTTATCAACTTTTTAGCTGGTTCCTTCAAAACCAGTCTAAGAGTGTTATTCTCCAATGAAGATTTCAAGATTTTCACCCGTTTGACTGCAACGCTTTAATAGCTTTGTGTTCATTATTGGAACCTATCTCAATTGCATATATCTCGTTCCAGTTTTGGTAGAATAGGTCGTGCTTGCATTCATTAAATTTCAAATGATGAAGGTTCGTGATTGAATTTATATGGATGTTGTTTCCACATGTGTAGGTGTGTAACTTGGCGTGGTCGGAGCACACAAATGAGTTGGTGAGTACACATGGTTACTCACAGAATCAGATCCTGGTATGGCAATACCCGACCTTGCGTCAGTTGGCTAAGCTGACTGGCCACTCTTCACGTGTCCTTTACCTCGCTGTCTCCCCCGACGGTGAGAATATTGTAACTGGTGCCGGTGACGAAACACTGCGCTTCTGGAATGTCTTTTGCCGAGCAAAAACTCCCAAGGTCAGTTTTCCTTTTCTCCGTATGCATGCAGCTATGGTCGGCCTCTAGTCTTTCCATTTGAGCCTTTTGCTCAAGTTGCTTTTGAATTTGATTTTGAAAATGCCATAGTCACTTGTTCTTCAGCTATTCTCTTTGTCTCTAAATTAAGTTTCTGGGAAATATTTTAACAGCATTTATTCTACATCCATAACGTTTAAGCAGTAGGTCAGCTTTCATTTTAAATAAAAACCATAATTGGGTGCATTTAATGTCTGCCTTTAGGAATTTAATCTTTAAAATCTAATTCAGTCGACTCTGTTGCATTTTTAGGGGTCGCAAAATGTTATTAGTAGCCTAAATGCATAGACATTTTCTCTTTTTTTTATTTTCGCATCAATTTTCTTTTCTTGATGGTATCTAAGGCTTTCATTGAGTGCTCTCTCGCTAGCTATCTGCTTGTTCTCTCTTCCATTGTATTCCATTCAGCGCTTACTAAGACCAAACGCGCAGCCTTATCGACAAAACTTTTGGTGAAAAATGACTCACTGGTTCTTTTTTTCCCTCCCTCAGCCTGTCTCATCGACGTTCAATCTATTTGGTGGGATCCGGTAGGGTTATGAACAGATCATTCACGAATGAGGAAATGGATAAAATTCATGATGTAAATTTAGACAGACCCGCGTTTTTTTGTCAGCACCACCGTGAACCCTTCATCCCACCTCTCTCCAATCGACGTATTTGTCAATTTTGATTTTCTCAGGCGTTTGCAGATGTCTTCTTCCCCTGTCCCCCTCGACGTATTGAACTCTGCCTCTATCGATAATGCTGATGATGTTTGATTTCTCATCTTTTCTGGCTTCTTTAGATTGCACCTGTACCTGAGTTGGGAGTTGTATTAGTAGTGTCACCACCAAAAGGGAAAGTAAGTGGTAGCGTTTCTTTTTATTTCTTTCACCTTTCTTTCTCTAACGAGTATGAGGTAATATTCTGTGTAAGCTGTTCAGATCAGCGCTTAACTCACCCTCTCTTGCATTTTCTTGTAATCGTCTTTTCCTTCCCTTATCCTTCTGTATGTACTATATATGTGTACCTTAACTGTGTCGACATGGAGAGTTGACGTATCGCTCTTCTTTCTCCGTATCGGTCCCAAGAATTTTATCCCGCTGTAGCATATCCTCTCCTCTCTCTTGCTGGAACACTCAAGCCCCGGAGGGTGTCAACATTATTGGTTAATCGCAGCTATTCTATTGTTTGGAAGGACTTGAATCGAACCAGCAAGGGACAATCTAAAATCCGTATACTTTAGATAGTCTAGGTATCGTTGAGCTTCCGTTAACTCCTGATGAAATTCGCGTAGATAATAAACAAGTAGAGGAGTCATTCGTGCACTCGTAATGGTCACATATGTTGCTAAGTCTAATGTTATTCTTGCAAATGACTTTAGCAAAAAAATACTTCCCCCCGTGCCCTTCGTGGAAAAGGCGCTATGACTGTAAATGCTTCAGTCATATGGTTTCATCCCAGCTCGTGCAGATAACAGACGAACATTTGCCTATCAATATAAAGATTAATTTTAACTTAGGTTCCAAATGTACATACAATTTTGGATGAAGTTCACGCAGTTGATGTAGAACCAGAGTGCATACTTTTAAGGAATATGTGACTTTTAGAAAATGGGATGTATCAACCAATCAAACAGGACGGGGTGGATGGATGTTAAAGCAAGAGTCCATTTTAACGAAAAATTTACCCCACTCATCAACCAGAAGAATATGGACTGAGAAAGGAACCATTCCGATTTATCACAACTGTTTAAGGAGTCTCATTTTCCCCCACTTTCCTCAAAGTTACTGATCCCCCACAAACAATCTCCAGCGTTGAAACTTCTATTCTGTGGGCATCGTAGTGGATCGAGCTGAAAATGTGGTTCAAGTTCGTGGTGGTCTGCTCTAAGCCTCGTTTCAAGTGATACCGCCGCCAGGACTCTACTACATGCTCTAGACTAAATCTTAGCTGAATTTCTGTCACGAATAGTTAGCTCAACTTTGATATTAGAATGCCCACCTTCCCAGCGCAACTACGGCAGTCAGATGCCCAGTGCTCTTATGGCGCTCTATGGTATGCAGATCATCTGCGTATTCTGCAAGTCCCGTCACTGTTGACCATCCTCAACAAGTCGTCAGAGTTGAACAGCGAGTGGACCGCGTGTCAGGTGTTGGGGAATTTCTATCCCAGACTAATGTTGGATTCAAGCTATGACAACTAGCGAAATGCGGAACCCCAATATATGACTGGATATCCTTGCTCAAAAAGATTACTCAAGCTACGAAGTGCATTGACCTTAAATAAATTTCAGTCAGATCCTTTAACCCACAGAACGTCCCTTGCTCAGGGCAAAAGCGAATGCTTTTTTGAATAGTGTTCACTGTCTATTTCAACCATGATGTGCTGGAACTTTCAGTTTAACATAAAAAAATATATTTACTTTAAGTAAGTAATTACTGAAACGCATAGGTAGTCAGATGCGCTTTAAGTACCCATGAATTTCCTCTCTGCTCCAGTCGAGCAGTTAAACGCTGTTCGCAAACAACCGAAAGTGAATGGCATTGACGTTTACCAGTAATAGCAGCTTTTGGTACACATTAGAAACGATCATATTTAATGAATCACAATGGTCATATAGAGCATCCATAAATATCGATTCTCCCATGCGATTGATCCTAAAGCATGCTCAGCAGGTCAGATTAGGGAGTTTAGAAAATGAGCAACTAAATTAAGATTTACAAGTGAATGAAAAATCTCGCAGAATCTAACCTAGTGTTTCTAAGAGATTTCTCATCGGCTCTAATAAATGAAAAACTGAACGTTATAGACGTATTAAATTTGCATAAAGGGGCTCAGTGTATCAGGGTCTCTTCGCTATTGTGTAACGTATAACGCCTACAGATTGAGCGGCAATATAAATTGATTCGGCCGAAATCGCTAAGAAGATGCAACCATTTCGCAGTTCCTATACAAAACTCTCAGGTCCTCATTGTCTTCCCTAATATGATAATTGCTCTTGCTGTTTGGTAATACTGCCTCTTCAGGCTTTGGTGAAAATTATCTCAAGTGCACTGAGAGTTCGCTTAGAATAACAAATTTAATTTTTCCAAGTCATGATTTGACTGCAAATGTATGATTTAATAACACTGAGTATGCGGCGAATTTTAGCCTAAATTAAATTACCAGCCAGCCGAAATTATGGTTTATGTATATGAAAATAGCATGAATTCTAGCGTTGGAAACATCAGCACGCTATCGAAACTGTTGGGCAAAATAAATATCACTTGTGGTCCACAACAGGTAAAATTACTTCTCGTTGCACTAAGAGTTAGTCCTGCAATCGACTTTTTGTATACTTAAACATGGCCGCCAGTTTTTGCTTCAATAGTGCCTTTGTTTAGCGCGTGACTTGAGTCTTCGTCTCCTTGTAGTGCGTTCTCGCTATGTTCTCCATTGAACTGCAGACTTCGTTGATTATTAGTTCTGATTTTAAATTTAGATGGCGTTTTATCCATAGTTAACCCACTAGGTGATGCACTTTATCTCAGAAAATGTGCTATTTATATTTAGACATATATCAGGCTATTATTATCTGATAAATTTCTCTGGTGGATGTTTTTATTTTTATTGTAGATTATCCCTATTAATGCTGTCGTGATATTCAATTTCGGGATGGGAAACTGTTTTACTTGTAACCACAAAGAAAATTTACAGTGCCATGATGATAATGGTATAACACAGATGAGCAAAAATTCTCAAGGCGGAGGTCAGGCTCTTAATCAGCTGGCTTATGGTCGGCACTTTGGTGCCCAAAGTGATGCTCTTACGGTCGCTGCGAATCAGTCCGCGCTAGTACCCTCTACTCGTGGAACTAATCTGCCCCCTCAACAATATCCCATAAATCTTTACGCCATGCATAATGGCCCCTCAAAAGCTGCTTCTTTTGGTTACGGTCCCACCCAGCAGCCTCCTCCTTTGGATCAACAACTGGCCGAGCAGTCATCTCGTATTGTCCGAGTTCACGCACTCTATACTTACGTCGCCCAAAACGCGGATGATTTAAGCTTTCAGAAGGGTGATGTAATGCTTGTTGAATCCAGTCTCTCCGAAGCTTGGTGGTTAGCTCGTCATCTCAAAACCGGCCAACAGGGCTACATACCCAGCAACTACGTTGCTGTCGAAAATGGTCTCTCCACCCAAATGGAAGCCTGGTATGATATCACCCGTAAAGACGCTGAAAGAATGCTTCTCATGCCCGGTCTACCCCAAGGCACTTATATTCTTCGTCCCAGTTCGGGTACATCATGCTGTATTTTCGAATTCATTTTTATAGGTCCTTGACGTGAAAGGTTATTTTTTCAACTGTAGATTCCCGGAGCTATGCGCTTTCCATCCGTTTTGAAACCGACAGAAACATGTACGCAATCAAGCACTATAAAATAAGAACTCGGGATAACGGAGCTGGTTTCTACATCACCAACCGAACCAACTTTGCATCTGTCGCTGATCTCATTTCCCATTACCAATGTGAGTCGGTGTTGCTACTACTGCTTCTCTTTAATTTGCCACACACATAGCTTGAATCTAGTTCACTGCATGTGTTATTCATTTCGAGTTTGGCATTGCTGCTGTCTCTCGGTAGCGTTATCAACCCGTTAAAGTGGCAGACCTAAAATAAACCCGTTGGTCTCAGCTTGCTATAATCGTAAACAATCCGTCCTGCTACATGTTATGATTTGCGTTTCGTATGAAATTTCACAACCTTTTCACTGTTTTTGCATCGCTGGAACTTAAATAGGCTGTGGTTCAAACAATTGGATTTATGAGTGGAATTCAACCCGGACGGAGGTCGTTTGTGCTTGACTGAATATCCTATGTTGCTCGTTAGCAAACCTGATTTATGTGTGCGCGCTGTGCTTTTAGCTTCTGTTTTAATCGTTTCTGGGTATTTGAGCGGATTTCACTTTCTCGCCGCCTCCTTTTCAGCTTGGACCGACTCGTAAAAGTTGCATTCTCCAGCTAAAACTATCAATCCATCGTTAAAATATGTACGCATGCATCATAAGGTAATAGTAACGATCGCATTTGTTGTCTTAATTGCCAGCTTATGATTGCATTTTCATGCAACCAAAAATAAAATATTCAGTCACTTCTCACCAGCAGTGTTTAGGGGGCATCGTGGATATTTGTTGGGTTGCTTTCATCACCCTTTCCGTGGCGGTATTCATTTCAAAGGGAATGTTCTCTTCATAATATTGTAGAAACTCCTGTATTTATGGAAGAAACACTAGTTTACCATATTCTGTGTAAGTTGTTCATTGATCTTTAAAAAAACCATTTTCAAAATTTCACTCCTGGCAAGAGTTTGACATTCTGTGTCTCGATTGTGCCAATCAAGTGTGTCTAGTTTGAATTCTGCAGTTCGCATTCTAACGTTTCCTCTTTATCTAGTAGTTTCTCCCCTATCGAGGGCAGTTGCTTCATCCCAATCATCGACTTTTATCGAAATTATTAGGTTAACACGTTTCTCTCTCTGATTTGTTGCTCATATGGTCGTTAAAGCGCCTAAGCAAACACGTACATGTCCTCGGTTGAACTAAGTATAGTCATACATTCAGTTCTCTCGGTTTCGTCTGCTTTAAAACTTAAACTAATAGTGTGTTAAAACCCGTGCGTGCTTTCCGAAAATGGCATTTTCTAGCCGTCCTCTAAATACTAGCAAAAAATGACTCAGCCGGCCGATCCTGATTCTGCACACTTTCTCGCTCATTTTAATTACTTTTCTACTTGTTCAAAAGCACCTAGTGTCAGCACTTACTTAGTCTAGACTGATAATGAACAAAAAAATTCGAAATCGGTATTTCATATATCGGTCAAGTTGGCGCCCACGGAATCTAGAAAAAACTGTGGAAGGTGGTGATCGGAATCGCTGTTTGATGAATCAGAGCAGCACGAGACAACCGAATCACTATTTTTGTATCTTAGCCACAAGCGATGGCCTTTGTTGTGGCCTCTCACAGCCTTGTCCTCGCACTTACACTCCGCCGGTGCAATTCCGCGATATCGAGGCCAACCGTCGCAGTCTAGAGTTCATCTGCGAGTTAGGCAACGGCTCCTTTGGCATGGTCTATCGCGCCCGTTTCAATAAGACCTTCGACGTGGCTGTGAAGAAACGCCTTGCCTCGACCGACCGAGCACTCTTTATCGAGGAGGCACGTGTTATGCATCGACTCCATCATCGGCGTATAGTCCGACTCCTTGGCGTATGCACTGAACCCGCTGACGAACCCGTCTTCATAATCACTGAACTCATGGAGAAGGGTGCCCTCAGGAACTTCTTGGCTTCCGAGGAGGGCAGACAACTCGCCCTCTCCGATTTGATCGATATGATCGCTCAGGTGCGTCACAGTCTCCTCTAGGGATGATACGTAATCCCATTATTTCTTTGAGTAATAGTTATAGTTATAGTAATAGTTATGCTACGGGAAATCTAGTTATATTAGATTTTCTTTCCTCCGGTTTACAGATATCAGTCTGCTCAGATTTTTGTGGGTCTTGAAGTGACTGAAAATTCGTTTCTTGTTTCGGCTATTTATCAGTGCTTATTCGTTTGGTTATTCCTATTATGCAATAGTAAATACCCCATTTCCCAAGAACATCTTATATGCCGGAGCTACCTGGTTCATTCGCCTAAATTCAGGGAATCAGTGGTATTGAATAAGTCTTGGCGGACAAACATTCTCTTGTATTTGTTTCTACTTTTTATCTACAACCTGACCAAATCTGAGCTCGCCTGGTGAGGCGTAGTGTAGAAATCGAGATAATTGTCCTCACAGGCCATTTTCACAAAAGTAACTGGTCAACTACGCGATGTGCACTTTGCCCAAATCTGGACAACTGCGTGTTTTAGTAGAATACATTGAAATTACTTTGTTCGAGAAATTCTCTTTCCAACTCGCGTTTCTAATTCAACTTTTCTCTCAGTAGCTATGTCTATATAGTAACCATATTGTTTCGGAATCCTTGGCTATTTAGCGTTCAATTTGCTCAGTGAGTCTTACATCACCGTTGTTTATACACCAACCAATGTAAACTTGGTATTCAGGCTGTTTTATATGGAAATAAAATTTTTTTCTCGGTCCTAATAGTTGTCTTTTTACTTGTTTGTTTTGTCTGCCCATTTTTGTAAGGATGGCCGCATTATATCTTCTTAGAGAATGTCCTGTTCCACAGCAATTCATCATTGTCATGGACAGTAGTAATTCGGAAGTGGCATCATGAGGAAATTTAAAATGTGCGGTTTTATTTCTCTTTCTGGTAGTCATTTTCATTTCTATATTTACTGTCTGCTACAATACCATTATAATAAACGTCGGGACTGACTGAACCTTGCTTCGATTAGAATTGAAATTGTTGTCATATTAAGTGGTTTAGAAACGCTTATGTATCCCTAAGTTATTTATGAGAAAGTACGATTCGAATCGCCAAGTGTTGGCGATTCTCCTTGTCCGACCCATTGGTGCGTATTATCTGCGAGAACAAAAGCACTAACTGGATGACAAGAGAGGAATGAGTCACTTTGAAACGGCGTTTTAAGCTGCTGCAGGTTCTAATTGACTTGTCTTAAAGGCCAGCACTCCTAGGCAGCAGCTGTGCCTATCAGATTCTAATAATAATAATAATAATAATAATAATAATAATAATAATAATAATAATAATAATAATAATGGGGCTAATTTTTTTGTTCATTGGGTAACCCTAAGCACTCAGAATCAGTTTCATTATGGATTGCGGAAATCAGAGAGAACATAGTCGTTCGCACTTCTCGCCCATACTTTTCATTACTGTAGTTTATGCGACGAACCGCAATACATCAGTTCGAGTCGGTCAACGTGCGCCCTGACTAAAGGTAGCTCAATCTTTAATTGACTTCCACGTCAACATTTCCAGTTGAATTCGTCTTTTTTCGGGCATTCGCGCATTCAAGATGTTCAAATAGGCGTAATAGAGGAACTCTGCAACGGTAAGGAATGAAGTTCGGGGAGAGGAGTCAACAGACCAGCGATTTTCGTTTGAAATCCTCTCTAATCTCGTGAAAATCAGTTTTCATCTCAATTATGTTTTCTCATTGCTAGTTCTGACGTAGGCATATACACTTCAAGTGAGAAAAGGGTTAGCTCTTGTTATGTTTCCTCGTTTACGTTGTAGGTAGCGGAAGGCATGGCGTACCTAGAGGAGATGAACTTCGTGCATCGTGACTTGCGTGCGGCCAATATCCTCGTGGACCGAGATAACTCCGTCAAGGTCGCCGACTTCGGCCTCGCTAAGATGCTCGACTCCGATGTTCAGAATGACGGTGATAAATCTCCTCGTTTGTCTTATTCCTTATTCATTCCATTGTTATTTATTTTTTTGTTACTTCCCCTTCATTTTTCATTCGCAGCGATCATTTCAGTTTATGCACAATTAAATGAACCTTTTCAAGACCTTCGTCTTTCCACGTGCGGGCAATATTGCCAAAATGCCACTGAAGCACACTTCTGTATTTTTAGGCAGGGAATTAATGTTACTGATAGTGTTAGGCTAAGCGTTCGCAGGAGACTAAGCTCACTCTTCCCTCAGTGATCGATTTTTTCCACTCCTGTCCCGCTTAGTTTTTTTGGCCAAAACGATACTTAGTTATGCTAAGGGAAATCCAGTTACATCAGATTTTCCTTCCTGCGGTTTATAGATGTCAATCAGTGGTCGTTTCTGCTGCCTGCTTACTTCGCACATCGATAAATCACATTTCTGTTCCTTTGAACTTTGGGATTTGGTATCACAGATTTGTGATCATCTTAGGGATATTTCACACCTTGTTGCTTTTCCTGCAAGAGTATTCTTCTTTTTATTAAGAAACCGATTTTCTTATATCTGAATTGCTATTGAAAGATCAGTAAAGTTATCCGCCTGCAGGTTAGTGGCGAAGGGGACTCTAGTGCGATTATTTCTAGTGTGATGGTACCATTCTCGTTCAACGTCGATCTACAATTCGTGCGGCCTTTGTAAAATCAGATTGATTTCCCGTCCCCCTATGTAAATTCAAGTCGGTCTCTGAGGTTACTGTTGCACATTTGAAATACTAAGAGTTGCCCAACCCCTACACCTTCCTTCACATAAGATTAGCCACAAAATTTTTACGGATTTACATTTGGCTCGGCATTTTCCATGTACTTGCTCTTTTCCTCTCTACTCCCGCTAATAAATGATAGTTGCAATACACAGCAGAATCTTCGAAATGCAATGAAGCTCTAATAATAATTAATCTCGTTTTAATTCATCATATATATTAAATCATCGCAGGCACCAAATTATGCTTGAAATGTGCTTTCTTATAGGACAGGTAGATTACCGTTAAGGTGCTAAAAATGTCTGGTTTGTCTGAATTGCTATCATCAAGGAACAGGTTCATTACTTCTGAATTTGGGCTCCATTTATGTTTATAACCTTGAGTTTCATATCTTACTCGGGTTTTTTTTCACTAGTGGCCAACCAGTAGGCGGTTGGCATAGCAAAGATAAGCGATTCTACAGCTGCTGTCTGTGGAGAGTGGATGACATGCGTTTCATAAGAACTACATCTGTTGCGTCGAGGAATTTTCGTGTGTGCGATGCGTTGGCAATGATCAATTTCGCTCGCCCTGCCTCGCCTGTCCTAGTTGTTGGGCGGATTAGTCACCATCATCACCATCATCATCATCCCCCCTTTAGGAGGGGCTGGCCAACGCCACCACGCGCTATCCACCCAACGTTCTCTTAGGCACACCCTTTTGGCTGCCTCTGATTCTTTGTCCTTTCTGTCATTCGTCCAGTACCAAATATTCCCAGTCACCCTATCTAACCTTTGCATAGTACCTCTTTTATTCACTTTCTGATTGCTTAATAAGGTCAGTAGATAGCGTATTTCAACATAAATCACTTGAAATTCAACGTCTGCTAAAGCTATATAACTTAATTTTCGAACGTCATAGGGAGATTCAGTTCTGTCGTTCCTACTGTGGAACAAGTTGCTAACCCTGAGCGAAACTATATGCTTCTGCTCCTCACGAGTCTTAAATCCTATTAAAATCCAACGTTTTTTCATGGAATAGCCCCTTATTCTGTGGCTGGTTATAAATCTGCTGTAAACATTCCACTACTATCCGCAACCTAAGCTTTGTTACACATGTCTCCTTCCCTTCGAGTAGGTTAATGTACATGTGCGCCTCAGCACGTTCGTTTAACTCGTGTTAGAAAGGCTCCAGATAGCTTCTAGCCTTCCGCAACTATCCTCTGAATAGTCCTATAGCGTCCGGAAGCTCATCTCTGTTGATCTGATCCCTCGTGTTTGTTGGCTTTTCAGTTATCAAATTCCCTATTAAATGGACAGCTCCGGAAGCAGCCTTACCAGATCACCACTTCAGCATTAAATCCGACGTCTGGTCATTTGGTGTGCTCATGTACGAAATCGTCACTTATGGCGGCACCCCTTATCCCCGTGAGTCATTCTCCACTCTCATTCAAACAGTATCTTCAGTTGTTTAAATTGATGCCATTTTCTTTCTCTCAAGGATTCACAAACCGTGAGACAATTCAACAGGTCGAACGTGGTTATCGAATGCCGAATCCACACACACAAAAACAGCCATGTCCAGATGATCTTTACCAGATCATGTTGCAATGTTGGTCAGCGCGTCCAGAGGACCGGCCCACTTTCCATAACCTCTACGACATCTTTGAGAATTGGGCTGTCCAGACGGAGGGTCAGTACATCGCCGACGGAGGCGCATCCATTCAAACCAATGCCTAAATGGCCTTCCGACAGCATATGTATCTGTGTGTTTGTAATCGTTCTCTCATTGATCCATCCACCCAACTCCTTGCTGCATTTGACTGATCCGCCCCTCCCTGCCCTCGATTTTGACACCCTGGCTTCTCTGACTACCTACTCTATCTCTCTATCTTTCGTGTTTTTTTTTGCTAAGATTAACTCAACTCCCTAATTACTAAGATTGTGCTCTTCTGTCTTTGCGGGTTAAGGGCGCATGTTACCAGCAGAGCTAGGGCCAAGTTCGCTTAGAATCGATCAAGAGTGAAGAGATCTGACCAGCGAGCCACTTTCTTTCGACATAGATTTTGTCGCGAATTCTTGACACAAGGGTTGAGTTGGAAGAATGTATTAATAAATTACTCTAATGCAACAGTATGGTCGGACTGTAGTAGGGAAATTTGTGTTTGTTTATTTACTCAAACTAGCCTTTATTCAGACAGTACAAGTTGAAAAAATGTATGTATTTGACCTTACAGTAGATTAAACCTAAGCAATAGTTTTGGCAAACTCAATCAGCAATTAAGAGTTGGCTGAAGTGCAGCTGGCCTACCGCTTTTCAGTAATGTCTGTCTTAATTTTTCGGTCTGGATCTTTCATAGTTCGGTTGAGAAGATTTGAATGTCTATTTTTGGGATTGAAGAAATGGATGAAGCTTTCTAAAGAGTGTGACAACAGAGGAGATTTCGTTTTTGGTGATTTCTAGCACGTCAAATCGTTTCCACTACTGTTAAGTCATGCCCATATCCCCCCAGGGTTAATGTTTCTAGAGTGACGTTCCTTCTCATCGCATAGCAGTTTTTTGGCTAGAATGGTGTCTATTGCTTCAATCTTCCCCTCAGTACATGGGATGTCTCGTTTTCAACAGTTCGTTTCCAGTTTCTCTTAAACAAAACGTAGCATTAAATTGCTATCATGGCGAAGATAAATGGAATACTGACAAACCACAATGGTTGAAAATTTATTAGAATTACCAGAGTTTGACGCAGCTTAGAGCTCCAGTCAAATGAGATGGCTGCTTTACACTGAAACTTCGTAATCTAACGATGGTATTGTTGTTCCGTCTTAAGAGGTGTCCCTTTCTATGCTCTGCCCTCAGAGAAGATCCCTCTTCTTTGAAATGGCCAAGCAGTTTCGGATCTGGTTAGCAGACGTGAATAACCAAAAGAATCTCAAACCAAACCAAACCATAATACTGGTTGGAGTGAAAAATTGGTAAGATTACCTAAATATGTTTAAAGACACCAAGCCCGTCATTTTTTGGCGTTCTTCTACCCAACTCTCAAATGGCCAGATGAGTACTAATGACTTCATGGTCAGCGGACAAAAGGGACTTTATGAGTTATGTATCAAAAAGGCACGTAGTCTACCCAGTCATTATTTTATGATCTGAATAAATTTTAACAAACTGTATATATGATGGTGTGATCAGAACATTAAATAAGCTTTTGCGCCTTGAATTCACACATACCGAGGTTCTGTTTGTTGTATTATCACATTGCCATCAATTAAAAATACAAAAAACATCCCCTATAAGCCAGATGCATTAGCAGAAAAACAGCGCAATTGTTAAATTGGGGTTAGCTCATTATGGTGAGAAAATATGATCTTCATATATGAAATCAGGCTTTATACTGGGTGTCCTCTTTAAGACTCCAAATGGGTTAGGATTACACAACTTTTAGAATTTGTGTTATTATGCTGTTCTCCAGACACATCCTTTCGTCAACATCAAAAGTCATTTTATAAACCAAAGTAGCCGAAGATATATGAAATTAGGCGTTACGACAACAGATAATTTCATCCAAAAGCACCTTTTCAGAAAAAAAGTCACTTTCTTCGATTAGTTGTGCTTTCGCAGAAAGTCAAACCAGACAAGAACAAGCTGGTAAGGTCTAGTCACCATTTGACGTGACGAGATAGGCGATCAAGAGGCTAACACGCTTCTAAGAAGAGTCGTACATGGAAAAGGTAACAGACTAATTTAAGATCGACTTGTCAAAACTCACGAAGCCCAGGGTTCTAAAAAAAGCAATCCAAGCGAGGGTACTTTATTCAATTAACTGAATAAATAACAATCGACTAAAAATTAAAAGACCTTTAGGGACTATCAGAACATCTTTATTGGTCAGTAGGTTTAGGAAAATAGCAGGGTTAAGGGATAATATACAGGGGTATTGATGGGAAGAGCCCAAAGGTTGGGGAGACAAAATAACAGTTCCATATATTAAAACTCGGAGCCTCTTTCAGCTCACTTTTTCCTCCACACATAGAAGACAGTTTTCCTGGTATCCTCTCCAAAATTCCATTTTGTCAGGTATTTTATTCTCATCTGATGTTTTTTTTCCAGCTCATTACCAAGCATAGATCGAAACACGGTTCATAGACTCAGTGCCATTCCAGCCTAAGCCTTTCTTCTCAACCTCTCCCTCGGAAATAAACTGGACATTTCAAGAACAATTAGGACTATCGAAACTTTACTGCTAACGGTTTACACAAAAAAACTGACCATTTCTAATCCATCCAGCAGCTCACCTTACGCATATCCTTTACCGAAGGACCATAATAAAGTGGGACGGAATTCTTTGCAGTTGTGGTTCTATCGGTTTTGTCCCACCCCCCTCTTTCGGCCTCAACAAGCACGCAGAATTCATTTTATATCTGATCTAATTTCTTTCCGAAAAGTTAGCGTTTAGCCTCAGAATTGGAGGTAAGAGTTTTGGCTGAAAAATTACTAGGCCAACGACGTGATTACCCAAACGAACAAAACGTACTTCACTTTCCCTCTAATGAAAGTGTTATCAAAGTGTCGTCATAGCGAGGAACGTTAGTCATTGACGAAGGAATGAAGCATTAACACCAAGCAAAGCCAAATGACCTAACACTTGGCTGCGATCAAGAAATATTGATGTTAAGCTCTCCCTTGTGCTTGATTCCGAAAAGGGTTTGTTTCTTGTTAAGAGCAACACTCAGAGCTGAAGTGATTGTGTATGAGCTTGTCGAAGATTTAGTTGACTGTAATCAGTCAGGACGTTGATTGACTTGGCTTTCCAAGATTTGGGGATCCAAACTTGCCGAGTGAAAATTGCTCCTTTTCAAATCGATGGGGAAAATAGCTCCATATTTTAATATTTTTTGCCACATACGGCAATGCAGGGTTGCTCTACTATTTGCAGCAATTTTGGTCGCTTGAATAAAAGAAAAAAAGGGGACATATATGGCTTCAAACAAAAAGCTTGGTATTTTGTTCCAATACTTCAAGCTAACAAAAACGGAGCTAAAATTAATGTTAATCTAATTGATGTCTCTTTGAAACCAAACCCGCCAATAGGCCCACAGGATTTCCTCAATCATTGAAGTAAGCTTGAAGTGAAGGCTGAACTAAGCGATTTAATGAATTCGTACTCCTTTACAGAGTTTACTTGCAATGAAATATAAGGATTGACCACTGCGCGACCACGCATTATACCAGTAATAAAGGGCCCCGTTCAACGTTTCTTGATTCTTTTGGACGTGTCTTTTATCGGCATCTCTTTCCACAATCTGCCATGTTTTCAAACTCAAAGTTTACCAGCAAAGTGTTATAAACAAATAATTCTAATCCTAATGGAGCAATGGGGCAATCGGGTGTCAAGTGTAAGGCTAAGAGTAACACAGAGGTGACTCTTCATTGGATGGTGTGGTGTCGCTTTGAATTGAACTGAAGTTCGGATGTAAGCACAGATTCCTAAATCGTTAGAGGGCACCCGCATTATTTCTCGTAGTTAGATTTATATTAATAAATACATGAGTTGATGATAGCTTCTGACCACGTAAACTGAGCTGTGGCTCATCTGTATTCTGTTGAAATTCTATCGGAGGAACCATGCTATGAAATTTTGTTCTAGTATCGTTAATACACGCAAGAAACAAATTATCTGAAATGAGTTAAAAACTCTTGAAAACGGTGCATCGAAAGTGAAAAATCTAAACTCACAAATAAATCATAAAGCACAATAGGTTATCTAAATGTTTACTTTTAACCCACCCAATTTTAAGGAGAAGTGGCTTGAAAGTAGGAAGGGAGAATAAGAATAGAAGTCCTTGATTAGAATACAAGGGGGTCCCGATTTTTCAAGTGATTCTGCTTCCCGGTTTGGTCGTCCACGTGTGAAGTCGATGAAAGCTATCTGGAATTTAATAACTTTCAGCTAACAACAGAGAACCTCGATATTTGAAGCTTGGCCTGGACTGCTGTACTGCAAATACAGCAGGTTCAAATGAAAAGTGCAGTAAAAAAGAAATCAGATGTATGTATTTCGAACGTACAGCTGCACATCTGAGTGAGAAGGATTCTCTAGCTCCTGGGCTTTTGAGATGGCAGAATGAGTTGTGGATAAATAAAAGAGAAGAAACGATTAGAAAAATCCTCCTCTCGATGATATCTTTACCCGTTAACAAGCAATCACGTCACTTTCCTTTCCTTTTATGCATAGTGGGGATTATCATATGTCTTTTATGCCATACGAAGGTGCGTACCCGAAGCCACCTTGTCAACATATAAATCAAAATCATCAGATTCGACCAAATTCTTGGGGGAGATCATCAAAATAATGATGGCAATTCTAAGGCCTCGTGTTAAGATGAGACTTCGGCTTCGGTGCGACACAATCAAATTCGAAAGCGTCTTTTAAAATACAAGCACACAATGACAACTCCTATTTCTCCGGGGATTTCCTATTATAAATGATGATTAAATCCGAAGAGTACATTTGACATCTGTCTGATGATCATATCAATTCATTCTACTTTTCGAATGGCGTGTGCAATTTCTTTTTTACAGTAAGAAATCCTAAGTTGAAGTTTAGATACATTCAAGAAGCTAGGATTCTAGCGTTGGTTTCGTCATCATTCGTTTTACGCTCATTACTTTTCTGGACATTAACTGGTTGAGATTGTAAACTTTTGAAATTCGATTTTGTGCTAGCCTTGAATATTGATTTTAAGAGTTAAATTTTATCCGTTCCCTCCCAACATAGATTATTTTGCAAAGGCCTGGTGTATTTTAGCTTAGTCAGGCGATCTAGGTCTGTCTGAACTGTTGGGACGTTGGATTTTAACAATCAATGTCTCGGAAATCTTTACTGGCTAACTTGAAGTAACGACTTTAGTTTAGACCAATAACACATATCAGACAAGTTCATTAGAATCAAGACACTACCGGAGGATTTATTCGAATCTAGTTTTCCTTTTGATACATGAGCAATAATTTGATGATATAAACTTAAAAAGCTGTTAGCTATTATCACAACTTTACTTAATCCCTGGTCTGTGATAGCACTGGATTAATATATCCTTTTGGTTGTTGTCTGATTATCGCAGTCTTTGGGCATTCATCGCCAAATCAGATTTTGTGTCGACAGTTAACTTTAACGGCAAAGAACCAGAATGATTGGTTTTTATGGCTTTATTAAAGGGGAAGAGTTTCGCTAATAAACGACTCGGCGCTTGAATTGAATTATTAGCTTCATAATCAATCTCCATCTACCTAATTCATACACCTTGTGGCTATTTTATCCAAGAATCAAGAGAGAACCTCCCCTGGGTTTGCCCTAGTGTAAGCGTCTGAAATGAACTTCATCCCACAGCATTATGATGGCCTTTGAGATGATTTGGTAGTGAAGGGAACTTGTGACATTTTTGTCCCTTCCAGACGAAAACTACATCTTCATTGCGAAAGAAACAATAGTTTCTAATATTTTCTTCCATTACTGTGGAAAATGGTATGTCAAATTATCACATTTCTACTTGTATTGGACCGTCCAAAGAAGGTAAACGCATGAAGAACTCCTGTCCGAATGAAATGACCTAGTGAAAAATAAAAAAAAATGTGTGCCGCTATGGTGATCAAACCTACTCTCAACCTCCTCGTGGTGACCACCGGTAACCCCAGGGGCAACTCTGGGGGCTAATGAGAGGGGCGGCCGGATAGGACTAACCACCCTCCGAACGTAAAAAAAATATTAGATTATGTCAGCAGAAGTGCAACTTCTTACAGCTTGGTAAAGGAGGCACGACGTAAATAACCGGATTCCTGGTCTCAACCTGGACTATGGAATGCACGTGCATACAGCAGTGAACGGAATCTCCGCCAGAATGTTGAAGGTGTGATCTCTGGAGGATATATGAAGACAGACGAGGACGGACGAGGTGAAACTACGAAGCTGAATTGCTGCCTGCAGGACGAAACCATGCCAGAGAAGAGACCAGACAAACGAAGACATCAACAAACATTTTTACTGTTCTGTGTTAACTGTTGTGCTCAATTGCTGTAAAAGCTATTTGTACTCCTGTTTTACCCCCAATAAGTCCTTGGGACTTGCCCTAATAGGTGGGGGGAAAAATAAAATTAAAATAAAAAATTTGCCGCTATAATATCACTTTATCCTACAGCTTTTTTACAATTGGGTATTTTAGTGCTGCCTTGAGCAAAAGGACCTCTGCCAACGTGATCCACAACTTCGATTCATGACGCACATGTGCATGTGCGAGGCGAGCTCAGTGGTCTGCCACCCTAAAGTTAGGCGAATTCGCAGCTAACCACTTTTGACTTTGTATATGAATGAAATCGGATAAATGAGGAACAACAATGAGGCTAAGTTCTCCCCCGTCCACTATTTTTTATATTTCTATTTTTCCAGAAATGCCTTTATAATGTCCATAAATGAGCGTTTGCATAAGCAAGACAAGTTGACTTTATTTTAGCTTGGCTCAACGATTTAGTTAAAATCACTGCAACCTAAAAGACACCTCTTTACTTCTTTCTGTTATATTTACAGCGTCTTGTAACCCACTGTGACCTTGGAAGTTTCATTATCAAGCAATTTTAGCTGCCAACACAATTATCGCCTTCTCATACCATTAAGAAAAAAACCCCAATTCTAATAATTCATTCAGACTGACGGTCGCAAGATTCGAACATCAGGTACAACTTGAGCATGGGACGAGGCAAGGAATTCCAGTTCCAGTTTCAGTGGAGTTATGGTCCTTTGACCGTTCTGTCCGAATGAGCATTTATCGCGTTCTTTCTCAGAAGAATTTAAGGAGATTTTAACCGTATTTGAGAACTGAGGAATACGTATCCACCAATAATGTTTACATGAGTCTTAATAGGTAGGTTCGGTCCAAGGATCCTGTTTTCATATTCTTCTGTTAGTTTTTTTTTGAAATTCATAGCCATTCAATATGATCGATGATAAGTATCTTCCTCATCCCTGCTTTTAGGTGGTCGAATCCTGATATGATTCTAGACTGAGAAAATATTGCCAAGTTTTTTAAGCTTCGTGGTAGCACCTCATCCGCCCTTGACATTGTTAAGGGCAAGTAATCTCCATAAATTCTCTAGAAGTCTTTTCAACTTTCTGGCGGAGATTCCATTCATTGCTACATGCACGCACTTTCCACAGTCCGGTTTGAGACCATAAATCCAGTTATTTACTTCGTGCCTAGTTTGCCAGGCTGAACGAAGTTGTACTTCTGCTGGAATAATCTAATTTAATACGTCTGGTGGGTGATTAGTCCTATCCGGCCGCCCCTGTATTTAGCCCACAGAGTTGCCCTATGGAGTTACCGGTAGTCACCACGAGGAGGCTAAGAGTAGATTTGACCACCTTGATAAATATATTAACGCTAGTTGCAATTGGACAAAAGCATTGAATTGACAACAAGACAGGCTGCTGCAAAAATAAAAGTTAAAGGCGATTAAATTATTGCAAAAGAATAATCGAAATCTTCGAATTCAATCGATCAGTATTCATATTTCAAACTATTATTAGCTAACTTTGTTTATTTTTGCCGCCTGTTTATTGCGCTACTATCGATAATATTTATGTAAACCATTAAAAGGCCGCTTATCGAAGGCTGGTATATGGGCCAATTAAAAGACGGATCGTGTACTTGACGCTGAAATGACTTGGATAAGCGAGGAGTGCAAGTATTCATGTTTTCAAAACCTTGCTCTGAATATTGTGAAGCAAGGCGTCATTCCTTCGCATGTTGCATTTATAATGGATGGGAATCGAAGGTATGCAACTTCTCAAGGTCTTCAAAAAACGGATGGACATAAGCAAGGCTTTTCAAAATTATCCGAAGTGAGAACCCTTTCCATCCACATATTTAAGGTTTTGAGATGGTGTTACGATTTTGGGATAAAAGAAGTATCAGTTTACGCTTTTAGCATAGAAAATTTTAAAAGGGCGCAAAATGAAGTCTCTTTTTTGATGGATCTGGCTCTAGAAAAGCTGAACGAACTCGCCCAGCATGTGTAATTCTTAATTCTCTAATGGGTTTCCTCATTCAAGAGAAAAATTAGATAGTCAGGGCATTCGAGTCCGCATTTTGGGAAATATACGTTTGCTTCCGAAGAGGATTCAGCGCGTCGCTGCAAAAATCATGCTTATGACGCGGGAAAATAAACGGTAATTTTTGGAGGACTTTATATGTATTTACCACTGGATTGTTAATATTGTTTTCCTGACTTAGTGTTACGCTTAATGTAATGATGCCATACACAACTCGGGATGAATTAACATCGGCATTAGACAACATTCGGCGAGGTGTACAGTCGGGCCTTCTTCTAGAAGGGTATGCTAATACTTCATTTTTATGGTCTCTTTTATATCCGGAATACTGACATCAAATCCCAATCTGTCGCTCTACAGGTGTATTCACAAAATATCGCCAGGTTGTAATGCTATTCTTGTGTCATGTTTGCTGTTAAGTCTGACGGTGATTCAGAATCCAAATTTCATACGATATTTTACTAAATATTAACGCATAAGCTATCATTTCGAACACCTCTATATTTGTTAGTTGCAGGTTTTATAAATTTACTAAGCTTATATGCTTATTATTAGTGAATGTCTGAGATCCCACTTGCGATTTGATTTGTACAGCACCAATCCGGAATTTCTCAATATCATTCGTGTTCCTTTTTTATCTAGTGACATATCTCCATACGTGATAGACCGAAGCAGCATACTGCGTGATTGTCGGCCATTGGATCTGTTAGTACGGACATCTGGGGAGGTGCGCTTGAGTGATTTCATGTTGTGGCAGGCTTCACGAGCTGCCTCAACCTTCTCCTTCCTTACTGTCCACTGGCCTGCTCTCTCATTCTGGCATCTCGTCGTTGCTCTCCTCCAGTTTCAGCTCAATAGGACCGCCCTTCTCCCCCTGCCAAAGGTATGCTCACCACTTTACTATTCTAGCTACTTAAGATTTTTTTGGTTAGAAATGAGAAAAATCCCCGGTTGATAAGGTTTATCTCTATTTTTCTCTCAAGGCTGCTGGTAGCTGTAGGAATCCTCGGCCGTAGTTAGGTCGCAGTTGAAAAGACAGTGTTAAGCACCTTCTGTCGACAAATCTGAAATCCCTTCAATACAAGTGTTTGGTAATTCGCGAATAAGTTCGGATTTATATTGACACATTAGACGTGCTCCATAATATTTTCCTAAATAAATGTATTAACAAACACATTGCCTTTAGTGCGTGCTTTATCACTTGAATCAATTGGCCCCCGAGAGCACAGCCAATGGACACAATGGGGTGAACCAACAGGTCGCCATCGATGTAGCTGGAATGGAGAGTAGGCGTCGCTTAGAGGCCTTCTTTGGAATGCTCGAACAAGAATATCTAAAAGAACTCGATGAAATGTCAAAATTTCCTGAAGACGTACTTGACGAATAGGCTCCCTGCCTTTCTGTTCAGTTTAGGTGAGACAACCCAACTGTTGTATCAATGCTTCTGTGATTCTTACATGTACATTATTAAATAAGATAAAAAGCACTGCTGTCTGCTTTCCCATTACTGCGTGATAACTAAACAGAACAAATTAATAACTGCTTTAAGTCTAAAAATCCGACAATCAACAAAATCATGATTACTTTATTCTCAAAATAACAAACTTTAAACAGGATGTGTGCGACATTACATGCTCACAATAAGTACAATTTATGTGTACTCATGTGCAAGAATGCTAATAGTGCACTTTAGTCGGATGGGCACCACGTATGGGCAGAGAAACTTAGTAAAGTAATCTTGGGGGCGCATGTCATCTTGGGTGATGACGAGGGGGTGGAGACTGATATTGCAGGAGAAAGGGAGGCGGTCGATAGGGTGGGAGGCGACCGCCCACTCTTCCACCACCGCCAATGTTCACACCGAAAGGGGGCGGGGGGTGCCTGTACTGATTGCGGTGTTGTTGTTGCTGGAGGAGAAGTGGGGCCGATCCGTTCATGAGCTGATTAGGATGGCGAGGCATTGGCCAACGCTGCGACATGGGCGATAACACAGGTTGACCTGCAGCACCTTAAAGCAACCAAGACATCATCCCTCAGCGTTTTAAATGACTTAAGTATTGCGTTTAGGGGAAAACCTACCGGGAGAGAAAGTGTGTTCCATTCCAAAACGGGCGCTTGAGTAGCGCAACGGAACGGGAGCCACGGCTGCAGGGGGTGGGTGAGAGGTCCAAGCTCCTGGAGTGCTGATCGAATTGTGCTGGTGAGCTTCGTGCCGATGAAGGTATGACTGCGATGGCATTGACCCCATAATCGGAGCAGCTACTACAAGATCAAGTGATGTTTACCATTAGAAGGCCTAGAATCGTCACTCATCCTAGACGTAATTGATGTTTGTATTTAATTGTTTAACGATCGAAGCTGACTGAAACTATTTAAATAAATAGTTCCTCAATGTACACTCGATGTAAGCGATCAATATCGAAAGTGCAGTATGAAGGCAGTACGCAGACACGCAGAAGGAATGGTCAAGAAGCTACCTGGGGTCGCAGGCCGTCTAGACTTTCCCTTCAATGACGAAGGAGTAAAAAAGGACGACAAGAAAAAGCAAATGGCACAACAGAGGCAAACTAGCACCACGCACTACGCTAGTTGCAAAGTCAGGGCAGGAAAGACCAAAAACCAGTCGCAAATCGGTCAGATAATTTCATCTCAAATTTAATAGAAGAGGGGATTAAATAGAGTCTGGTGAACTTATGACTCGTTAGCCCGTATTGGTATTTTGTTTTTGTATTAAGAAAAGCTGTTAGTTGCTAGGCATGCTACCAGCGTCGCAGATAAATCTGACCCCTCATTTGTGGATGGAGATAACTTCAATATCACTGGTTACGAGTGAGAACTTCCAACATTCATTCATTCATTTGTCTTACCGGTGGTGTTGCTGGTTGGTCTGAGGAATGCTGGAACCGTCAAGGAAGTTGCAGAGGCAGGGGGACCAGACTGAAGACCAGCCGGTGGTGGAGTGGTGATCATTACCGGTGGAGGCACTCCTATCATGGAGACCGTAGCGCTATTATATGGTGCAATCGGCGGTGGCGGTTGTGCAACTGGATAGGCAGCACCCGTATTCGGTAGCAGACCCTGTGCTACTATAGAATCAAAATCAGACTACACAACTTCTATTAACAACTCGATTTATCTAAGATAAGATTGGATTACTTGGGGTCACAGAAGTTTGAATCCCTATTGGGGGAGTAGAATTCGTGAATGGCAGAAGAGGGGGCTTCATTGAAGCTGTTGTCTGAGGCGGTGGTGGTGGTGGTGGTGGTGGTGGTAAAAGGGCTTCTGCTTCTGACGTCGAAGGTGGTGGCGGTGGTGGCGGTGGCGGCGGCGGCGGTGGTGGTGGTGGTGGAGGCGGTGGTGGCGGCAGTGGGACCGAGACAACCGACTTTGAAGGTGAGGACACGGTTTCAGAAGCAGGCACGTTAGCGGTGAGCAATTTACGCTTTAGATCCTCTGGCATGGACTCCGCATCGATGAGTGCATGACCATCAAGAAGAGCGCGGAAGGCAGTAGGAGTCATGGCATAGACGAGATCTAGAGGCAAATAGGTACAGCCATTGTTCTCACACCAGTGAGGCAATTGTGCGCGACGCACGCCGAGGTTAGCAGCCCAGGCAGCCTTGATAGTTCGTGACTCGAGAGTGGTACGAAGGAGAGTCTGTCGAGCGCGTGCAGCAGCCGCCCGCGTTGCGAATGTGACGAATGCACATCCACGCGGCGGAATGAGATGGCAGTCGAGGACGCGTGCATGACCCGCTGCCTCGCACACGGCTTGCAGTCGCGTCTCCGCTAACTGTTTGTGCAAGTGCCCCACAAACAGTGTTCGTGAGACAAGGGAGACATGACCCTCACGTAGTTCTGGGAGAGCGTCAAGTTGGCGACGGTGTTCGCGTTCACTTGGTGTCTCTTCCTCAGATACGGTTGCTAAACGTCCGATAAGAAGCTGCTCCGTCTCGTCTGAGGGAGGTGGTGGTAATGTATTAGTTGTGATATTTGGGGTCACCGCAGGAGCCAACTGTTGTTCAGGAGATCTGCTACGAGAGCGTGATGAAATTGAAGACAATGAGGACATTGATGATGACTTGGAGCGTCTAAAAAAGGAAAATGGCGAAGTGCCCAATCGAATGCGCGCATGTAGTATAGAAGTGGGCCAAGGACAGTCTGAAATAAGAGTCGAGCAACTGGGTGAAGAGCTAAGGTGAGTTGAAGTGCTCACTCGGGCCTATGGCGTTTGTAGGGTGGTGAAGAGGCATTGGCATCGTAGACAAGTGAGGTGGGTGTAGCATGTTGCTGTTGCTGTAGCGGACGCTTCCATGGAGTAATATCCTCAGTCAATGTAGCCACAGGCGCTCGTTGCTGTGAGGTCGGCTGTGCCTCCTGAGATGCGCGATTTCGCTGGTGATTAGTGTTGTTGGACAAAAAGGAGCCTGAGGCGAGGTCTTGCAAGCGCACCTCAAGGGGACTCCCGTCTGAGGGAAGATGATGCTGCCTCACTCTACGATTTAGTGCTCCCGTTGATGTCTGATGTTTTGACAGTAAAAGGTATTAGTGAGTAATTCAAGACAATAGGCAGATGAAAACGAAGTCAAGGAATAATGTATTCATCCAAGTTTTTACATGGAATACAACTATTTCCATTAGTGAACTGGTAGAAAACAATATTAAGCAAATATGAGAGCAGCAACCAAACATTGATTATCTTTGGGTTTCTGGGTGACATTCAGCGAATAACGGCAATGAAAAAAGAATCGGAAGGCTCACCTGGTGGTGGTTGTGATTCGCACCACCATCGAAGCCGTCGACGGCATGATTGGAGACAAGGTCATCGTTATTGTCAACGTGACATTGGTTTAACTGCTCCTGTATGGCTCTATTCTCGGCCAGAGCGTCCACGATGGCTTTTACTTGGGCGAAGTACGCTTTATCCAGTTCGGGACTAAAACGAAAATATGAGAGGCGAGGTGACCGTAAAAGCCCAACTATAAATGATTATTATTTGATAAGCAACAAAAAAGCCAACGTTTCAATTGCCTCGACTAAATTCATCCGCAGTTAGTTTATCATATGTGCGTTTATGAAGGAGCATTCTAAAAGAATACAAAATTCTCCAATACTTAGCAATTTTAGTGCTTTAATTAACAGAATTATTCAGTGGATTCGCTCCCCAGAAAATTGTTCATTCGATACCAGAGGAACTCTACGAAATTTGTATTTTGTATTCGATTAACTCGAACAGAAAAAGTACAATTCTACATCAAAATAAACGGGAAGCCAAAGAAAAAAGACAGTTTAAAGAGCTAACAGCAATCGAGAAATCTCTTCAATGCCGTCAAAAAATAGGCTTTACTGTCACAAAACAACACCCGGAAAACATAACTACGAAGAAATTCAATTCTCACAGACACGTCATGACTGAATGCTAGCTCTGTTCGAAATTCCGTACCTGATAATGCTAACCATCTAGTGACAGTGACAGAAAGGCAGTTTTGAAGAAGTTAGGTTTTATGAAAGATAAATAATTACTAAAGTTAAGCCCACAATTTTCAAGAGCAACATAAAAAGAAGAGAATAATATAGTAAAAATTTGAAAAAAATGGAAAGTTACGGCTGATATAATCAGAAGTTCTGTTCATTCACGCTTTTAGATGCAAGTGCAGAAGAACATCTCAAAATTTTTGTTAAGGTATGTTAGTGAAAAAAGGGATGTTGGAAAGCGACCAGCGACCTTAGGAAACGTTTTGGATTCATATGAAAGACGTAAAAAACTGGATGTCCACTTACTGGGTGGCAATACTGGCCAAAGTGGTTTGGAGACGTTCGACGACAGAAGCGCTTATCATGGCAGTTTGGGCAGATAGCTCCAGTTGTTCACGAATCTTCCGTTCCACCCACTGAAGTTCCAGGGGAAAGCAAATAAAAAATCTTCCAAAAAAACGCCACAAGACGTTTGGAAAACAATAAAAAATGGACTTCACCAACGAACTCTCACGTAAAGATGAAAATACGACTAACCTGATAGGTCAGCTGGAGAAATTCCTTACTATTTCGTGATACCTGATCTCCTTTGGTACGCTTTAACTTAGATTCATTCATCAAGTGTGAAATAGCTTTTCGGACTATCCATAATAATTAAAATGTAATAGAGGATACCTGAGTTGCGTATCTCAGTGCTGGAAGAGTTATGAACGAAATCCTGTAGTGCCGAGGTGAGGGCATCTGGATAAACATCTTCCTTTTTCCAGATTTCAAGTATTTGAGAAATTAATGGTTTATCATCAGGTTTACTTTGCGACAAAGCGAGAAATAACGAGTCAATATTCCTCAAGAACCGAAAGTTATAAGATTCTCCACGGGTACTACCCTTAGATCGGCGCAAAACCGCGTCCATAATAAGCAGACCAGGTAATTTAAACCTTGTTGGACAATTGAGAATAAGCTGTTCTATTAAATGCACAACATGTTTGTAATATTTGCCCGCTGCAATGGCGGAAGCAACAACTGATGCCATTTTAGATTTCGTAAGCGGCAAAGAGCTACTTAAAAGAGATTTTATCTAAAAGTAATGACTATAGATAGTCGGACTAACCTCAAGCTTAAACATCCCTATATCGTCCATCCCAAGCCAGCATTCCATAAAATAATCATAAAGCCCTCTATTAGATGCAAATTTAAAAACAAGCCATTTTTCGTTAATGATAAACTTTCTAACTCGTAGCTTTTACAGTTGATTAAATATACATCAGTTGAATTAAGTATGAAAAGTTCACTAAAATTTTGATTAAAAATAATTTTTCATTCAAGTAATTTGACATCCGAAATTCTGGATGTGCAACAGCAATATTGAACAAAAATGAAGGACTCTTGTCGTCTGTTTCTCCAAGAAGAGCTAAATTTTCCACTTAACTGTACCGAATGACCACTCTAAGCCTAACGTTTTAAAATATTCAAATGAGTTTAACCGGTGCAAATGACCTCGCAACGATTTTATACTTTAGCTGCTTTGTATCCATTAATGCTGTGCCATAGTTCCCTTACTTCTTTTGCTTCACTTCCAAAAATCTCGCAATTATTTGATTAGTTAGCTGATTTGTCTGATTCTTGGAGCCAATACAGATAAATATTAACTGGTGGGTGGAAGAATGTCAGTTTATATTTTTGAACTAGGACGAAAGGAATTTGGGGAATGCCACAGTTCCGCTCTTGATATTCATCATGGAATCTCTATTTTTCGGTTTAATCCGCGAACCGCACTTATTTTCCATTGCTAAACTTTAGGGGGCTGTGTGGAATGGTCAGATTGTGCTTCTTAAAACAATGCTTAGCCATAAGTCTCCTTTCTAGCATTGCCCATTAAAAACAATCGCTTCAGAAAAGCGCCGTTATATTGGGTGCTTCTTTACTTTAGATGGACATCTGCATAAAACCAGTATTATTCCACATTTCTGTTCTTGTGTGCATATTTCTGGGGTGTAGCTTCATGTTTTTGCCTATTGCTTCAAAACAACTTGGCCTTCTTTATTCAGTCGGATCAAGCAAGTTTCACATGGCGATTCGCTGCACTAGCTCCTCGCAAATGCATGGTTTCTACACATAGTGAAATAAACCAGTTTCCGTATTGGCCAATTACCTCACATCAAACAATTGTGATGATGGATTCATGGGGGTCCCACTCATTTGAAAATACTACTGTACGAATGCTATTGAAGCTTTCCGATGATTTGATCTAATGTGTGACCTCTCACGCATTATTTACATTTTGACATTGATTCCTCCTATTGCTCCTTCTGTATGCTTTGGCAAGTTTATCCTCTTTAGCAAGCGACTCAAATCATTTTTGAAAAAAAGCTTTTATTTTTTTTCGCACTAAAACACACGAAGCACTTAGAGCTTTGCTGACCTTGCTCAATTAATCTAATTGATTAAATAAAAATGGGTTGTATGAAAGTGGAAGTGGTTGTGCTTTGTCTGCACGTATCTGTATTTTGATTAAGTAATAAAATAAATAAACATTCAGGCATAACTTCCGAATGTTCTTCTCCATCTTATGAACATGAGCGCGATATCCTAGAAATGCTCTGATCTATTGCATACAACATGTTTAAGTGCAACAGCGTGTCTGCAAAAGCGCATAAGACCAATTACCAGATATTAGATTTTCGAGGACAGGGAAATAGGAACAGACATATGAATATGAATGGATTAAGAACTTTTAAGATGATAATTCAGGTTCGTGCTAATGATTAATAAAAATAAATACTTCTCGAATGGATAGTTTTTTTGTATAAATGCGCAAATATGTATTTCATATCAGGCAAGATCTTAAGAGAAATTGCATGATTTAGAAAGGATTTAATTGCTCCAGCAGTGAAAAAAATGCAAGTTATCTTTTCCAACAAAAATACCTTATATTAAACAGGTGATGAATACCTGCCTCAGCACGTCTTTAGTCAAATTCAAATTTTTGATGCCTATTTATACTTTTGCTTTTCCAATATTTGCATATTGGCTTTTTTCGAGCATTGAACCTTTGGAAAAATCCTATTTTCTGCGGAAAATGAAAAAAAGAAACGAGTTCTTTCTCTAGATAAATACATGGGAAAAAAAGAAATGCTCTGTTCGAGCTATTTCGATTTGTGTAAATGTTAATCTAAATACTTAGACTTGTAAATATTTCAATCTGATACGTCTTTTCGTTATTTTGTTATTAGAGAGAATGATTTGTGTAGTTGGCAAGGTTAAACAGCAGCGGATAGCGATTTTAGGTTAGATAAATGGGTCACAGTTCTAACTTTTTTTGGCTTTTCCTCGGTCATTCACCTGAGCTACGAAAAGGTTACTTTTATCAAAGTCACACATCCTCAGATTCTCAACACCGCAATAATGGGTAGCGCACAATTAAAGTCATAAAAGAGTACATTTATTTTAGTTTTCATCGACGTAGGTGGCTCTACATTTAGCACGTGTACAACCACCTCTCGGTAACTGAAATTTTATCTTCAAAGGTCAGATACGCCTATGCTGGAATCGCACATCTAGCTACCTTCTGAATGGCCTTAAATTATCTAATTCCTAATAATAGCTTAGTGAATAATTAAATTTCGAGTTTCTTCCTAGACCAGCCTCTTCCTTTCACAAGATTTAACATTTTAATCTGCCACTTTTCTTCAAAAGTGACATCGAGTTGTTATTTTAGTCGATTCACGGAACTCTGTACACAACGAACCGAAATTGCCCAAAGATCATAAGTTCCCCAAAACTAGCATATCTTACAAATTAATTTACTTTGTACACTTTGAAATACTTTGTCCACTGGCTCTATCCTGCTTATTTCCGAATGTGGGTAATGCCTATTCAGTAAATGCATGTGAAAACAAAAATATGTCCAAGGAATGGAGGAATAGAAATGATCTTTGAAAGACTAAAAGCCTGCTGATTATTTGACAACTGCTGTTACCTAGCTTACAAAGCAGACAATCATTGAGTAACCACCTTAGAATCTTGACACCCATGTTTCGCCACGAAGATACCTCCAGTGAATGCTACTCGTGGTTACGGACGTAAATCGAATGAAGATATGGATGGGGAAAAAATGGTCTTGACGAAAGGCAGACACTATAACTTGTGTAGAACTTTTATTTCATTCATGACTTGAAAAATAAATTCTACTGACTTAATCTACATATTGGTAATAAGGAGAAATAACGCACTCTCACAACTATCTCGTTCGCTAGGTACTGTGCCAGATCCACTTCTCCACTGAATTAATAGAGCAAGTGGACGCGTATAATCAATCGAACTCAGGTCAAAAATTTTCATGACTTTCTTTCATGAACTGATTTGGTTTGCTTGGATCGCAAGAAGGAAATAAGATGCAACCGACACTTTTGACGGAATCATTTGTAGGGATTATGGAACTTGCTAATCGTGGCAGCATAGATTATTTAGTTATGGAGTGGTTGATTAAATTGATTGAAATAAATTTAATATGGAGCGACTTGCGCTTCATCTGGAGCAAAAAAAATTACAATGGTAACTGATTGTACTATATTTATATTTATTGCCGGATCCGATGTCAAAATTATATTCATAACTTCGAAGTTGCTAATGTTAGCCTATAGACGCGTATGATTGGCTAGCCATAAAAAAAGCCTCTTGCGCCTACAGTCTCTCGTAAGTGTGTAAATTAGCATACGAGCTTGGTTTTCTTAACCAAATTTCACAAAAAAATATTCATTGCGGAATAATTCTTTGTTAACACATTTTTCTAACTCGCCTTTACTCTTATTGTACTGACAAGTGCTTTGTTGATCAGTCTGTTGCAACAATGAGTCTAGAAGGGATCTACAAGTCTTTAACAAAGGAAGTTAAAAAAATGCAGGAAGTGGAATCAAATATCCAAAAACGGCTCCAAGCATATCAACAACTGGCAGGCCAGTTGGCCGAAAATGAGAATGTTGACAAGGATCTAGAAGTGTTAACCGAAGACAATAAGGTTTACAAACTCATTGGACCAGTTCTCGTGGAACAAACCTTAGAAGAAGCACGCGATACTGTCAAAAAGCGCCTGAAGTTCATTCAGGAGGAAATGTTAGTTCGAAATATTTGTTCAAAGGCAGTTCTTTTAATATTGGGTCTCCACTCGCTTTTATGTAGCGTGATTAATTTTTTCTCAGCCAATTTGCTACATGTTTCCATGTAAATGATTTGAGTCCATAATTTTTTATTTTTTGTTTTCATTTAAAAAGATTGAGCTTGTAGGTCTTTATTTTCTATCATGGAATGGCAGATGCTTTTACATAGACGTTTTTTTTCGTTCATCAGCACAAGTTCATTTGCATCGATCGGTAGTACTTAATTGAACTTCCAAAAAATCGTTTTCTAGTTATTACTCTAAATATGACTTCGATTTTAAACTTAGTCAATTCGTGGTTTGCTTTTCTCTTTAAAATTCTGCTTTTGATTTTTGTTGTCCGCGTGGTTGTTCGTCACAGTTTGCTGGGGCAGAAAGACGTAGCCGGTGTAACTGCTTTTTGCATGGAAGCTGTTCATAGTTGTAGCTACTATTGTTATGGTCCTTTTTGATGATACATTATTTGTAGGCTATTTAAATGTTTTGTGTGTTTTCCTCCCAAATGGTGGTACTTTTAGGAAACGGAACGATGACATGATAAAGACCCTGGAGAAAGAGCGTGACTCACACCGCGAACAAATTGTCAAATTGCAACAGCGCTTCCAGCAGGAACAGACTAGGGCGGCTCTCAAAGCTTAGGTCCCTTTCTCCCTCTTTTTCCCCAAAAATAAATCCTGTTTGAGTAGTCCTGTGACTTTTGCTACTTCTAATCTGAAGTAGACATAGTGACGTTCACTAGGAAACAATTCAACAATTGTTAAGTCTGTTTGCTGGGGTCATTTTTGAGTGGTTCGGAATTCTTACTAAAAGCTAGCAGTATGCAGTCTAACATGGGAATTGTCAGTCGCAAAATGTGAAGGCTATAAATTCAGCAGAAAAGTGAGACTTTTTACTATCATAGGAATTTACGGTTGATATTCATTTAGCGAACGTAATGATATGCATGCTAAGACGGTCGAGTTGGTGCTCATAAAAAATAACAGATGAGGGACTGTTCTCTTCGCTTGCCACGTACTTCTGTTCCCCGTATGTGCGCTGTCGTCAGGGCGTATACGAACCCGTAGTTGCTTAGCCAGTTTGCGCACATTCTTTGGGAATTCGTGCTTAAGTAAGATAAAGCCGGCTGATTTAATGCATGTGTACTAATCGTGAGTTGTCGACGTGATGTAGTAAGGATTCAGCTGTCAACGTTGACGCAGAGACTAGTTCTGCCTCGTTACGGAAATCCAATAGCAAAATCGAGACAAGTAATACCGACTAGGTGGGGAATGTGTTATTTTGATTAAGAGCCTTCAGTTTAGTAATTCGTTATGTTGACATAAAATTTGGGATGGTCTTGGTTCTGTTTCTATGTCAATTTCACGCTCACGTAAGATCAGCACTTCACTTTTCATCTACCCTTGTATCTGTTTTTGTCGATATGCTGCCGGATCCTTTCATATTAACTTCAGTAGCCCTAGGCTGTGGGGAGCTAACGCGCGTCATGACGGTTTCCCCGCTTAGTCTGCGTGGGCGAGGTTTATGCACGGGGCTGACTGACATTGAGCGGGAGTTTGTATTGAGGGATCGCGACCTAGAAATTAGACGAGAAAATCCTGTTTGATATTCGAAACTGCGCCGTCGTGCTCTCCGGCATGATAAACGTGAATCACACAGGAAATAATGCTGCTAACACGGCATCCTGCTAATCTGTCGAAGTGCAATTGGAAGAGCAATCTCACAGTCTCCATGATTGCCGTCCATTTTCACCAATAAACTGCAGCTATGGTTACTAAAGTGCATGTCATTATGATCTAAAACGTGGAGATCGGAAAAAAATGTACATATATGCCATCATAGCCGGCTAATTCCAAAGCCGTCGAAACGCTTGAATAATTGATGACATCTGCTTTGCAAGTCTTGCTTGATACCTTCAATCGTGTTAATCCATTACCTCTTGGATCTCCAGCTACCAAGCATGCAATGCTTCCTTGGCGTCCTGAAGGCCTCGTAGATAACCTTCGTGCCTTCAGGTTAAACCACCATCAGATTCATGAGTGATCTGGCTTACAACTGAAAGGGTTATAAAAAAATTTTCCCCAAGGAGCATTCTATACTCCCGTTCCTATCGTCTTTTTCAGTATTTGCATTTATATCTCAATTAATTTTTTAGTGTCTGGACTATAACGAATAACACGATCCTGCTCTCAACAAGTTTAATTCTATAGGCTTGAATTGATTCTAAATTTGAATAAGTGTATCTCATCGGATACTCTCGGCCCCGCATTATGTGAGATGAGACAACTTTATCTCTATAAAATAATTAAATTTGGTGTTATCTGGTTCATTTGAAAAAAAAACAACTTTAAGAAATGGGTCATAACCTTTCCAACTTTCATATCAGGCCCCTAGGATAAAATGCTTTTGTCAAGGATAAATTGATAGACAGTACTATCCAATGTTCCGTAATTCGTCTAGATAATAGTTGGATTTATGTCTGTCGTGCTGATCAACACGCAAGATCCAAAAGCAGGAAAGCGAAATAATCGTTGACTAACATCACGCATGCATTCGTCACGTGGATAGCTTCTCAGCGTAGGTAGGGCCATTTAAAAAAATCGTAAAAGTCGTCTCTTTTTCGCAATGCATAAGATGAAGATCCAGACTAAGTAATAAAGCTTGCCTAAATGGACTGTTAATCTGAGCGTATCACAGATACAGCTACTCACTGCGGCTTTTTCTAAAAATATGACATTCGGATGAAGATGCATAACAAAAATCCCTTCAGCTATCCAGTCGACTTGAATTCTCTCGCCTGAGCAAGGGAAGACTAGTCAATGTTTGCCACGAGCCGGCTATTATCCCTAGATTGTTATCTAAATTCAGCAAATGAACATTGATTTGATGGAGTTTGCCCATCTTTCTAAATTGAATAGATATGGATTTGGGAATCTCACTTTGTACCTTAAAAAATACAAACGCTCCTTAAGTCTCAACGCTGCATCGATTTGTTTTAAAGAAACATTGGCGTACGGCTTTGGTAGGTAGTCCCATGCGCGTTTCCTTATCAATAGTGCCAGAGCTATCCTGAAATACGAAATAAGTCAGGTGCTTATTGATGCACATATCCATCCGATTCCCAGTCCGATCGAATCTTGAAATTCGAGACGGATAACGAGTGGTGCTCTCACAGCAGTGCTCTCACCGACCTAGCCGATGATCTTTGTAAAATGATGGAATATTTCCAGAGGGATTCAAATAAACCTACATGAAAATCCAAAACTTCTTATCATTCAATAAGGTAGAACAGTTCAGAGCTCAAATATTGGGGTTTCGGATCTTCTGCACTGAGAACAATGAGCATTCCATTTCTTTGTGTGACCGAAGGAAAGTGGCTGTTCGAAACAGATGCCGACATGATAAGCGACCATTGTGCCGGCTTTGAAGAGCCTTCATCATGTTAAAAAAAGCAGGAGGAATTGACTTACTACAGCTAATTTTGACAGAACTTAACTGGAGTTCGTTCGTTTTTACTCTTTATTTTTCAATCAGTTTTGATATCCGCTTCTGTCGATATTCCAAAGTATTAAAAGCTTCTTTTGTGCCAGAACACAGGTTAAACTCATAAAAATGATATAATTTTATTATCGCACATTTATTTGATTCAAGAAAGGGATTCAATTACCAGTTAAGCGTTGCTTCAGGGAATCCGCCAACTTCGGATGGAACATTTGAGCAAAGTCTAAAATAAGGTGCTGAATATAACTGACGGCTGGAAGGGTCATTTCATCCACGTTTCCGACTCCACAACCGCAGGTGCCAACCTCTTCCAGGCTTTGCTCCAAATTAAGGAAACCCTTGGGGTAGAATTGTGCCGCAAAATTCTCTAAACACTTTTGTAGATTGCGTCGATCGGTTTCAGGTTCACTAACCACGGTTTCTTCCGCTAGGCACTTTCGAATACAAGTCGCCAGTTCTCTATAGAACTCCTCCGCAATCGCTAACAAGCATCCTCTCAGTTCTTCCAAAGAGTCTTCATCTTCGACCTTCTCATTTCTGTTGGATGCTAACTCTCCACCATTATCATCCTGATCTATTCCGTCTTCTCCGTTTTCAACAATATTGTTGTCTCCAGCATCGCCTCCTCCCCATTCAAACTCGCGTTTGTCTTCGGTGTCTGTATCCGTATTCGGTAATTCACTTTCGGCCGCCGCTTCGTCTTTAGATTTAATCATCTTCAAGTCGATCTTGACATCGTTTCTGTCAGAAGCTTGGCTGGTACTTTCTTGATCCGGTACATAGTTTCTCAAACTCTCCACTCGTTCATGGCGGTGATACTGTGAGGTAGTAATAAAACACTCTCTAGGGTCACCGTTACTTTCCGCATCTTCTTCATTAGTGAGATCGTCTTGATGATCTGTTGTCGCTTCTTTTACGCCCGGTGTAGTTCCACAGTCTTGTAAAATATCAATTTTATTTGTTTCGTTCTCTGCATTAGCTTCACTTTTCTCCGCTGAGAATTCGCCTTCTTCTGCTTCTGTATCACCGGCGTTCAGAGCCATTTTTCCGAAAAGAGAATCTAACACTGCTTGATACTCCTCCACGTGTCGGCTCTCCGTCTGATCTGATTTTTCATTACTCTTAAATCCAGGTTCACGTGGCAGTATTCCATCAGGATATTGTTCTAAAACTTCCTTGACGGAATCCACATTTTCTTGATCCTCACACTGGTCTAGCAGTGTCTCAAAGAGTGGACTTTCTTCACATACTTCGAATTTCTGAGTGGCATTGCTTCTGTCAAGATCATCGGGTATTTTGGGAATTAGATTGTCATCTTCTTTAAGCAATTCGTTATCCGAAGATATTCTCCCTAATAAACTCTCGTCAGTAACAGCGTCATGCAGTGAACTCATGTCAGGGTGTGAACGCTCTCCAGCATCACTTTTGGAATCGACTTTATCAGCCGAGGACTTGTCCACGCTAATTACACCCTCTTCAATCAAATATTCAGGGCCAGAATCGTCCAGATTTAGAGTGTTCTCACCAATGATCGGCACTGCGATCTCAGAAAAGTTTTGTTCATTCGATTTACATTCTACTGAGGGAACATCATTAGAGCTATTCTTAATACTTAGAGAATAATTAGAACGCTGAGATATTGTACAATCGTTTTCAAAAGAATTCCCTTCATCAGGTGGAACAGTTTCAGGTAGATTGCATGGCATCATACTACTGGCCGAATCAGGATAGAATTGCTCGACTAGATGCAAAAAACATTCACCGAAAATATCTTCACTGCAGGCAGTATCGATTCCATCAGCCGATTCAGAGATATCACCTTGGAGGTCATCGAATGAAGTACAGATTTGTGTCGATCCGCCTTGAGCACTCAAAGGTGATAGTTCGTGCGCTTGATCACTAGTTACTTCTTCGTCGACTTCTTGCCATGTGGACACCGGTACTACAGAATTATTTTCGTTATTTCTATGTTCAATTTCTTTGGAAATCCTGTCCTCTGGATGAGTCCCAGACATCAGGCATGACTGAGAGGTTCCTGCTTCTTTATTTTCGAAGTCTTCGGTGTCATTTCTGCTTTCAGCTGACTCATCTGCATTGCAGTATTTAATACAGTCCGCTAATTCAGGATAGAGTTCTTCAGTAAGATTTAGAAGGCAATTTTTTAGAGTTTCCTCACTACTAGAAGAACCATCATCTTCACCAACTCCTACTCCGACAAAATCAGTGCTGCTACAATGCTTAATGCTTCTGGTAAGTTCAGGGTCGAGTTGGTCAACGAATTGCAACAGGCAATCCTTGAAATCGTCTTCATTGTCGTCAGTTTTCGTCCCGTCACTCGTGTCTGGTCCACCAGTCCGGACGCCGTCGGATTTGGTAGAATCAGTGTTGTTGCACTGGTTGACACATTGAGCCAATTCAGGGTAGAGCTGTTGAATTAATTGCAAAATAGACTCCTTGATGAGGCTTCTATCGTGAGATCTGTCATTAACTATACTTCTATGTGTAATCTTGTCATTTGAATCCCCTTGAGTTGTTTCAACTCTTTCACTTCCAGTATCTTCTCCATCTCGTATGTAATTTTTTTCGACTCCTTGTTCTGTCAACACTGATACTTCGCATTCTTCATCACTGACACTTATTTCGTTCTCATATCGCTCATCGAAATATCCCGAATTAGTTTCTTCTGCCCGAGTCTCATCATCCAGTGCCATCTGTACAGTTTCGGATTTTCTGCCTTCTCCACTTAACACAGATTTGATGCAGCTGACGAATTCTGGATTGAATTGTTGAATAAATTGGAAAAGGCACTCTTTGAGTCTGCTCTCACCATCAGTGATTTCTTCGCCGTTGTCGGCACCTGATCCACTACTCTCAGTGTATCTGAAGTCAGTAGATTTAGAGTCGCTGTAATTCGTGATACAGTTGGCGAGTTCGGGGTAGAGTTTTTCGATGAGTTGCAACAGTGATTCCTTGAGGCCGCTTTTAATCTCATCAGTTTCTGCACCATAACCGTAACTCGATATATCAACTTTGCACTCTTCCGGAACTGGAGATTTAATGTCTTTGCTGTCCTCACCGAATTCAGCGTCGGCTCCATCGTTTGTCACACTTTCTTGTGTAAACCCATCATGAAGGCTTTTATTACATTCTTCGCTGTCTTCATCTGCATTGATATTGTATTCACCTTTGTTACCTTTGTCGAATCGTCCTTCATCAGAGGATGATGCTTGGAATTTGTCTTCATTTTCATTTTCTTCATTTCGTTCAAACCCAGCGCCTTCCTCGGAATTTACATCTCCTGGATGACTATTGTCAATCGAAATTAATTGTTCTTTTCTTGCTCCTTCATTTTCTTTAAAGGTTTTGTGGTTTTCAGAATCTTGGAAGAACGCTGAGTGGTCTGTATCATAGTGTTCGCTACTGTTGGCCATTTCGGGGCAGAGGTGTTCAGTGAGTTTCCTGAAACAGTTTATTAGAACCTCTTTACTGCATTCTGTTCCGATTCCTTCACTTTCACTTGATCCAATGAACTCAATGCCTTCGGGGTAAAGTTGATAACCAAGCCGTGTCAAGCAGTCCACAACTTCGCCAGTATCTGACCCACCAGCCTCGATTCCTTCGGATATAGTAGAATTGATTTTGGTGCGCCGATCGACGCGTTTGGACAACTTGGGGTAGAGGTGTTGAACGAGAAGCAAAAGACATTTCTTGAGGTCGCGTTCAGAATCTGAATCGTCGTTTAATAAACATCGACATGAGGTCTCATGGCTATGGCTTTCCTGCAAAGAGTCATCGTATTCATTTCTACTATCGATTTCACCTTCTGTACCATCTTCCCCGATTTCTTGACCTGTGGAAGCAGATAATACGCATTTTTCGTCGTTGTAATTTGTTACACCCCCTTCCTGTACAGCATTTCCCTGGAAATATGCCGATTTTGGATAAATCCCGATGCTCCTGACAAGTTGAGAAGTTCCTGCGTCTTCATTTTTAGCTCCTTCGGCATCTCTTCTGTTTTCACTATTTTCGAAAGAAATCGAATCAGCTACATTACGGTGCTTGATGCAGTCAGCCAATTCAGGATACAGCTGTTTAGTGAAGTTCAAAAAGCAGTTTCGTACAGTTAGTACGATGTGTTCAGATTCAGTTCCAAAATTCTCACATGAACTACCAGTTCCACTACCTTCGCTGTTAGTCCAAATCTGGAGACATTTAGTGAGCTCAGGGTCGAGTTGGTCAACGAATTGCAACAGGCAATCCTTGAAATCGTCTTCATTGTCGTCAGTTTTCGTCCCGTCACTCGTGTCTGGTCCACCAGTCCGGACGCCGTCGGATTTGGTAGAATCAGTGTTGTTGCACTGGTTGACACATTGAGCCAATTCAGGGTAGAGCTGTTGAATTAATTGCAAAATAGACTCCTTGATGAGGCTTCTATCGTGAGATCTGTCATTAACTATACTTCTATGTGTAATCTTGTCATTTGAATCCCCTTGAGTTGTTTCAACTCTTTCACTTCCAGTATCTTCTCCATCTCGTATGTAATTTTTTTCGACTCCTTGTTCTGTCAACACTGATACTTCGCATTCTTCATCACTGACACTTATTTCGTTCTCATATCGCTCATCGAAATATCCCGAATTAGTTTCTTCTGCCCGAGTCTCATCATCCAGTGCCATCTGTACAGTTTCGGATTTTCTGCCTTCTCCACTTAACACAGATTTGATGCAGCTGACGAATTCTGGATTGAATTGTTGAATAAATTGGAAAAGGCACTCTTTGAGTCTGCTCTCACCATCAGTGATTTCTTCGCCGTTGTCGGCACCTGATCCACTACTCTCAGTGTATCTGAAGTCAGTAGATTTAGAGTCGCTGTAATTCGTGATACAGTTGGCGAGTTCGGGGTAGAGTTTTTCGATGAGTTGCAACAGTGATTCCTTGAGGCCGCTTTTAATCTCATCAGTTTCTGCACCATAACCGTAACTCGATATATCAACTTTGCACTCTTCCGGAACTGGAGATTTAATGTCTTTGCTGGGTTTGATGCTCTTGACTAATTCGGAGTAGAGTTTTTGATCGAATCGCAAAAGGCACTCCTTGCTCCTTCCATCGTTTGTCACACTTTCTTGTGTAAACCCATCGTGAAGGCTTTTATTACATTCTTCGCTGTCTTCATCTCCATTGACATTGTAGTCACCTTTGCTTCTTTTTTCTGCTTCATAACCCTTGGCCACCGAATATTCAGACTCGCCTTCATTGTCAGTATTTTGTCGCTCTTCTTGCCCTTCATTTTCCGGAAAATTTTTGTCGATCAAGACTTCTTGCACAGTTTCACCTTTTTCGCTTTCGTTGTATTTGTTATATTTTTCGCCCACATCATTCTCGTAAGTCCATGACTCACTTGCATTGTAGTGTTCAATGCAGCTGGCAAACTCTGGATCTAATTGCATAATAAATCTCAGAAGGCATTGCTTGAGGCTGTCTTCTCTACATACACTGTCGACACTATCATTAACGAAATATTTTTGTGTGGGCTCATGGTAGACGCCTTCCTGCGGCGATTTGCCATCCTCATCCTCTGTTCCATCTTTTTCGACCCCGTAGTCTGCAGCTGTCCAAATTTTAAATTTTTTTTCAATACTGTTTTGTTGACTTTCAGTGTTTTCCTCCGAATGCATATTTTTCACTTTCTGCTCAGTTTTGTTTAAATCCTGCAATTTCGTACTGTTTTGTTCTTCGGAGTTTGTGCTTTCCCTCTCCCAGCGATTTTTATCGCAGTCACCTAAAAGTTCTAGCTGCATGGACATCTCTGAAGGTTCCTCTGATGTCAAAGTTTTATTTTCTTCTTCAATCTTCCTTCCAGTTTCCTCTTTCTCAGGGGTTTCCGACCTTCTTTTCAAGCATTTGCGTACGCTTTGAGGTATTTCGCCGTAGATGTTTCTTATGAGGTACAAAAGTCCTCGTCTAACAACGATTTCGACGGGACATGTCGGTGTGCTTCCTGCTTCTATTGTTAAAGATTTTTTCTTAGTTCTTGGCATTATTTAGTACTTTTAGTCACTCCCCAGCAATCTTTTATACCAGGTCTTATGCACCCTTATTTCTCCATCTTGTGATTGTTTATGTCGTTGGACTTTCCCTTTCACGTGATGAGTTCTTGTTCTTCAACTTTGGTCACCAAAACTCCTCTATTTTCACGTGGCATTTTCTCTCCATTATTTCCAATCTAATGACATAATCGTGGGGAAATATTGTGCTATGATATCTCAATACCAATCCCATTCGGTGTTATTTAATGCGGCTCATTTTCAGCTTGTTTTTTACATCCATAGTAGGAGTATCATTTTCTTCAGTCAGTTAGATTGCTGAATGTATGCTTCAGAACTACTCAGGCATATTTCAAATCCAAACCGTCAATTTTCATACGTCTCTAAAATATCAAACCATTAAAACGTGGGATTTCATCTGTCCTTCTTAGTCCATCAATGGGTCGGTTTTTCGGTAGGCCGTAACAATTCGAAACTTTAAATGCTTAACTTATCGATCTTAACTAAGATGTTTCAACTATGAAGGTAGAGGTAAACGTAATTTTTTGGTAAACTGTAAGTGTATCATTGAAGTTTAAGACAGTGAAGTGCTGGAACCAATAGCAAGTTGGATCGGCGACATACTATTTGTTCTCTCCCATATTTGCCCACCTTCAAACCTTCGGCGACCTCTTTGAACTTTCACACATCAGCCAGGTAGGTATAAGGAAAGTACAGGGACGGAGAAGGAGGAAGTGAACACTGCAGTTTATCAAAACTTAGTTTATTGACCTTTTCTGCATTCCCATGAAGTACAAGTTGTTTTCAGTTGCTAAACGTAAACATGAAATATTTTAATCTCGGACTGCCATCAGGCAGCTATCGGAAGGAAGAAAGAAGATTGCGCAATAACTTCAGCTTATACTAATGTACAGTGGCTCTGTTTTGGGGTAAAAATTTTTACATTGCCGTATGATGCGCTGGACTGTTGGACTAGCTACTTGCCAATTGTGTCGTGCCCTTCAATAAAAATTTACTTTCAAAAAAGGCTATTTACGTATTTTAAAAAGGGTAACGTTCTTTGACGATTTCAATCTTGGTTTTAAACTGTTCTTTGTACCCGAATACTTTTCTGAAGTTGAGCTGTTCAACACCCTTCATAAGTTTCATTCTAAGCATATAAGTGTTAGTATTCGCTGCGATTGCAAGATGTTACTATCTTCCATAGCTTGGGACCAGTTCGCTTTTTACCGGTACAGACGATTGAACTGATGACGAGGCTCTTGGAATCGATCTCACTCACACACACAGAAGGGTAGGAAATCAGGCAGTAGCATAGAGATCCGCCTAATTAAGTCCATGAAGCAGCCAAAAATGGGGCAACTAGAGTTGTTCCGCTTATCTATTGAATCAAAATTTTTTTTCTGGAGAAAAAAAACGGCCTCAAAGTGGGAGATATGCCTGATCCAAAGATGCTACAGACAGCTACCAGTAATATTCTGCAATATTTTGCTGTTGGTTTAAAATCCAAATAACTGTTTTTTAATTTGACTCTTATTTGCCCTATTACTGAATATCCGTTGGTTCTCGTTTGGAAAATATTCTGTCATGCATGAAAGATATGAATTGTTGCGTTTAACTTAAGTATTTTTCATGGTATATGGGCTTGATTTTCATACTTGTATTGCGTCACTTGTAGCTGTGTGCATTTCACTAGCAATGTACTATCACTGTACTGTCAGCATTAAATATTGATACATTTTTTGAATGAGACACAAACCTCTTCGATCGGAGCCAACGAGACACGTTGCCAATGTTAAATAAATTCGAACGCATTAATAAATCATTCGTTAAGAAGAATAGCCACAAGAGGTGAAGCCACCACTCATTCATTTCGACAACTAGTAGAGACCAATCAGAAATCCCGTGGGTATTGGCACCCCGGGCTTTGCGTACCAAATTAAATATCAAGCACATCAACTAACGTCTGTTTGTAAGGCAAATAATAAACCCAAGGGACCTCTGACTGATGCTCGCAAAAAATTTCTTGGCTGCAGCAACTAGTTTCTCATATTTGCATCCATATTGAATTGTGAGTCGAGTATTACAACCTTGGCACTCTTTACTGAAAAAAACACGGAGTGCAGCTCGATAGTCCTGGTAGCCAGTACCGTCTCCGAAATTTTCTGCTCATAATTCCGGGGTTAATTCAACTAGTGGCGGTTTATGTTTTTGCTCTATTAGAAACACATTCAGGTTCTGTTTAGCTCGAAAAGGTCTTAAAATCTTGAATTAGACACAGCATGGCAGCGAATTGCTGAAAGCAACGGGAACTCAGACGGCGTCAGGAGGCGAACTTTATGAATACACATCGAAAGAGGAGTCAGACCCACTTTAATTTAGAGAGGACAAATTGGTCCATTTTGAGGTACTCTGACGTGGCCACAGAAACCATGGAACTATACCGAATTCGTCTCTTACCATGGGTTTGGCTTTTTCTTAGTCGGCCTTAACAGTGCCAAGGTGGTGGTTGACCACTTCGTCAGCATTGCATTCATAGTGCTTCACACCAATGGACGTAGTTTTAGCTATTTAATTCCATCAATAAGAGGCCATTTTCGGGCCTGGACGGTTCTCTCATTTACGCAACGCGTTACCCTCCGGAACTCACTCTCTTCCTCGATCCAATAAATGTGTTCGATACGCTCAAACCATGCCAGATGCATGGAATTTTTATTAGCAGCTTAGCCACAATAAATAACCCTTAGAACATTTCATTTAATTCTTATCTAACATAATGGTTTCCGACTGAAACCGAACTTGTGCAGCACAGGTGTTTTGAGTTCGCTCTCAGGCTTCTCTCTGAGTGTTTAACAGAATTTTTGTTTTCCTGACTTTCTTCTTCCTTCGCGTAAGCTTCCTATTTTCCTAGCGTCAAATTTGTCGACGGCTCAAAGATCGCCTTTCATTTGGTGCAGGAATCCTGCACTTGGTACCTGAACTCTCATTGTCACAGTACCAGTATCTATTCATTTCCTTCCCATAATCTTATTCAGTTTTCGGTACTGTATTGATATAACTAAAAGAAGAATTCGCCGAGGAAAAGCTAAGCTGTGATGGGCTTTCTTCGGGATTTGGGCCACCTGACCACAAATTCAGTGAATATGAAAGATGACAGCTACTGTCTTCACCTGTAACTTAAAGTTCTATCAGCTACTCACTCAACTCAGATGCTTTGATTGCTTCAAACGAGACCTTTGAAGTGGTATCCATGATTAACCCTTTCCTCTTCATTTACCCATGGTTGCAGTTCGCATGATTCTCTCAATTTCAACACACTTAACCCAATCTTGTGAGCACATATATCCATTTGAAGTTCCATCGTTGCCGATGGTGGATGACAAGCCTAAATGCCCAACGATAGTGACGAGCCGTTTTTGCCTTTCTCAGCTCTGCTAGAAATGCTGAGCTTTAGGTATTATCCTGTTGATCATCCAACCTTCATTATCTCTTACCCCGATTCTCAAATCGTTTACTGCGTTCATTTAACGAAGAGGTGGTCATTTATTCATTGCTACAGAGGTAGCATCTTAATAAGGCCAGGGTACTCGAAATTTTCTTTACATATCTATTTCATTGTTTTACGTGGAATAACTGTTGCTTTTTTGCTACCTTAATAACATTGAGGATTTACTAGAGATCGCCGTCAGTCATTTTGGCACCTACAAATTATAAAGAGGTTTTTCAAAGGTGCTAACACGAAATGTCATGCAAGATCAGCTTCTCGCAGAGGATCATTAGTGTTTTGAACTTTGGATCAGCGTTCGCAGGCATTCATTAAAAGCGCAGTTTCTGAACACATTTTGTCGGTACTACTCAGTAAATAAACGCCCTGTATTGATGCAAATAACCACTCATTCCACAGTGTTTGGATTGGCCAACAACACAACAGATTCTCTTATCACAGGAACAGAGAATCTTTAAAAAGATTCACATTTCATATGACGCCGGGAACGAAACAGTACTGAGGTATTGGTTCCAGGTTGAAGATTCTATTAAAATTTCTGGAGAGTGGCTGGGGACGCCATAAATGAGGGTTGAATTGGCTTGAACGGAACGCCAGGTAAAGTTCTTTCATTCTGAAGACTAGTCCTTACCCAGAAAATAATTCCTTTTATCTCCCTCCATTCTATGATTCGATTGGTTTCGACCAATTTTTCCTCCCTAAAATGTTGATCTAATACTTGGGGTCAAAACCAAAACAGGTCAATTGATGAGGAATATCGATGGAGTCACTTTAGGGTATTGGTTTGAAGAAAAGTTTTGTTCCAAAGTTCAAACTTTCTCTCCTAGAGCTGCGATCATAATGACGAGTGTGTCCCCTTGTGGCACTGCTCTAAGATCAGTGCCATTACTCGGAAAAAAAATGAGGAATCGATGCGGGATTATATTAAAATTTATTCATGGATCAGCTAACTTTGATCATTCGGATCATTCCTGAATTGCCTTAAGGTTAGTCATACCTCTGAATTTGATGTATTTCTTTACTCTTCGAATCAACACCTTATATGTACAACGCTGTTGATTACTTGGGAATCCTTGTGCCTATCACATTTTTCAAAATTAATTTCTACTAGCTCGCTAAAGTTCACGGGTACTTTTCAGACAATGGAGTCAGGGTACCCCCACGCGAATCCCAAAATCATCGGATCCAGTTATCGTCTGATGGATACCCACCTCACGTGTGAAAACAATCATTCGATGAGAAAGACATCGATAGTCGTATTTCTGTCCTACGATAGACACCAGCACCATCTATTTTCATCACTTCTATCTGATACCGATTTTGTGTTGTTCATTTTGCAGTGCTGCAACTTGTCCTTTATATTCAAACAATATATTAAGGCTTCTTTTTCTTGGTTGATCGAAGAACTTGTACATACTTCGATCAATAATCCTCCCTCTGACTTCAAGCCACCACTTTCGATCGGAAATTTCTTGGCAAATGAATTCGAGTGACTCTCCCGAGAAGGCGCACGCATACTATTCATGATCAATCAATCGAGGGCACAAGGGCCCTTGCCAGTATAAATCGCTAGTTTGACAGCATGGACGCATCCAACTTTGAAGATGCGAGTTTGTTTGCCCTGAAAGCAATGGTCTGGAAACTCAACAGTACTTTGATTAAAGGCTAGCAAGGTCGAGGCAATCTTGAAACCACCATCTAAAAGCGTCAAACTCGACTCTTCGCTCCGGAGTCTGATCTTCATCACACCAGCCGTCGACGAAGTTGACATCACCCATCATGCCGAGTATCATTACGATCCATTATTGTGAGAAAAAAACAGTACCCGGATTGTGGCTCGTCATCTTACAAGATGACTATCGAATCCCTAGCACTTTCGAGTTCTCGCATGGCATCCATGTTTGAGGTGGACCAAGCAAAGTTAAAGTGAATCTTTTTGTTAGAACCATTTGAAGACGGCTCTGAAACCACCTATTTTGTAAAAAAATGCATTTGGCCTTTAACCAAAACTAACCCTTATTCCTGACCAATCGGTGATGTCTGCATCCACGCGTCGACTCCGAAAGAAATACTCTGCAGACGTACGGCACTGTTTTTACCGCTGTACTTGCGATTCTGTTAAAAATGCTGATTCCTATTGACTAGATCCTAATCAGTGGTTGCGTGTCCCAAAACAATACATGAATTGACATTCTGGAAATCGGCACATCCATCTTGACATGCTTCAACCGGTTTCGAATCTCCTAACAGGACTCCACACAGTCTAAGTTTCTGATTCAATCACAGACAAAACGATTTATTTATGTGCATCCCTGTGCAACGACAGACCTCAACACAAAACGAACTGGTTTAATAATACTTTCACTGAATTCCCGAAACTCAAGCCTCAGATGTCAAGTTGTCCACATCAAATTTCCCATAGTGTGATATAAATATTACACCGATACATTCATGCTCTTTCAAATAGAATTAAAGAAAATAGCTTAACGAGGTCGACTCAAGAGTTTAAGTCCGTCACAAGCACAATTTTACCGAACTTTTGCACGGCCACTTCACTGAATAGTGCCCTTCATGTAATGAACTTGAATTAACATGACTATTAAAATAGAGGGGAAAGTTGAAGTATCGAAAGGGGCATAAAACACTTAGAGCAACTCAAACGGACCGATTGAGGCCGCTGAAGGGCATCCTTGCCAGTTCCAATTTCTATCTTTATTGATCTGGAGTGTTATGTCATTATTCAGACATCATCTGCTGAGCTGGATACAATTTCGATTGCAGTTACTTAATCGCGATCAGTAGGAAATGTTAAAAATCTTTGCCCACTTTCATAGTGATTTGAAATCCAACGAAATTCCAGTTTTTTTTAACATAACCGAAGAATAAACAATGAACATACATAGCTTCTCGGAAGCCCAACAACTACTCCACTTAAACACGACCATCCAACCCGATCATACTTGGGAAGCTCAAATGTGTGACCTTGCGTAAAGCAATATATGGCCCTTTATCCGCTGAGGCTTACTGACATGAGTGGCGCATTTCTACTATAAAACCGGAAAACGATAGCGCAATTTTCTGATAAGAAATGACTGGAAAAGCTTGTTAAACTGACGTTCCTGTACTATGAGATCAACTGGTATTAACGAGCCTTATCAAGTGTGTTAACAAAGAATAAGTCGACTGTAAAAAAAAAGTGGGGCAAATTTAATACTTTCAAAACAGATACAGTGAATGTTAGATAAACTCAGCCGCTCTAACCAATTTCCCATTACAAAGGGACCGCCTTCTGGACGATTTCTCAAGTCTGAGCAGGTTGGTACCGGAGAAACTGTGAAGTGGAGCGCCTTT